>OX419757.1:15802621-17002621 GCA_948567375.1 Lunularia cruciata | reverse complement strand
TTTGACAACAAACTATTGTACATCGATCTGCATATCGTACCACCAATAATGACTCTGGAGTAAGCTATATGTATACTTTACTCCAAAATGTCCTAGCTCCTCATGAGCATGACAAATCAACTGTAGTCTTTGAGATGGAAGTGGTACTACTCTCACACTACCATCCTCCCATACACGCAAAAGGTATCTACACTCCAATCTGAACCGTATGGCTTGCTGAAGCACACAGTCTCTCTCCTTGGCCCCAATTGTGCCACCCACAACACCAGTGCAAAGATAGTCCATCACTAATACATCATCATGAATGTCTCACTAAACTTAACCAATATCTTCACTCTCTAGATCTGTGACCTCAATAACTCCTCCTATATGCATTAAGAGAGATACCACCAAAGCCTCAGAAAATATACAAAGAAAGGCCAATGCATGCCAACTTGACACCATCTCCTCATTTGTCTCACCATGCCAATGTGCTCTGGTCTGATCCTACTGGCTAGGACATGGGTTTCTACTCAACCCATCTGCATCATGGTTCACCACTCCATGTTTGTGAATAACCATGAAATTATACTCCTATGAAATTAGAGCCCGTTGTGCAAGCTTTCCTAAAAGCTTGTTGGACTCCATCAACCACTTCAATGGCTGATGATCAGTGATGAGAATGAAGGGGTTACCAAATAGGTAAAATTGGAAATGTGCTATTGCCCAAACTGCTACCAAGCACTCTCCCTCATGAGAACTATATTTTGCCTCTGCTGAATTGTTAGAGCAACTAGCATAGGCCACCATAAACTCCTTCCCCTCATCATCATGTTGGGTGAGCATTGCTCCAAGCCCCAACATACTCCAATTAGTGTGAACCTGAAATGGTCATCCTCTGATCGGTCTCTTCAAAATAAGAGCAGGTGTCAACCTCTCCTTGAGCTCTACAAAAGCTCTTTCCTACTCAACACCGCTCATGTGTAAGCTTGGTCAGCTTTGTCAAGCCTTGGCAATGGCAATAAATCCTCTAACATAATGGCAATAGAAGTTTGCCAACCCAAGGAATGCTTGCACTCTGCTCACATTTGTAGACCAAGGATTTTGTGCAATAGCCACCACCTTGGTCTGCTGAACACCAAGTCTTCTGAGGTAGATAGTGTGATCCAAATACTCAACCTGCTCATGGAAGAACCTAAACTTCCCAAGATGTAATTTGAGTCCATGAGATCTCAACCTCTCAAACACCTCCAACAAATGTCTCTCATGCTCCTCCATAGTTGTAATACTCTGAGGACAAGAGAAGAGAGAAAACACAGATTATACACTCAACATTCGGTGCCCCAAAGGAGCACCTTCTCTTTATTATATAGACAAAGAGGATCTCCTCCAAGGAAGCTCTACCATAGGATTAGGCACACAGATAGGTGACATGTCAGCAAGCTCCACCCTTGGATTACTTACTTGGATGGGTGACATGTCGGTCTAGGTCCTATCTGGTTGGTCAAACAAGCTTTGATCAGAGAGAATATTTTAGGGAATCTTCTTGTAGGAGTCTCAAAATCACGCGAGTAAGGTACCATTGGAAAGCTCTCGACAAGAAAAACCAAGGGGAGGAAAGGCCAACCCTTCTTCTATTGGGGGGAAACTGTGCACATTTTTGAGGCCTAATTCATCCGTTTAGGCCTCCAAAATTGCCTTCAAAGATTTCAGGCATATTTTGGTTCCTACTCTATTAGTAAAAGTCCCCTTTTGGTGATACCTCTTTCTGATCTGTTAAGTCCATCATGTGTAACATCCTTCCATATGTCACCAAACCAATTCTCACCTTTAAATCATATGTCTAGCTATTGGTTCTAAGGTTCTCAAGTCTATTTTGGTTTCTACTCTATTAGTAGAAGTACTTTTTTGGTGATACTTCTATCTGATCTATTTTGACCATCATGTGTAACATCATTCTAGATGTTACCAAACCAAATTTCACATCTAGATCATATGGCTAGCTCTTGGTATTACAATAGTAGTGTTATAGACCAAAATGTCATCAATATAGCACCAAGAAAAATCCATTCCAGCTAGGATCCTATCCATGACCCTCTAGAACTTGGCAAGAGCGTTCTTCAACCCAAATAGTAAGAACTTCCACTAATATAACACATCCTTGTTGTGAGGATCAATAGCCCAAAATGTTGTCTTGGACTTGTCCTCCTCTCTGATCGGCAACTGATGATATCTCGCTTGAAGATCCAAAGTACTGAAGACCTTTGCATGCTCAATCACATAAAAAAATCTCCTTTGGTGTAGGCATGGCATACCAATCAGCCTTGGTCTGTTGGTTGATAGGATGGTAATCTCCACCCATTTGCCTATTTGTGTAGTTGCTATGCATATCCTTCTTAGCTAGCATCATTGTAGCTGATGCATACTCTCCATGTGAGATCTCCACCAAACCAGCCTCAAAAAGGTCTCTACTCCGGCTTTGAATCAATGTCCTCTCCATGTCACTATAGCAATGAGTATGTCAAAAAACTGGTCTATCGCTAGTCAGCTCAATCTGTATACCAAGTCCTTTTAGAGCACCCAAATCCTTCAAAATGAAGGAAAACAACTCGTGTAGCTCCTCAAGAACCTCCAAACCCTTTGTCTTTCCTCTCCTATAAGCTTGGATCCAAGATCTGGCTCCCAAGTATCCTCTATAACCATCACAAGTGTGGAAGACGTATAGACTGGCTGCTGCACTGGGGAGTAGTAGTGTCATGCCTCTGATCACTAGAAGTCCCAACCTTTGTGTGAAAAACTCACTCCACTTTGGTTGCAAGCTCCACACGTCCTCTAGCTGCATCCCAAGTAGACCAAAAGTGTAATCCAAGGAGACTACGTTCACTTGGATGGACTCCAAGTAGACCACTCTCCCTAGTAGCTATTGGCTGTGTCCCAAGAATCCCATGTCCACTCGGTCCATTGCCCCCAACATGTGCTTGGATTGTCTTGATAGGCATAGAGCTCACAAGTGTCCGAGTGGTGATACCTATCAAGCACATCCTACGTTGCTCTACCAAGCTAAGGTTCACAATCTAGGTCAAATAGTTTAGGTCCATAGCTTGACCTAATATCCAATGCTTGGATGCCTCTAACATTATTGGAACAATGGTAATATTGGTACAAAAATCCATCACCTTCTCTCCCTCTCATCAATGTTGGGCTCCACCATCTACTGTAATTGTGAGTCCCAAACCAGACCAAGTCCTCCCTCTCAAAAAGCATGAGAGCCTAAGAAACTCATGAGTGTGAGAAATATGGCTCTAGGCTATCCAACTAGGTTTACCATTGCCATAGGTGACCTATCAGCCACTACCACCATCTGAGGCTGATGCCCAACATCCAAGATGTCATCAACAAGGATGTGGTCAAGTCGTTGAATTCCATCATAAGCACACTATAAAACCTCTCTAAGTAAGAGGTTTGTCCACCAAAGACAAAGATGATGAGCCTATGATCCTACTCTAGCCGCATCTAACAATACAATAGGTCCCATCCAAGAATAGACCTAATGTGTACTTGCCACCACCCGAGTAAGAAAATCACCCATCAAAGGAACGTTCTTCAAAATGTCAGTTGAAGAAATGGATTGATGAACTTGGAGATGTCGTACTATCCGTAACATTTCCCAAAACACACCAAAACAAGGATCCTAAAGACCCAAACCTCAACTAGCACGTGTATGTCCCTAACATGGCCATCCAGAAATCACCAAGAGAACAAGCCCATGTCTCTCTAGATCATGCGCCCCCAATAAGGAAATGTCT
Organism: Lunularia cruciata; assembly: GCA_948567375.1. NCBI lineage: Eukaryota > Viridiplantae > Streptophyta > Marchantiopsida > Lunulariales > Lunulariaceae > Lunularia > Lunularia cruciata. The sequence continues at coordinate 16,998,836 of OX419757.1, read as the reverse complement.
CTTGGTAGGACCTTTTGGTAACCTCTAATTGCTGATATTGGTAATAACTCAGGATACCGGTAGGCTAAGTGTGCCACATGATGTAGAGAGACTTGCCTAGCAGTCTCATCACTCTCCACATACAAGTACCTTTGTACTCGCATACCCACATGTAATACCGCAGCTAGTCTAGTACTAATCCCACCAAAAAACTCCAATAGACATACTTCTTCTACTAGAAACTACCAAGCAATGAGTGGTATCGAGAGGTGTCAAAATAATCGACTTTGGAGGCTCATCCTCACACTCACTCCGGATGATACAAAGGCTCCACTCCAAGCCTGTTGCACCAATTGATCTACATGTTGTTGCAATGCCTCCTTTGAACTCCACAATGGAACATCCAAGGTGGATGGAACAATCTCACTTGCACTCCAAATCCTAGTGATCTCCTCTAGTACTTGAGTATCCTCTGCATGGACATTCCCCTCTAACAAGTCACTAGGCCAAGTAATTGCACCACTAAAAGCTAAAACTGATGTGGCCATGGTCTCGGACTGTAGTGAGCCAAGATTTCCACTACTAAAGCGTACTGGTAGGCAACATACACTTCCCTTACCAGACTGCCAATCTGGTCTATAAGAGGTTGACTCCTCCCAATAGTCAATGTTGAAACCCATGGGGTATAACACTACTCCTCCAATTAGCACATTATATGACTTAGCTATTGTCGCAATAGCTTGAGCTCTCACCACCAAGCTATCAATCGGATGACCAGGCTGAACCTAGATAACAAGCTCTTGATGTGTGATGTACTGTGTCAAACCACCACCTAGAGATGTTTGGATCTAAAATGGACACCTCTCCACATTGGTCTTTTGTAACTCCATATCAATAATTGCAGCCTTCTCCAACATAAGGGGTTGTGCACCAGAGTCTAATAAGACTCTTTGTGGTGTATAGGCATTCCCTAAAGGTCCCACCAAATGGAAAATCCCCCTTTGGGTATCCAATAAGACAACACCAGGTGTAAACCGTGCTCTCTCAAAGGTTGGTCTAGTTGGTAACTCCTCCAATCTAGCCATTGTTGCCTACCATAAACCACTGGTCGTTGAGTAGATCCCATGCTCCTCAACCAAGTCAAATCCACTATCAACCACCTCTACTCTAGTAGTAGGAACCACATCATCCCTACCCTCACAAAGTGTGGCAACCAACCGAAACACTGGGGTTTGGTCAACTCCCAATATAAACATGTCACTAGTTGAAAATAACGGATAGCGCATAATCAGTTGAGCCACCGCCAACATTATACAAGACTCAATCTGTGTAGTAGTAGGTGGCTAACTAGTAGGTAGTCAACACCAGGTGTAAACCATGCTCTCTCAAAGGTTGGTCTAGTTGGTAACTCCTCTAATCTAGCCATTGTTGCCTGCCATAAACCACTGGTCATTGAGTAGATCCCATGCTCCTCAACCAAGTCAAATCCACTATCAACCACCTCTACTCTAGTAGTAGGGACCACATCATCCCTTCCCTCACAAAGTATGGCAACCAACCGGAACACTAGGGTTTGGTCAACTCCCAATATAAACATGTCACTAGTTGAAAATAATGGATAACGCATAATCAGTTGAGCCACCGCCAACATTATACTAGACTCAATCTGTGTAGTAGTAGGTGGCTAACTAGTAGGTAGTCTATCATGCACCCCATCACCACCTACCACACTTGCACTAGGATGTATAGGAGCCATGGATGTTGTCTGTAATGCCTTAGAGAGCATGAAAGATTGGGGAAGTCTGGCCTATCTCCCAGCCTCTCCTCTCTATGGGTCCAACTCCATTGATGCTCCTCTAGGCTCTGGAGCACAAATTGCACTCCTAATCATTGCTGTAGATGCATCCACCTATGTTGCTCCGCACATGAAGTCCAAAGCATCTCTATCACCAACATATGAGGTGGAAGCCTCAACACCCAAATCTGATCTCCTATGAGCAATGGCCATACTAACCAATCTTTGATCCAATTGCTCAATTTGAGTAGCCATAGCTATATAAGAAGTAAGGGTATGTACTGCACCTCTATTAGGTGTAGATCCTCTATCACCACCTTGTCCTTCATGAATTGGAGCTCCCCTACTACCTGCCATAGCAGCTCTACTACTCTGCTACTCAAGGTGTAGGTCAAAGCATCCGTCACTAGTGTGACCAAATCTATGGCAATGCTCATGTTGCCTCTGTGCTGGCTATGATGCACCAAAGGTATTAGGTCCACTACCTTGAGTACACCCTCTCCTATGGTGAGGTCCACCACAAGTCCAACAAGCAACACCACTACTCACTGGCTGCTACTAACCCCAAAATGAAGGTAAAGGTCTAGCTCCACTAGGCCCTCCACTCGCTCCATAGGATTTGGGTTGTCCACCATGTCCTCAAAAACCAATTGGGCGTGGTACACTCTGCTACACTCTAGAAGAAGTAACAGCTATGGATGAGGTCTCCCTACCAAATCCAAATGTCACTACTCTCTCCTCTACCATGTTGAGCTTAATACGCTTAGCCAAACCAAAGACCACTGCCAAAGTAGGCAAAGTAACCTTTAACAACATAACATCACAATATCTATGTCACAACTCCTTGTCCAATATCCTATACCAAAATTGGACTGCCTTGGCCCCCGTAAATCCCTAAGTGAAACTGATCAGCCGCCTCATTCAAGTGTATGCCTTGTATAGGCTCTCTCCAGCCTTCCGCTAGAACTCCTGCAAGCTCCTCAACTTGTCAATCTGCACTTCTTGGTAGTTTTGCCTCAAACACTAGAAGAACTCTACCATGGAGTTAAACCCCGGTACCACACTACCTCCTGTAGCGGTACCTCCACTCGTAGTAGCACTATCTCCAGCTAGTGTACCTCCACTAGTTCCACCAATGCTACTTGAGCTAGAACTCGTAGGCAATGCCAATCTACTCATGGCAATCGAGCTTGAGGTGATAGAGATATAGTTTGGAGACCAATATTGTCTCCATAACTCAATCTCCTCCAAATGAGCTCTCCTAAACTCATGGTAGTTGTCCATCGATGGATCCTCCAAATGCTGAAACAACCTCTTCCATGCCATGAAGGGTGTGGTTCCACATCTATTGCAGATTGCACCAACTATCAAACTCTTGGATAAAGTCATCCAACTCCATGGTACCCACTGTACTAGAGTAACACCTAGGCCTTTGGAGGCCCCATAAATCTCATCCATGTCCCACAACAATGGTGCAGACATGCCAAGTGCACTCTCAACTAAATCAACTCCTATGTCAAACTCTAACTTAGAGTCAATCTCCTTCCTCACTGGAACCTAAAATACATGTTGATACCGAGTGCCACTCCAAGAAAATCCAATGCATACTATAGGGCTAACTCTTCTGGAATCCCCAAAGAACTCCGTTGTGACAAAGTAACAACAACTGCAATTGCAAACCAAAACCACAAATTGCAACCACAAATCGCAACCGCAAGTACCCGACCAAGTGCCAATACCCATGGAACACCACCCACTAATGTAACTCTAATTGAGATAAGTACATTAGGAGAAAGTGCAAACTATAACTTGCCATCATAACAAGCACTCTCACGGTCTACAAGTCATCACTTCTAGTCTCATTGGAGAGAAACAAAGGTAGTCTGATTGGCCATCACTCCAACCTCTCTACCAAGAGCACACCATAGCACCAATGCTCAAAAGTCAAGGCACCTCACACAAACGTGGTGCACAAATAGGAACCATAGAGTGGAGGGGGTCCAATCACAAGAAATCTAAACAAAAACCCTCCATCTCATAAAGCAACACAAGATTGACTCTACCACCATTTGGCATTTGACACAATAGGAGATCCTATCTACGTCCTAAGCTACCAAGATCACCAAGAATGGGATCAAACTGCCTCTCCTAGCCAAAACTACAAGTGTATAGATAATAGTGGACCAATTAGCTAGGGCACCAGTATAGGAACAAGAGATCTAGGGGCCAAACCCTATTGAGCACAATCTAGCAGGATGGGCAGATTTTGCCAAACAATGACAAAGATCTACTGTAAACTAGCTAGCCTCACGCCAACAAGTTGGCTTGCTGGCCCTTCTAGACCTTTGTAGCCTCTCATAACCCACAACACTCTGCCTTGAAGCCTCTAAATGCGGAAATTCAGCCAAATGAGGCCTTTCTTCTTGCCACTTTGAACCTCCTCCCAATTTGGTGAAACTCTTCCAAATCTAGCAAAAACTCCACCAACTTTAGCCAAAATCTGCAACTTCAAAACTCCTCCACATCTAGCAAAACTCCTCCAAATCTAGCCAAAATCTTATGTAAACTCCAACAAAAATCTGACATAAAATTTGATATAAACCCTAAATTTGGCTGACAGCCAAATCGTTTGCTCACTCTCCATTCAAGCCAAACTGAATTAACGGATTTTTCCAAATCACAAGTTCACAAGTTCACAAGAATAGGTTCCCAAATCCACCTTCAATTTTACTTTTTGAGCCAAACTCACAAACAAATTGGTCCTACCTTCACCTCCTAAGCTCAAAATCATAACCATTGCTTGAAAATTGCTTCTTCTTTGCTCAAAAATTGGCAAGCGCTTCCGCACACCGCCTGCCTTATTGCCAAATTTGCATCAAGCAACGAGCTTTTGCACACCAAGGAAAACTTGAACTTCAATCGAGCTACCAATGATCCACTACACTTGGAGATACCACAAACACTTGCAGTTTCTGCACCCAATTTCCCCCTCACCTCACTTCTCTGATGTAATCAGTTAATTTACAAACTCTTGAATCAACTCAACTCAGATCAATACTTGATCTATCACTCTATAAACTACCAACAACTGTGCACTGATTATAGTCAAGCCACACCCACTCTAGCTAAGAGAATTCAGGTGATGCTCGCCGGCCTCTGTCCACCATAGCCAGGAACTTGAAGGCTCAACATCAGAGAAGTGAGCTATCTAGAGCTGCACTTTGAAAGTACACCTCTAGACTTGAGTTAGGTCTGAACCCTATCGGTCCCATTGACGACACACCCAACAGTGTGAACGGTGCAAAGTGACGGTGGGTCTCACCGTGAAGTCAATACACCAAACACAAAATCTGACCATCGGAAAGTAGTCTATAGGAAATTATTGAAATACCTCTAACTACTATCACTGCACCTCCCGTGTCCGAGCAATCTAGATACAACACTACAAATGACAAGACAATAGTACAACAATAATGTTTTAAAGGTTAGTAAGATATTAAAAAAAGTGATCAAATCTAGAACAAATTTTATATACAAAAGAAAGAAATGTACCATAAAAAGTGTTTAAAATCTAGATTATATATGAGAATAGAGGCATATGAATTATGGAACCATATCTCAACAAGCATATTAATATAATATCTCTTTTAATTGTGTTGGATATTCCTCATGTTTAGAGAGATAAAAATTACATAAAAGAGTGTTCGATGTTCATGTATTTCATAAAATTTATTCATATAAAGATTATTGATTTATTATAAGGACTAAAGATTTTATAATGAAAAATAAATAAATAAGATTCAAATCTAAGAGTATGTAATTTTCACGAGCAAGAGATTGCAACCTAGATAGACAACGACAAAGAGATTAGAAGAGCAAGTTCTCTCAAAGTAGAAGGAGATACTCAAAATAGAATCAAACCTGGATTTTGATACATTCATTCCGTGCTTGATACATCAACTATCAAAATATGGAATTGATTTTGATATAGTACTTTCTTGATTTTAATATATTAATCTCAGCTCAGAGTAAATTTTGCTAATTTAAGAGATGAAAATTTACATTTTTAAATAAATATTTTATGAAAGTGAAGATTTGATGGTTTTTATTTTATAGAAATTGATGTATTATTTTGATTATCTAACTATAGATGAAAGTGTACTTCTTTTTATAACTTAAGAAAATTGATTAATATGAAAATTATTATGTAATTTTAGTCCATCAATTCATCATTAGAATAAAACTGACAATTATCTTTAGATATTTCCTTTTGCTTTAAAGATCTTTGCTAAAAAACAATAGCGGTGGTTGCAACCTCACTAAAAACCATGGTCCTTTCAGACTTTTAAATTGTCAAATAGACAAGAAGTACACCAAAATAAAGAAAGTTTTAGCGACGATGTCAGATCACGTAAAGCAAGGAAATATAACAAATCGATTTTGCATTGAGTTTTGCACCAATGAAGTCAAAGCAAGGAAATATAACATATCCACTTGGCACTAATGGACAAATGAAGCCGTATGTGTTTTCATGGAGGTATACTATGATAGCCTTTCTGCTTCCCTTTGTGTTTTAGGATTTATGTGTTCATAGCACATGGTGCAATATAATTTATATCCACTACTCTAATGTTTCGCTCCACTTCATTCGTTTTCTGAGCGATTTCAAACTCTCGGGCTAACTCAATGATCTTCCACAGCTTTCGATTTCCAAGTTTATACATTGATTCCCGATTTAGGTTTATTTTAATCTTTCTCATTTAGCTCGTCAAGTCTTGTCACTTATTCGGTTGACGTTTTTCTCTACATGCACTGTTGTTCTATGTATGCTTGTTGGATGCACTCTCTTTTTATACATATATTACTCTTGATATGTTTCCCAAGTTATGCTATCAAATGTTCAAATGTTCACTATCTTGTATACATTACCTATCTTGCATCTCATGTGCAATCAATGAGTTCTGGATCTCCCATTCACCGATCGAATTTATCGTCATCTCTCTATATCCACTTGGCAAAGTAAGACCATGAAAGGAACATGTTCGTCCATGTTCAGTAAATCAAAGGATCTTTGTTTAGAACAACTAATTTGATTCGTAGAATAACACCACCGAATTTTGTGGAATCCAGTTTATATTGGAAACATTGAAATTCCATAGAAAGCACTTATGATGGGAGACAAATATTGACAGATTATAGTAGACAAAAGTGACCGCGTGGAAAACACTAAGGATGGGAGGACCCATCAAGCACAAGGGTGACACAAAAGAGGTAAAATGGAGCTAAGCCCAACAGTATCTGTATGAAATACTGCACCTAAGATATCCTAGTTATTAGGGATAATACCAGATTGAGAAAATAGGAAACTTAGGAAAAGAGGTTAATTTCTATATAGAAAATAAAATTGGACTGAACTGTTACGGTCGATCCCACTATCAACACAATGTAATGCTAACCGAAAATTACCAATGTCATAATAACTGAAACGAAAATTTAGCAATGCTCTCTCGATCAGACATATAATAAGACCAAAATATCAGGATTATACCATTAGAATCACAAACCCTGGGTGTTACACGACGAGAACTTCTTCGCAAAGAAAGGCCCTGTCCACGTGGAGATTGTGAATATAAAACGTTTCTAACTATGTCGAACTAACTACAACGAGGCTGGACTGTACAGTCCGGGCCTGCAACGCCCAGCGAGCCGAGGAGGGAAAGTGAATCTCGACCCTCCCAGTTCTCCGGGATTGTACCTGTGCGACATCCACAGAAGGTGAAGGAGTTCGTTTGTTCCAACCGCCGACTGTCGAGTCGGACGGTGGGGTATCCACGGAGGCAAAGAGGAAGCTCCTTGAACAGAATAGAATTTGGGAGTGACGAAGGAGGAGGCTCAGAAGGAGCTCTAGTACTCCGTACTTCTCTGAAACTCCTGAAGATCAATACCAATTGCCTTTACTTCCGAAAAATGAAGGCCCAAGAAGAGCAATCAGTGGCAAATATAAGCAAAAGCTGAAATGAGGAAAAAAGGGTTCGGAACCACTCTCGGTACAAACCTGCGACTACGAGGCAGGACGGACGATTTACTGTTGAGATTGTTTTATACTAAGAGAAGAGAGCAGATGGGATTTGAAATTGCTCTCTTAGTGTTTGAATGCAGCCCTGGGCTATAACGCCAAGGACCTAAAAAATAAGACGTGAACTTAAAAGGTGATGAAAGTCAGGACCAGGATTTGAGAATGTGGTGCTCAAAGCCGAAGCCGAAAGTTGGCCCTCGGCCTAAACCCATCTTGGGGCATCAGAGAAGGAGAGAATTAGTCTCAAATGATTGCGAGGAGCAGATAGTGAAGCAGCATGATCCTCACAGAGAGAGACGGAATTACGGCATGAAGCACACCGATATAACAAGGATATTTTTGGTCGAAGACCGAACGTGTCATGTGCCCCCCGACCAACCTTACGGCTTGAGGAAGACGGACATCACACGGTATCTGGAGCGTGTGGTTCCGAGTCATGCATTTCAGCCATCGACCACCAATGGGCAATCTCAAGCTACACCAAGGAATAACAGTAACTGTAAGAAAGAAGTGGGGGATATCCGAGGTTCCTTCCACCCAGCTCGTCCACCCAGTCGTTGGGAGACCCGCGAGAGCAGGAGCAATCGAGAGGCTTGCAGAGAAAACATAAGACCAGACACAGCTCCCTCGGGCGAGATGAAGAAACTATCCGCAACTAATGTCTCTACAGTGAGCTTATGCAGTAAACCTGCATCAGTTGTCTCAAGACGAGCCACTGCGTCTTCACCACTAAAACCTGCAGAATCAGTGCCAATGCTGCCTCCTCCTTTGAGACACGGATCAAGACCTGGGTCAACACAGGCTTCTGAGTGCGGTGGAGAATCGCAAGGAACTGAAGGGGGCGCCAAAGATTCCAAAGTTTGGTCCGCATCAGGTAGTCCATTGATGACTGCTGCATCTGGTGGCAGGCTGCAACCTGTGCCTGAGTAAAGCTTTTCGGGAAAGTTGATAAGATGGGAACTTGTAAGTCATGTCAGGAAGCAGGAAGTTCAGACAATCAGTCTCGAAATCGGAAGATTGAACCTCGAGGGGATTCGAAGTGAAAGAAGTCTTACGATTGCACCTGAGAAAAGGCTCCAAACACGTCGCAAAATTCTGATTTACCCAGGAAATGAGTTGTTTGACTTTCACACAACATATGTAACATTTAGAAATTGGTACAAGTACTTGGCGCATTGCCATCGTTTATTCACTTTCAGGCGTCTTCGCCGTGATCTCTGCATGACACATACAGTATTCCTCATGTTGTTAGCGAGAAAAGTCACAAGCCTTTGCACAAATCTCATTTATCCACCACCACCTTGGAGGCACACACTGGCGCTAAGAATAAGAACTCATTACTAACTTATGTGTATCACATATTAACAAATTGGCTTTGAATAACTCTGGTAAGACAAAGGCTGCAGTCTAAGACTCATCGTTGAAGTTCAACAGACGGACTGACCAGGCTTTCTCAAGTTAGTTTGATGAGAAAACAAACTCAAACCCCACAGGAGATGACGGATGTTCTCGATTTTAACTTTACTCTTTAAGTGAGGAGTTGGCGCGGAGGTAGGATATTGTGTCAGGGCGAGAGGGACGACGATGGATACGTCAGAAGCTGATTACTCTCAGAAAAAGCAGTCCCTGGCAGTTGTACGCAGACGGAAATCACTTCCATAAGGTACTCAAGGACAGGACACAGATGGAGACAAATAGCAGCCACCAGTTATAGGATGCTAGGCATTCATAGAGTCGAATCCTTGTTTAGCGATTACTCCTCCCAATCATCGTCATCATCACTGAGTTCGTCAGTCCTCTGTGCCGCCGTGTATGCATTCAAACTCTGCAGGCAGACCCGATTTTCAGTACTGTATAACACCTTTCCCTTCCGTTGGTGCTCCTGTGGCCCGGAAACGGTCACAAGGTCACAAATAAAAGCAAGTTTGTGTGAATGGTGTCTAATAATATAGCTTGGAAATGACAGCTATGTAATAAGAATCGTAACAAGTTCCCTTCATCTATAGCATCGAAAGTGAGACAGCTAAACAGCACAGGTTCCGAGATCACTAAAATTGTGTGCTGAACCTTCAGAGTATAATTACTTACAGGCATTGCAATCCGGCTGCATTAGACGCCATCCATGGTTGGACATAGTGTTTGTGAGACAATCACGAGGAATTCAGTTGCAGCTCAACATTGGGAAAAGATTTTGAATTTCTGATGCCAACTCCCTGAGACTTACATATACAGCGGATACCTCCAAAACCTAGTAATCCTCTGTACAAACAAACTAAAGATTCCTTTTACTTCGCTCAAGCACATGAAGCAGCCGAGTACCTGCTGTCTCCTGATCCACTGGCACGCTCCTCCTCTTGTATTGCAGCTGGTCGGTTGTCACCTTTTTCTGACGTCTGCACAACCGAAGAATATTGAAGTTCAACTTGCAGATCTAACCTTCGTTGGTAACCTAGAAGTTGTTCAATACGCACCAAGCAACTCTGTTTGAAATAGAAACTCCGTTCACATGATCCCAAACAAACGTTCGACAGTCCTTTACCCAAAAGAAATCCAGTGCATGCAAACTGGAGTATATGTGACTTTGTATAGAGTTAAAGGCAGGAAAACCTGATCATGAGAAGCACCACGCATGGAGAGCCTACGTAGAGTTAGGCTTTTCGCCATTTCAGCAAGAACATTAAGCGGCTGCATACTTCCAACGAAGAGTTAAGGTCAAGGACTGACTATCGGAGGGAACTTTATTGTAAATTTGTGTTCAGGCTTTCAGGCCTTCACACAGGATAATTGAAAGGAATAAGGAACTGCCCAAGATTGTACGTCACAACGACAGCTAGTGAAAATTTCTCTTGTTTTTTGAAGATTTTAACCAGCAAATCAATGCATGCACAAATCGGATATGTTGACTCAAGGGCTGAGTCAAAATTCACCTGTTTTGCTCCAGGAGAAATAATTTTATTGGGAAGTTGACTGTCATGATTGCCTGTAATGACTTGCCTTCCAGAAGTATCCAGGGATGGCATATGGGTCTCGTCACGAGCAGTCTGTGAATCAAAGGGCCAATTCGGACGATAAAAAGTTGGTAAGTTGCAAAATTGTTAAGGCAGGTGCTAGATTGATACAGATCACGACAGGCTAAACCCTTGGTATAGACTGGTACAGATCATGACCCTCATCAGATCTCTCAAGTGCATTATCCTATCGAACTTTGTTACCGTGACATAAAGTTCACACAATGGTTCAGACGACGGTATTTCTGAATTCAGGTGATTCATTCATACCTTACGAAGGACGTTCAACCCAGAATCACGAATGGATGCCATCAGCGCCGCTCGCTGAGTATCTGAAATTCGACCAGTGACATAAAGTGAGAGGTAAGTGAAACAACTGTGTAGATCCGGGATATATAACTCCCCACGCTAATGCCAATCGATACTAGCATACACCCGGGTGGTCCCCCTATACTAAGTGCGCGTCCCATATACTCTTGTCCTCCCCTTCTGATGCTTTCTGCATGCTAAGTGATAATATATCATTGGAAGCGTATAGTCCTCATTAAGAATTCTTTTTCTAAGCGTAACTTTGGGTAGCATCATGCGCATGCGCAAACGGGTTTTGTGCTTCAGAGTCGAGATTTTTCAGCGAAACCCTTTACATGCGGGTAGACGAGAAGAAAACTCTTGTGATAGCAAATCCAAAATTTGACAGTGGATAGTGGTCCAGCGTCCGACTTCCAACAATTTAATCAGTGCACATGCTCCGGAAACGTGAAAGTGAACAAACTTACCAACTGCAGGACGTTGTTGAGATGTTGACGAATTTGCTGTATCTTGAACCATGGCATTTGCACGGTTGCTTACAGCCTTTGAAAGAGGGTTTGATTTCCCACTGTCTCTTGTATTAGTCATCAACTGTGAAGAGCCAGCAGAAGGGCCGGCTTGACCACTGGGAACCGGTGGTGGCGGGGCCGGAGGAGGTGGTGGTGGTGGTGGTGGTGGCGGCGGTGGTAGAGTTCTGCCTCTTTCAGGTACCGTCTGTGTGCCTGCATGTAAAACGTTATGAAAGCCACTGGTATGAGATAGGTGAGAACTGGTACTAGACACAAAACTGAGTTAGTACATCCTTGTACCACGAATTACTACATGTTGGCAACAAACCCACAGGGCTGACGCAGTGAGCTTAGAACACAAAGCCGCAATATACATACTGCATCTAAAAGACAGTATTCTACTTACCCTCTTGAGAGCGAGCAGATGACGGCTGAGTGCCAGTGCTACTTCGACTTGATTTTCTGCGCAACCGTCCTTCTTGAGGTGGTGCTTGACCCACACGTATGGGTGGTAGTCCCCTGGAGGATGCTTCTTGCATCAAACCTGTATGAGTAATATTTGAGACAGTCTTTAGGCCTCATTCAGTGAAACCACGAGGGTGACGAAACATTTTCTTACCAAACAGGGTCCAGTTTTGAGCTCTAATCTCATACCAGATTACTATGTTACATCTGGATACTACTGTAAAGCATCCTGCTAGTGACATCTAGGACGACACGTCAAGGTACGTACTAAAATCGTTAATCTCCCAAGTTGCCGTACTAACGTCTGAATTCATTTGCATAGACATAACTGTACCAGACTTGTACAATATCTAGCACGATACCAAGGATCATACTCTGAAAAGGAAATGTGCAAGACATAAAATTCTTGCCAGACGTACCATCTACGGGAGCATAGTCGAATTTTGACGAAGTAAAAGCTGGATCGAATCTTGTTGATGTTGAGCTAGAGTCAAATCTTGACGAACTACTGCGCGCGCTTGGAGAATATGGGGCAGAGTGCAGAGCAGAGGGAGCAATGGAAGGTAGCTGGTCATAATCACCAGTTGAACCTGCAAAAAAGTTCAGCAAATCATCAATTGCTCTCTACCCTCTTTGCTGTGACGGTGAATTAAGATACTCTACCTATGGAACATAGTTGACCTCTCAAGGTAACCAGTTTCCTCTCCAGAAAACGGCAAAATTCTTCCTCGCAAAGTCAGGTAAAGTAGCATTCTAGAGGCTAAACTTGCTATGAGTTTTAATACCCTAGAGAAGTCTGGGAATCCGTGCGATATGCATGTAGGCCCTTAACAGAAACTACTATGTTGAAAATGCAATAAGCGGAAACGGTAGAAAGACAGACCACTCCAGCTCAAATCTGCTACCATCGGAAGATCAGGCAGGACAGATGGTAAACTGAAAGTTGGCACTTGTCGGAGAACTGGTCTGAAGCCGTATTCTTCTGCTCCTTGTCTCGGCTGAAATAGAGCAAAGAGAGGGATGATGACTATACAGCTAGTTATCAAGGATATGAAAAAGGTCCTCTACTACAGTTCTCACAAACAATCCATATCCATGAATGGAAGCAGGAGCGCCTGGGACAGAGGAGAGAGTTTTCGTGAATTTTGATGTTTAAGCAATTGAGAAGAAAACTTCATCTATGGACACACTCCTTGTTGATCAAGTACCCTCTTGTTACGATATAGTTGACAGACCATAGTGCGTGCGCCACAAATCTTGTGCGTCACAGCACCTCCACAACGGAAGCAGTTTGCATACCAAATCATCGCCTCCAAGGACACTTCGAGGAGGGGCCGGCAAAGCAGCAGGTTTTGTTTCCATCTCCTGTTCAGGCGGTTGGTCAGCTCCCGCTAGAGTGTCGACAATCCTATAACTGCAAATTTGCAATAGATCATGTGAGTGAAACGCATGACCTCGAACCATAAAACTTGTTAGTTCTGAAATTTTCAGCTCATGAAGTCATTGTTTGCATGGTCCTCCGAACTCCCTACTGACAATCGGCAAATTTGTGAATGGGAGAGTGCAAACATCTCCAGGAAAGCAGTATGGAGGCACCCCGTAGACTTTGCGAGATACTACAGGTTCGCAAACTATTGGACAAACAAATTCATCTCTATTTGGGGAAGAGTCAGTTGAAAATAACTGCGAACGGAGTCGAAACCACACTAAGCATCTGAACCAGAAATGGATTTGAATTAAGAACAGCGAATAGAAGGCCAGCGCTAAGTGAAGTGATTAGTGAAAAAAAAGAAAAAAGGCGACCACGTAGAACACATGAAGGATGGGAAGACCCCATCAAGCCGTACAAGGGAGGGACAAAAGAGGTAAAATGTGAAGTGATTAGTTATAATACGAACTTCTGATAAGGAAGTTCCGCAGTGTTGAAGAGGAGAACGTCTGCAACGGATTTTACTCGAGATGGAACCCTGCCAATGCCTTCCTGTAAAACCAATAAGAGGATTCAGCTATGTACGATTCCCTCTTAGCTATTTTCTCCAAGAGTCTTTGATCAGCCTAGTTTGCTTCTCAACTCATTGTGGACACCTCACATGATCTCAGAGCTCAACCAGCATATTCTTGTTCTTAGTTTGAGTCAATGCACCGATCGTTCACCTTCCGTTTGTGATCCTTCAGCCAGTGCTCGTGACTTGTCTCCGAGAAAAATTGGAAAAGCTCCAGGGTGCCTTCTTCACCATTCTGGAAGAAAATTATGGCTTGTTAGAAATTCAGAACCTTCTATGTCATTGTTTATAGATGATCTGGCTGTACCGTCTAAGTTGCAGAAAATCCATTTTCTGTAGGGTGGAGCTGCAAAGTTCACTCCGAAAATGGATCACCTGCCATTGCCCAGTATTCAGTGACAAAGTCACGGTAGAGGGCTTGCTTTGTTCGTCTCCCTTCCCCTCAAATATTGGGACATAATCAGTTAAAGACGGATCGATTTCTGGATACTTTGCACTTGAAAAGATGGATGTAGCCCGCTTTGTCCCCGAGATTGCATCTACTTTTGCCTGAACAGGACGATGATGCTGATGAGAGGTAGACCACGAAAAGCATTGACTCTTAGGAGCAAAAATGTCTTGAATCGAAATCAAGCAACACCTACCGTCAGCGGGGCAAAAAACCGGTTTCTATATACAAAGACGACTTCTTCATTTCTTATCTCAAAATAAGTCTCATGTTCCTCTGAACTCATCTCACGTACATTGGGACAGTAAGTTTGTGGAGATCTGACTCCCATTTTACATTAATATACAAGTTTAAGTATTTCCAGATAGACATACATGTTGGTAAGCAAACCGGAAGTTTCACAACAAAGGATCATGAATCAACACATATTCCTTGCACCCCACCTGAGCAGCTTGAATCCTGGTTGAAAGGCCTTTCAGTTGTAGACGCTCTAATCGAACCTGATATCAATTCAGAAGGATGCCAAAGCGGTGCTAGATTAATCTTCACATGCATTCAGCCAAATAACCTCGGCAGCTTTCGAGCCACATGTCTGAGTTGTGTATGCAGGGAACCCTTGGATATAGTTTTGGAAAAAAAATTATGATAATGGTTGATCTCACTGTCTTCTCTAGGAAAGCGCACAGCCAGCAGAATAGGTCCCACTACAATGAAAACATTAGCAAATACTCTCCTCTAGGTCACGAATCGCTCAATGTCTGCATCAGCACCTACATGCTCTTCGTCTAAGACCTTCGAGATGGCCTCCTATGATGGACTTTCTCCAATTATTATTTCGGTGCTTTGGTCATTTTCTCCTGTCGAAAGATATTACGTGATGACTCCTCCGTAGACAATTATTCAAATCTATAGCAACGATCCTTCAATTCTCTACTTAGGAGAATTTCCAGGCTAGAATGGATCAAGCCGCTCCTCATTAAAATAAGAAAATTTTAATCAAAGAACTTGGCGAAACAACGGCATTGCTTGAGCACCAAAACCTGACATCAATTTGAGGAAAAGCTTACTCGATCAATAATGGACGTGAAAATCTTGTCCGCTGCATCTTCAAGCTGCAAAAGGCTCTCACTCAGTGCTGCAAATGTATCATTGGATTGCTTGCTGCTCCGTCCCATGGTTCAGATCGGGCCGCAAAATCCAGCACTAGAATCACCGCAACAATATCCTCTCCGTTGTAGCATTCAGACCAGAATTTTTCGTCAGAGCTGTGCACGTTACCTCATATTCTCCTACCATCCACTGGATACACAAAATCCGAACTACCACCATTTTCTTGAGCATCGCGCTACGAACGTTAAGTATACTTCTCCTGTTCGATCAGCTTTCACAGATTAGATGCGCCACCTCGAAATCAAGATCATAGAGCCCCATCGGGATTGACTCTGGCTCACTCTCTCCGACGACTGGAAGTCGCAGGTGTATGTGTGACGAGCTGCGCTCTATCAGCAAAGCACGGTACAATCCGGGAGAGCTTATTGACAGTAGAGTATGACGCACTGTTTTGAGAGGTTTTCCCCGGGACCTTTCCAGAAAACGGCGGAATGCATACACTTCCCGGACAGTAAAAGCATACCTTTCAACAAGAAAACCAGAGAATATCCTTTAATATTGTCTGGTTTTCTCGGTGAAAACCCACCTGGTTTTTCAGCGGGAGAGACTATTCTGGTCCTAATCCAACCGGCAGAGGGGACACTATTCCCTGGCTGTCACTGTTACGTCACAGGGACTACGGCACGAATGGCGGAGGAGTCGCGCAAAGAGCATAATCTCACCAAGGAGACGTCGCAGGAACGGGACTCACGCTCTTCACTCTTTTAAGAGAATTTCTCTCGAGAATCACTTGGACTCTTTTGTTTCTGAGTAGTCTGATGGGATCGGGTTCAATGAGGAAATGACGTCCGCCTCTACTGTGTTCAAGAATGTGGAGGACTCTGGCGGAGAACTGCGTCGGCAAATGTAGCTGGCTGACGCTCACTTCATCAAGCATACAAGGAGGTAGCGGAGAGAGCAGTATGTACTGTGCACTGCAATGAACGAACGAGCAAACTACCGGTAGTAGTCCAACGGATTTGTTTGATTCGAAAATTGTCCAGGATTGTGCAGCTGAGATGAGATCTGTATGTTGTTTCTATGGACGTAACCTGTTGACGGTGTACCTTGTTTTCTCCATTTCATCCCAGAATCTGCAGGTCATCTAGCATGTCTGATCGCGGGTTCCAAGAAGATATGGATCCACCGAGAAGTTATCAAAAATTTGCAAATCTCAGCTTGTGACTTTCTTTCAAGCGGTTGATGAATATATATGTTAGGTCCTTCTCCTGCATAGGTAGTGTGCATACGATAGTTGTTTTGTTTTATGAGGTAAAATATTTATTCATCTCCAATCTTTCGCATTATCAGTCAATAATCCAGAATTTTGGCCAAGAGATTTACCAATATCGCCATATACCAACGGGTACTTGAACCGAATGTGCACATAAGTACGGTAAAGTGATTTCTCATACCGATAGCTCAGCTCCATTTTATCTTTTTGTCCCATCCTTGTAGGGTTTAATGGGTCTTACCCTCTTCTTGTTATCCTCTGCGGTCGCCTATTTCTTTCAGTATGATAAGATGATATGAACAATACTTTTGTCCGTTCTAATTTAAGCAAGATTACTTATTCTAGTTTCATCCATTCAACTTTGAGTGATCACCAGTTTTTATGCACTATCAAGTAAGTGTGCGGGCGTCATCCTCATTGAAAATGTTGTTGAGATCATACTCTGGATCAACACCTATCTTCTGTTCATTGCTGGTTTATTTTTGTAAATGCAATGGTAATGTTGTTCATCTATTGTAATTTCACCACAAACAGACCTTGTCCATTGCTGGGTTTTCCCCTCGGCAAGTTCAATGCTAATTTTGTTCACCAATTGTAATTTCATCATATTCTGGTAATTGTGGATCCTCATCCCAAATATTGTTTGAAATTATACTTTGGATCAACATCTATACTGGTTGTTAGGTTTTTCCTTCAAGCAAGTTCATCGTTATTGCTGCCTGTAGTCAATGTAGGGTTAGTTGTTTTAAACGCATGTTAGAATACATTTATAAAATTTTATCCAAATTCCTTGATCTACAATTCTCTTGGTAGATGGAGGAAATCAATGATCTTTTATAGGAGACACGCAAATAATCAATTTGACTATCAATTGATGATCTTTTATCGGAGACACGCAAATAGATAATTTGACTATCATATCATACGTGGTATTGTATTTTCCAATTTGGAGGTGTAGGAGGGATTTTTTTTCGCTTGGTGTTATTGTGGAAGACAAAAGATGACATATCTTCACAAGCACGAGAATATTTTCCATCCCATGTTTCTCTACCATCAGATTGGACTAGACTTTGTATTATTCCTTGATGGAGCAACAACTTTAACATACATTACATTCTCTCTTAGTTGATTCATTCATTCTCGGTGCTACTAAAGTAAATCTTTACTCTTGCTATGGCAAGGGTGCAACTTTTGGATCTAGCTCAACCATATATTATAGCATTTTAGCTCATACCAATGACTTTCTCTACGACAATGAGGTTCCACCTAGGTTTTGTCCACCAATCTACATCTTCATTACTCACTTTGTGAGTGTAGTTCTATACTAAATACAATAGTTGTCCATATGACATGGTGTCCTTTTGGAGAACCAAGGATACCTAAATATCTTGCTGCTTGGAGAGAGCGTTTCTATGCTTTGCAGAATACACAAGTCAAGATAATTTGTCTGAGATCATCAGGTGATAATAGAGTGATTACACACCTTACACGTGATACAATGTCAAAGGGAGTGATCATCCATCCTCTTGGATGGGCAGCTAGCAGAGCAGTAATAGACATGGTCTCCAAGTATAGGGGTATGCAACAAGGTCACCTCTTTGTTCCTCTAGCCTTGGAATTATATGGAGCAATGGAAGAGGTATTTGACATATTTGTTAAGGAGTACACAAGAGCTGATCATTTTAGGCATCAAAAGTATCATTCTCATTCTCATTATATATTTTGACAGTGTGTGTTCATTGTTCTATAGAGAGCAAAGGCTGGTCCAATCCATAGGAGAACAACCACACTAGGTGATGCTTCTCTAGAAGCTCATGTTATTTCTAGATCATACAACTTACATAACAGGGATATCTTAGGTGTTGTGGAGCAAATTCCACAAAATTCCAAAAATATTGGGGCTTAGCCCCATTTTACTTCTATATCTTTTTCTTGTACTGCTTGATGGGGTCTTCTTCTCTTCACACGTGATCAATTTTTCCTCTTGTCTAACGGAGGTGAGGTATCGATGCTTCATCAGCAATACAAAATGTCCATGAACTTTTTACAAACTTGTGAATATGAATAAGTTGCATTTACAATTTCCTTTGTTATTCATATTTTCAACAAGGTGTTGATAGTAGTTCTACTACTCAACGACGTTCCATGGCATATGTGATGTTATGGACTATAAACATTTACTTGGATAAGAAGGGGCTGGAGCTCGTCTCCTTTTGCAGTTCCACGTGATCCATCGTCGTGAGGCAAATTTGAGGAGTGATGATAATTTTTAGAGTTAATCTTTCAATAACTCGTAATTCTTTTGAAAACTTGGTATGTTCAACAATAGAAACAATTAAATGACAATAACGACCCGGTAAAATATTTGCTGAAATCTAAATTATGAGCTACGTGTGAACATCAACTACTTTATCAACGTTATCAACATCAACTACGTGGTTGGGACTGTAAATGTTTGAGTTGACGCACTGATTCACGGGCAATCTAACTAATTTGTATCTGACGACAAAACCTAAAAGGAAACAATAATAAATAGGGAAATAAATATGGTGACTCTAAGAATATGACCTCGTGTGTTCTTTTTGGTAAGAAAAGGACTTATCTCCGATCTTTTACACACACAAAATAAAGCTCTGTTAGTAAGTTAAGTTGAAATTATTGTCATGGCGAATCTCTTACGTCTCGGAAGTCATGGGATAAGGACAACCCAAGGTTAAAAGGTTAAGAGGAAAATATACCGCTTTCGTTGTCCTATTTACCAACCCTTACCTCCTTATAACAAACAGCATATCTTATCATTGGAAGGAACCGTAACAGATCGATATTCAATACTTCTAGAGCCTGTCTCCGGAAGACATAACCTTAACCAAGTGGTGCACTTTCTAGATAGAAAACAAAGCATCTTGAGGTCTTCCGTAGATTTCAAAGTCGCAACACAGGTAGTCCTATAGGTGACAGATTTGATGCACTTTAACTTTACTATATTACAAGTCGCATTAGCATCTGTAGACTCTTGCCATGCAGCCAACAATTGTCACAGTCTACTCGAGTCTCAAGAATTTGGATCCATCATTCTCAAGCTTGCAACCTTTGATATGCCAAACGTGTCTCAAGGTTCCTGGTTTATGGTATAGAATAAGTTAAACTATGAGTCGTCCTCAACATTCGGTCTCGTTGATGATGTAATATATGCTGCAGTGTCATAGCACAGATGGTATTGAATGTTATTCATGTTTAGTACTCTGAATATTTTAACCATTAAAAGTCCTCAATAGCATCAACAATAGTTCCGGTCAAAACATAATTCAACCCCTTCTCGTTTCCTGCTGAATTAAGCTATCGTTCACGCAAAGAATTTAAAAGGGATACCCCACCCATCCACCCACCCAAACGACTCCTGCATAGTCAAGAACCTTTTACCATCAAATCCCAAGTGTCTACAGCACTGAATAATAGTAGAGTCAGCATTGACTTTTTGTAAATTTTATATCCATAGTTTCCATGAGCGACGGTCCATTGAATCATTAACATACTGTTTGGCCGGATCTACTATAGCTGCTGATGCAGAAACCTGCACGTCAAGCTTTAGCAGAATCTGCTCTTCGTGGAAACGAGAGTTAATTCTGAGATGTCATGAGACGACATTTCAGTTCCATGTAGTCAAGGCTTCCTTATCATGAGAGTTAAGCATTCCACTTTATGTCTTATCCTTGTTGTTCTGCTTGATTGACGAGGGGGTCTTCCCATCCTTCTTGTTATCCTGCGCGGTCACCATTTCCTTTAGCGTGACCTAAAACGGCGCCACCGGGGAAGAATCTGGCGCCACTCGCAACTTCTCGCATGCATCCGGTAAAGTTGGGGTGGCACTCACCGCGAACCTAGTCGTCTAAGTCCAAGCAGCGCGGCTTAGACTTAAACTTACAAGCAAGTGTTTCCAATTTACATGTACGACGAGACTACTAGTCTCAGGGTAGAGCCAAAGAGGAGTCCGAAAAGCGCAATCAGTCCAAGACTGTAGTGTCGCGGCAGATTAGTGTGCCTAACTCTCCACAGTAACAGCAGCAGGCAGGCGGGAGCGCTTTGACTGAGGAGTTTGACTGCTCTGAATATGGGAGAGGAAAAGCTTTTAGGCAGGGGCCGGGGACGGTGCTGCAGAATAGTGGTGCAGCTTTTTGGAGCTTGTTGAAGCGAGGGAGGGTGCGAGGAAGAGGGGTAGAGGAGGGGACGGGAGAGAAAGTCCTGCTTTTTGGAGCTTGTTGAAGCGGGGAAGAGGGGGAGAGGAGGGGGAGGGGAGAGAAAGTCCCGAAGAGTCCATGAGGAGGAGCGGAGAGGAAGGAGTGCGAGCGAGCATGCCGAGTGAAGGAGAGACCTGGAAATTGTTGTCGAGGATCGATTGAGAAGTCCAGGAGCGTCCGGGTGATGATCTGTTAGCACGGGCAGTGGGCGAATTGAAGGAGAAGCTCGCTGTCTTTGGAGAGGACGTCTGAGCAGGAGCGCGTGTGAGAGCGAGAAGTCTGACCAGACCAGACCAGACGATATCATTCAGGTCGTCCGGGAGGAAGAGGAAGAGGTGACGAAGAGTGGAGCGCGTTTGTTGAAGTATAGAAGAGTTGAAGCTGCGCTGCTGGCTCATGACGAGAGACGGTATGTGAATGATCGGGACCGGTATTGGCTGTAGGTGAACTTCGAAGCGGGCCAAATGACGAGGAACATTCGGAGCCAGCTTCGAGTGACCGTTCCGAGACAGGAGACGCAAATCTCTGATTTTTTGTAAGAGCTTTACCACTCCAACTTATGTTTGATATTACGTGACGAATTGATGAGTCTTTAGGTTTCGGACCTGACACCAATGTGTTGGACTTGCTGAACCTCTGAGATCGTCAAGGTCATATTTTATCACTGTGAGCTGCATGAAAGTTCCATGGTTTTGGTCGACAGTGTATGGGATGATTTTTGTCCGTCATCTCTTGGTACCTCCTTATGTACTATGTGAGCTGCAAATCGAAGCCGGTGACACGATATGATGTATCAACTCGGGGGGTAGTGAAGCAAGCGATTACCGAATGTATTTGTCAGGAAGGAGGCCGTTTCGGCGTCGTATTAAGGCACCAGGGTTTGACTGCACGCGGCGAATACGAATCTAGGATTACCTACAATGCCGATGCTTCACCATTTCATGATCTCTAGGGTGGTAGATCTTTTGTACTGTATGAAGAACCCTTTCCCTTCTTGTCGATGTGGAGAGGAAATAATTGCATTTGTAAATGTGGAGCTTGTAGCTATATAACGTGGGATGCCGTTCACAACTGCCACGCGACATGAGTGTCCGATTGCCGTTGGTTGGGTGAAGTTTTAATATCTCTGTCAGCTTCTCGCTACCATTCATAATTCACCAACAAATTTTTTGCAGATGATATGCTGGTAACCTGGCCGGTTTTCTGCTAGTGTCCGCTACTCAGTTCATTTAAATGTAGTTCACGTCAGCTCGATGACTACTACCGTCTGAGGAAGCCTCATGGAATATTCTCTCCTCTCAAAGCCACTGGACGTTGAAAGTATAACAGCTCAGAGCCAGGTTTCTAAGTGTTCATCTTTCGAAGTACTCCTGCAGCATTGCGTTCTCAGGACCTTGGGGCCTCTTCTGCATTAAATCTGTAATGAGTCAAGCTGACCAGGAAATTCTGCACAAATCGACGATTTTTCTGAGTCTGATGCTCTGAACAGAAATGTCTCGTTCGAAACAATAGAGACCATTACCGCTCACAAAAACTACTCCTTATATGCAAAGATGGAAGCCGGTGAAAATTACTGAGGTAGAAGTGGCCATGTAGTCGAAGGAAGTAGAAGTCCGGTGGTCCTGTCAGCTTTTGGCACCTGCTCATGTTTTGGAATGTGAATATCCTTGAGTATCTCATTCTTTAGCTCAAAGTTTTATTACAAGGACTTCCTCCAAACACTTGTATTTACGTATGGACTTCCCCTTTGTGACAGAACGGCCAGCGGAACTTTTCAAGATGGTGATATATTGTTGAATCGGCAAGGACTGCGGTTGGCCAACGCTGCCGTGGAACCTACTCCTAGGACCGAGGTATACTCGTTAGCTTTTTCCTTCTACTTGCAACATCGTACTCATCCATTCTCGCGAGTCTCTTTTTTCTTTGGATTGATGCTACTTGCTCAGGTTTCTGTACTCTATGTATCCTTAAGACACATACATATACACTGAGCAGCTTCTTTCCTGCTTCCTTATTCCGATGATCTTCTTCAGACTCTACAGCTCATATTTAATGCGACTTTGTACACGCCAGTCTAAGCAGTTAAGTCCCCTTAGAGAACTCTTACTTGTTTCTTGAGTCTTGCCACCGTAGTAATTCATGAGTATCACTTTCAACAGTCTGCTTCAGATGGCCAAATGTTACTGGAAGATCTGGAGACTGTCAAAGTTATCGGGAAGGGAAGCAGTGGGGTCGTGCAGCTAGTACGGCACAAATGGACGAACCAGATCTTTGCCTTGAAGGTAGGCAATCTGGAGTTACACACTGTGGGCCTACATCTTGACTTCAAACTGAGTCTATCTACCAGCATGCTGTGAAGATGTGCTTGAATCTCGCTTTGTCCTGGTAGGAAGTAGATATGGTGCGGACGTCGAATGTACTGGACAAGTGTTTTGTCGTTATTTGATTCAAGTCAAATTCTACGTATGAAAATTGAAAATTAAAGGACAGGAGGAAACGGTTCCGTCTTGGCCCTCAATGTACTATAGCACATTCAACAAGGGAGTGAAATTTTAGTCCATCACTTCAGGTCAGTCGAAGGCTGAAATTCACATGCGCAGTTATAATAATCTCACGTTCTTCGACCAACGAATCTGGAGGTTGATGACTCAAAAAAACGATGGTTCTGACTGCAGGTCATTCAGATGGCCATTCAAGAGACTGTTCGCCGACAGATTGTGCAGGAGCTCAAAATCAACCAGGCTGCGCAGTGTCAATACATCGTGGTGTACTATGATGCGTTTTACAACAATGGAGTTATCTCTATTTTGTTAGAATACATGGATGGGGGATCTTTGGCAGATATAGTGAAGAGAGTTTCTCAAGTTCCAGAACCCTACCTGGCAGTTATCAGTAAACAGGTGGGGATCGAATCCTCAGATGTTAACAAAGAGTAAATTCTTGTTTAACCCTGAAATGCAATGTTGGACTGTGGTTGGGTCTCAGGGAACATTGACAAACGGTTGCAGAGTAGCCTGTACTGATTATAGTGTTCTTCCGCCATGGCATTAGGTACTTCAAGGCTTGATTTATCTGCACCACAATCGTCACATTATTCATCGAGATATCAAGCCATCTAACCTTCTTGTCAATCATAATGGGGACGTCAAGATCTCTGATTTTGGCGTGAGTGCCGATTTGGCCAACTCCATGGGACAGCGAGACACCTTTGTGGGAACATGTACCTACATGTCGGTACGTCTTTAAGGCTTATTCTCTGATTGCATATACATTTTCATGAGATGTGGGGCGTTGATGAGTGCCACCCGTCCTGCAGAAGTGAGTATGTATATCTATGCAACTTTCCAGCGTATGCAGTTCATATATGCATTTTACAATTGTTTTCCCCTAGTAACAAAATGACAAGTGTTCGCTTGTGATGATATTTTCAGCCAGAACGGATCAGTGGAAGCACGTATGGATTCGATAGTGATATATGGAGCTTAGGTTTGACACTTTTGGAGTGTGCTCTTGGTCGATTCCCTTACCAGCCTCCCGGCAACGAGGAGGGTTGGAGTAACTTTTACGAGCTTCTAGAAACAATTGTTGAGCAACCACCACCCGTTGCCCCGGCTGGTCGGTTTTCTCCTGAATTCTGCTCGTTCATTGCTTCCTGGTGAGAATCTTGGTTTACCTTCTAGACTTCATCAGGATCTTCAAGGAGCACAGTCCATTCCAAACTCTTTACCTTTGACAACTGCAATTAGCAGAGCAGGAACATTGAACTGTTGCTGGACGCTGGATATATCCAAATTTTGAAGTTCATTGTTCATCACAACTTCGATTTCAGAGCTTCTTGTCCTTTGAGGTTATGACGGTGATACTGATTGTGCTGATCAGATAATCTGAAATCTCGCTAGACGTTGTCCTTACCCTTGGAAGTTTTGGAGAGTAAATTTGTTAATACATTGCGATGAGAAGGTGTCAAACTGCTTATCTATCGGATGTTGGCTTTGTCCAGCATGCAGAAGGAGCCGCGACAGCGAATGTCAGCAGCAGACCTTCTGGTTAGGCTCTCCTGATCCCGGCTTTGGTTTCGCTTTTTACAAGGATATTAACTTCATTACGATACAAGACTCATGGAACAAATGCGGATGTCGACAATGTTCCCTTTAAGAGAGATTAGATGTCTGAACATAGTTTTTCCACATGATGACGACAAATCTGACGTGCAGTACTACAGAATTACAGGCTGACGTCAGCCAAGTAGTCACTTTTTGCTGATACTGCAAAAATTGTTATGCGCAGAATCATCCCTTCTTGAGGAAATACGAAAAGGAGGAGGTTAACTTGGCAAGCTTGATTCCAGAATTGTCACCCTCTGCATAGAGTCACGAGGAACTGCCGCTTGTGCTCTATTTCCCTCAAGTTGATCGACGGCATGCATGTACACACATTGTCGTCGGTTTAAGGACCTAAAGCTCAAGCTTCTTAGCTGTGTTCGAGCTCACTAGCCTTTTCCGTTTCAGCTGTTATATTCGATGTCACTACTTTTCCAGAAGTCTTGGCTGTAGCAGTGGACCTGCGGTAACAACCGTACTGCTGAACATTGTCAGACGATTGCGGTTTTATTTGGGATTGTGAACATAGGTAGAATCTTCACATTGCTCGAAGGTATATTATAGGTCAGGCGAATTTGTTTTGTAGCAATCTGAGACTAACAGACAGGCGGTGGTTCCTAATTCTGGATCTAGTAAGAAAGAGGAATCGGGGGATCAACTCTAAAGAGAGTTGCAACATGGAAGAAGAAGGAAGGATCTTCCGGTTTTATATTGTCATTATGTGTAATAGTTGAGTACTTTCCGGCTTCACTTCTCTTCAACTGAGTCCCGTGTACTTTTTGATTGGTTACGGCAATGAAGAGCACTGAGTCATTAAAACGCCGCAAAATGGATGTTAGGCTAGTAGAAATCATAACCTCCTGTAGAAGTCCGGTTATGTAAGAAAAGGTTATCCTCCTTGAAGAGTATGCAGACTGAAGTAAATGCTTGCTAGTTGTTTGGCTCGTTAGCCCATCTGCCATGACCTATGCGCATGAGGGAGCTTAGGAATCCCAAGCATCAGCCACACTGGACCCTTCTGTCGTCTTGCCGTCAGGGCTCGTATATTGACGGCTATTTGGTCTCTCGCATTTTCCTGAGTACTAAGAACTTCCTATTCGTGGTGGAATCTTATCTTCGCACCTGAGTCTGCAGCTCCCTCTTCCTACAATTCGTACCGTATAGTGGTTCGATTCTATCGTACAGCTGTTGTGTCACTAGATGTAAAGCATATGGTGAATTCATGATTATGTAAGCAATTTTGTACAGGATCAGGTCCCTGATCATCAACAAAATCAAATCTTTTCCGGATTACACACTTTTACCTCAAAAGTCACTCGTTCCCAATAGTCAAGGCAGTAATTGATAGATGGTCTTTGCCACTGCTCGAGGTGCGTAGTCATTTACAACCAAGCCCTTAGGAACAGATGCCCTTCCGTTCGTTGCGATCTTCATGTGTTCCAACGCTACGATTGATTGATTGACTGTTGAAACATGCACATTGTTGATGGCTTCAGTTCCGCACACATTTCTGAGGTGTTTGGCTCCAGGTGACTACAAGAACTATATGACAGATTAAGATCTCTGGTCAACACTGTCACTTTTATTTAGGACGACGATCCTGACATGACCTTGTTCGGTTTAGTCAAAGACTTTCTTCCTGTTACCAACGAATGCCTTGTTTTTATCTACGGTGACTTTTATGGAGGGAATTACACCCCACTGTTCCCTTCAGGCTGCTTTATGGACTTAAGACTGAGGAGGATTGACTCCTTATTCAACCCAGATTACCCATTTGACTTTCTTCGACTTGGATAGTAAAGACATGCATAGTCACTAAG
This sequence comes from Lunularia cruciata, assembly GCA_948567375.1. Taxonomy (NCBI): domain Eukaryota; kingdom Viridiplantae; phylum Streptophyta; class Marchantiopsida; order Lunulariales; family Lunulariaceae; genus Lunularia; species Lunularia cruciata. Next base: position 16,971,706 of record OX419757.1, on the reverse strand, counting down.
ATTATCTTGACTTCCGAGGATGTGTGTGTGACTAGGATTTGACTGCTTACTCTATTCATATCTCTTTTCTTACTCACTCGTATCGCATTTTGGATTTAACTGGGGCTTTCAGGATGAGGTCTAGTAAACTAGCCTTTCTCTAGATTTTAATATAGGAAACACTCATACTAACATCTTCATTTCTCGGTTGGGCTTCCATTGAAAGCACGAGCCTTTCCTTTGACTTCGGGTTGAGAAAGACTGCAGAGCTCTTGTGTTCTATTCATTCTTCATATGAACGTCCCTTGGGCCTCCGTGCTGTATTCAATTAACCATATTTTACTAATTATGTTATACATAGATATGATCTTTTTCCATCCAATATCTGTCAGTTTGGATTCCAGAAAGTGTACATATTTCAATATTTCCCTAACTTTTACTTTTAAAGATTTACTCATGCTGCATAGGTTTGCATTCCACCTTATGAAGACCACAAGTTTACTGGAAAACTTAGATATATGTTCCTACTATTGATCTCGTATTGACACACCATAATTGAGGTGAAAAAATCAGAAGGGGCCAAATGAGTCATTGGATTCAAAGACCAGAACACTCTCATGTCACCTTGTAACACCCATACGTCCTGATGAGTTGGGATGGTATATCATACTATCAAGCCTTTTCACAATAGACAGGGTATAGGTAAGTCTTCTGGCCAAGTTATCATGTGCTTTACGAATAAGTCTTCAATTGCTCATATTTTTACTATTGAGAAACTCTACAAATAAGAATTATAAAGAGAATCGTTTTCTGATTAGGTTCATTAGAGGAATTAAGTTAAGATTCAACTAGAGCCACATAGACCTGAACATCCTATACAATGGAGTGATATTTAGATTCTTTGATTTAATAAGAACATGTGTATCTTTAAATCCCAGCTCGTTATAGGTCTATGTATAGTTTGCAAATAATGCTTCATACTAGTGAAGCAGGATGGTCAGGGACTTTGAATTTATATAAGTGGATTTTACATGTGCATACATCGGGAGTACTATGTATAGAAGAGCTAGTTTCACAAAACATCATATTCAGATATTTGTATGGGGCATTTATATTATATGTACATGAATGTACTCATAATAAAACTATGACTAGTGTAATTTGAAGAGGATAGGTATTAGAAGCTCTTAAGCCAAAAATAGAGTTTTGTTTCATGTACAAAGCTTTGGACTTAGCTCAAAGTTGCTTAGTCTTTCTATTGAAATCCTTTGTTCTCTATTAAATTCTTTCTCTTCAATATTATATTGAGTCTTATTGTTAGTTTCTTTCATTACAAATGTTGAATTTAATATTACTATTATGCACCAATATTGGAATTTTTAATTATGCTCACTTTTGAAAATAAACTCAAATGCATTGAAGCTTGTCATGATTAAAAGTATAGAGAAACTTATGAATTCACTTCATTAGCTCACTACTTTCATATCTATAGTCAAGCAATCCCCTCTAAATTAAGCCGTTAATTCCAAGAGCTTAATATGATGTCATTGGGACCAAGGGTTACTTCTATTTGTAAGGTTACTAGCAAATCAAAGAGATAATAAACAGATTCTAAATTAATTTATATTATTATGTTGAGGGCTATGCAAGAGTATGTAGAGAAGAGAAAAAAGTTCAATTACATTATCACCTACTTGGTGGCACATGGAGTAAATATTTTGAAATGATTAGTAATGAAGTGTAGCTCCAAAAGGTTCACTTCTTCGATGTTGAGCTTTTGAATTCTTGGCTATGGTGACAAAGGCTGGTGAGCATCTCCTAGAGTCTTTTAGCTAGAGTGGATGTGACTCGATAATGTAATTAGTGCCCATTGTTAGCAGTTTCTTGAGTTGAGTGATCCAATTTTATATTTTTTATATCAGATTGAGTGATCTAACTTTTTATCCAATTTGACAGTGAACTGAATTGATTACATTTAGAGAAGTGAAGTCATGGGAAAATTGGGTACAAGAATTGAGGATGTTGGTGGTATCTTCAAGCTTTATGAATTAATGGTATCTTTGATCATGGTTACTTGATCGTTGTTTGTGTCAGCTGTGTGTTTGTTTTAGTTGTGTACAAAATCCCTAATTGATTTCTTATTGATTTGATAGATTTGTTGGACTTGCTGGAGAAGTGCTGCCAAATTTTCACAAATCAAGACAATGGGTGTTCACTTGCACTAAAGTTGGGTTTGATTTGAGCACAAGTAGATAAAATCAGGGTTGAGTAGTGTGAATTCATCCCAAGAGGCAAAATTGGAGGTAGATTTGAAAATCCATCCATCAAATTAGGGATTTGGATGTTCCTATCTACTCAAGTTGATAATTGGAGAGAATTTGAAGATCATCAAACTTTAGCAAAGGTCTGTCGGATTGGCAAAGGTTGTCTAGATTTGGAGGTCAAGTTGGCAAAGGTTATCCAAAGTTGGAGGTGCCTAAGTTTGGTAGAGGTTTGCACTAGCTAGTGCTCAAGTTGGTGGAGGTTAGCCAAATTGGAGAGGGTTTAATTTGACAAGAAGAAAGGACTTATTTGGCATTTAGGGGTAAAGGGATATGGGCTAGAGAGGCTAAAAAACAAGCTTGCAAGTGTAAACTAGCTTGTTTAGACGGTTTGATTGTAGTGTTTTGGAAAACTCTACCCACCTTTAAGGATTGTACACAACAAGGTTTGAACCCTAGATCTTTGGTTCTTGGATTGGTGCCCTAGTCAACTAGTCCACCTTTACTTGTTGTCCAAGTGATTGGTAGACTGGTACATATACTTATGTAGCTTTGGCTAGGAAAGGATGTTTGATCCGGTTTTTTGTGATCTTGGTAGCATAGGGGTAGATAGAAACTCATATTATGTCAATTGCTAAATGGTGGTAGAGTCAATCCAATTTTGATTTGTGAGATGAATGGTTATAATTTTGATTTCTTATGATTGAACCCTCTCTATTTGCTACTTCTTGTTTGTGCACCATGTTTGTGTGAGGTGCTCTAATATTTAGAGCGTTGGTGATCTAGTGTGCTCTTGAGTGAAGATGGAGTGATGATTTATTAGACTACTTATGTTTCTCTCCAATGAGGTAGGAAGATATGGTTTATAGACATGCCTCTTTATTTGTGGTGTGGGCTACAAATACCACAAATAAGCTAATTACGGTGTCCAAGGAAAATTAAATGCGGTTAAATGTGGCAATCATAGAAAATGACACATACATTCATATATTTTCTTAATAAAACTCTCTCTCTCTCTCAATATATACTAGCCGTCACAAAAATCTCATCTTCTCCCTCCTTGAGTCTCAAAACTTGATTTGGATATACAAGTTTTACAAGTTGTAGTGCACAAATCCACACCGTGGCCAATTCCTGGCACCTCTTGCCCTATCTTCTAAAACAATTAGTAACTCTTCATTCCTCTCAACCTCAACTTTCTTGAGCCCAACTCACAACATAGGGCTCCATTCAATTGGACACTTCAAAAACCACACAAACTCGCTTTGCTTCACAATTGTTGAATCTATGAGTCCGTGCTCTCTCTCTCTCACAAGGTTCTTCCGATTCACTTTGTGCTTCTCTTGCACCCTTGACCAAATTGTACTTCACCAATTCCAACCTCCCTCTCAATTTAAAACCCTTAATCTCCAAACCTTCCCCGATCCTTCACATCCAACACCGCATTATCTCAAAAGATTAAAAACCTACAACCAATCATCTCTCACCGGTGTTCAAGAGTCAAAAATTTACCAAAAGTCCAACTAGGTCCACAAGATGAAAGAGAAGAACAACCCAAAACACCTTTCCAACATACCAAAGCTGCAAGCAAGCAAACAAGCAACCTCACCGCATCCCACTTTCTTTCCCCACTCCGATTAGCTTTGAGGTATTAAGTTCTACTGCATTAACTCTATGGGATGTAGACACAAAACTTTTGCAGCCTCCATGACTAGAAATTGGGAGAAGTGGATAGGATCAACTTACAAGATAGTGGCAGTTAATGAATAAAGAATGATTACAATGAGATCATTAGAAGTTCACCTGGTTGTCAAGTTATCTGGTCATTTGAGCCTCTTCTCTTAGTAAAGATTTAAATTACTGAAGTTCTACAATAGTTTTTCAAGTCTGGTTTGAAGAGAAATGCTCAACTTTTTTGAGCTTGCCTGCATAATGCAATAGTGCTCAGAATAATATCTTCTAAACCGTTTGGTTAATTTGGACATTGTTAGGATTGGAGGATGTAAAAGACCATGATCGAGGAGAGAAATAGGAGAATAGAAGCTCACATTGGAGACACTTGAATGAGGGAAAACTACAAATGCCTAGCATAAGCTTTGGCTTTGGCATTTATAGGTAGCATACAGGCCCTTGAGAAGCTTCTTAAGAAGCTTCCTCGAGCCACTTTCTTAGAGTGAAAGCCAAGTTAACTAGGAAGCTTCTCAAGAAGTTTCCTTCTAGAAGCCGCCTACTTGGCATGCAAGCTAAGCTAGTTGGAAGCTTCTAGAAGCTACTTACTTGAAGTGCAAGCTAAGCTAGCTAGGAAGCTTCCTAGATACTTCCAGAATATTCTAGGCTGATTTGTCTTATTTGCTACTTTGTTAGCCCTATTAACTTTGTTGCTAAACTCCATATTGTTACATATTCCCCCACTACTAGTTGGTGACGTCCTTGTCGCAAGTGAAGCTTCAAACTCCTGGATGGCCGTTTGTGCATTCAGGAGGTGAGAAAGAGGTTCCCATATAGCAACATGAAGGGGATACTCTTTCCAAAGGACCTTGTACTCCATATGTTGTCGACGACCTTGTTGAATATGATGACGTGCAAAGATACGATCAACTTTGTACTCCTCATGATCATTGATAGGGACAAGAGGAAGGGGAGGTTGGACTTAAGAGGAAAAGGAAGAGGGTTTAGGAACAAAGAGTTTCAACTTGGAAACATGATAGATAGGATGGATACGCATATGACAAGGCAAGGCAAGTCGATAAGCAATAGGAGAGACAATTTGGGTGACATCAAAGGGTCCTATCCAATTAGAGGTAAGTTTATAAACTTGGGTATCAAGGGAGAGAGGGAGGTTACTAGAGGACAACATGACTTTATCATTGACTTCAAAGATGAGATCATGACGATGGTGGTTCGCATATTGTTTTTGACAATTTTGAGCAACAAGGAGGTAAGATTTGGCTTGTTGGAAAGACTGGGAAATAGTGGTCAAGAATGTTGAAGTATGAGGAACTTAAGATGGAAGAGGAGCAAGAATAGAATTTGGAACAAGCAGATCTTGGCCAAATTGGAGAAAGAAAGGAGAAAATCCGGTGCTTGCCTGTTTGGAATTGTTGTAGGCAAATTCTGTAGCTGCAAGACATTCATCCCAATTGGTATGGTGGATATTGATGAAGGCATGTACCATATCCTCCAATGTATGATTTGCACATTTGGTTTGTCCATCGGTTGAGGATGATAGGCCGTGGACAAAGCAAGCTTGGTGCCGAGTATCTAGAAGAGTGTTTGCCAAAATTTCCCAGTAAATCAAGGATCATGGTCAGAGATTAGTACACATGGCATCCCATGATGCTTGAAGACATTGTTGAAGTATATTTGTGCTAAGGTTGGAGCATCCACGGTATCACAGGTTGATGCCAAGTGGATTTTCTTACTAAGCTTATCCACAAACACCACGATTGTTGTGTGTCCTTGCTTTGTCTTGGGCAAGGAAGTGATGAGATCCAAGCTCACATGCTTCCATCGCGTGGATGGAATGGCAAGTGGTTAAGGGAGTCCACTTGGGTTTTGGTTGCTAGCCTTGTTGTGTTGGCAGCTCTCACACAATTGGAAAAATTCTTGAACATCTTGTGTCATGTTGGGCCATCACCATTGGTTTTGGAGGGTACCCAAGGTCTTTTCCACACCCATGTGACCAGCTATGGGTAAATTATGGGCTTCTTGAAGGCACACAAGTCGAAGATCACCTTTGGTTGGAACACAAATCCGGTCCTCATGGAATAGAAGGCCCTCCTTGACGGAGAAGGTGTTGTCCTCCTTGTTGCATGCTACAAGGCAACCATGTACCATTTGGAAGAAGGGGTCTTTTTGTAGAGCTGATTGAAACTTGTTTTGGATCTTGGAGTCAATTGACACTGTCGTAATTGCCATTGTGATGAGAGGAAGAGACTTCAAATCAGGTCATCGTGATAAAGCATCAAGGATGATGTAGAACCAATCTGGTTTGTACTCAAGTTTGATGTCAAACAATTGGAGTTGTTCCTCCCATTGATGATGTCGACTCTTCATGTGTTCCAAGTGTAAGGTCTGCAACAATGGTTTGTGATCAGTTTGCATGATCACTTGTTTCCCCAAGAGGTAATGCCTCCAGACCTTGGTGGCATATACCATTGCAATTTGTTCTTGATCTCAAGCAAAGTAGTTTCTTTAAGCCGTATTGAGTTGGTGAGACACAAAGGCAATGGATGTAGTCCATCTGGGAATTCTTGTTGCAACACAACTCTAATTGCAAAGTTAGAAGCATCAAAATCAACCATACAGGGTAGCTAAGGATCATGCGGTTGAAGAATGGGCCTTGAACACACCATATGTTTCAACTTTTGGAATGCTTCTTTGTGCTTGGTGGTCCACTAGAAGCTCAAGTCCTTCCCCAAGAGATCAGTCAATGATGCAGCCACATGAGTATAATAATGGATGAACCGTCAGTGAAAATTGGCCAATCTATTAAATGCATGTACTTCTATAGCATCCTTTGGAGTAGGCCAATCAGTAATGGCCTTGATTTTCTCCTCTTCCATCTTGATCTCCTTTGATGAGATCTTGTACCCCAAGAAGGTAACTTCCTTTTGCCAAAAGGCACACTTTGACTTCTTGCAATATAATTGTGGTAGTCATCTTAGGACTTTTCACACATGTTCACATATTTTGCCTCTATCTTGCTATAGATTAAGATATCATCCAAGAACACCACCATGTACCAATCCAATAGTCCATCCAACAGCCAATGCATATGATCCATGATGACTGCTAGAGCATTAGTGAGCCCGAGAGGTAAAACTCTCTACTCAAAATGCCCATACCTTGTGCAAAAGGCCGTCTTTTCCACATCCTTCCTATCAATGGGAATTTGCCAATAGCCACTGTGAAGATCCAGCTTGGAAAAGTATTGTGATCCAATCAATTGATCAAGCAAGTCATGAATCTAAGGCAAGAGATATGCATTCTTCATTGTTTGCTTATTGAGCCCATGATAATGAATATAGAAACAAAATCCTCTATCTTTCTTTGGAACAAATAGTACCAATGCTCCCCAAAGAGAGGTACTCTTTCGTATGAAATCCTTCTCCAACAACTCCATAAGTGTTGTTCGCAACTCCTCCAACTCCTTTGGTGAGAGCCGATAAATTGGTCTACTCATTGGAGTACTCCATGGCAATAACTCAATCTTGAAGGGCACAACACGATCAGAGTGTAATCCCTTCGGCATCTGGCAGATCATCTGGAAACAAGCTCGTGAACTCCTGAACTATTTGATCAACCACTGCTTGATGAGGCTCTTGGCTCTCCTTAGATTGTCCTTGTGAAATTGGCTTGATCTACATTGCAAAAATAGACTTATCTTCCTCCAAAAACTTGCTCTATGGTTGCTTCACTAACAAACTTCCCATCTAGGGACTCATTTCTCTTCAAAGCTTGCTCCATGGTTGCCTTCTTGGAAAACTTCCCATCTTGGGGCTCTTCTCTCTTCAAGGCATGCTCTATGGCTACCTTCTCAACAAACTTCCCATCCTGGGACTGACTATTCTTAGGTGTCTTACTAAGAGGTGCAAGACAACCTAATCGGAATTCCTACCTTGGTGTTGTACTTGAATTTGTCATTGGGTCCAATCAAATTGAACCTTATGACGTTCAAGCCAAGGTAGTCCTAGAATGACATCATAGTATAGAGGTGCCAATTCAAACCTCATACACTCCAACACTCCTTCCCAATCTTAAAAGTAACAAGATGTGAGGTACGGAATGCAGAACACTTTCTACCATCCCCGTCATCAATCTTCTTCCAATCATTGGCTTGATAAGAATACCCAATTCCTTTGCTACTTGCATAGACATGCAATTCTTTGAAATTCTAGAATCAACCAAAATCCTACAACCCCAATTAAATATTGTACCTTGCAAGCAAACTTGCATAGGTCGAGCTTTCAATCCCATTGGAACTAATCAAGCTCCCAATAGGTAGCTCAAAATCTCCTACTATGATTCCTTGTTTCCATGTTCATTTTGTTCCACAAACTCTATCTGGACAACTTGTCGAGGTTGTCTATTCCTAAGTGGACATTCAGCTATGTGATGTCCAACTTGGCGATAATAAAAACAACCTCCATTTTATCACAACCTTTCTTTATCTACTATACCAAGTGGTCTTTGTTGGATAGCATCAATCTCCATTGGTGTTGGTTCTTCAACTCTTGTGTAGTGTACTGGTAAGCTTTGTGTAGGTCGAGGTCAAGACCAAGTTGTCACAACCAAGGAATCAAAGCACTCAGCCAATCGCATGGCTTCTTCAATGTTTTGTGGTTCCCGCATGGTTACCTCCAATTTGGTTCGTGACTTTAATCCCCACACAAATTGATCTAGAACTTCACCTTCTTGTATATCTAGAATTTGCATGACAAGGTTCTAAAATTGTGTGATGTAGCTCTTTATTGAGCCAATCTGCTTCAACTCCGCCAATTTATCTCATGCGGCTCGTGTGGCATTTATAGTTTGAAATTGACCAAGTATTACATCCTTGAATTCTGCCCATGTCAAAATTGGTGCAACAATCTGTCGTTCAGCTCGCTCCACTTGGAATTGCCACCAAAGTTTTGCCACACCATCCAATTGGCTAGAAGCCAAGAGAATCTATTTCCGTTCATCTTGAAGATTGGTGGCTTCAAAGTAACGTTTGCAGTCAAAAAAAAAATTCTCCATTGTGCATAGAAGATTCTTGCCTTCAAACAACTTGGGTCTTGGAAATCAAATGCGATCTTCTCCATCTTGAATTGGCGCTCTCTCTATATGTTCTCGTCGTTGCTGGTCTCATTCATCCAACAATCGAGTAAGGTGATCCAACAATCAATTTGTTGTTGCATTACAAGGATAACATTTGGTATTGCCACCATAGCTACTACTCTATCCCACTACTCCCAATTTATCTAATTGATCAACACATAGATGTAGCATGTCCACCGTTCTCCATAAGTTACAACCAGAAGTATCAAGGGTTCCTCAGACAAGGTGATCATATGCAAAAAATCCGGCCCAAAGCGCAAGGTGATGAATTGTGTGAAATGATGCTTGGGTAAGATCTAGACATAAAGATCCCAATGGTTTGGCAAAAGTGGATTTGGTGGTCCATGAATTCCATCCATCCCATTCCTGCTTTGATACCAATATAAAAGACCATGATCAAGGAGAGAAATAGGAGAATGGAAGCTCACATTAGGACACTTGAATGAGTGAAAACTCCAAATGCCTAGTATGACCTTTGGCTTTGGTATTTATAGGTAGCATACAAGGCCCTTGAGAAGCTTCTCAAGAAGCTTCCTTGAGCCGCTTTCTTAGAGTGCAAGCCAAGTTAACCAAGAAGCTTTGCAAGAAGCCGCCTACTTGGCATGCAAGCTAAGCTAGTTGGAAGCTTCTAGAAGCTACTGACTTGAGATGTAAGCTAAGCTAGCTAGGAAGCTTCCTAGATACTTCCAGAATATTCTAGGCTAATTTGTCTTATTTGCTACTTCGTTAGCCCTACTAACTTTGTTGTTAAACTCCATATTGTTACAGAGGATATCTACCAATGACAACCCAAAGACATTCCTTGCCAAACCAAAAATCTATGAGAACAAAATCCCCATTAAAACCCCAAGGGATAAGTTAATTGTGGCCCCAAAGGAAACTTAAATGCGGTTAAATGTGATAGTCATAGAAAATGACACATACATTCATATATTTTTTTAATAAAACTCAATGGCCTGCAACTTCTTGAACTGTTTTGAATGAAGAATGCCTTCAAGCAAGAAGTCACTTAAAGAGGCTAGAGCATCATCTTTCTCCCACTTGACAATTGAGAAATTGCTCTTAATAGTAGACGTGCCAAAAAATGCTATTGCAAGCCCACCGCAAAACTCACATAGTTGCAAGAAACAATCTTGGGCCAGCTTCCAAATGCCTTCAAAAGAGGTTTGATGATCACACTTATCCAAGACAACCTTAAAGCTGCTATCACAATGGTATGCCGCCTAAAGGTTTTGGAACTCTTGCTAGATCTCATCAATCTTTGCCAACAACCAGTTATGCTACAAGCAACAGATGTGAACCTTCACAATATTAGCAAATTCTTGAACTCAAAGTGGTACCAATTGATGTGGAAGTACAAGAGGCATCTCTTTGGCAGCATCATTTGACAAGTCACGCTCAAGAACATTAGAAATCATGCCTACGATCAGATTGACTATGTAGTCAACAAGATCTTGTAGAAGTGCCACCATGGTTTCATTGTCAATTGCTTCCAACTTGTTGATCACAAGCCCACCAAGGTCTTTGAGCATTGCCTTGATAGGGGAAAGTAGCAATGAATACACATGATCATTGAAGACAATGGAAACTTCTAAATCGGCCGTGTTTGCCTCTATAGCAAATAGTGGCAACCGCATTGAACCAACATATATAAGTACGATGCAAATTTTGCAATGCTTTATGCTGCTGTGACACTAAGGTTGTAAGCCCTTTGAGGTTGCAAAATGTTACTATCACCTCAGATGAGATTTTCTCAATGAATATCATCACAATCCACCAAGATGAATTGGGCACCATGGCAGGCTTCTTCCATCCAAATATCCCATAACCTCCATGCAATACTTCTTGAACCAGGATGCAACCTTCCTCATAGACTCCTAGCAAGTTTTAGCAATAGTTGGGGGCTCCAATTTCAACTCCCAGTATCTTTTTCTGCTTGTGAAAATATGTGATCAACATTGTGAGCTTGCAATAGAACTCCTTTCCTATCAAAAACATGAAGAATCATTGACGTTGAAGGTCAAGCTGGTGCAAACCACACCAAATGTGGTAAAACCAAGTAAAGTAGCGTGCTCAAAGTGAGTCGCCACACCTTGGATGCACCTTTTCATCTTGCATTTTCCATCAGTAGAAATTGAAACCATCATATTCTTCCAGCCCGGTATGATCACATTCAGAGCTTTGACAACATGCAAATATATATTCTCTAATGCATGTTGAGTGAGCATCAGGATTGCAAGCAATGGTAGTTAAAGATATCACCTTTCCATTGCAATCTGATGTGAACATCAAGGTATTAGGTGGTCATGTGAGTAGACATGTCCTTCGCAATGGGAAATGTCCACACCCGTTTGAGCAGATCCAACATTGATTGAAGGTTTAAGGCACACACATATCTGGCATACGCAACAATTTTCCATCAGAGAGAGAGCCAAGAGATGCTAAGCCAATTTGCTCTTTCGTCATCCTCAGAATTTGTGCAGCCATTTGAAAGGACACTCCCATGTTGATATAATTAGAAATGAGGTAAAATTGAACAAGATTCATCAATCTAATCCAGTATCTCAATACAGTGACATCAGCTCCATTTCCGTCCATGGCTTCCAATTCATCTAAGACATCTTCAAAGATACTAAGAGCATGCTTCTTACTAGTGTTATTACCATCATCTTGCTCATAAAACAATTTGCCAATGATAACATTGATAATATCCTTGTCCACAAACAAATGAATGGAAGCATGTGAACCACCAAAGTGCAATTTGATGGTGTTGTGGAAAACAGCAAGAGCATTTTCATCAAAAAAATTTCCTTCTTGCAATTTTTGAGTGCCAAATAGTCCTTCCAATGTTAGGGATGTTGGGTCTCCATGTGTTTACAATATATGTCCGCACAAAATGGTTTCTTAAAATACATGATGTTTGTTGTCCAACCGTATTTTTTGCCAATTATCTCCTCACGGCCAAAATGAATGCAAAACATGAAAGAGATTAACATCATTACCTTTGTCTCAATATCAAGCTCATAGATTTTGACGCCAAACTACAAACAATGTTCCTTCTTGAATGGAGTGGAGCACAATATTACAGGAGAATGATCAATAACCAAGTGTATTTCTACTATTTTAAAGAAAAGAAAATTTTGGAGCAGGGTTTGGGGTTTTGGGATTGTGATAAAAAACATATTAGGATGTGCTACTTTAATTTTCTATGTAGGATGTTTCACTTAAATGTTGCATCGCATCAAAGTTATATGTAGCTAAATGTGACATTTCTACTAAAAAAGCCACAAATAAAGAGGTCTATTTATAGACCATGAGGGTGCATGTTAGGGTTTAGGTAAAACCATAAACCCTAAAACCCAGCAACCCTTTCCCCTAGTGTAGTTGTCATTGTTAGAGTTACATTAGTGAGTGGTGTTTGGTTGGTGGTGGTATTTGGTGGTTACGGTTACGGTTTGGAGTACATCATCCTGATGGAGTTCTCTGGGAGTTCTAGAGGATATTTTGTTGTAGTATTGTGATTTGGTCTATCTCTCACTCAAGATGAACCTCTGATGGTTATTAGAGTAGTGCACCGTGGAATAAGAAGGCAAAGAACCAAATTCCATCACTCTCTTTCAAGGCTAGAACTCCAAAGCACCTCCAAGAATTGAACCATAACTCAATAGAGATTTTATTGTGAGAGAAAGAGTTGCAAATGAAAGGATAATGAATACTTCCTCACCCCAAGTTTATATACTTGTGAAATAGTTACACACCAAAGTTACTAATTACCATAGTATAGAGTAATTAGTAACATGACTAATATAGAAGCTTATTTAAATTGCATATAAAAAATAATTTCAATTACTTAAAATACCAAACTAAATACTTGAATAAAGTATACATGTACCAATGGATGTTACATTTACCATGGATTGAGATTTCACTTTGTCCTCAAAGTGAAGGTCCCTTTACCTTCTATGATACAACTTCAACTTATCATAGTTAATCTTATCAAAATGTCTTCGTCCCAATTCCTTGAGATCATAGGTGTAATTTCCGCATACCTTCTTTACAATGAAAGGTCCAAGATACTTAAGCAAGAACTTCTTTTGCAATCTCTTGAATCAAATAGAATCAAAACAACATTACCCAATCACCTCCTTGAAGTGCTCTATCTTGTTCTTGCCTTGCCTCTTGTCATAGCTCTCCTTTTTGTTTCCTTTGGAGTTGTTTCAATCAAACCATAGCAATTGCTCTTGCCCCTTCCAATTCCATGAGTTGATCCTTTCTAGAATTCTTTGCATCACTTCATTGTGCCTTCTACAATTTCCTATGAACGGTTTAAAAAGTAGAAAGATCAAAGTGAATAGCTAAAGTAGATGCAATACCATATACCAAAGGAAATGGAGAGTATCTAGTGGATGTCTTCATGGTTGTCCTATTCTCCCATAGAACTGCATAAATCTTCTTATCTTAGTGATGTTTAGCATTTTCTATTTTTGCATATTTGGCCAACATCATGCACAAGGTTTGATTTTTTCTCTCAGCCAAGCCATTGAATTTTGGCTTAAAGGATATTATCACTCTATGTGTGATAGAGAAATGTTGTAGCATGGCTATAATGATGATTTTTGTGAAATTTCCTCCTCTATCCAAAACTCCAAAAGATAAACAAACCTAGAAATGATGCATTCATAAAGAAATTTACCAACTTCATCTTTATTCTTGCCTCTCAATGGTTTACACTCAACCCACTTGGTAAGGTAATCAATAACTACCAAAATATATCAATTGTTCCTTGAGGTTCTATTGAGAGGATCTACAAAGTCAATTCTCTATTTCTCAACAGGTTATAGTAATGGAATTGACCTAAGAGGTAGAATGGAGGTAGAATTTCTAGAAAAGGCTTGATAAAAATTACAAGGTTTACAATAATCAAGACCATATTTGAAAATCCCCGTCCAGTGATAACCTATATATCTAGAATCTTGAAAGCAATCATCTTTCATGCAAAGTGACCTCTACACAACAAACCATCATGAAAATCCTTCATGAGTAGGATAGACTCCTCCTTATCCATTCCTCTTTGAAGTAGAACATCTGCTGCTTGGTGAAAAAATATATCCTCCACTATTTTATGTCTTGTTGCAAGAGCACTCCTCTCCTTAACATGCGTCCCATTTGGATAGTTACCTTTTGTAATAAAGTCCATGATCTCTTTGTACTCCATTGGAACTTCTTGAGTGATTGAGATTGTCATGAGCTCTTTATTCAAGAAGGAATCATCCACTAGTTCAACTCCATCATGGTCATAAGCTCTAGATAACAAATCAACATTTGTATGTTTCTTCCTTGGTCTATCCTAGTAATATAATAATAGCATAATCATACTCAAACAAGAGTATTATCCACTTACCTAGACTCTCTTCCACATTAGGCTTGTTCAAGATGTACTTCAAAGCCTTGTAATCTATGGAAAGTGTGGCTTTTCCTCCAATTAATTAGTGTTGAAACTTCTTGAGACCAAAACTCACTACAAACCGTTCTCTTTCTATGATTGAATATTTTTTTCTCCATTGAGACCATTTTTCTACTAGCATAAGCTATAAGATGATCATGCACATATAGGTCTAGTTGAATAAGAGTGCATCTTATAGCTACATTGAAAATATCAATATAAAGGATGAAAGGCTTACTCCAATCAAGTTTAGCAAGAATTGGAGCCATAATAAGGGATTTTTGGAGCTCTTCAAAGGTTGCAAGAGCCTCCTTGTCCCAAAATCACCATGTATCCTCATCCTTCTTCATGTGAATGTTCAATGCATAAGTCTTATTGGTAAATAAGAAGATGAATTTTCTATAATACCCAAACATCCCTAAAAATTGGTGTAACTTTGTCAAGCTTGAAGGGAACAGAATCTTTGAGATTTTTCTTATGTTATCAAGATCCACTCCTATTCCATCCTTGGAAATGATATGCCCCAAAATTATTTTCCATAACCAAAGATGCACTTCTTTGGGTTGAGTGATGAATTTACCTCATCCAAGTGTTGCAAGACCTTGATCAGGTGCTCAAAGTGTTCCTCCTTGCTCCCATAAACATAAAAGTCATCAATGAAGTCTCTCATAAATTTCTTAATCAAAGGTTCAAATACCTTGTTCATGAACCACTGAAATGTGGTTGGAGCATTATAAAGTCCAAAAGGTATAACTTTGAAAGCATAAGTCTCCCAAGGTATATTGAATGTGGTGAGTTGTTGATGCTTTAGTGAAATCTTGATTTGGTTATACTCATTATGACCCTCTCCAAATTGTATCTCTCATGAGTCACAACCTTCTCCAAGATCTCATCAATAAATGGTAAAGAGTAGTAGTACCTCTTGGTAATAACATTGAGCTTCTTGTAATCAAGACATACCCAAAGCTTACCATTCTTCTTCACAATCACAATTAGAGATACATATTCTGAATTCTCCATCTCAAAGATAAACCTAGTCTCCTTGAGTTTATCAATCTCCTCCTTCACAATCAAAGCTATTGGTTGGCTAATGCCATGTTGCTTTTGGTGAATAGGTCTTGCATGTGATTTTTACCTCTCTCTAGTGTTCCTCCAAGGTTACTTTCTTGAGATCCTTGTAGTCAAAATCAAATACATGGATGAACTTGCATAAAATCTCCTCATCTCTTACCTTCTCCTCCTTGGTAACATTTGGACTATACTTGAAGGTAAATAGTCTTCTCTCTATCTTTTGAAGTTTCAATGGGGATTTATCAAGGTCCCTCAAAACCCCTACCTTAGGTAAAAAATCCATGGCACACAAGGAATACATATCTGAATCAAATTTAAAGTCATCCTTCTCTAATGAGGTCTCTTCCTTCATGCTTTTATTCATACCCAAAGCTCCTTCTTTTGAATCTGATTCTCTATAATCAGAAGATGGCATATTTGAAGATGAAGTGTGTGTGGTGTTAATTATAGGAACTGTAACTCAATGTTTTGATAGCCCACTTCTCAAGTACAATATGTGCCACCAATCATTTGTACAAGCTACTCTCAACCATGACTTCTCAAGTAGCAAATCATAGCTTGAATCTTTCAAGAATTGGAAAGTCATGAGATTTTGAACTCCCATAACTAATACTATCACCTTGTCCATCACACCCACCATCTGAACTTGTTGCTTCTTTGCCATGCGCACCATAAATCTTGCAGATCTAGATTGTATAATACTGAACTTTTTCATCAACCTCTTTGTGACAACCCCGTGTCAATGTACTAATAGTATAATTGGTAAGAATAGGTTGTTCCATAACACTATTTGTGCGTGTATGTGCTATGGTGATATTTAGTTTGGTAGTACAAGTATTTGAGAGATATTATTTATATAGATATAAAGGATGGTTCTATGTTAGTCATGATTAGCTAAATTTAGTCATCATTAAGATAGAGGGGACCTTACTTTAGAGAAAGTAGAAAAGATGAACACCACTATTTTGAATTCTAATGTATTGACTTGGTATTATTTCTAGATGTTTGGCTTTGAGGAAAGAGTTGAGAACTCTTGGACCCACAAGTCTTTTTGCTTCAGATTCTTCTATAGTCCAAGGATAGCCTATGTGAAGGAATCCTTGATTTAGTGATTGGGTCAAGATAAGACCATATGCTTAGGGGAATATTCTCATGAGTATAGATACTATTTTAGAGTTTTGACTTTTAGCCTAGTAACTTGAGTTACTATAATAATTAGTAACTTTGATGTGTAACTATTTCACAAATATATAAACTAGGGGTGAGGAAGTACTCATCATCCTTTCATTTATAACTATCTCTCTTTCATTGAGTTCTCTAGTGAGTAATGGTTTAAATCTTGGAGTGTTAGCCTTGGAGGAGTATGATGGAGTTGGTGTTCCTTACCTTCTTAGTCCATGGTGCACTACCCATAATAGCCATCAGAGTTTTTTCCTGAGTGAGAGATAGGGTGGCTCACATTTTTGATTCCATTGCCAAGATCTCTCTAGAAAGTAAGAAAATGTTTTGCATTCAATTCTATATTCAAAAAGAGGCTATGAGAGCTCTCTTGGAGAGAAAATTAGAGGAGGAGAGTGCTAAAATTATGTTGGAGAACCAAGACCCATTTGTGTACCTTGTAGTTCATTTTGATGTCTTTGAGATAATTTTATACATCTTATACACATGAGAGGATTTGGAGACATTGTGGGAGACGGAGTGCAAAGTTTTGGAGATTATGGTCAATTTGGGCAAAACTTAAAGTTTATTATTTAGACTTGGAATTCATACACATGATAGCTTGAGCTATTTTTCAATTATCACACTTGAAATTATTATGAGAGCTAGTACATACAATAAACTAGAATTTTTGGAAGTTGATAGTGTAAATGACTCTTGAAATTGCATGCTATATAGGAATTTTCACAAAGTTTACCATTTCTACATCTTGAATTTGATTGCTTTGAAACTTTCCAAGAAAAGTTAGTGGTAGATAAGTGACCTCTTGGGTTAAAAATTAGAGAGATATCATTTATGTAGAAAGATTTATAAAGTTTTGAAGTGAGGGAGGTGGTTTTCAAACCAAATCTAGAAGATGTGTGCTGAATAGAAAGGTGTCTAGGCCAAATGGTTGGATGAAAATATCTGAAATTTTGCAAGGGAAGATTCCCTAATGTGTTGCTCAAATCTGAAAATTTCAAAGAACTATGACATACCAATTGAGAGAATTGAATGACATTGTGAAGGGTCAATTCTGGAGAGTTGAGATCTCATGCATGAGGAGTGTGAAAACAACCACAAGCATGTTTGAGTGTTTAAACTCATCTTAGGAGCATAGAGGGTCACAAAGAGTGGAAGTTGAGGCTATGCAAAGTTCCCCAATATTATGAGGTGATTCAAAGGGTTGATTTAAGGAAAAGAGAGTTTAGATAGAGTTTGAAGAGAGTGTTGAGAGGATCCAAAACATATACTTCTTGGAGGAAAGAGTGATTCTTAGTGCTTTTAATGTGGAAAGAAGGGACATAAGGCAAGCTCATGTCCATTGACCTTTGAAGCAAGAGATTTAGGGAAAGGAGAGGCTTACTTGACTTGGGATTGCATGTTGGACCTTCTTCACCAAGATTGGGAGGGAAGAGATCTAAGACCAAGGAGTTGTGTGAGATTTGTGGAGTGGAAGGACTTCCAAAAGGACATGAATGTAGTGGACTAAAAATTTTTTTGGTGAAAGATCTTAGAGAGAGTATTAATACAACTATAGAGAAACTATCACCTTATCAGCTAGTTCTCAAGATTAGTAATGACAATAATCTTTCAACTTAATATGCACTATAGGATTTGATCTTGCTATAGAAATCTTGAAGAGACTTGAGCCTTTTGTGTTCCCTAGATTGGATTACTCTCAAATAGTGTTAGTCATGTACATAATCTATTAGTTATAGAATGAGAGAAAAGAAATGTTTTTAGAGAAAAGAGAAAGATAGTAAGGAGATGAAGAAAATTCAGGTTTTCTTTGGCAAAGATGGAGAGGATATGAAGGCCTTTGTGAGAGACTTAAAGAGAGCTTGCATAGGAAAAAATGAGAGGAGGAAGAATGATTGGATCTCATTATTACCAAATTTGTCTAAGGATGCAACCCTTACATAGTATGAGTCAAAATACCAAAAATGTGCAAATCCAATTCAATAATATGCAGGTTAAGCATTCACCATGGCCTACACAAGAAAATATGTGGTTCATCTCATTGAGGTTACATCCACAAAAACACATGAAAATCCCATTTTTGATTATCCAAATAATGTGTCACTAAGAGCTCCTACTAGCCCGCACATATAGTAGTCCAACCCTAGACTTACTATCACAATCAGGCCAATTGGAGTTACTCCAAACTTGAGTTAACTCCTAACAAAGTGAGAGAGGAGAGATGGGCAAGAAGAGTCTTGGGAGAGTTTGACTGTAGCACTCATTGAGAACCTTCTTCCATATTAGTGTTATGAGAGATTGATGTGTCAAATTACCTTTCATAAGCAAGGAGATAGAGAGAAAGTGAGAGTTAATGCAAAAAGAGTGGAGAAGTTAGAATCCAAGTTTCACATAGTGTTAAGGAAGAGTGGAGATGATGTGGAGACTACTATGATTGGCATAGGAACCATGCTCACCAAGAATTTGGTGGGAGTGTTGAGAGTATAGATTAAAAGTAAGGTAAGATATGAGAAACCATCTTCCAAGGTTGAAACTATCAAGATTGTAATATATATATGGAAGAGGGTTTGGAAGGGGATGAGAGTGATTTGGTGATGTAGGAGGTTGTGCATCCTTCTCAAGGCTACAAGTATGATGGAAATTTTGATACTTTGGTGGCAAGGGTTGCATCACAAGTAGTAGTTGTTCCAGTTCTTGCACCTCTACCAAAGATCCACTTCAAACCATCATAGAACAACTTACAGATCTCAAGATCAATATAGTGTAACTATGGGAGAATAGAGAAGTGGATCAATATTTGGGGAGAGTGCCTAGGAATTATGGAAGCTATCAATGTAGAAGAGGCCAACCAACCAAAAAATTCAATGATAAAAGTTATTTTATTGTGGAGGAAGAGGTCACATCCAAAAGAATTGCCCAAATTCTACTTACCATGGAAGAAAGGGTTATGAGGGAGAAAATAGAGAGAAAGAGGGAGGTAGTGAAACCCCAGTGGCTCCTAATCCAAATAAAGGTAAGAGGATAACATCTGTAGATGTGGTTGAGAGCAAGTATGAGAAGGGGGAGTGCTCAAACTCCAAAGGTCTTAATTTGGATCTTTTGGCACAAGCAAAGAAGAGAGCTCATTTTGCAAAGGATATACACTCTTTGCAAAGATTTACTCCTAGCAAGGATAATCTTATGCCTACTAGGAGCACTCACACTAGCACCTCAACACCATCAACAACAAAGACTACAAGGTAGAAGTTGAGGATGGAGGACTTCTTGATCTGAAAGCAACAATAGAACTACATTGTGTTGGAGAATGTTGGTAGTCATAAGGCTAACATCACAATGTTTAACTGATTGCTTTGAACCCTACCTTAAGAAGGGAGCTTAGAGGGGGTTGGATCTCTACAAGGAACAAGATGATGAAGAAAACAAAAGAGAAAACTTCAATATCAATGGGGATGGTGGATGCCAAATCAACACCATGAAAGGCTTGTGAATATACTTCCAAGATTGATGTAAGAGTGAATGGTTACAACATCAAGGATGCACCTATTGATGGAGGACCTACAATGAATGCCATAATAGAGAGGTTGATGAAGAAGTTGGGTATGATACCTTCTAGACCTTCAACATTTGTGGTGAGCATCAATTATCAAACTCTTGGATGAAGTCATCCAACTTAATGGTATGCATTGTACCAGAGTAACACTTGGGGCCTTTGGAGGCCTCCTAAATCTCATCCATATCTCACAACAATGGTGTAGACACACCAGGTGCATTCTCAACTAATCAGCTCCTATATCAAACTCCAAATTAGAGTCAATATCCTTCCTAAGTGGAATTTGAGATACAAGCTAATACCAAGTGCCACTATGTAATGTAATTATATCTCCTCTAGAATCCCTAAACAACTCTATTGTGACAATGTAACTCAAACCGCAACCATAACCACCACAAGTATCCTACCAAGGATCACCACCAATTGCCACCACCAATTGAACACCACTCACTAATGTAGCCTCTAACTATGACAACTACACTAGGGGAAAGGTGACATGTAATTTGACATTGAAACATGCATTGTCATGGTCTGCAAGTCATCAGTTCTTGCCTCATTGGTGAGAAACATAGGTAGGACTTTGATTGGCCATCATTCCAGCTTCACTATCAAGAGCACACAAGAGTAGCAATGCTCTAAAATCAAGATATCTCAGACAAACATGGTGCACAAACAAGAAGTAGAGAATGGAGGGGGTCCAATCACAAGAAATCTAAACAAAAATCCTCCATTTCATTGGATTGACTCTATCTCCATTTGGCACTTGACATAGTAGGAGTGTCTACCTACTCCTAAGCTACCAAGATCACCAAGGATGAAATTGAATTATCTCTCTTAGCCAAAGCTACATGTGTATAGGTATCAGTTGACCAACCACTAGGACAAAAATTAGGGTGGACCAAATGCTATGGCACCAATCTAAAACCAATGATCTATGGTTCAAACTTTGTTGCACACAATCTAAAAGGTTGGGCAGATTTTGCCTAACAACTACCAAAACCTCATCTAAATTAACTAACCTCATGCCAACAAGCTAGCTCTTCTAAGCCTTTGTAGCATCTATAGCCCATAGCCCTATACCTCTAAATGCCAAATGAGATTTTTTTTCTTGGCAATTTGAACCCTCTCCAAAGTTGGTTGATTGCCAAATCCTCTGCTAACTATCAACTCAAGCCAAATTAAGAAGATGGGGATCTCCAAATCCCTAATTTGAGGAGATGGATTCCCAAATCCACATCCAATTTTGCTTCTTAGTCCAATTTGTAACACCAAGGCCTTTGATTTCACTCTCTTGCAGTCACATTGACATCCATAGACTCAAAATTGACCTCAATTTTGAGTCAATATTGGGAAGCACTTCTGCACATCATCTACTCCATTGCCAAATCTACTTCAACTCAAATAAGGCTTTTGCACACCATCACTCTCATAGAAATTTAGGACCATGATCAAATGTACCAATCATCCACCAAGCTTGGAGATACTACCCAATGCTCTCAATTCCTACACCTAATATCCCTTTGATTCTCACTTCTCTAATATAATCAGTTCACTCTTCCACTTGTATCGTAGTCAAATTAGATCTGTACTTCCAATTATTTGATCTTACACTCAACAATCTACCAACAATTGGGCACTAATTATAGTCAAGCCACATTCACTCTAGCAAAGAGATGCAAGGTGACTCTTGTTGATCTTTGTCCATCCTAACCAAGAACTCAAAGGCTCAACATCAAAGACATGAGCTCTTAGGAGTTACACTTGAAAGTATATCCCTTTGCTTGTCTTGTGAGCCGGCCTGTCTCTCACTCAAGATGAACCTTTGATGGCTATTATGGAAGCACACCATGGACTAAGAAGGCAAGGAACCTCAACTCCATCATACTCCTCCAAGGCTAACACTCCAAGACTCAGTAAATTGCTCACTAGAGAACTCAAATGAGAGAGATAGTTGCAAATGAAAGGATGATAAGTACCTTCTCACCCCTTGTTTATATACTTGTGAAATAGTTACGTACCAAAGTTACTAATTACCATAGTAACTCAAGTTACTAGACTAAAATTCAAGTAAAGTCAAAAAGTAGAAAGGAATATCCATTCACATGGGCATATTCCACTAGCATGTGATCTGATCTTGACCCAACCACTAAGTCAAGAATTCCTTCACATGGGCTATCCTTGGACTATAAAAGAATCCAAAACAAAAAGGCTTGCGGGCCCAAGAGTTCTAACCTCTTTCCTCAAAGCCAAACACCTAGGAATAATACCAAGTCAACACACTAGAATCCAAAATAATGGTGCTCATCTTCTCTACTTCCTCTAAAGTAAGGTCCCTTCTACTTTAACTATGACTAACTTTAGCTAATCATGATTAATGTAGAACCATTTTTTATCTCTATATAAATAATATCTCTCAAGTACTTGTAATACCAAGCTAAATGGCACAATACCACACACATGCACAAATGGGTGTTACATTTACTCCCGGACTAAGTTTTCACTTTGTCCTCAAAGTGAAGGTAGAGACCTTCTATGATATATCTTTAACTTATCATGGTTAATCCTATCAAAGTGTCTTCCTCCCAACTCCTTGAGATCATAGGTGTAATTGCTCCACACCTTCTCCATTATGAAAGGTCCAAAGTACTTAGGCAAAATCTTCTTTTGCACTCTCTTGAATCAAATAGAATCAAACAACATTACCCAATCACCTTCTTTGAAAGGCTCCACCTTCTTCTTGCCTTGCCTCTTGTCATAGCTCTCCTTTTGTTTCCTTTGGGCCTGCTCCACTCAAACCATAGCAACTACTCTTGCCTCTTCCAACTCCATGAGTTATTCCTTCCTTGACTTCTATGCATCACCTCCTTGTGCTTTCTTCAATCTCTTATGAATGCTTTGGAAGGTAGGAAGATCAAAGTGAATAGGAAGGGTACACTCAATAATATATACCAATTGAAATAGAGAATATCCTGTGGAAGTCTTCATGGTTGTCCTATACTCCCACAAAACTGCATGAATCCTCATGTCCCAATGATGTTTAGCCCCCTCCATTTTTGCATCTTTGGCCAACATCATGCACAAGGTCTGATTGGTTCTCTCTGCCAAGCCATTGGAATTTAGCTTATAGGATGTAGTTACTCTATGTGTGATAGAGAAATGTCATAGCATGGCTGTAGTAATGCTTCATGTAAAATCTCCTCCTCTATCCTTGCTTGGAGTAAATCCTTGAGAAGAGTGAACATCCTCTGCAAAATGAGCTCTCTTCTTCTCTTGTGCCAAAAGCTCTAAATTAAGACCTTGGGAGTTTGAGCACTTTCCCTTCTCATACTTGCTCTCAACCACATCCATGGATGCTATCCTCTTACCTTTGTCTGGATTAGGAGCCACTTGGGTTTCACTACCTCCCTCTTTCTCTCTATTGGCTTCCTCACAACCTCTTCCTCCATGGTAAATGGAATTTGGGCAATTCCTTTGGATATGGCCTCTTCCTCCACAACCAAAATGATTTCTCTCATTGAAATTTTTGGCTGGTTGGCCTCCTCTATATGGATAGTTTCCATAACTCCTAGGCCCTCTCCCTACATTCCGATCCACCTTACTCTTCTCTCATAGTTGCACCACATTGATCTTGAGATCTGCAAGTTGTTTTGTGATGGTTTGAAGTGGTTCCTTTGGTGGAGGTGAAAGAACTGGATCAACTACTACTTATGGTGCACCCTTGCCACCAAAGTATCAAGATTTCCACCATACTTGTAACCTTGAGGAGGATGCACAACCTTCTTCACCACCAAATCACTCTCATTCCCTTCCAAACTCTCTTCCATACGAATTGCAATCTTGATAGCTTCAAGCTTGGAAGAAGGTTTCTCATATCTCACCTTGCTTCTAATTTTGTTCTCAATCCTCCCACACAATTCTTGGTGAGCATGGCTCCTATGCCAATCATAGTAGTCTCCACATCATCCCTACCCTTCCTCAACACTATGCAAAATCTGGACTCTAACTTTCCACACTTTTCACAAAGACTCACTTTCTATCCATCTCCTTGTTTGAGAAAGGTAACCTCACTCAATCTCTCATAACTCTCATCTGGAAGAAAGTTCTTAATGAGTGCTAAAGTCAAACTCAGACTCAATCAGACTCTTCTTCCCCATCTCTCCTATCTCTCTTTTGGTATTCTAACTCATACCATGTAAGTGTTGCATCCTCAAAGAAATCTGGTAATAATGAGGCCCACTCACTCTTCCTCCTCTCATTGTTTCCTATGAAAGCTCTCTTGAAGTCTCTCAGAAAGGCCTGCACATCTTCTCCATCCTTGCCAAAGAAAACCGGAAGTTTCACCATCTTAACCCTTCATTATCTTCTTTTCTCTCAATTTTTTTTTCTCTTTTTTTTCTCTCACTCTATAACTAATAGATATATATATGACTAACACCATCTGAGAATAATCTATTCTAGGGAACACAAAAGGTTCAATTTGCTCCAAGATTTCTATAGTAACATCAAATCCTAGAGTGCATATTAATCTAACTCTCATGGATAGTTTATCCATAAGTTGAAAGATTATCTCCATCACTAATCTTGAGAACTAGTTGATAAAGGTGGTAATATTTCTGTAGCTGTACTAAGACTCTCTCCAAGATCCTTCACCAAAGTCTCCAAAAGTGCTTTTACTCCACTACACTCATGTCCATTTGGAAGTCCTTCCACTCCACAAACCTTCTACAACTCCTTGGTCTTAGATCTTTTCTCTCCTAATCTTGGTGAAGAAGGTCCAACATGCAAACCCAAGTCAAGTAAGCCTCTCCTTTCTCTCAATCTCTTGCTCTCAAAAGTCAATGGACATGAACTTGCCTTATGTCTTTTCTCTCTACATAAAAAGCACTTAGACTCACTCTTTCCTCCAAGTAATGTAGGTTTTTGGATCCTCTCAACACTCTCTTCAAATTCCATTCTAAACTCTCTTCTCCTCAAATCCACCCCTATAAACATCTCAAACCCTTGGCGGACCTTGCATAGCCTTAATTTCCACTCTTAGTGACCCTCTATGTTCCCAAGATGAGTCTAAACACTCAAACATATTTTTTGTTGCTCTCACACTCTTCATGCATGAAATCAAAACTCTGTAAAATTGACCCTTCCTCACAATGTCAATCAAATCTCACAATTGGTATGTCACAGTCCTCTTAAATTTATCCCACTTGATCACAACTTCAGGGCATCTCTCCCTGCAAAATTTCAGATCTTGTCATTGAGGTATTTGGCCTAGGCACCTTTCTATTCAGCACAAATATTTCAAATTTGGTTTGAAAACCACCCCCCTCACTTTGAAAACTTATAACTCTTTGCTCAAGAATGATCTCTATCTAATTTTTGTGTCAAAAGATAGGATATGATGCACTTAATTTTCTTCAAAGGTTTCATTATAATCCACTGAAAATTGAAGAAATTGCAGACTCTGCACAATTTTCTAGAGAGCATGCAATTACGAGAGCAGTTTATCCTATCAACTTTCAAAAATTCTTACCCAATGTGCATAACAATTCTCACAATAATTTCAAGTTTTCTAACTGAAAAGTAACCCAAGCTATCATATGTAGAAATTTCAAGTCCAGATTCCAAACTTGAGATTTTATCCAAAATCACCTTAAATCCCAAAAATCTGCAATCCACCTCACACAATCTCTCCAAATCCTCTCAAGTGTACAAGATGTACAAAACCACCTCAAAGACATCATAATGAACTACAAGCTATGCAAATAGGTCCAAATTCTCTAAAATAAGTTCAGCCCTCTCCTCCCCTAAAGTTCTCTCCAAGTGAGCTCTCATAGCCTCCTTCTGTCTAGAATTATACGTGTAACATTATCTTGCTTTCTAGAGAGGTCCCGACAATGGAACCAAAAATGTGAGCCGGCATGTTTCTCACTCAGGATGAACCTTTGATGGCTATTTTGGTAGCACACCATGGACTAAGAAGGCAAGGAACCCCAACTCCATCATACTCCTCCAAGGCTAACACTCCAAGACTCAAGACATTGCTCACTAGAGAACTCAAATGAGAGAGATAGTTGCAAATGAAAGGATGATGAATACCTCCTCACTCCTTGTTTATATACCTGTGAAATAGTTACATACCAAAGTTACTAGTTACCATAGTAACTCAAGTTACTAGACTAAAAGTCAAGTAAAGTCCAAAAGTAGAAAGGAATATCCATTCACATGAGCATATTCCCCTAGCATGTGATCTTATCTTGACCCAACCACTAAGTCAAGGATTTCTTCACATGGGCTATCCTTGGACTATAGAAGAATCCAAAACAAAAAGGCTTGCGGGCCCAAGAGTTCTAACCTCTTTCCTCAAAGCCAAACGCCTAGGAATAATACCAAGTCAACACATTAGAATCCAAAATAATGGTGCTCATCTTTTCCACTTCCTCTAAAGTAAGGTCCCTTCTACTTTAACTATGACTAACTTTAGCTAATCATGACTAATGTAGAACCATTTTTTATCTCTATATAAATAACATCTCTCAAGTACTTGTAATACCAAACTAAATATCACAATGCCACACACATGCACAAATGGGTGTTACCAACAAAGGCGTTGCACTCATTCTTGTTTGGCAACAAACACGTCTCTTACCTTAACAACATTATTGATGGCTCATTTGAAAATGTGAATGGTGCAAGTGACAGTGGGTCCTACTATGTGATCAATAGCCTCAACATGAAATGTGGCTACCATCAAGCAGTCCATGAGTAACTACCAAAATATGTATGACAGCCAACACTACCACTCCCAGATCCAAGCAATCTAGCTTTGGTGCTACAAATGTTGTGATAGATATCAAGAGCATTACAATGGATCTCCCAATTGGACTCCAATTTACTAATCATTAAGGGGAAGTCTAAGCATCATGTGGAGGAGGTGAAGAAGAAGCGCAAGTTATAGTTGTGTGCAAAGGATGAAGAGGTAGTATTTCTCAAGCAAGAATTAAAGATTCTTCCTCTCTAGAGCGTAGAGGTCAAGCAAACCCTCAATATAGATGTTGAAAAGGCCCAAATGAGCATTGAGGATCTAACCACAGTTGTCATCAACCACAAAAACTGTGAGCAAATCCTCTATGTGCAGGTCAGGCAAGAGGTGGACATAGAGTTGCAAACCATCCGGGATGCTTTAGATGAGGAGCAGACATGGAAATCATAATAGTGGAGGATACCACAAATCAGTTGAAGATCCAAGTAGGAGTGGTGATGTTGACTCAAGTTCATGTTGTGATACTCTGAGAGTTGAAGTTGGAGGTACATGCTTTGGAGGCAAAGAATTACTCAACCAAAAACTTGGCCAAAGTGGATAAGAAGCTACAAAAGCATATTACAACAAATTTGAGAGCATCTTAACTAAGGTCAGCTAAGAACTAGACGAGTATGGCAAGCATGTTGATGAATTGATTAGAAGATGCAAGGGAGAAGATTCATCAAGAAAGCCAAGTGGGTCAAGGAAGTAGATTGGCCATGTAATTACAAATGTATAGGGTGCACTTGTCATATCATGGCCATAGAGTCATCATATCATTGGAGTCTGATCTCATCATGGTGGGAGACCATTGAATTCAAGCCTCATCATGATGGCCTGCTATCGAGGATAGGATGTTGACCGAGTGGCACCACTCTGGTGCAATGATGCATATATAATCTAAAGGATGATGATGGTCATATATAGTAGGATAATTTTGCTAGCACCATGTCAACAAGACCATTCTCCCTATATCTAGCTAGAGTCTTGTGACAGGTAGAGTGTATAGTGGGCATTTCTTGTAGGTGGTGCCATCATGACATTCATTTGGTACTTAGAGTAAGTACATCAAGGTTAGTCTTATTGAGCATTAACTCAAGGATCATGACATCACACAACCATGGATACACCCCATTGTTTTCTAGTAGAATGTATATAGGAGAGCACTTCAACATAATATAAGTTTAAACCTATGCAAAATTCTAAGTTTCATTATTTTTTTGTTCACATTTTTGTGTTTGATCAATTTGCAATTGCCTTTGTAATCATGAACTAGATTTTGTATTGAGGAAGGTGCAATGAGGACCTCTATGATTTGTAACACCCATTTGTGCATGTGTGTGGTATTGTGATATTTAGCTTGGTAGTACAAGTACTTGAGAGATATTATTTATATAGAGATAAAGGATGGTTCTACATTAGTCATGATTAGCAAGAGTTAGTCATAGCTAAGATAGAAGGGACCTTACTTTAGAGGAGATGAAAAAGATGAGCACCACTATTTTGGATTCTAGTGTGTTGACTTGGTATTATTCTTAGGTGTTTGGCTTTGAGGAAAGAGTTGAGAAATCTTGGGCCCGTAAGCCTTTTTGTTTTGGATTCTTCTATAGTCCAAGGATAGCCCATGTGAAAGAATCCTTGACTTAGTGGTTAGGTCAAGATAATATCACATGCTAGTAGAATATGCCCATGTGAATGGATATTCCTTTCTACTTTTTTACTTTACTTGACTTTTAGTCTAGTAACTTGATTTACTACGGTAATTAGTAACTTTGGTACGTAACTATTTCACAACTATATAAAAAAGGAGTAAGGAGGTACTCATCATCCTTTCATTTGCAACTATCTCTCTCTCATTGAGTTCTCTAGTGAGCTGTAACACCAATTTGTGCATGTGTGTGGTATTGTGATATTTAGCTTGGTATTACAAGTACTTAAGAGATATTATTTATATAGAGATAAAGGATGGTTCTATATTAGTCATGGTTAGCTAAATTTAGTCATAGCTAAGATAGAGGGGACCTTACTTTAGAGGAAGTAGAAAAGATTAGCACCACTATTTTGAATTCTAGTGTATTGACTTGGTATTATTCCTAGGTGTTTGGCTTTGAGGAAAGAGTTGAGAACTCTTGGGCCCGCAAGCCTTTTTGTTTTGGATTCTTCTTTAATCCAAGGATAGCCCATGTGAAGTAATCCTTAACTAAGTGGTTGGGTCAAGATAAGACCACATGCTTAGGGGAATATGCCTATGTGAATGATAGGGTAAAGTGCTCCCGCAACTGCATGCTCTCTGGAAAATTGTACAGAGTGCCATTTCTTCAATTTCCAGTGAATTGTCTTGAAAATTTCCAAGAAAATTCAGTGCATTGTATCCTACCTGCTGCCACAAAAATTAGGGAGAGATCGTTCTTTCACGTGGAGTTATGAGTTTTTGAAGTGAGGGGGGTGGTTTTCAGACCAAATCTGAAATATGTGTGCTGAATAGAAAGGTGTCTAGGCCAAATGGCTAGATGAAAAGATCTGAAATTTTGCAAGGAAGGACGCCCTAGAGTTGTGATAAAGCGTGGAAAATTTCAAAGGATTGTGACATACTGGTTCTCACAAGGGTCAATTCTGCAGAGTGGAGATCTCATGCATGAGGAGTTTGAGATCAACAAAAAACATGTTTGAGTGTTTAGATTCATCTTGGGAACATGGAGGGTCATCAAGAGTGAAAATTGAGATTATGAAAGGTTCCCCAAGGGTTTGAGGTGATTGTAGGGGTGGATTTGAGGAAAAGAAAGTTTACAATACAATTTGAAGAGAGTGTTGAGAGGATCCAAAAACCTACACCATTTGGAGGAAAGAGTGAGTCTAAGTGCTTTCTGTGTGGAGAGAAGGGACATAAGGCAAGTTCATGTCCATTGACCTTTGAGAGCAAGAGATTGAGGGAAAGGAAAGGTTTACTTGACTTGGGTTTGCATGTTGGACCTTCTTCACCAAGATTGGGAGGGTGAAGATCTAAGACCAAGGAGTTGTGTGAGGTTTGTGGAGTTGAAGGACTTCCAAAAGGACATGAGTGTAGTGGAGTAAAATCACTTTTGGAGACTTTGGTGAAGGATCTTGGAGAGAGTCTTAGTACAGCTACGGAAATACTACCACCTTCATCAGCTAGTTCTCAAGATTAGTGATGGAGATAATCCTTCAACTTATGGATAAACTATCCATGAGGGTTTGATTAATATGCACTCTAGGATTTGATGTTGCTATAGAAATCTTGGAGCAACCTGAACCTTTTGTGTTCCCTAGGGTGGATTACTCTCAAATGGTGTTAGTCATGTATATACTCTATTAGTAATAGAGTGAGAGAAAAGAAAAGAGAAAAAGAAAAATTGAGAGAAGAGAAAGATAGAGAGAGGTTAAGATGGAGAAACTTCTGGTTTTCTTTGGCAAGGATGGAGAAGATGTGGAGGCCTTTGTGAGAGACTTCAAGAGAGCTTGCATAGGAAAAAATGAGAGGAGGAAGAACGAGTGGGCCTCATTATTACCAGATTTCTTTGAGGATGCAACACTTACATGGTATGAGTCAGAATACCAAAAGAGAGAGGAGAGATGGGGAAGAGGAGTCTTAGGAGACTTTGACTTCAGCACTCATTGAGAACTTTATGAGATGAGAGTTATGAGAGATTGATGAGTGAGGTTACATTTCTCAAGCAAGGAGATGGAGAGAAAGTGAGAGTCTATGTGGAAAGAGTAGAAAAGTTAGAGTCCAGATTTTGCATAGTGTTGAGGAAGGGTGGAGATGATGTAGAGGCTACAATGATTGGCATAAGGACCATGCTCACCAAGAATTTTGTGGGAGAGTTGAGAGCACAAATTAGAAGCAAGGTGAGATATGATTAGAAGACCACAAATTAGAAGCAAGGTGAGACACTCAAGCAAGTTTGGAAGGGGATGAGAGTGATTTGGTGGTGAAGGAGGTTGTGCATCCTCCTCAAGGCTACAAGTATGGTGGAACTTCTGATACTTTAGTGACAAGGGTTGCACCACAAGTAGTAGTTGCTCCAATTCTTGCACCTCCACCAAAGGAACCACTTCAAACCATCACAGAACAACTTACGGATCTCAAGATCAATGTGGTGCAACTATGGGAGAAGAGAGAGGTGGCTTAGAATGTAGGGACAGAGCCTAGGAGTTATGGAAACTACCCATATAGAGGAGTTCAACCAGCCAACATCTTCAATGATAGAAATTGTTTTGGTTGTGGAGGAAGAGGCCATATCCAAAGGAATTGCCCAAATTCCACTTACCATGGAGGAAGGGGTTATGAGTGAGCCAATAGAGGGAAAGAGGGTGGTAGTGAAACCCAAGTGGCTCCTAATCCAAAAAAAGGTAAGGGGATAGCATCCATAGATGTGGTGGAGAGCAAGTATGAGAAGGGAGAGTGCTCAACCTCCAGGAGTCTTAATTTGGAGCTTTTGGCACAAGAGAAGAAGAGAGCTCATTTTGCAGAGGATGTTCACTCTTCTCAAGGATTTACTCCAAGCAAGGATACTCCCATGTCTACTAGGAGCACTTGCACCTCAACACCATCAACAACAAAGACTCCAAGGAAGAGTTGGGGATGGAGGATTTCTTGATTTCAAAGCAACAATTGAACTACAATGTGTTGGAGGATGTTGGTAGTCACAAGGCTAACATCACAGTGGGAAAATTGATTGCTTTGAACCCTACCTTGAGAAAGGAGCTTAGAGGTGGTTTAAGTTCTACAAGGAGCAAGAAGAAGAAGAAGGCAAAAGCTCCAGTATCAATGGGAGTGGTGGATGCCAAGCCAACACTATGTGAGGCTTGTGAATATGCCTCCAAGATTGATGTGAGAGTGAATGGTCACAACATCAAGGATGCATTTGTTGATGGAGGATCAGCAATGAATGCCATGTCAAAAAGGTTGATGAAGAAGTTGGGTATGATACCCTCAAGACCTTCAACATTTGTGGTGAGCATGGCAAACAAGAAACAAGTTCGACCAGTAGGGGTGATGGATAAAGTAGTAGTTTCAGTTATGGGAGTTCAAAATCTCATGACTTTCCAAGTCTTGAAGGATTCAAGCTATGACTTACTTCTTGGGAGGCCATGGTTAAGAACAGCACGCACAACTAACCGATGGCACAAAGGGTACTTGAGGATTGGGCCATCAAACCATAGAGTCACAATTCTTGTGAATAACACCACCAACACTTCACATTCAGATACACCATCTTCTGATTATTGGGAATCAGATTCCGACGAAGGAGCTTCAGGTGTGGACAAGCATGGAAGAGGAGACTTCCACGGAGGAGGATGAATCTGAATCTGATTCAGATGTGTATCCCTTGTGTGCTATGGATTTTGCACCTAAGCAAGAGGTTTTGAAAGACCCAAACAAATCACCATTCACACTTGAGGAGGTAGAGAGAAGGTTAGCTACCCTCAAGTATGGCCCAAATGTTACCAAGGAGGAGAAAGTGAGATTTGAGGAGATTTTCCGCAAGTTCATCCATGTGTTTGCTTTTAGTTACAAGGATTTGAAGGAAGTCACCTTGGAGGAGCACAAGATAGAGGTGGAGTCACATGCAAGACCAATCCGCCAAAAGCAACGTCGCATTAGCCCACCAATATCTTTGGTTGTGAAGGAGGAGATTGATAAGCTCAAGGAGGCTGGATTTATCTTTGAGGTGGAGAATTCAAAATGGGTGTCTCTAATTGTCATTATGAAGAAAAAGAATGGTAAGCTTTGGGTATGTGTGGATTACAAGAAGCTCAATGCTGTTACCAAGAAGGACTACTACCCATTGCCATTCATTGATGAGATCTTGGAGGAGGTTGCAGGTCATGAGAGGTACAGTTTTGGAGATGGTTATAGTGGATACAATCAAGATTGCATCAGAGCATCAACAACTCACCATGTTCACCACACCTTGGGGAACTTACGCTTTCAAGGTCATGCCTTTTGGGCTTTGCAATGCTCCAGCCACATTCCAACGGTTCATGAACAAGGTATTTGAACCTTTCATTGGGAAATTTGTGAGAGACTTCATTGATGACTTTTGTGTCTATGGGAGCAAGGAGGAGCACTTTGAGCACCTAATCAAAGTCTTGCAACGCTTGGATGAGGCAAATGCATCACTCAACCCAGAAAAGTGCATTTTTGGATGTGAAGAAGGTCTACTTTTGGGGCACATCATCTCCAAGGATGGAATAGTAGTTGATCTTGAGAAGGTGAGGAAAATCTCAGACCTTCCATTCCCTTCAAGCTTGACAAAGTTACGCCAATTCTTGGGGATGGTTGGGTACTATAAGACGTTCATCTTCTCATTTTCCAACAAGGCTTATGCATTGACTATCTACATGAAGAAGGGTGTAGATTACATGGTGATTTTGGAAGACAAGGAGGCTCTCAAAGCTTTTGAGGAGCTCAAGCAATCCCTTGTTGTAGCTCCAATTCTTGCTAAACCTGATTGGAGTAAGCCTTTCATCCTCTACACAGATGCTTCTAATGTAGCTATAGGATGCACTCTTAGTCAATTAGACCAAGATGGGCATGATCATCCAATAGCTCATGCTAGTAGGCAGATGGTTTCAGCAGAGAAGAACTACTCTGTCACGGAGAGAGAAGGGTTGGCAGTGATCTTTGGTCTCAAGAAGTTTAGACACTACTTGATTGGAGGGAAAGCCACCATTGTCATGGATCACAAGGCTTTGAAGTACACCTTCAACAAGCCTAATGTTGAAGGGAGACTAGCAAGGTGGATGATACTCTTGTCTGAGTATGACTACACCATTGAGGATAGGCCAAGAAAGAAACATGCAAATGCTGATTTGTTATCTAGAGCCTATGATCATGATGTTGATGAGCCAGTGGATGATTCCTTCCCGGATGAGGAGCTCATGACAATCTCAGTCACTCAAGAGGTTCCAATGGAGTACAAGGAGATTGTGGATTTTGTGACAAGAGGTAACTATCCAGATGGGATGCATGCTAGGGAGAGGAAGGCTCTTGCAGCAAGATCTAGACCTTACACAATGGTGGAGGATATTCTTTTTCACCAAGGAGCAGATGGTCTAATTCAAAGAGCAGTGGGTAAGGAAGAGTCTATTATACTAATAAAGGAGTTTCATGAAGGTTTAGTATGTGGAGGACACTTTGCAGGAAAGGTGACTGCTTTCAAGATTCTAGATGCAGGTTACCATTGGAGAGGGATTTTCAAGGATTGTCTTGATTATTACAAAACTTGTCATGTTTATCAAGCTTTTGCTAGAAAGTCTACATCCACTCTACCACTTAGATCAATTCCATTGCTAGGACCTTTTTAGAAGTGGGGAATTGATTTTGTAGGTCCTCTCAATAGAACCCCAAGGAACAATCGGTACATTGTGGTAGTTACTGATTACCTTACCAAGTGGGTTGAGGCTAGACCATTGAGGGACAAGAATGAAGATGAAGTGGGTAGATTTCTTTATGAATGCATTATCACAAGGTTTGGATGCCCTTTGGAGTTGGTTTTTGATAGAGAAGGAGAGTTTACAAGAAGCATTACTACAACCATGATGCGACATTTCTCTATCACACATAGAGTAACTACATCCTATAAGCCAAATTCCAATGGCTTGGCAGAGAGAACCAATTAGACCTTGTGCATGATGTTGGCCAAAGATGCAGAAATGGAGAGGGCTAAACATCATTGGGACATGAGGATTCATGCAAGTTTGTGGGAGTATAGGACAACCATGAAGACCTCCACCGGATATTCTCCATTTCAATTGGTATATGGTATGGAGTCTACCCTACCTATTCACTTTGATCTTCCTACCTTCCAAAGCATTCATAGGAGATTGAAGAAAGCACAAGGAGGTGATGCAGAGAAGTCAAGGAAGGATCAACTCATGGAGTTGGAAGAGGCAAGAGTAGTTGCTATGGTTTGAGTGGAGCAAGCCCAAAGGAAACAAAAGGAGAGCTATGACAAGAGGCAAGGCAAGAAGAAGGTAGAGACTTTCAAAGAAGGTGATTGGGTAATGTTGTTTGATTCCATTCAATTCAAGAGAGTGCAAAAGAAGTTTTTGCCTAAGTACTTTGGACCTTTCATAGTGGAGAAGGTGTGGGGCAATTACACCTATGATCTCAAGGAGTTGGGAGGAAGACACTTTGATAGGATTAACCATGATAAGTTGAAGATGTACCACAGAAAGTAGAGAGACCTTCACTTTGAGGACAAAGTGAAAACTTAGTCCGGGGGTAAATGTAACACCCATTTGTGCATGTGTGTGGTATTGTGATATTTAGCTTGGTATTACAAGTACTTAAGAGATATTATTTATATAGAGATAAATGATGGTTCTATATTAGTCATGGTTAGCTAAAGTTAGTCATAGCTAAGATAGAGGGGACCTTACTTTAGAGGAAGTAGAAAAGATGAGCACCAATATTTTGGAGTCTAGTGTATTGACTTGGTATTATTCCTAGGTGTCTGGCTTTGAGGAAAGAGTTGATAATTCTTGGGCCCGCAAGCTTTTTTGTTTTGGATTCTTCTTTAGTCCAAGGATAGCCCATGTGAAGGAATCCTTGACTTAGTGGTTGGGTCAAGATAAGACCACATGCTCAGGGGAATATGCCTATGTGAATGGATATTCCTTTCTACTTTTTGACTTTACTTGACTTTTAGTCCAGTAACTTGAGTTATTACGGTAATTAGTAACTTTGGTACGTAACTATTTCACAAGTATATAAACAAGGGGTGAGGAGGTACTCATCATCCTTTCATTTGCAACTATCTCTCTCTCATTGAGTTCTCTAGTGAGCAATGTCTTGAGTCTTGGAGTGTTAGCCTTGGAGGAGTACGATGGAGTTGGGTTCCTTGCCTTCTTAGTCCATGGTGCGCTACCATAATAGCCATCAGAGGTTCATCCTGAGTGAGAGACAGGCCGGCTCACATAGCAATGTCTTGAGTCTTGGAGTGTTAACCTTGGAGGAGTATGATGGAGTTGGGGTTCCTTGCCTTCTTAGTCCATGGTGCGCTACCGTAATAGCCATTAGAGGTTCATCCTAAGTGAGAGACAGGCCGGCTCATAGATCCTTAACGCATCAATATCAATATTGTGCTTGTTTTGTGATTGTTGGATGGAGTAGTGGTGAGGAACTCAAAGTAGGAATGCAAGTGCTGAGGTGTGAGAAGGCCAAGGTCTTAGATCCCTAGGTGTTTTGATTGGGGTGATGTGTTGAATAGCCATGAGGGTTGTGAGTGTCATGAAGTACCACTTGTAATGAAGAACCCAACTAGTCATGCAATATAGCAATGAGGAACGCCTTTTAGGAAGGGTAGAACAATCTCATTTGCATTGTATACATAATAAACTTAACCACAATGGTACAAACCTCTGGGGCCGATGACCTTCAATATAGATTAGACAACCACCTTTAGGAGCCAAATTGACAGGATGTCTCTTGTGAATGTGATTCAATTGTTTGAGTTTCCTTTTTGTATTGCACCACTATGGGATGCCTTACTCTCTTTTAGAATTTTCATGCCCAAGAGGATCAAGATGTAACAATACATGACATGACACTTTTCCTTTAATCTGAGCTATTTCCAAACCTTATCCTTGTGAGAATTGTGAGTCGGCCTATCTCTCACTCAAGGTGAAGCTCCAATGGCTATTATGCTAGTGCATCATTGACTAAGAAGGTAAGGAACCCCAACTCCATCATGCTCCTCCAAGGCTAACACTCCAAGACTCAACCATTGGTCACTAGAGAACTCAATGAGAGGGAGATAGTTGCAATGAAAGGATGATGAGTACCTCTTCACCCCTAGTTTATATATTTATGAAATAGTTACGCACCAAAGTTACTAATTAATGGAGTAACTCAATACTAGGCTAAAAGTCAAATAAAGTCAAAAGTCCAAAGGAGTATCCATACTTATGGGAAAATTCCCCCTAAGCATGTGGTCTTATTTTGACCAAACCACTAAGTCAAGGATTCCCTTACATGGGCTATCCTTGGACTAGAGAAGAATCTGAAGCAAAAAGGCTTGTGGGTCCAAGAGTTCTCAACTCTTTCCTCCAAGCCAAACACCTAGGAATAATACCAAGTCAATACACTAAAATACAAAATAATGGTGTTCATCTTTTTCACTTCCTCTAAAGTAAGGTCCCTTTTATCTTAGAAATGACTAACTTTAGCTAATCATGAATAATGTAGAACCATCCTTTATCTCTATATAAATAATATCTCTCAAATACTTGTAGTACCAAACTAAATACCACAATAACACATAAATGCACAAATGGATGTTACATTTACCTCCAAACTAAGATTTCACTTTGTCCTCAAAGTGAAGATCTCTTTACCTTCCATGATTCATCTTCAACTTATCATGGTTAATCTTATCAAAGTGTCTTGTTCCCAATTCCTTGAGATCAAAGGTGTAATTGCCCCACACCTTCTCTACTATGAAAGGTCTAAAGTACTTTAGCAAAAACTTATTTTTCACTCTCTTGAATCAAATGGAATCAAACAACATTACCCAATCACATTCTTTGAAGAACTTCACCTTCTTCTTGCCTTGCCTCTTGTGATGGGTCTCCTTTTGTTTCCGTTGGGCTTGCTCCACTCAAACCATAGCAATTGCTCTTGCCTTCTCCAATTCCATGAGTTGATCCTTCCTTGACTTCTTTGCATCACCTCCTTGTGTATTCTTCAATCTTTTATGAATGCTTTGGAAGGTAGAAAGATCAAAGTGAATAAGTAAGTAGACTCAATACCATATACCAAATGAAATGGAGAATATTTGATGGAAGTCTTCATGGTTGTCCTATACTCTCACAAAACTGCATGAATTGTCTTGTCCCAATGATGTTTAGCCCTCTCCATTTACCTATCTTTGGCGATCATCATGCACAAAGTCTGATTGGTTCTCTCTGCCAAGCCATTGGAGTTTGGCTTATCTGATATCGTTACTCTATGTGTGATAGAGAAATGTCATAGCATGGATGTAGTGATACTTCTTATAAACTTTCTTTCTTTATCTGAAACAAGCTCCAAAGGGCGCCCAAACCTAGTGATAATGTGTTCATAAATAAATTAGCAACTTCTTTTCATTCTTGTCCGTCAATGGTTTAGCCTCAACCCACTTGGTAAGGTAATTAGTAACTACCACAATATACTAATTGTAATTTTTCCTTGGGGTTCTATTGAGAGGATGTAATATTCCAAGGATAGGCAAACTTACAAGAGAAACACATGGGAAGAAACAAAGCTTCACACTCAATACTTCGATGCCCCAAACTAGCACCTTTTGCTTATTATATAGCAAATATTCCTTCAAAGGAAGCTCCACCCTTGGATCAAATACATGGATTAGTGACATGTCAACAAGCTCCACCCTTAGATTAGTTGCATGCATGAGTGACATGTTGGTTCTTGTCCTATCTGGTGGATCAAACAATGTTTGACCAAAGTGAATCTTTAGGGAATCTTCTTATAGGAATCTCAAAATTGCATAGGTGATGTATTGTTAGAAAGCTCTAAGCAAGACAAAAATTAGGGAGGAGAAAAGGTCAACCTCTTAACCTATTGCGGGGAGGAGGTTTTCACACAATTTTGAGACCTAATTCATCTATTTAGTCCTCCAAAATTGACTTTGAAGTTTTCATGTTGATTTTGGCTATTGCCCTATTAGTAAAAGTACTCTTTTGGTGACACCTCTCTTTGATCTATATAGTTCATCATATATAACATCCTTCCAATTGTTACCAAGCCAATTTTCAACTCTATATAATATGTCTAGCTATTTGTATTACAAGCCTCCCCTTTTAAGATGCAACATCTCCTCGTTGTGAGCTCAAAATATTTCACTAATATTGGTGCATTGGTCAAGTTGGCTACTAGCTCCCATGTTACCTCATATAGTGGGTACACTTTCCAATGTATAAGATATTTCACTCACAAATGGCAAGTATTGCGGATATGTTTTTGGAGAATTCCTTTGATTTCAAATTCCTCTATGTCATCAATGAGTGTTGGATAAGGTCAAATTTATTGTATGGAAGGAAAGTGGAGCGGTTGGGATGCATATCTACATAGTAAGGAAATATGAAATATTGGATGGATCTTCATGTGTGATTGTGTGGCGGTAGCGTGAGGTGATAAGCCATTGTGTCGATTCAATGAAGGATAGGAAAGGGCCCAATAAAACAAATTTTGAGCTTACAAGGCCCATCTAACATGAGGTTGGTTGTTGATAGCCAGACTTGATCCCAAAATTGAACTTCATGTGCCGACAATGTGCATTTGTATACTATTTTTGTTAATTTTGTGCAATCTACAACCTATGCTTATTGTTCACCACTCCTTGTTGGATTCTAGAAACAAAAGTGTTGACAACGTCCACCTTGGTATCCATTGGATGGATCTTCATCAAGCTCAAAGGTGTGAAAGGATGCTCTCTATACATAAGGAAGAATAGTGTGACTTGTATGGATGCATTCATTAAATTGTTGTAAACAAATCCTACCAATGGAAGTAAGGTGTCTCACCTCTCTTGCTATCTAAGGTGAAACCCCAAAGCACGTCTTCAATAGTTCAATTCATGGTTTGCAAGTCATCACTTCTTGCCTCACCGGAGAGAAACAAAGGTAGTCTTACTAGTCATCACTCCAGCCTCACTATCGAGAGCACACTAGAGCACCAACGCTCAAAAGTCAGGGCACCTCACACAAATGTGGTGCACAAACAAGTAGAGAATGGAGGAGGTCCAATCACAAGAAATCTAAACAAAAGCCTTCCATCTCATAAGCAACACAAGATTGACTTTACCACCATTTGACATTTGACATAAGAGGAATTTGTATCTACGTCCTAAACTACCAAGATCACCAAGAATGGGATCAAACTACCTCTCCTAGCCAAAGCTACAAGTGTATAGATAATAGTGGCATAGTCACTAGTACAACAAGTGAGGGTGGACCAATTGGCTAGGGCACCAGTTTAGGAACAAGAGATCTAGAGATCAAACCCTATTGCGCATAATCTAGCAAGATGTGCAAATTTTGCCAAACAATGACCAAGATCTACTCTAAATTAGCTAGTCTCATGCTAGCTCTTTTAGGCCTTCATAGCCCACAGCCCTTTGCCTCAAAACCTCTAAATGCCAATTGAGGCCTTTCTTCTTGCCACTTCAAACCCTCTCTAAATCTAGCAAAACTCCTCCAAATCTGGCCAAAATCTGGCCAAAATCTGACATAAACTCCAACAAAATCCTAACGTAAAATCTGACATAAATCCTAGAGTTGGTTGACCGCCAAATCCTTTGCTAACTCTTCACTCAAGCCAAATTGAAAAAATGGGTTTCTCCAAATCACAAATTCATAGAGGTGGGTTCTCAACTCCACCTTCAATTTCACTTCTTGAGCCCAACTCGCAACAAATGGGTCTTGCTTTCACCTCTTGAGCTCAAAATCACAACCATTGCTCAAAAATTGCTTCTTTTTGTTCAAAATTTGGCCAATGCTTCCGCACATCGTCTATCTCACTGCCAAATTTGCATCAATTGATTGAGTTTCTGCACACTAGGGAAAACTTGAGCTCTGATCGAGCTACCAACAATCAGCGAGTCTTGGAGATACCACCAACACTCTCAATTCATGCACCCGATTTTCCCTTGACTTCACTTCTCTAATGTAATCAGATTGTTTACAACTCTTGAATCAACTCAACTCATATCAATACTTGATCTGTCACTCTATAAACTGCCAACAATTGGGCACTAATTACAGTCAAGCCACACTCACTCTAGCTAAGAGAATCCAAGTGATGCTCGCCGGCCTCTGTCCACCATAGCCAAGAACTCGAAGACTCAACATCAGAGAAGTGAGCTCTATGGAGTTGCACTTTGAAAGTATACCCCTGGACTTGAACTAGGTCTGAAACCCTAATGGTCCCGCTGACGGCACACTTGACGGTGCAAACGGTGCAAAGTGATAGTGGGCCCTACCGTGAAGTTAGTACTCCAAACACAAAATTTGACCGCCGGAAAGTAGTCTATGGGAAATTGCTGAAATAACTCTAACTACTATCACTGCAACTCCAATGTCCAAGCAATCTAGATGCGACACTACAAATGGCATGACATTGCTCAAACATTGGAGTGTTAGTCTTGGCAATCATAATTATATAAGTAATTGCTTAGAGATTACTTAGTGGCGGCCAGATTTGTGTTAGGGCTATTGATCACGCTATTTGAGCTACCATCAATCACACCATTTACCATTAGATGGGCCGTCAATGGTGTTGTTTGGGCTAGAGTGCTAGGTCGAGTCCAAAGGGTTTATCTTCAAAGTGCAATTCTAAAGAGCTCACTTCTTCGAACTTGAGCCTTCAAGTTTCTGGCTATGGTCGATAGAGGCCGGCGAGCATCACTTGGAGTCTCTTAGTTAGAGTAGGTATGTCTTGACAATGTAATCAATGACCATTGTTTGAAGTTTCTTGAGTTGAGTGATTGCTTTTTGATCCGAGTTGGATGTGACTTGAACTAATTATTGTAGCACTTTACAGTTTGTATATGACTTCTATATGAGTTGTGTTTCTATGATGTATGATGTTGACATTGATGTATATTGTGTAGTAATGTATATACATATGACACTCGTGTGTTAGTAAGTATAGGTTTTAGAGACAATGTGAATGCCATTGTGCCTTTATTTCAATAACAAAATTGATATGAAAGGAGAAGAATATGATTGTCGGTAGATTTAGGAAAGATATCTCCGTCTTGAAGACTATAATATGAAATGGAATCATTTCTTTTTGTACGTGTACCTATAATTAAGAATTGACTGATAGATTATCAACATTAATTGTTTAATACACATGATCAGTTATTATATCAGTTTAAGATACATATCATAGATTGAAAAAATGGGTTTTTATTAGAATCTAATGATGAACAAAGTGATAAAGAGATACATTAAGGATATTTCAATGCAAGCATGTGCAAAAAGATGCAAAAATAATACTCTAAATTATATTGATATTCTTTCTTTTCTCCAATGATCTTTGCAATCATGGACACTAAGGATTAAATATATAGAGAGGAAAAATGATGCAAATCAGTAACTATTAAGCACTAGAAGCAGAATAAAATTAGGAAAGATAATGACTATTGAAAATTGGAAAAAAAAAGTGAAAGAAAAAGGTATTCCAAGAACACAATATAAACTGAAAATGATTTTTTAGCTAAACAATGCAAATCTTGTGAGAAGATTCTAAGCATAATTTTATGTTTTTTCTTTGACACAAGCTCAATCTGTCTAACGACTCTTATAGCTCTAATACAAATCTATAAGTATTTATTATATACTATATACTTAATTTTCAAATAAATATGATCAAGAATATTATCCATACTATCTAATGTACTGTAAGTATGTGTATGTTTCTTTGAAATTCAAGGTGAAACTTAACACTTTTTGAATATAAATTATATTTTCTAGATTTAATATGAGATTTTTTACTAATTTGAAGAGTTTGTATTGTGTATATAATAGAAATTTCTATTACAGTAGTACATTAAAAAATTCACTCTATTGCATTGGTTTTTCTCATAAAAAATAAAATTAATGTTTATTGAAATGTATTAAAAGATTCACTTTATTGTATTTGGGCTTTGCTCATTAACAAAGATGTTATTTGATGTGTATTAGAGAATATGCAAGTTTGTAAGACTATATTTATCTACATTCTTATGTACTAAGGCTATATTAAATAAGAATAAAATAAATTTTATCAAGAAGTAAAAATTTGAGAAAGAATTTTAATATTCATATAAAAATGCATTATTGCTCCCATTCACTCAATTTGATCATCATATTATATTCATTTAATTACTTAGATCTCAACATCATTTAAAGTCAATTTAGCAAGCTCATTTCATCAATTCTAATGTACAAAAATATAAGTTTATACTATAAATAAGAGTGATGTAAAAATGAATGCTCTAATAACAACAAAGATATTCAAGCTACACTACAAAAGCATAAGGGATAACCAATAATAACTAGCAAACACAAAATGTAACCATAAATTTCATTATATGATTTATATTTATAAATATTAAAATTTTAGTTGGATAAAAAATAAATATAAATAGATTATATATAATATAACTAATCTTCTTGATAGCAACTTGAATTTTAGATAGGTAATCAAATATATAATCAAATTTAGTATAATTAATACTAAATCTTATTTTGTATTAATCTTCTATATTATAATGCATTTTTCTTAACCTAGATGATTCCTTATTATATATATTATAAAAAAGAAATAGTTTACAAATCATTATAATTTTCCAAAATAAGTTCTTGATCTAACTTATATCATATATATCATATATCATAATTGATAAATTAAGAAAATTCATTTTATAATCATTAAAATATCAAAGAATATATATATTTGATCTCTAGTAATAAAAGGATATGTGCGCCTTGAGTCCGCCTTCAGACCCTATAGTTATATTTGATACAAGTTGCGCTCACACATCGGATGACCGCGTGTGAAGTATGGGGCTCCTACGAACAGGTGGAGATACACCACATCAAAAGACAAAGCAGCGACAACGCGGTTTAACTAGGTTGATGGCCCAATTGATGTTTTAATAGAGCTCTTATATAATAACTCCTTCAAATAAGATAGAATTTAGATGATTGACAAAGAAAATAAAAACATAATAAATAATCTTCAAAATAATTTTATTCTTTGTTTTACTTTTTTACTTTAGTCATTATCATGGCATGACGAATTGCTCTAAAACAAATGACCTTCAAACTCATTTTCTTCTTTATTTTATTTTATTACTGTACTTGTTATTATGGAAAGACAAATAGCTTTAAAGTAATATATGAATCTCATAAATTCACTTTATACTTCTTTTGAATACCACATGTATAATAGATTTAAATGAGAATTGATTCCAATTTTAACAAGATTTTGAAACTTGAAGCCTGTGGGGATAGCTCAAGTGGGAATTTTGTTTTATAAAATCTGATCTCCCAATAATCAAGGTCCAAAGATTATTGATAGCATTAACAACTTATTTTGGTAATAAATTTGAACGGGTAAGATCTTCATTAGCTTAATCCAAATTAAAATTACAAATTTTTCTCATAAAGATTAAAATATTGTA
Organism: Lunularia cruciata; assembly: GCA_948567375.1. Taxonomy (NCBI): domain Eukaryota; kingdom Viridiplantae; phylum Streptophyta; class Marchantiopsida; order Lunulariales; family Lunulariaceae; genus Lunularia; species Lunularia cruciata. The sequence goes on along the minus strand of OX419757.1, from coordinate 16,927,404 downwards.
TATCTAACAAGAACATATCTAAACATGGCCTATAATTTATTTGGCGACAAGGTACTTTGCATTCAGATCGATAAAAGAATTCTTAATATCATCTATAATCATTTCACTTAAATACTAATAAAATTGAAACTACAATTTCTTGTTGAACCAATATTATAAGAGTGATGGTTTGATCAGTCACTTGGTCAATATTCCCTTTGCATGAGTTTTCCTTGCTTGTATCTTTATCCATAAAATTGCTATTGAAAAACATCATTTAACCAAAAGGATAAGAATGATAGTGTAAATTAGTCACTTGGTAATTAATTCCGAAACATGAGGCTTTCTTTACATTCATATCCTTTTATACTCAAGTAGCGAAGGCATTTTGGTTGCATTAATGCTACTTGGCAAATGTTAAAAGAAGTCATTATATATGCAAAGAATTTCCTTATATTCATTTATTTATATATTACTTACAATAAATTTATTGCAATTTTCTATTCAACCAAAAATATAAGAATAATACATTTAAATAATTATTTATTTTCTTGTAATGACTCCATTGAAATATTATATTCAACCAAGAATATAAGAATGATTGTTTGATCCAAAGTTGTATGGTGTATAAATGTTTTTTTCCCTAATCTATTTCTTTATATCTTTACTTAAAATACCTCTATTGAAATTCTCAAATCTAAAATTTTTTACAATTATAAATCCATGTAATTGTATATTTACTAATAATAAATTTATTGAAATGCTCCATTCAATGAAGAGCATAAGAATATTTTTTCGATCCAAAAGTGCACTAGTCAAACAAAAGTATAAGAGAGTTTGTTCCATTTATTTACTAGGTGAAAGTTCACTTAGCCTGAGGTTTTATCAACATTCATATGTTTATATATTTAAGTAGCTAGAAAACTCTTATTGACAAAGATTTAAAAAAACCAAAGATCTATGTAGTGGATTACAAATCAAGATTCCTCGTACAATTTCAATAAAGATGAATGTCATTATTGTATATTGTGTACTAGTTCTCCTAAATTGAAGTTCTAACAAGAAGCAAACTTGAAGTAGATTCAAAAATAAATTTCCTAGTACTATTCCAATAAAAAACAATATTACTGTATATTCTAACATAATACCTCTATTTAAACAAAATGACATTCTATGAGCAAGAACTTTCTATATAATATAGGGGTTCAAAAAATTGGATACCTGAATTGTATGCTGATTTCTCCAAGTACTATTCCCTAAACGGCAACATTCTAAAGACCAAAGATACTCAAAAGACAAGTACAAAAAAGTGGCAAATTCTTTAGTGCAACTTCTACATTAACATAGGGATTTAAAAATCAAAAATATTTTAAAAAAATCAAAGGTATTTTAAAAAAATCAATACTAACAAAGGTTCTAAAAAAACAAAGTCAAATAAGTAAGTTCAAAGATAAAGTTTTCTATATCATTTTTGTAGAGATAAATACCGCTATCATATTATTGTATAATACTTGTCTTCTAGAGAGGTTTTAGCTATTTAGCTTAGGGAAATCTTCCTAGTAACAAAGATACTAAAAATGATAAATAAAGTGACCGGTTTCCCCATTCTTCATTTGTATGAAAACTCTATCTAAAAGAGATATTCAAACAACAAGGATGTATGAAGTGATTAATGACTATTATTATTTTTTAAATAAGAGATTTCCAGCAATTAAAACAAGAAGGACACATGAAGTAAATGGTGAAGTTCTCTAATGCCATTTTAACAATGATAAATATTTTTGATAATAATAAATTTATTTGAGTGAAATTTGAAATATAAATTTTACATTAGTTTTAACCTTAGTTGCAATTTTGTAGCTAGTATGACATGCTATGAAAAGGACACAAAGTAAATTATACTTATTAAAAAGGATACCTGAACTGGATTAGAGTTCTACAAGACGTTATTCGGAAGAAAAAGATACATTAGGTTGATTAAAGTTAGAGAAAGAAAGTGGATTAGAGTTATCAAAAAGGATAAGGTAAATTTTTCTAGAATTATTTTAGCATAATTATTGCATAATAATTCTCTTTGAGTGAGGTTCTACCAACTAATTGCAATAAGAATGCTCTAGTTAACCAAGTATTTTAACAGTAAATGACATATTAGTGAATAGTAAACTTCATTGGTACCATTTTAGTAATAAGAAAGTTTAGTTAAAAATGTATTTCAACAATATGGACATAAAAAGTAAATGGTAATATTCCCTTGAGCCAGTTTTGTAGCACAAACATTGTTTCAATAATGAAATTTATGGGTTTCTTATGGGTACCCATAAAATCCGTAAAATAGTTTACACGTATCCAAAGGAGGGGAGCATTTCAACAACTGTAATAGTAACTGTTTGACCGATCATATCATTTTCATTTCGTGAAATTTTAGTCCAATATTTTCTTGATGGGTTCTGCGGGTTATAGAGTAATGAAAAAGATGACCTTAAAATTTTACGGGGCTATAGATATTGCCCATAAAATCCAAGTACCCTACTGCACCTTTTTAACGGAGTTGTTTACTTTCCATAAATAAATAAATAAAATTACCCCATTTTTATGGATATCCATAAACCCATTATTGAAACCTATATTGTTCCAAAAGTTACTTAAACAAAAAGGACACATATTGATAAACGCGAGGATTGCATATCATTGTATAATAGTTTCACTCAAAGAGGGTTATTATGCAATAATAGTTCCCTTTGAGTGAGGTTCGAGTTACTTAGTGCAACAAGAACCCTTTAGTTAACAAAGATATCTGAATATCATCAATATATGAATTGTACGGTGGAGTGGTAAAGTTCCCTAGTGCCATGTCTATAACAAAGACGTTTTAATTAATACAGTTATTTCACATATATGGACATATGAGTTGAATGGTAAAGTTCCTTCATACAACTTTCGCACTACAAACATTTTACTTTAATTTCTTCAAACAAGGACACATAGAGTACATTTTCAAATTCTGAGTGTAGCTTTCTCTTCCACAAGATAGTTCTAGTTAACAAAGATATTTAAGAAAACAAGTAAATTCACTAATGTCATTTCCATACCAAAAATTATCTAAAGAGATCTTTAAATATCTCAACATGTGGAATAAATATTAAGGCACCAAACTAAATTTTCAACAATGTTAAAGAAATTATTTCATAAAATAGCTCTTTCAAATATAAATGCTGCAACATTAATCATTTTTATTTTCTAGCTAATAAGACATTCATTAAACAAGAATACATGAAGTGGATTGGAGTTATAAACAATGACCCATGAACAAAATATACCCCACAAAATAAATTAGTAGATATGTGAAGTAGATTAGAGTTAAAGGACAATTGATTAGCAAAAGCAAAACATTCTTGAAGTTAATAGTGTTAGAGAAAAGTCCTTGAAATGAATTGTTGTTAGGCAAAAGCTTGTTTGAGTTAAATGAATGTCGTTTTAATGAAATAAAGTTACCCAAAAGCTTACATGAAGTTTATTAGATTTAGAGAAATGTCCTTCAAATAAATTAGAGTTAGCCAAATATTTTACCTTGAAAGCTATATTTGAAGGGAATAAATCAAATAAAAAATTATCAATATATAAGATTTGGATACAAATAGGTGAGAGAAAACTTAAGGTTAGATTAAGCTTAGAGAAATGTTTACTAAGAAAAAAAAACACAAATAGGTCATAAACATAGACACAACTAGGTTAGAGATAACTTTACTACCAAAGTAGAGTTAAAAATGAGTTTATTAGAAAAAATATCAAAGACATAGGAAATTGATTAAACATAGAGAAATATCTAAGAGAAATATTCTTGAAGTTAAAGAAAATTTTAGGTGATGAAGTCTTTATTTGAAAGAGAACTTTCAACTTTTACATATAGAGAGTAACCCAAAGGAAAGAGGAAAGGAAAACAAGACCCAAAAAAAAAAGTGCAAAAGGATAAAAAGAGTGTGAGGCCCAATGGTCCCAGACAACCAACAAAAAAACAAAATAGGCCCAAATGCACACTTGCAGAAAAAGTGCACTAACAACAAGCACCAAAGAAACTAATAAGAGGGTATTTTACTCCTAAATTGTGTGGTAAAGGTACTCCAATGGTATGTTGAGTAAGTGAGGAGGGAAGATCCTAGCCATGTTGGGTGTTACTAATGCAATTGCTCATCAGTGAAGACCCAAAGCATGAGTGCATTGTAAAGTGACTCATACTTGATGTCAAAATTAGGATATAAACATGGTTAGGGTAGACAGCTAGTGCTCCTCTCCTCTCCAAGGAACCTCATGATATCTCCTTGAGTAGACTGCAAAAGTGGTATAGATGCCCAAAAATCTAAATAGTTAGGGAAATAAAGGTATTTGAGGATAGCCAACATGCATAGTTGTCCTGCTTGCTCTAGAGGCAATGGTTGTTTATGCTCCCACTTTTATGCATGCATGTGCCAATAATTACTCATAAGGAATACCACACCATGTCACGTAAGGTGTAACAACCACTCATGAAAGTAACAATATCCACTTACACCAAATAGATAAGTGGTGTAATAATATTGAAGTTAGCATACTAGTTAGCAAAGAATAATAATTTAGTAAAATAAACCAAATATAGTTATGAATTCTAACAATATTCTAAAAGCACTTTGGAAGCTCCTTAGTGAGAAGCTTCTATTTCTAAGTACATTTCAAGAATTGTGTAACTTGCACATCAAGTTAACAACTAGATTACCTTGTATGCCAAGTAGATGGCTTTGAGTAAGAAATGCTTGGGGTAGCTTAGCTTGCACTCCAAGAAGACGACTTTGAGAGAGAAGTGTGAGAGAGAGACGACCTTGGAAGCTTCTCAAGAGCCTTGTGTTGCTTCATTGTAAGTACCAAAGTCCAAGCTCATGCTAAGCATTTTGAGTTCCACACAATTGAGAGTTTCAATGTGACTACATCTTCTATCCTTCTATTTCTCTCCTTGGTCTTTAACAGGTGGTCTTGGTAGATCCAACCATCACTCAATTTGAACACGTGGTGCTCATAAGATCTAAGCAGTTGTATCATGAACTACATCATGAACTATTGTGTGCTCTCCACCTATTGCACATCGTAAAAAAATGTATGCCTTGTATATCATATGAAGAATTACATGTGTATTGATCCAAAAGCCCTATGAGAGTTGGATATGGGAGACCCAACCTCAAATGTAGAGCTCCAATAAACTACTCAAAAGTAAATTCAAGTCATCAACCAAGGGAGAAGCTTGGAGCTATGCTCTAAAGCTTTTTCCATCGCAAGACATAATCCTAACTCTATCAAGTAGAGACGCATTGGTGAGGATGTTGGTAAGTGTATGAGTTTTCATATGTTCATTAAGATCCACCAAAATCTTCGTGGAGTCTTAGGATATAAAGTAGATAAACTCAAGAAGTGACATGCATACAAGGCAAAGATATGACTGGAAGGCGTAATTGCTTGAATTCATTACCTTGATAGTGCCCAATAAGAAAAGATGCCCCGCATGTAAGAACCTATCCTCTAAAAAATGGATCACAAGAGCCCATGCTCTGATTTGTGATATTGGTATTATGGCCTCCTACCCTATAAATCACCTCCACCCATGACTATAGGTAGAGTTATATGTTGCTTACATCACTCATCTAGTAGTTGTGTGAGAGAGAGTGGAAAAAATATGCAGAATAATATTTTCAAAAGTCTACAAATGTGGCAATAGTGCCTTTGTAGGCGAGAAACTCCATGCAAAATATGAATACCCCAAGGAGGTAACACTTTGTAAGAATGGAATAGGTCAATTGAGCATTCCCCAACCAAGGGAGGAGTTGAGCATGGGTTGTGGCCTGTACTAAGGTGTCAGTGATGAATGAACTATAAAAAAATCCCCCTCTTGTTCCAAAAGAGAGCCTAAAACTCTCCAACCACCTATAGGAAACTAAAATCCTAATGGGAAGTCAAAGAGAGTAAAGATTGTATGTGGGTTCCAAACTTTCCATTTACAAATTTGGACTCGTAAATCCAAGGTCTTTAAGTTGAGTGTGAAAGCAAATGATATTGAAATTACATCCTCCAAAGGGCACACAATAAGAATGTTGTTTGAGAGGGATGGGAGAAGACAATATGGAAAAGTTATTACCACATGCTGTAAAGAACTGTAATGCACTATGGCAAAGAGAGGCCCTTCCAATGGATGATTCCCTATCATGTGCTCTGAACTATGTGAACTCTCTTGTAGCAATATGGTGGCTATATAAGATAAATATCTTGATACCATAGAAAGTATTGACAAGACAAAAAGATCAAAGAGTGGATCTAATCTCCATTTCAACAATGAACACAAAACAATGTTGTGCAAGTGATAGTATTGAAAGTATTGGAGACATCAACTTAGACCACCACCCAATCTTACATCCCTTTGATTAACCACAACAAACTGAGAGGGACACAAGAAGGAAGATAATGACTATTGCAACTATTAACAAGTAATACGAGAAACCAAACACAAAAGGACATCCCCAATGACAATGAAATACACATCTTAGGTCTCCTTAAACTGGAAATATATATCATCTTTGAAGTGGATTAGTGTTAAAGAAAAGTTTACTAGCTGAAGCAAGTAAAGAAGAGGCGACCCTATAGGATAACAAGTAGGATGGAAGACCCATCAAGCCGTACAGGGATGAAACATAAGAGATAAAATGAGGCTAAGCCCCAATAGTATCAGCAAAAGCAAGTTGTAGTTGCAAGTTGTTATCAACATGCAGAGTTTGGTATCGAAGTAGGTGAAGAAAAATTAACTCGTTAGACGCTACATTCGAAAGAGAACTTTAACCTGGAAATAGTGGAAATAGTCGACGTACAAAGATCAATCGATTTATCGGTGTGTAAATAGGTTGAAGAGAAGTTAGCTCATTGAAAGCTGTGCAAATAGGTTTAAGGAAATGTAATCAACTGAAAGCTGAAACCGAAAGAGAAATTTAAACCGGAAACGGTCAACGTACAAAGATCGATGTGCAAACAGGACAGCCGATGGTGCGATGGATCATCATAACAGTCGGCACCCTGCGCATTAGCTACCCGGTGGGTACAACGTTATGAGCCTTGCGCTCTACCAACTGAGCTATGCAGATAACGGAGAACAATTAGTAATATTTAATGCAGATCCGCTATGGTTTTCGATGAAGACCATATTTAGTCTCAAAGTAAGGAAGGTCAATGATACAAATTTTAGTCAAAATAAAGATTTTCCAATTTTGCGGTTCTTTGGTTACTTCTATTTTAATCCGAGAAAATTCTAGTTGACGGAAACGAGGAGCAAATTTCTTTCGATAAAGACGCTTCGGGCGTAAACCATTTTACTTGGTTTCTTACAAATTGTACTCAACGGTCTGCTAGTTGTTATGAACGGACGGATAGTGGTTAAAGAGCTAGATACCAATTCCGCGTTGCTTAAAGATATGCTTATAGTTGGACCCATACATGCGGCAAAACTTAGTGTCCAACATTGTACTGGACCAGAAGACAGTGAGAATCCAGGGAAACCGGTGACTAAAGCTCAGCTTCATACTGGATCTCAGTTATGCTTCGAAAAGGGAGCAGCGATATACATATAGACTCTGATACATTATAGGGTACATGGTTAAAACATTCATGGACGAGCCTAGGAAAATTGTCTTCCTAGATACTAAAGATCGGAGCAGTGTAGCGAAATATAGTTATTCACAAGACGAAACCAGTCACGATGTCAAGCATATGCAAAAGCTCAATAATAAGGATATGACTTGGATGCATAAAGATTCAGCCATTGTGCAATCCACCAACATCAGATTCTATGAAATTTTCATGTCTGCTGGTTCAAGTATGATATTTGATATAAAATAGCTGTCAAAACCTGATGAAAGCTGTCAATGCATAGGAACCATAATCCAACCCTACAGAAAGAGTCTCGCGCCCTAATACAGAGACATAGCACTAAATCTGTGGGTTTCCTCAAGAGTGAACTTGGGTACATCTATGAGAGGAGATCTGTACTCAGTAAGTCTCTACACACTGCACTGCAGGGTGCCATTGAGAACACAACCGGAGCTCAGATACTGGAGAAAGTAGTCTGTCCATCAGACACACTCAAGTTTGTAGCTGCCCTTACTGTAAAGTTCTCAGAACGGGCATAAAAGGAAAGCAGCCTGATGGTGACATCGAGTTCAAACTTGAAATGATATACACTCAACTTCATAAGCGTGCGGGGTACGGGGTACAAGATCTTAACGGACAAAACTTGGCTAACCTGTATTCAGACTGGGCGTATCTTTCAGAACCCAGAGAGGTTGTGGCTTGGGTATTAAAGTCTTCCTAGAAAGGGGGCCTGGCATCTCGCTCCGAGACTTGATACATTGTCAAAGTCCGGGCTCACTGCAACAGATTAGATGGAAGCATGCAAGCAACTAAGTTCTGAAGCAGTAAATCGACGTTTGCTTATGAAGTGCAAGGTGCTCTCAGGCATTCTCTACACCAGTAGTTGACCATACAGAACTTGCCAGGCACGTGAAAAACTTTGAGAGCTTCATACCATGGTAAGCAGAAGGAGTCACATCGAACAGGCAAGGTTGATACGTGATAGGGACTGGTCATTGACGTGGCAACTTCAGAGATGATGTTTATAGAATTATTTTACACCGTGAAACTTTTTGCCAGCTTCAACAGCTTCCCTGCACAATTACATCAACAATCCACTCAAAAGTAAAAAAAACATACTTCTACAGATAGCACATCTATTCACATGCATCTAAACCAAATAGAGAAATATTGGCTTGTTTCGTAAAAAGATTGTCTTCTTCACTAGGGTACTCATCAAATAATTTCCCAATCCTGACAATCAGTAACACACTTGGGACTGAAAAGTAATTGACAGAATTTCAGGTAAAGCTAATATATATGCCTGCCAAAAGGTTTAGGTGTTTACTTGAATGCATCAATGACATCTTTCGACTCTGGGTTGACTTTTACTCCAGAATAGAACGCATCAGCTGCCTCGTGGAATCGCTGCAAAGAACGATTGGTTACCGAATAACGAGTTTAGAACTACATAGATGTGAAAAGAGTAAATTCACGTCATGAAGCACGACCAGGGTGAGTCAACTCTCTGTTGGCATAGGTAGTGATCGGTGCTCGACAGAGGTACCCAGTAATCACGAATCAACCCCATAAACAGCTGATCAACATAAATGCTGGTGTGATTATGGGAAAGTATATTTACAAGGATCTCACCTGCAATTGGCGTAAAGCTGCACCTTCCCGGTAATAACCCTTGACCCAGTTTGGGGCCAGTTTACGACATTCTTGTGCATCAGTAAGAGCACGTTCGGCTTGTCCAAGTTTTAGCCAGCATAAGCTTCTATTGGAGAGTACTTGGTAGTTGGTGGGATCAAAATCAAGAGCCTGCAAGTATTGTGAGCAAATCTGAGAGTTCAGAGATCCATCCACACGAGTCTTTATATTGCACATAATTCGTATAAACAAGTTACTCGCAACTTATGCCCCTCTCGTAGACCTCCAAGGCACACTTTGAAACTAGAGGTGGGATAAAGATAGGAGATAGCTTAAAATATATCATATGTATTTGCAGAAGTTGATAGACTCCGAACTTCATCAAAGAAACGCAATTCTAAGACGACCCATTGTCAAAGAACATGATGTGGTAATACCTGTGTGTAGGCATCTATTGCATTACTGTAATTCTGTTCTTGAAAAAATGCAGTTCCCCTAGCCTTTGCTTCCAGGGCCCTCTCTTTCTTTTCTGGAGATACCTGCATCCAACCATAAAACAGCGAGTACATAATCAACTTATAATCTTCTCCAAATTGCGTAATCTTCCGCAATCTTCCTAGAACAAAGGTAAAGTATACTTCGGTAATTAGCTTCTTATACAACTTTCCACAAGCTTCCGATCACATTTAAATCTAAGACAACTTGCTCTGGAGGAGGGTCTGCCAAGTTTGAAAGAAATAAGGGTTGAATCTCCACCTCAATCAAAACAGGCTTTTCTTCAACCTTGGCTTTCTGCTGGTCATGATATTCTCTTTCACGTTTCTCAGCAGCCTGAATCAAACAAGAAATTTTGTCAAACACACATTTATGAACAGTTGATTATAGTTGTTCTCTTCTCCCGAGTACAGGGGAATCAATGTGACTGCATCCAAGACTTGGGATCTAATCATTTCCCAGTAACAAAGACCATGCATAGATAACTATCTGGGATTTTAGCAGCTTAAATCAAACAAGATTAAACAACAATAGTCTGATTTTCATTGTTATCCGATCACCGGATGCAGCTGAATCATTGTAAATGTATCCAGGATAAGAAATCAAATACTTCCACCTTCGTCTTATATTTAGGACGGAGAAGATAATGTAGTACCGGCCATGTATTCTCTTACTTAATAAATAAAATTTCGGAATATTAATCCATCTACTCCGCTTCTTACTTGAGATAAACATCAAGCAAAATTGTGAAAGTCTCACCATACCTGATAAGTTGAACATGTGTAGATATAAGAGGTATTCCTCATCCCAATGTACAAACTCGGGAACAAGAACAATAGGAACCGAATATGGAGGTATTATGAACAAATCGTACCTCTACTTCGGCAGCAAGTTGTTTTGCGTGATTGAACAAACCATCGACGGTCCACTCCTCTACGGCTGGGAGAACAGTGGTGACTGGTAGCAGTATTTTTACGATAGGAGTATGACCACTAATGGCGGCCACTTGAATGGGTGCCATTTCCGCCTGTACTTATCAAATACATCAAAAGGGAGTTATACCGAAATGGAGCCACTTTTGTTGCAGCAGCCCTCGTTAAGTAACGGAAACTTGTAGTTCATTTTTTCAGTTATCCTGTGCAATGGTGGATACTTTAAACAGCTGACTAGTGATGGATGGATACTCCATATTTATCGTACCGTAATTTTAGTCATGATTCTAGGAATCTCAACTCACCTCATCCGTCACGTTAGGGTCAGCACCTGCCGCTAGTAGATGTTCGATGGTTTGTTTGTTCCCTTGCTCAGCAGCAATATGGAGAGGTGTAACTCCTCCTGCAAAAATGTTGGCTTGTGCTCCGTTCTACACAACCACAAACCACCCATGAAACTAGTTTACTAGGTTACTAAACTTCTTCCAGATAAGTGGATAACGTCTTAGCGCTTCACAATTTAAGTAGTTGGTCATCAAGGCTACTGTCATACGTGCAATTACTTTTCTAACATTGTGATTGACGATATAAAGGCATCTCCTCATGACAAACTTGTCAATACTTTTGCACACACATGAGGATGAATATAGTGCCTTTATTTGTTTGCGAATGAAGTAATATCTGATTGGAGTTTATCACTTGTTTGACCTTGAGTATCACTCCACCCACCTTTATCAGAAGTTCCACGATTTCTGGCTGTTGTGCCGCTACAGCTGTCAACAGCGGTGTAGCGCCATCTTCAGTGGAGGAGTTTGCCTGTCAGTTGATTTTAAGTTAAAATTAATCGCAGTGACAGAGACTTCTTTATACGAATTGATCTAAGCTGGTGATCAAGCAAAATTTGAGGTACATACATTGGCATCACGCTCAAGTAGAAGTTTCACAGCTTCCAACCGGCCATGTCCTGCAGCCCATATTAAAGGTGTTCCAGAACTGCTTGCAGCATCCACGGCCACTCCTTTCTCTAGGAGAAGTTTCATGAGCTCCAGAGACCCTGCAATTCCAAAACGAGATATCCTTTCAAAAAAGCTATATCTTAAACCACTGTAGCACCTTGTAAAACTACCGGAAAACTTAAACACCTTGCTTGAGCAACAGCTTCCTACAGATACGGAATCAAATCTAAGCATGGTCCAAACTACAAGAGTTTAGGGTTTAGGGTTTAGCATATCCACTCAATTCTTCAACAACCTGTCCCTGCAGCATGGTGCAACGCTGAAGTTCCAAGCTCTTGGGCAGCTGCATGAGGGTTTGCTCCATGATCGAGAAGATATCTTGCAGTTGAAAACAAGCCTGCTCGTGCCGCAAAGATAAGTGGAGTCTCTCCTGTAATCACAACCCAGTGGTCCATTCATCAGAAAATGATATAGGAATAAGTAGCGCCTGAAGAAGGAGATGACCACCGCTGTACACGGTGCTGCTCACTTACTTCAGTTTCGTAAACTCAGAATTATGAAACAGCTAAAAACCAATACGGCTACATGTCTTAAAAATGACGTTGACAGAGGTGCTGTGGAGCAACTCTAACTCGTACTAAAGCCAATATCACAAAGAACAATGTGCTCCTACTACTCCTACCCTCATCATCCAGTTGATCCACAGGAAATTGGAGGTCCTCCACCAAATACTGGCAGATATGGTCATGGCCACCACGAGCAGCAAAATGTAGGGGTCCACGACCATTTCCGTCCTTCACATCTCTAACGGCTTCGGAAAGTTCCTGTCCGTCTGCGACTAAATTCGCCTCGACTGCAGAGTCACACGTTCAGGTTCAATTGACTTCTCAAGGAGATCCCCATATGTATGCGTATGATATTTCATTTCGGTTGCCTACATGTCATCCAGCAGGTTTCACAGATTTCTTACATAACCCGGTCTCTAATCAATCAATCATTATGCATGATAGTACAAACAAGTCACCATATACACAGCTAACGATGCGCTTGAAGCAGCCGTTCTGAACACCCTGGCTTCCCATTGTCACAACAGATTTATGATCTACCTTTAAAAGCTGCTAGCTCTCCATCTCGAGCTGCCTTCAAAAGTCTTTCAACCTTCTGCCGAGCTGCAAGGAAAGTTGATATAACTCAGTACCATACAGACAATCAAAACAAAACCTCAGAATCATGTCCGCAATGATTCAACTTGTTCCGGGGTAATCTGTTCCGTTGGCCTGGGAAAAGGTTGGCACGTCGTAATATCTGCCTGGGTTTAAACGACTCACTCTTCCATTCAACAAGAATGAGCCCGATTATCTGTGGTACTTTTCTTTTTGGATCTACTAATCCAAACAGCGTCTTGTGGACGCAAGGCTCATTTCGCGACAGATATCTAGAGAGTAGAGTCTAAAGAATGGATCTAAAGTTATGACAAAACAGCTGCCTTATAAATATCGAGATGGACGACCGATTGCCAATTGACCTTTTAACGAATCTCTCCAATCCGTCCATATCACTTCTCTAGTGGTTTGCATGTCATATTTAACTAGCAAATGTCCGCTCCAAAATGCATGATCCAATATATCAAAATTCGAAGTAAACTATGCAATAGTTCTCCTGTTACTCTAGCTCAGAACCTGCCCATGTCTACACAGCTAGCAAAATTGGCCAGTGCAGTGCTAAACAAGAAGTTCACTTCAAGCGTTACTATGGTTTATGGCTCGTAGCTGGCAAAAAGTGCGGTCTTCATAATGTATAGAATAGAGATTCCCATGTTTCTTCATATTCGTAACTGAGCTAACAGCATATAAAACTTCGTGCCTCAAATTGCTCAAATATGACGACTGATTTCCAACTTCTGTGAAAGCTCATTTCTCCAAAGATTCCTTTTAAGTTGAACTAAAATGTTCTTCCATTCCAAACTCTCCACATTGTCTCGACTCAGGTCCACGCAGATACTAAAGGCACAAATCAAAAACCAAGCAAGGTGCTCATAAAACTCCGAAACAACAACAACAACAAGAGATCTAACCTCCAAGTGCTCCACTGGCATCAGGTTGTTTCGTAGTTCCCATCAAAACTTCCTCCTCTGCTTGCAATCACTTCCTGCCCTTCCAGCAAAATCGCTCCCCGTCCCCCTCCCCGTCACAATGTCCTTCCTATCTACCCCGGACAATCACAAATAGGCTGTCACCTTCCGCTGTGCAGAAATTTACTCCTCCTCCTCCTTCCGCTGTGAAGCTATCCCCTAATTCCGCAGACCTTACCCCCGGGCTGCAATGCTGAGGATTCGTGCCCCAAAAAAAATGACAGGGTCTCCGCAGTGGATGATAAACACGATCGGTCGAGCTCATCGACCGTGAAATTACAAGCCTGATTTAAATATTGAGCGAGAGCGAAAGGCAGCAAGGCTCCGAGGAATAGGCCAATTCGTGTGCTGGAGCCAATTCCGGAACCATCTCGAGCTCGCTAACGAAGCTACTGACAAACCTCTCTAATTGTTATCTTCCAAACCAAAGTCGACTGCATGAACACTAGGGGGTTTTAGAAATAGACTTGACGGATATGTAAGGGATAAAACAAATTTCGTAATAATTTTTAATGAACTCTTTGGAAAGAAAGAGGCGAGATTTGAATAAATGAATGCTTTGCAAATTACGTTACGGAATATTTTGTCCCGATTGCATTCATTTATAAAAATCAAGCATTATGTTACTTATGTTTAGGAATACATCAACTAAATAAATGATTGTTGGACCAAAGTGACGTGTTTTCTAAAGAGGGTGGCACATGGTTAGATGAGTCAAATATGATTTATGATTTTGTTTGTATATTCAAAATCCAAAAGGCACCCTCTCAACAATTCAAATTCTAAACTCGAATTCACCACCCTCCCGAGCAAATGTGCGAGTTGTCGGGCAACTAAATGGCAGTTTTGTAGTTTCGCATTGGGTCGGGAAATGATCTGTGCCGCCCTGTGGCAACCAAGAAATTGATTAGGAGATGAGTTTATTTTTCTCCATGAAGGCAACAAAATTTTTGCAATGGGAGATCAAGTACCTTGTTTTAGTGCAAGAGGCTCACTTTTGGACGTTGATCCAAGACCTATAGAGTAATCTTTGGATTTGCAACCTGAACAACCATTAGGGAAATTTGGATTTTGAGGATGTCTTCTTCCGTGCCGGGCAAAACAAAGGAGGATGAACAATTTTGCATGGCAACGCACAATTATAGCCAAATACTGTACTATTTGGAGGACCCCGAGCATTTTGCACAAATTCATGGTGTGAATTGCAAAAAGCACATTCAGAAATCAATCGTATTTAGTTTCATGGCAACTTTTTTGATTAGGGAGTGACAAGGATTTCCTACTTCTATGACAAGTGACAAGCTTTACAAGAAATGATCGAGGTACATGAAACAATACAAAGAAACTAGAGAGCTTAAGAACAAGTCTATTGGAGAAGATCTCACGGAGAAAGAATATGACAAAGGGTGAAGAACTGTAGAAGATAAATTGAATGGAATGTGACCCCATTTTGCAAGAATGGAAGCCATATTTGGGACCAGAGCAAACATAAGTACACCTGCAATGGTAAGTTTGAGAGATTTTAATCCCAATTCAAGCAAAATTGGTAAGGCTGGCGAGGAGGAGGTCCATGAAGGTGCACAAGAGTGCATGCAATTCCTATCTCCTCCAAAGGTGGTGCTCCTTGACTCGGGCCTCCCGTTTGTCCCAGAAACCCAAGGGGTGGAAAGTATACTGAGTGTAGGCATGAACAATGGTCCTATCACCCGAGGATGAGTCACCATTTGTTCCACCAATCAAGGACTTGCCTTTCAGTACACCACCGCCTTTAACTTCTATCAAGGATGGATCCCAGTATGCTTTCCTCAACCAAGAAGAGGAACATGACCCAAAGAGGAGGAAAGGTAGACTATAAGCAAGTAAGGTACCTAGGTTGTCACCTAGTATGTCATTGTCTCATGATTTAGCAAAAATTACCATGTTGAAGGTAAATACTATAGAATCCAAGGAGGGGTTACGACTAGCTGAACTAGAAGCCACCAACATGAGGAAAAGAGAGAAAATAATGATTAGAATGGAAGCAAAGTGTGTTAGATTAGAGACAAAGAAGATGAAAATTGAAATTGAAAAGAAATTGAGTGTAGATAAAAGGAAAGCTAGGGTAGACAAACAAAAATTTAAGGAGAAAATTTTGGAGTCAAAGCTCACTAATGAAATCAAAATGAGTCTCATATAGGTAGGGAAAACTCCCGAGGAGATAAGTCACTATTTCAAAGTGCTCACTCAAGTTCAACGTCCTACTCCAAATCCATCATACTCTATTGATAATTAATAGTATATGTAATACTCGGAGGACAAGAGAAGAGAGAAAACACAAATTGCACACTCAAACAATCGATGCCCCCAAGGAAGCACCTTCTCTTTATTATATAGACAAAGAGGATCTCCGCCAAGGAAGCTCCACCATAGGATTAGGGACACATACATGTCAGCAAGCTCCACCCTTGGATTACTTATTTGGATGGGTGACATGTTTGGTCTAGGTCCTATCTGGTTGGTCAAACAAGCTTTGACCGGAGGGAATCTTTTAGGGAATCTTTTAGGGAATCTTCCTGTAGGAATCTCAATTGGAGTAAGGTACCGTTGGAAAGCTCTCAATGAGACAAAGCAGGAAGGAGAGAAGGCTAGCCTTCCCTCCATTGGTGGGGATCTGCACATTTTTGAGGCCTAATTCATCCGTTTAGGCCCTCGAAATTGCCTTCAAAGATTTCAAGCATATTTTGATTCCTAATCTATTAGTAAAAGTCCCCTTTTGGTGATACCTCTTTCTGATCTGTTTATTCCATCATGTGTAACATCCTTCCATATGTTACCAAACCAATTCTCACCTTTAAATCATATGTTTAGCTATTGGTTCTAAGGTTCTCAAGTCTATTTTGGTTTCTGCCTTATTAGTAGAAGTACTCTTTTGGTGATACTTCTATTTGATCTATTTCAACCATCATGTATAACATCATTCTAGATGTTACCAAACCGAATTTCACATCTAGATCATATGGCTAGCTCTTGGTATTATAGACCTCGCTCCTATTAAGACGCAACGTCCTCGTTGTGCAATTGTTGCTCAAATGCTTGCACCAACACAGGTGCATGTGCCAAATTGGCAGCGTGCTCCCAGGTGGCTTCATAGAGGAGGTAACCTTTCCATTGTACTAGATAGTCCACCCGTGGGTGGCGAGTACCATGCATGCATTTTTGGAGAAACCGCTCCACTTAATATTCCTCTATGCCATCAATGAATGTCGGACAAGGTCAAATGTTTGGTGTGGAATGACCTTGGCCTGATTGGGGAGCATATCTGCGTAGTAGGGAGACATGGAAGACTGGATGGATCTTCATGTGTGGTGGTAGCTCAAGGTGATAGGCCACAGCGCCAATGCAACGAAGAATCAAGAAAGGCCCAATAAAACAAGGTCTGAGCTTACGAGGTCCAACTAATGTGAGGTTGGTTGTCGATAGCCACACTTGATCCCCAACATTGAACTCCATGTACCGACGGTGTGCATCAGCATACTACTTCTGTCAATTTTGCGCAATCTGTAATCTGTGCTTGGCGCTCTCCACACCTTGTTGGATTCTAGAAACAAATGTGTTGACTGCATCAACCTTGGTAGCCACTGGACGGATCTTCATCAAGCTAGAAGATGTGAAGGGATGCTCACCATACATGAGGAAGAACGGAGTGACCTAGGTGGATGCATTCACTGAATTGTTGTAAGTGAATTCCACCAACGGGAGTAGGGTGTCCCACCTCTCTTGCTCTTCTAAGGTGAAGCCGCGTAACATGTCTTCAATTGTGCGATTAGCCCGCTCTGTTTGGCCATCTGTTTGTGGGTGGTGAGCTGTGGACATAGCCAACTTGGTTTTGAAGAACCCAAAGAGTGTTCACCAAAACAAGCTGGTGAATTGGGTGCCTCTATCGGTGATGAGTACTCTAGACAAGCCATGGTGAGCAAAGACTGCATCTAAGTATAATTGAGCTAGTTGTGGAGCGGTCACCTCCTTGGTGGTAGGGCGTACATGAATCATTTTGCTGAGCCAGTCCACAAAGACCACAATGGAGTCAAACCCTGAGGTGGTCTTGGGTAATTCATAGACGAGATCCATACTCACTTGTTCCCAGCGTTGGGTAGGAGTAGGGAGAGGTTGAAGGAGCACTGCAGGAGCTTGATTAGAAGCTTTGTTCTGTTGGCAAAGTAGGCAGCTATGCACATAGTCCATCACGTCGTTGCTCATCTTGGGCCAATAGTAATGGCACTTGATTGCATCCAAGGTCTTGTCCACTCCGACATGAGCTGCAATGGCCGAATCATGACATTCCGCTAGAATAGTGGTGCGTAATTCTGGGACATTTGGGATCCATAATTTGCCATCCCGAAAGGTGAGTCCTTGGGTACTGGTGACACCTTTGGATGATTGTGCTTCTACAATTTGTGGGTCAGTTTTTGTAGCCGCCAGAATCTCTTGCCAGAATTCAGGGGTAATCTTAACCTCTGCCACCAAGTTGTTGGCCATTGGCATGCGGGTGAATGCATCTGCAAGTTGCTTCTTACCTTCCACGTAGGTGATTTTCATGTTGAAGCGTTGTCGCCACTCTGCCTACCAAATTTGGCAATGAGATAGATCCTTCTGCGTCTTGAGGTAGACTAGAGGTTGTGGTCTGTCTCTACTACAAATGCCTTCTCGCCCAAGTAGTGCTTCCAATGCTTAGTTGCTAGAACGATCGTCAGCTCTTCTTGTTCTGTGATGTGGTAGTTGCGCTCTGCTGGTAACAACTTTTGAGAGAAATATGCAATTGGATGCCATCCGTCATGCCACTCTTGTTGTAGGACTGCTCTTATTGCTACGCCTGATGCATCTGTAGCCAACTTGATTGGACATTTTGGGTCATACCACTTCAAGATTGGTGCATGTAGCAAGGCGGCCTTCAATTCTTGAAAGGCCAACTCTTGTGTAGTTCCCCATGTCCACTTCTTCCCCTTGCCAAGTAGTGCCGTTAAAGGCTGTGCTCCCCTTGAAGAAGTCCTTGACAAATCTACGATAGAATCCCGTCAACCCCAAGAAGCTCTTAAGTTGAGTCTGATCTTCTGGGGCACTCTATTTTTGAATGACCTCTATTTTATCTGTCAATACTTGAATGCCCTTTGCACTTACTCTATGCCCCAAGTAGTCTACTTCAGACTTGCCAAACTCACACTTTGAGATTTTGGCATACAATTGATTCTGTCTTAGAATGTGGAGGACCTCTCGTAAATGTTGTTTGTGTTCTGTCATCGTGCTACTATATACAAAGATATCATCCAAGAAGACAATAACAGACTTATCCAAGTATGGATGAAATATGTCATTCATTAGACTCATGAAAGTGGCAGATGCATTGGCGAGGGCAAAAGGCATCACAAGATACTCAAAGTGGCCATACTTCGTTCAAAAGGCAGTTTTGTACACATCCTCCTCTGCAATTTAGATTTGATTGTAACCGCTCCGCAAGTCCAGTTTGGTGAAGTATCTCGCTCCATGGAGTTGATCAAACAGGTCATCCATGCGAGGTAAGGGGTATTTGTTCTTCACTGTTTGCTGATTGAGACCCCGATAGTCAATGCACATGCGCATTATACCATCCTTCTTCTGCACAAACAAGACAAGGGCTCCATATGGTGATACGCTAGGTTGGATGAAACCTTTTTGCAACATCTCCTCAATTTGAGTCTTACAATCCTCCAACTCATGACGTGATAGGCGATATGGGGCCTTACAAGGAGGCGTCTTCCCCGGAAGTGTCTCAATTTTGTGATCTATTTGCCTTTTTGGTGGTAATCATGAGGGTAGATCATTGAGAAAGACATCTTGAAACTCATCCACCACATCCTTCAATTTCTCAATAATTTGTCCATCGAGTTGTGCAATTTGGACTTCTCTTATTAGACCCATAAAACATCTATCGGTCTTATAGACAATTGCCGTCCCTACAACATATAGAGGCAGTTTCTGCTTGTGTGATTTATCTTTAACCCCAATGATTGACCATTGGTGGGTTCTCACTTCTTTCTTCCTCCAATCCACCATAGGGTTGTACTGCTCCATCCATGGCATGCCTAAAATTGCATCATAACGAGCTAATTGTATCACTTGCCACTCAATTGCTTCCTGATATTCTCCTACAGAGAGGGTTACCCGTCTAGGTAATGATTCAATCCTCTCTGTTTGCCCATTTGGTAACTCTACTTCTTCACTTCCATCTCTCTCTAGATCCATTCCCAATCTTATTTCAACGGAGCGAGACAAGAATTTCTCTGTTGCTCCCGGATCTATTAATACTCTCACTTGATTACCTTCTAGGATTCCATTCACGACAATCAATTGTGAGGTTGCCTTTCGGGATTGTTGCGCATTATTCTTCTTCCTTCCCTTGCTTCTCTGCTTCCTTATTGAGCCAGTAAGGCCACAAGGTACATTTATTGGTGATCTTCATTTTCCAAAGTGATTTCCACCTCTTCCTCGTCAATGTGCCTCTCCATGTTGTTCAAAGATCGCCTGAACAAAGGCCGAGGACCTCTAGAGAAATGAGTGCAACAGTTGGTAGATATGTGCCCAATACGACCACAATTGTAACTACAGCCACAATATTCCTTGAGTCCCTTCTCCTTGTGGGACTCCATCTCTTTGTTCTTCTACCCGTCCCCGCTTCCCTTGAAGCGGTTGTGCTCCTTGATCCCAAAATCGAAGGTTGCCCAATTCCATCGGTATTGGTCCACCCACGTGTGGCATTTCTGCCCGATAATGTTGAGGTGGAGCTACTCCTTCACCTCCACCTAATGCTCCTGCTATTCTCTGCGCACAAGCAATGGCTTCAAATACCGTGCAAGGATTTTGCACCATCACTTCTTGGCAAATCCGCTCTTTCAACCCTCGTTTGAAATTGTCGAGAGCCTCAGTTGGACTCATGTCGGTAATTGCAACTTGTAGATCCAGAAAAGCCTCCACATACTCTTGTACGCTATTCTTCTGTCTCAATCCCCATAGTCGGGTTCGAGCCATCTGCACAGAATCCACCGATTGGAAATTCTTCAATAGTCCTTCTTGCATTGCTGTCCATGTGACCTCCCTTCTCTCTACCAGCATGGATCGTTCCCAAGCATCATACCATGTGAGGGCTTTATCGGTCAAGTATCCACATGCAAACACGCATGCAACATGCTCTATGATCTTTGTTGAGAACAATCGGAAATATCGATTCATTCTCGAGATCCAATTTTCCACTACTCCCATCGAATGTTGCCCCTTGTAAGGTTTGATGTTGCAGGTCTTCTTCATCCGGAGTAGCAATGTGGCTTCATTGTTGATAGGGTTCGTAGGCACGGATGCCTCTCCAAGTACTTCAATTGCAGGTATTGGGTTTTGAGACGGCTCTTCTTCTTGCATGGCTTGATCATTCCTGAGGATCTGCACTTGACTTTGTAATGTCTCCATGGTCATCTTAATCTCTCAAAATTCATTCAACATCCCTTGCATTCCTTGCACCAACTCTTGCAATTGCGGATCCATGGTTCCTGCAACACTCAATTGCTAATGTCTACTTCAATACAGAGTCAATATAATCACTCTGGAAGGCGCACAAACTATCAGAACTACCATTGGGACCTTAGAAGCTATCACTCGTTGATAATACTCCTCACCAAAATTCCTAACCACAAAATCTCAACATCAATTTCGGCCTCACTACATAATGGATTTCTACTTGAGTGTTGAAAGGGAGAGGATTTGGGACATGCATATCCATTTTATCATAACAAAATGTAGAATTTCAAATCCCACTCTCTGTCATATATCACCACAGGTTAAATCACAGGGTTTGGTGAGTTCATCACTCTGTCCATGATGCGCCAAAGTGATAAACTAGCAATACCCTCATCTGCTCACGCTGGATATACATAACCTTGATGTGGAATGGGTTTGAGAATGGAAAGCTAGGTGCAGGAAATTGGCCTCTCGGCGCATCCATCCCATCCGCTCTCTAAAGTCCTTCCTAAGTCTAGCAACTACTCTATGTTCTCCACCTCAAATTACTCAATTTCAGTAGTCGTGCTATTCCAAGAGGGATGATCCACTCTCTTGGACTAAAACACTCGCTCTGATACCATTGTAATACTCCAAGGACAAGAGAAGAGAAAAAACACAAATTGCACACTCAAACAATCGATGCCCCCAAGGGAGCACCTTCTCTTTATTATATAGACAAAGAGGATCTCCGCCAAGGAAGCTCCACCATAGGATTAGGGACACAGACATGTCAGCAAGCTCCACCCTTGGATTACTTACTTGGATGGGTGACATGTCTGGTCTAGGTCCTATCTGGTTGGTCAAACAAGCTTTGACCGGAGAGAATCTTTTAGGGAATCTTCCTATAGGAATCTCAGAATCACGTAAGGTACCATTGGAAAGCTCTCGACAAGACAAAGCAGGGGGGAGGGAAGGCCAAACTTTCCTTCATTGGGAGGGGGGGGGGGGAATTTGCACATTTTCAAGGCCTAATTCATCCGTTTAGGCCTCCGAAATTGCCTTCAAAGATTTAGGCATATTTCGGTTCCTTCTCTATTAGTAGAAGTCCCCTTTTGCTGATACTTCTTTCTGATCTGTTTAGTCCATCATGTGTAACATCCTTCCAGATGTTACCAAACCAATTCTCACCTTTAAATCATATGTCTAGCTATTGGTTCTAAGGTTCTCAAGTCTATTTTGGTTTCTGCCCTATTAGTAGAAGTACTCTTTTGGTGATACTTATATCTGATCTATTTCAATCATCATGTATAACATCATTCTAGATGTTACCAAACCAAATTTCACTTCTAGATCATATGGCTAGCTCTTGGTATTACAGTATACCAAAATGTAACCTTTATTATGATTATAATAAAAATGGGTTTTAGAAACTTGATAAATGCTGCTAGTTACTACAAGATGCCGCTCATTACCACTTAGTGCCGCTCAGTTCCACCCATGGTTTTTTTTGTGCCACTCCTAGTCGCTCCTAGATGCCGTGAGTTGCCACTTAGTGCCGCCGCCCATCAACTCTTTTCTATCGCCGCTAGTCGCCGCTCAATGCTGCACTTTGATGATTTTAAAGCCAACTAGCACTCATAGGTGCTTGTAGGCACTCATGTATAATTGGTGGTGCTTGTCAGGGCTTGTAGGCGCTCGTGAGTTATCGGTGATACTTGTTGACGCTCATCGATACTTGTTGGTGCCCGTCAATGCTAAGTGATGCCCAAAGTTGGTTAAGTGTGGTGATCCATGATGTGGGTGGCGCACATAGGTGCCAGGTGATGTCCAATTTGATGCACAAGGCACAAGTGAGTATATAAAACATGAAAATATGAGAGTTAGACAAAAATATGAGAGTTTCACAAGTGTAAACTACAATATATATGAGTATAAAAGATAAATGTATACATGAGGATAAATAAACAAAAGATGTATTTAAATGGGGAGCCAATGAAACCTAAACCTATCACTATGGTAGAGGAGGAGGTGAAGAAGAAGAGGGAGATGTACCATGGTGTCTAAGTGTTACTATTGCGTCCTCAAGGCTACAACGATGTACATTATGTTGAATCCTAAATGGACTCAATGATCACCATAGGGACCACTTGCTCTCATCCAAGTCTTGGTGCTTGATATTGTTATCAAGAAGAGAATATGGGTCACTATTATAAGAACTCAATTGACCTGATGTCCACTCCTCTTCTGCCCGACAAACAGTAGGCCTATTGTCATGGACAAATCTGTCCAAAGCACTCATCAAAGGGTCAAATGACCAAGTGTATGATGCTCTCTGTACCTTGTAAGGATTAAAGTGGGTAGGGTGGATAGCACCATGTGGATGGTTCCTATAATAAGAGAGTGCATAACTATCTAGGATCAAAAGATCACAAAGAGGTAAACCTAATGAAGTAAGATGCTCATATTGTAACAATATGGAGTTTAACAACAAAGTTAGTAGGGCTAACAAAGTAACAAATAAGACAAATTAGCCTAGAATATTCTAGAAGTATCTAGGAAGCTTCTTGGGAAGCTTAGCTTGCATTTCAAGTAATTAGCTTCTAGAAGAAAGCTTTTAGAAGCTTCTAACTAGCTTAACTTGCACGCCAAGTAGGCGGGTTCTAGAAGGAAGCTTCTTGAGAAGCTTCCTGGTTAACTTGGCTTGCACTCTAAGAAAGCTTCTTGAGAAGCTTCTCAAGAGCCTTGTATGCTACCTATAAATACCAAAGCAAAAGCTCATGTTAGGCATTTGGAGTTTTCCCTCATTCAAGTGTCCTAATGTGAGCTTCCATTCTCCTATTTCTCTCCTCGGTCTTGGTCTTTTACATTGGTATCAGAGTAGGAATGGGATGGATGGAATTTATGGACCACCAAATCCACTTCCGCCAAACCATTGGGATTTTGATGTTTAGATATTATCCAAGCATCGCTTCACACAATTCATCACCTCGCGCTTTAGGCATGATTTTTTGCATATGATCACCTTGTCTAAGGAACCTTAAACTTCAGATTGTAACTTATGAAGAACAATGGACATGCTACATCTATATGTTAATCAATTAGATAAATTGGGAGTAGTGGGATAGAGTAGTACCTATGGCGGCAATACCAAATGTTATCCTTGTGATGCAACAACAAATCAAGCACCTTACTCAATTGTTGGATGAACGATACCAACAATGAAAAGAACATATAAAGAGAGTGCTAGTTCAAGATAGAGAAGATCACATTTGATTTCCAAAATCCAAGGTGTTTGAAGGAAAGAATCTTTCAAGCACAATGGAGAATTTTGTGTTTGACTAAAAATGTTACTTTGAAGCCACCAATCTTCAAGATGAATGGAAACAAATTCTCTTGGCTTTTAGCCATTTGGATGGTGTGACAAAACGTTGGTAGCAATTCCAAGTGGAGCGAGCTAAATGACAGATTGTTGCACCAATTTTGACATGGGTAGAATTCAAGGATACAATACTTGGTCAATTTTAAATTATAAATGCCACCCAAGCCGCACGAGATAAGTTAGTAGAGTTGAAGCAGATTGGCTCAATAAGGAGCTACATCACACAATTTCAAAATATCATCATGCAAATTCTAGATATACAAGAAGGTGAAGTTCAGGATTGATTTGTGCAGTGATTGAAGTCACAAACCAAATTGGAGGTGATTATGCGGGAACCACAAAACATAGAAGAAGCCATGCAATTGGTTGAGCACTTTAATTCCTTGGTTGTGACAACTTGGTCTTGACATCGACCTACACAAAGCTTACTAGTACACTATGCACGTGTGGAAGAATTGGCACCAATGAAGATTGATGCTATTCAACGGAGACCACTCAGTACAATGGATAGAGAAAGATTGCAATAAAATGGAGGTTGTTTTTATTGTTGCCAAGTTGGACACCACATTGTTGAATGTCCACTTAGGAATGAGCAATCTTGACAAGTTGCCCAAATGGAGTTTGTCAAAGAGAATGATCAAGGAAATGAGGAATCCCAATAGGAGATTTTGAGCTACCTATTGGGAGCTTGATTAGTTGCAATAGATTGAAGGCTCTACCTATGCAAGTTTGCTTCACTTGCAAGGTACAATATCTAATTGGGGTTGTAGGATTTTGGTTGATTCTAGAAATTTAGAGAATTGCATGTTTATGCAAGTAGTAAAGGAATTGGGTATTCCTATCAAGCCGGTGATTGGAAGTAGATTGATGATGGCAAATGGTAGAAAGGGTTCTACATTCTGTACCTCACATCCTATTACTTTTAATATTGAGAAAGAGTATTTGGAGTGTATGAGGTTGTAGTGGCACCGCTACACTATGATGTCATTCTAGGACTACCTTGGCTTGAATATCATAAGGTTCAATTTGATTGGACCTGATGACAAATTCAAGTACAACACCAAGGTAGGAATGTCCAATTAGGTAATCTGACACCTCCGAGTAAGACAATAAAAAATAGTCAGCCCCAAGATGGGAAGTTTGTTGAGAAGGTAGCCATAGAGCATGCCTTGAAGAGAGAGGAGCCCCAAGATGGGAAGTTTGCTAGGAAGGCAACCATGGAGCAAGGTTTGAAGAGAGATGAGTCCCTAGATAGGAAGTCTGTTAGTGAAACAGCCATAGAGCAAGCTTTGGAGGAAGATAGAAGCTTTTTGTGGTGTGGATCAAGCCAATTGCACAAGGACAAACTGAGGAGAGCCAAGAGCCTCATCAAGCAATGGTCAATCAGAGTTCAAGAGTTTGTAGATGTGTTTTTGGATGATCTGCCAAAGGGATTACCCTCTAATCGTGGTATGCACTTCAAGATTAAGTTATTGCTAGGGAGTACTCCAATGAGTAGACCAATCTATCGGCTCTCACCAAAGGAGTTGGAGGAGTTGCAAACAATACTTACAAAGTTGTTGGAGAAGGACTTCATACAACATAGTACTTCTCCTTGGGAAGCACGGGTACTATTTGTTCCAAAGAAGGATGGAGGACTTTGTTTTTGTATTGATTAGCATAGGCTCAATAAGCAAACAGTGAAGAATGCATATCCCTTGCCTCAGATTGATGACTTGCTTGATCAATTGAGTAGAGCATGATAATTTTCCAAGCTGGATCTTTGCAACAACTATTGGCAAATCCAATTGATAGGGAGGATGTGCAAAAGACGGCCTTTTGCACAAGGTATGGGCATTTTGAGTGGAAAGTTCTACCTTTTAGGCTCATTAATGCTCTAGCAGTCTTCATGGATTAGATGCATTGGGTGTTGGATGGACAATTGGATTGGTATGTGGTGGTGTTCTTAGATGATATCTTAATCTATAGCAAAACAAAGGCAGAACATGTGAATCACATGTGAGAAGTCCTAAGACGACTATGACAATGGAAATTTTACTACAAGAAGTCAAAGTGTGCCTTTTGGCAAAAGGAAGTTCTCTTCTTGGGGCACAAGATCTCATTGGAAGGGATCAAGATGGAAAAGGAGAAAATCAAGGCCATTATTGATTGGCCTACTCCAAAGGATGTTACAGAAGTACAAGCATTTAATTGACTAGCCAATTTTTACCAACGGTTCATCCATTATTATGCTCATGTGGCTACACCATTGACTGACCTCTTGGGAAGGACTCAAGCTTCCAATGGACCACCAAGCACAAAGACGCATTCCAAAAGTTGAAACATATGGTGTCTTCAAGGCCCATTCTTCAACCATATGATCCTCAACTACCTTGTGTGGTTGATTTTGATGCTTCTAACTTTTCAATTGGAGCCGTGTTGCAATAGGAATTCATAGATGGACTACATCCCATTGCCTTTGTGTCTCACCGACTCTATACGGCTGAAACAAACTACTTTGCTCAAGATCAAGAGCAACTTGCAATGGTATATGCCACCAAGGTATGGAGGCATTACCTCTTGGGGAAACAAATGATCATGTGAACTGATCACAAACCATTGTTGTAGACCTTACACTTAGAACACATGAAGAGTTGACATCATCGATGGGAGGAACAACTCCAATTATTTGACATCAAACTTGAATACAAACTTGCTCAATTCCATGTCATCCTTGATGCTTTATCATGAAAACCTGATTTGAAGTCTCTTCCTCTTATCACAATGGCAATTACGACGGTGTCAATTGACTCCAAGGTCCAAACGAGTTTCAGTCAGCTCTACAACAAGATCCCTTCTTCCAAATGGTACATGGTCACCTTATAGCATGCGACAAGGAGTACAACACCTTCTCCATCAAGGAAGGCCTTCTATTTCATGAGGACCAGATCTATGTTCTAGCCAAAGGTGATCTTTGACTTGTGCGCCTTCAAGAAACCCATGATTTACCCATAACTGGTCACATGGGTGTGGATAGGACCTTGGGTACCCTCCAATGCCAATGGTGGTGGCCTAACATGACACAAGATGTTTGAGAATTTTTCCTATCATGTGAGAGCTGCCAATGTAACAACGCCAGCAACCAGAAGCCGAGTGGACTCCTTCAACCACTCACCATTCCATCTGCTTGATGGGAGCATTTGAGCTTGGATCTCATCACATTCTTAACCAAGACAAAGCAAGGACACACAACAATTGTGGTGTTTGTGGATAAGCTTAGTAGACAAATCCACTTGGCACCAACCTGTGATACCGTGGATGCTCTTACCTTAATGCAAATCTACTTTGACAATATCTTCAAGCATCATGCGATGCTACATGTACTCATCTTTGATCGCAATCCTTGATTTACCGGGAAGTTTTGGCAAGTACTCTTCCAGATACTTGGCACCAAGCTTGCTTTGTCCACGGCTTATCATCCTCAAACTGATGGACAAACTGAACATGCAGATCATACATTGGAAGATATGTTGCGTGCCTTTGTCAATGTCCACCATATCAATTGGGATGAATGTCTTGCAGCTGCAAAATTTGTCTATAACAATTCCAAATAGGCAAGCACCAGATTTTCTCCTTTCTTTCTCAATTTTGGCCAAGATTTGCCTGTTCTTGATTCTCTTCTTGCTCCTCCTCCATCTCACGTTCTTCATACTTCAATAGTCTTGACCACTATATCCCAATCTCTCCAATAAGCCAAATCTCAACTCCTTGTTGCTCAAAATTGTCAAAAACAATATGTAGACCACCATCATCGTGATCTCATCTTTGAAGTTGGTGATAAATTCATGCTATCCTCTAGTAACCTTCCTCTCCCACTTGATACCCAAGTTAGTAAACTTGCTCCTAATTGGATAGGACCCCTTGATGTCACCCAAATTATCTCTCTTGTTGCTTGTCAACTTGCCTTGCCTTGTCTTGTCATATGCGTATCCATCCTATCTTTCATGTTTCCAAGTTGAAACCCTTTGTTTCTAACCCCTCTTTCCTTTCCTCTTGAGTCCAACCTCTCCCTCCTCTTGTCCCTATCAATGATCATGAGGAGTACAAAGTTGATCATATCCTTGCATGTCGCCATATTCACCAAGGCTATCAACAACATATGGAGCACAAGGTCCTTTGGAAAGGGTATCCCCTTCATGATTCAACATGGGAACCTCTTTCTCATCTCTAGAATGCACAGACGGCCATCCAAGAGTTTGAAGCTTCAATGGCAATGAAGACGCCACCAACTAGTGGTGGGGGAATATGTAATAATATGGAACAATGAAGTTAGTAGGGCTAACAAAGTAACAAATAAGACAAATTAGCCTAGAATATTCTAGAAGTATCTAATATCTAGAAATATCTACCGCTAGTAGCCTAGAAATATCTACCGCTAGTAGCCTAGAAATATCTACCGCTAGCTTAGCTTGCATCTCAAGTAAGTAGCTTCTAGAAGGAAGCTTCTAGAACCTTCCAACTAGCTTAACTTGCATGCCAAGTAGGCGGCTTCTATGCTACCTATAAATACCAAAGCCAAAGCTCATGCTAGGCATTCGGAGTTTTCCCTCATTCAAGTGTCTCAATGTGAGCTTCCATTCTCTTTTTTCTCTCCTTGGTCTTGGTCTTTTACACATATGATCTAACTCTAAGCCCTCTAAACTCAGAATCTTGCTAGATATCTACATAATACAAATAGGCCATGAGGCAAGACTCAATGTGAACTGCCTCCAAGAGTTTGGACCACTGCCACATGCTCTATAGCAACCACTCCACTCCATCTAGAGTAAGATCTATCCACAAGATAACCTCAAAGCATAGCAAACAAAACTGGATGAAATGGCTAACACCAGGATGAGCTACCCACCCTATAGGCCCGGACTATATGTGAGGGCACCAACCATACCTAGTCGTCCAGCTCTCCCATGCACAAAAACCGGTAGCACTATGAAGCCATAATGATGCCAAAAAAGTAACATCCATAACAATAATCTTCCTCCATAGGAAGCATAGGAAGAGGATACGTGGAATATACTCTCTTGATAGCCAAAGTCTCTCTCTAAACTCAGTCTGAGTGCCTTGAATCTCCACACTATGAGGTAACACATGGGTGGAATCTATCATAGGGATGCCATTAGTTTGGGTCTACATCTCATGACGAGTATGGGCCTGGCAAGCAATAGTATGTAGTCTCGGTCCAAGATAAGCCACACGAGCTTTCATCTGAGCTAGACTATTCTCACTCTCCTCTACTTGAACATGTGCACTCTTGCACCTCTTTATAGCAAATACTAATTCTTGTGCATGATTTTGTAATTGGACCCTATAACCCTCTGCCATGGTAGCGGCACCTAGTATGTCCAAGTCCAAGTCCAAGTCCAAGTCAGCTAATCTTTGCTCTCTCTCCATCTCAAAAGCAAGCAAGGTCAGATACCTCTCCTCCTTTGCAGCAAGTAAATCCTCTTGCTCACAAAGGAGTCTCTCTTGCTCAAGGTCAATAACTTGTGCTCCTCAAAGCTCTCCAATTTACTCTTGCGCTTAAGCACTTATCTCTCTCTCTCCTCTACACTCTCCAATATACTCTCATGCTCAAGCACTAATCTCTCTCTCTCTCTCTCTCTCCTCTACACTCTCCAATCTACTCTCACGTTCATGCAATAATCTTTCTCTCCTCTACACTCTCCCATCTACTCTCGTGTTCATGCAATAATCTCTCTCTCCTCTACACTCTCCAATCTACGCTTGCACTCACGTACCAATCTCTCTCTCTCCTTGACACTCTCAAATCTACTCTTATGCTCAAAGAGATTTCTCTCTCTAAACTCAGCCACTCAAACACAATCATCTAAAATATGTGGGATGTCAATAGAACAAGAAGAAGGTGAAGGTACTTTAAAATGCATGGGGTCACCAACCTCCTCCACAAATGGAGAAAGCAGAGAAGGGGAAGAAGAAGGAGTTATCCCAACAAAGGGTAAGGGTTGTGTCTCAACATGAATATGCTGAACACCTATTCACAAGTGATACATTCATATATCTATCAAGTACAAATTTATATTAGAATTTCAAAAATACACAAGTTCACAAGTTCATTAATTAAAGCTTCTTAAATTAACTTATGTATTAAATCCGATAATGGTATATACAAAAGAACTTTGTATGTTTTCCAACATACAAATATATATAAATATATATGATAAAACTCAAACCTAATCAATCACTCACCATCCTCATCCTCTCGCTCATCCTCCCCATCATCAATAGTCTCGTCCTCATCCGTGTCATGTGTATATACATTGCTACATAACATAGATCATTGTCAACATCATACACTATAGATACATAACTCACACATAAGTCATACATAGACTCTAAAGTGCCACAATAATCAGTTTGTTTACACTACTCAAATGAACTCAACTCAGATTAGTACTTGATCTATCACTCTATAAAATACTCACAATTGGGCACTGATTACAGTCAAGCCACACCCACTCTAGCTAAGAGAATCCAAGTGACTCTTGTTGACCTTTATCCACCATAGCCAAGAACTCAAAGGCTCAACATCAGAGAAATAAGCTCTCTAGAGCTACACTTCAAAAGTATACTCCTAGACTTGAGCTAGGTCTAAACCCTAATGGTCCCACTTATGGCACACCCAACGGTGCAAACATTGCAAAGTGATGGTAAGCTCCACCATGAAGTCAGTACTCCAAACACGAAATCTAACCATCGGAAAGTAGTCTATGAGTGATTGCTAAAATACCTCTAACTACTATCACTGCAACTCCGTTATTTGAGCAATCTAGATCCAACATTACAAATGGCATGACAGTTGTTGTGCATATATACGTTGCTAAACAATATACATTGTTGTCAACATCATACACTATAGACAAATAACTCACACATAAGTCATACATAAACTCTAAAGTGCCACAATCACCCCTAGCTGGCGGTTAGGTCCCTCTAACTCTAGAGAGCCATCTACTTCAAGTATATGATATACCCTATGATGGGCAAAGATCAAGAGGTCGGGTGCTATTGAGGCACATCGTTAGTTGCATGTTTGCAATCTATACCATATAAAGGATGAACTAGCTATAGGTCAGGTATATCTAGGACATAACCATTGTCTTTGAGGAACCACTGTGGTACCCACATTTTTTTTTCTATGTTTAGTTGTGTTTAAGAGAAGAAGCAAGCACTGAAAGTCAAATTGCAAATGAAGAATGGACAAAACTAACTTTGGAGGAAATCTAAAGAAGATGACATCGGATCCGATGATGAAGGTACTCGGAAGAGAAGTACACGGAAAAAGTCCAAAGATCACCGTCTTTGGGTTGGAAGGCGTAGGAGAGATGAAGACCGTTTAACAACGTTGGTACGTGGCAAGAAAGTACATTTCAAGAAACGGCGGGGGTAGAAGAAGTTGCGTGTAACCGGAAGTTGCACGCAGAAGAAGCAATTTGAAGTTGAAATTGACTGCGATTCGGGGAAATATAAAATGGCAACTGAACAGGGAAAAGTTGAATGTTCCGAGTAAATTTCCAATTCCTTTGAGTAGTTGTCCTATAGTAATGCGTGCCCGGAAGCCCATCAAGAGTGAGATTTTCCAAAACCCTGAGGGAGTTAGAGTGTCTCGTCTAGGAGAGGGTCTCATCTTCAAACATCATAGAACAAGAGAATAGATCATGGCAAAGAAGGTGGCCAATGCGCTAGCGGTGTGAGGTTTTGCAATCCAAAGAGTAGATGTAGTAGCTAGAATCAAAGTCTTGATTAGACTTTGTATTACCTTTTTAGCATGGAACTGGAATTTCAGTTTCTCAAGAGTGATGGCAGAGATTGCTGCCAGTAATTGTGAGGAGGATCCCGAGGTGGAAGGGAAGAGAGGAAATCCGGCTCAATGGACTGAGTCGGATTGGAAGTTAGCATTGGGGAGAGAAGCAAGAGAACCAATGGGGATCACCTTCTATTGGAAGTGTGATATTGCAAAGGAGACGGCGGAGATCCGCAATTCATTTTTTGCTTTGAGAACTACGAATGGCTACAAGGTGGAGTCCTATCGGGATCCGATCCAAAGAAGCATTATGGAGGTGATGATGGCCATGTTCAAGCCAGAATAAACCACCTACGTGAACATGTAGCAAGCTGTCTTCTTCCATCAAATGTTTGTAGGAGCTCCAATGAATTGGGCAAAGTGCTTTCACCACCAAATGAGGCAGATGGTGGTTAATTGGTGAATGGGCTTGCCACCACATTACTTTGCACCGTTTGCAACCCACTTCTACTTTGGACTGAACTTGCTGACCAAAGAAGAGCGTCATTGTATGGTGTCCCACATGCATCCCGATTTACGACGGGAAGCAGATGAGGAAGAGCGCTAGTATATATTGCATATTCGAGCAAATGATGAATACTTCACAAAGACTAGACAGTGGAAAGTCAAAGAAATTACCAGCCTGAAGACGAAGAAACATGGCAAACCCAAAGAAGCGAGGTCGCCTCCCACGCAAAGGAAGACTTGGTGGTTGATGTTGAAGACTGCAAAGATCGTAAAAGAGGCATCATCGGGATCGGAGTCTGGGGAAGAGACAAAGTCGCAAGAAGAGGAATCTGAAGACAAAGAGCTCACCTTAAAAAGTGAGGAGTCTGGGAGCAATAACGATGGGGAGCCAAAAGTTCAGCAATCGGTGGCAGTAAGTGAGGCTTGTCAGGCAATGGTGGTGAACAAGTTGTGACCAAAAGAGAAAGGGGAGAATCCCGCGGGGCCAAGCTCAAGAGGCCAAGACGAGGAAAGTACCAAAATGCTGAAGATACAAAGATCGTGACTTTGGATGAAGGAGCCGATGATGGAGGAGAAGAGTCCAGACAAAGATGGCGATGAAGAGGAAGAAAACTTTGGCAGGATATCATATTTGACAAAGGTGGTCACACCATTGCTAGAGCCGTTGAAGGAATATTGGATGGTAATTCCCCAAGATCGCAGGAAGGAGATGAATGAGTTGCAAATCGTGACATATTTGATGAATGAAGTGAAGGAGTTGCACGAGCAACAAGTCCAAAGAAATGAAGAAATTGAAGAACTTCAAAGGGAAGAAGGCTTGATGAAGAAAAATTTGACCACGCTACAAGAAAGCTGCAATGTAAAAGAGAAAGAACTATAGAGGCGAGCCAGAGAATTCATGGAACAGGCAATGTGGCTCAGCAAGATGAAGGAGGAAGTGAGTGATGTGCGCATCAAGAATGTTCATTTGAAGGCAATGACCATCGTAATGGAGTAGGAGTTGGACAGTTTGAAGAAGAGTGCAACACCAAAAGATCAAGCATGGCAGAGAGAGTTGGCAGCAAGGCAAGAAGAAGAGGAACTATTATGAGAACTTGTCCGGAGCATGGAAAGGCAGAGCATGCAGTATGCAGAGGAGAAGAAGATGCTCACTACAGAATACGAAGACGAGTTGAAGGTAGAGCGCTCTTGAGGATATGCATCGGAATCAGTAGGAGAAGTTGCAGGGAAGTTAAGAGCAATCTTAAGCATGGAGGCTGAAGGGAGATTGGAGGAAGCTCACCTACATGAGTTGAAGTTACTTGTGCAGGAGACTTGGAAGAGAAAAGCCAAGGATGTGGACATGAACACCTTATTGATTTGATTGAGGGAACGCGTAGATAGGAAAATGTTAGATGTAGAGAACAATGTTAGTCTTAGACTAGATTTAGTCAATTTAGAATTAGAGAAGATTTGGAATAGTGTGACAATGGAGAAGAAACCCGATGTCGCACAAGTAGGAACTTAGGTATCATTGGACTTGTTATTTGATACATTAGAGAAGAGTGGGTCAGGAGATAAGGATGTAGATGGATTACCCATGAGCTTAATTGTAGGTTGTAGTGTAGAAGTAGTAGAATTAGTGAAGGAATTGGTAGAATTAACTATACCCAAAGAAGGAGAAGTAGTAGGAAGATCATCGGGTTTGGAAGCCGATGATGAGGTAGACATTGGATCGGGATAAGTGTAAATTTTGAGATAGGAAGAGGCAGATATGAAGAGATAGATTGTCAATTAGAATCTGCAGGTAGGAAGAGATGTTAGGAAGTGGTGCATAGGTAAGCAAGTTTGCCGTTTGCTTCAGTATTTAAGAGGAGCATTTGCAGTCTTATGTTGTTTAGTATTCAAATTTCTGAAGATATATAAAGCCAAGTGTTGTTCTCAGTACTCGTCGCTTAAGCTTAATTCCAATTGTCAATTTTGTGTTTGTAGTTGTGAGTGTGTGGAGAATTCCAAAGAGCAAGTCAGTGTGCCTGTGGATGTTGGAATTTGCAGCCTTGATCTTCATTCTGTGTGTTTGATCCTAAGTGAAGTGCATCAGAGCAATGCCTTGACAGATCTGAGAGGAATTGTTGTGTTGGTAGTCTTTTGCATTTGTGAGTGCAGCACGAAGTTGATGTGAGCAATTTCAATCGAGGAAGTTATGCCTTCAGTGGAGGGGTGGAACACAATTTTGAGGTGAAATTGATCTTCGTAGTGAAGTGCCGTCTTTGAGAGAATCTGAATCATCACAATCAAGAGTTGTTTGGACAGAATTTGCTATGATGTGATTATGTGTGTGTATTCGTGACAAGTTGTCAAGATTGTGAGCTTGTTACTCTCTTTTGGGTGTAGTTTCTACCTGAGAGATTAAAGAAGAAACCAAGAAGAACTACAATTGTGACTTTTGACTTTGTATTTGACCAATTCTGAATCGTATCTCTGCGGGAACAAACTTTACTTACCCGATTACCGCAAAAGTGATATTTGCCGGGTTGTCACAACCACCATGAGGGGAGGAGTCATATATGCCATATGCCATCCTCTCAAATAGCTATCACACACTAACATAGTAGCAACTTTACAAGAAGGGCCACATAACATACACCTCAAGCCTGCACGTACAAGTGCCAAGCTTGGGTCCATAGTACCATCAATGTTTAGGAGGTGACATAGCACACAATTGTGCACATGATCCTTCCAAACAACTCCATCACATCCTTCCAACACAAGGAATCTAGATGGCAAAACCTTGCGCACTTTCAAGATAGTGCAGCCTATAGAAACATCAAGTGTTTTTGGTGTTGTCTGCTATATATATATACATAGTCTCTTGGACAAAATTGAGGATCTATAATTTCCTCCTTGAATAATAGCATAGCGTAAGGCATCTCTATGTTGAGTTGTAACACCCATTTGTGCATGTATGTAATATTGTAATATTTAGTTTGGTATTACTAGTACTTGAGAGATCTAGGAACAAATAAGCCGTCCCTTCACTGGACTTGTCAAGAAATACCAACAACTCAATCCAGTTGGAGAAGTGCTCCACCATCACCAAAACATATTGATGATGTCTCACCATCAATGGTAAAGGTCAAGTGAAGTCCAAACTATGACGGTAACCCAATCCCATGATAGGTTATGGGTGCAACTATGGCATAGGAGCATTGAATGATGCTCTAACTTGGTCACAAACCACACATTTGGCAACAAATTGTTGTACATTGGTCTGCATACCATGCCAACAATAATGACTCTGGAGTAAACTATATCTATGCTTTACTCCAAAATTCCTAGCTCCTCATGAGCATGAAGGATCAACTGTAGTCTTTGAGATGGAAGTAGTACTACTCTCACTCTACCATCTTCCCATACATGCAAAAGGTATTTTCCCTCCAATCTGAACTTCCTGGCTTGCTAAAGAACATGGTCTCTCTCTTTGGACCCAATTATGCCACCCACAACACCAATGCAAAGATAGTCCACCACTAAAACATCATCATGAATGTCTTGCTAAATTGTACCACTATCTTCACTCTTTGAGTCTATAATCTCAATAACTCCTCTTGTATGCATTGAGAGAGATACCACCAAAGCCTCAAAAAATATACGGAGAAAGGCAGATGCATGCCAACCTGACACTATCTCCTCAACTGTCTCACCATGCCAATGTGCTCTCAATCTGATCTGATCTGATTGGCTAGGACATGGGTTTCTACTCAACCCATCTGCATCATGGTTCACCACTCTAGGTCTATGAATAACTATGAAATCATACTCTTGTAAAATCAGAGTCCACCGTGCAAGCTTCCTTGAAAGCTTGTCGGACTCCATCAACCACTTCAATGGCTGATGATCAATGATGAGAGTAAATGGGTTACCAAATAGGTAACATCAGAAATGTGCTACTGCCCAAACTATAGCCAAGCAATCTCCCTCATATGAACTATACTTTGCATCCGCTGAATTGTTAGAGCGACTAGCATAGGCTACCACAAACTCCTTCCACTTATCATCATGTTGGGTGAGTGCTACTCCAAACCCCAACATACTCCAATCAATGTGAACTTGAAATGGTCATCCTCTGATCGGTCTCCTCAAAATATGAGTAGATGTCAACCTCTCCTTGAGCTCAACAAAAGCTCTCTCCTACTCATCTCCCCAACATCACTCTTGTGTAAGCTTGGTCAGCTTCATCAAGGCCTTGGAAATGGCAATAAATCCTCTAACATAGTGGCAATAGAAGTTTGCCAACCCAAGGAATCTCACATTCTACTAACATCTGTAGGTCAAGGAATATGTGTAATAGCCTCCATCTTGGTCTGCTGAACACCAAGTCCTCCGGGGTAGATAGTGTGACCCAAATACTCAACCTGCTCATGGAAGAACCTATACTTCCTAAGATGTAATTTGAGTCCATGAGATCTCAACCTCTCAAACACTTCCAACAACTATCTCTCATGCTCCTCCACAGTAGTGTTATAAACCAAAATGCCATCAATATAACACTGACCAAAATCCAATCCAGCTAGGATCTTGTCCATGACTCTTTAGAACTCAGCAAGAACGTTCTCTAATCCAAATGGTAAGAACTTCCATTGATATAACACATCCTTTCCGTGAGGATCAATAGCCCAAAATGTTGTCTTGGACTTATCCTCCTCCCTAATTGGCAACTTATGATATCCTACTCAAAGATCCAAAATACTGAAGGCCTTTGCATGCCCAATTGCATGAAAGATCTCCTTTGATGTAGGCATGGCATATCAATCAGCCTTAGTTTGTTGGTTGATAGGATGGTAATCTCCACATATTTGCCTATCTATGTAGTTTCCATGCATATCTTTCTTGGCTGGCA
The DNA here is from genome assembly GCA_948567375.1 of Lunularia cruciata. NCBI lineage: Eukaryota > Viridiplantae > Streptophyta > Marchantiopsida > Lunulariales > Lunulariaceae > Lunularia > Lunularia cruciata. The sequence goes on along the minus strand of OX419757.1, from coordinate 16,889,566 downwards.
TCACTGTCATTGATATATACTCTCCATGTGAAATCTCTAGCAAATTAGCCTCAAAAAGGCCACTACTCTGGCTCTAAATCAATATCCTCTCCATATCACTATATCAATAAGGCCATCAGAAAACTAATGTATTGCTAGTCAACTCAATCTAAATATCAAGTCCTTTCAGAGCACCCAAATCCTTCATACTAAAAGCAAAACAACTCATGTAGCTCCTCAAGAACCTCCAAACTCTCCTTCTTTCCTCTCTTGTAAGCTTGGGTCCAAGATCTGGCTCCCAAGTATCCTCTATAACTGTTGTAGGAGTGGAAGATGTATTGACTGGTTGCTACATTGGACCCTTGGGAGTAGTAGTGTCATGCCTCCAAGCAATAGATGTCCCAACCTCAGTGTGAAAAACTCTCTCCACTCTGGCTGCAAGCTCCACACGTCCTCTAGCAAGATCTCAAGTAGACCAAGGGTGTAATCCAAGTAGCCCACACTCACCTAGATGGACTCCAAGTAGACCACTCTCCCTAATAGCTATTGGCTATGTCCCAAGAATACCATGTCCACTTGGTCCATTGCTCCCAACATGTGCCTAAATTGTCTTGATAGGCATAGGGCTCACAAGTGTCCAAGTGGTGATGCCTATCAAGCACAATCTATGCTACTTTGCCAAGCCACGGCTCACAATCCAAGTCAAATAGTTCATGTCCATAGTCTGACCTAACACTTTATGCTTGGATATCTCTAACATTGTTGGAATAACAATAATACCAATGTGAAAACCTATCACCCACCCTCTCTCTCATCGGCGTTGGGCTCCACCAACTGCTTTAACTGTGAGTCCCAAACAAGTCCATGACCTCTCTCTCGAAAAACATGGGAGCTTAGGAAACTCATAATGTAGGAAAAGTGGCTCTAGGCTGTCCAACTAGGTTCACCACTACCATAAAAAACCTATCAACCACTACCACTATTTGAGATTGACGCCCAACATCCAAATATCATCAACAATGATGTGGTCTAGTCATTGAATTTCATCATATGCACATTGTAGAACCTTTTTGGGTAATAGGTTCATCCACCAATTACAAAGATGATGTGCCTATGATCCCACTTTGGCTGCATCTAACAAAACAGCAAGTCCCATCCAAGAATGGACCTGATTTGTACTTGCCATTGCTTGTGTGCAAGAATCACCTATCAAATGGACATTCTCCAAAATATAAGCTGGAGAAATGGACTGATGAACTTGGAGATGTCTCCGTATCCGTAACATCTCCCAAAACATACCAAAATGGGGATCTTGAAGACCCAAACCTTGGCTAGCATGTGTATGTCCCTAACATGGCAATCTAAAAATCACCAAATAAATAGGCCCATGTCTCTCTAGATCATGTGCCCCCAGCAAATAAATATCTACTAGTAGGGCCTTCTAGTAACCCTTGACTATTGACATCAATAATAACTCAAGATACTAATAGGCCAAGTGTGCCACATGATGTAGAGAGACTTGCCTAGCAGTCTCATCTCTCTCCACATACAAGTACCTCTATACTTGTATACCCGCTTGTAGTACCGCAACTAGTCCGATGTAATCTCACTGAACAACTCCTATAGGCATACTCCCTCTACTAGATATTGCCAAGCAATGAGTGTGGTATCCAGAGGTGTCAAGGTAATCTACTCTGGAGGCTCATCCTCAAGCTCATCTCCTGGTGGTACAAAGGCTCCACTCCAAGCCTATTGTACCAACCAATCTACATGTTGCTACAATGCCTTCACCAAACTCCACAATGGAACATCCAAGGTGGATGGAACAATCCCACTTGTACTCCAAATCCGAGTGATCTCCTTTGGTACTAGAGTATCCTCTGCATGGGCGTTCCCCTCCAATAAGTCACCAAGCCAAGTAACAATACCACTAAAAGCTAAAACTGATGTTATCATGGTCCTAGACTATAGTGAGCCAAGACTGCCACTACTGAAGTGTATTGGTAGGCAATATACTCGTCCCTCACTAGACTTCTAACTTGGTCTATAGGAGACTATCTCCTACCAATAGTCAATATTGAAACCCATGGGGTATAACACTACTCAACCAACTAGCACATCATATGACTCAGCTATTGTCGCAATAGCCCGAGCTCTCACCACCAAGCTATCAATTGGATAACCAAGTTGAACCTGGACAACAAGCTCCCCATGTATGATGTACTGTGTCAAACCACCACCTAGAGATGTTTGGATCTAAAATGGATACCTCTCCACATTGGTCTTCCGTAACCCTAGATTGATAACTGCAACCTTCCCCAACATAAAGGGTTGTGTACCATAGTCTAATAAGATTTTTTGTAGTGTATGGACCTTCCTTGAAGGTCCCACCAAAGGAAAATCCCCCTCTAGTTATCCAATAGGACAACACCATGTGTGAATTGCACTCTCTCAAAGGCCGGTCTAGCTAGTAACTCCTCCAATCTAGCCGTTGCTGCCAGCCATAAACCACTAATCATTGGGCGGATCCTATGCTCCTCAACCAAGTTAGCTCCACTATCAACTACCTCTACTCCAGAAGTAGGAACCACATCATCCTTGCTCTCACAAAGCGTGACAGCCAATCTAAACACTTGGGCCGTGCCAACTCCCAATGTACACATGTCATTGGTTGAAAATAAAGGATAGCACATAATCAGCTGAGCCACCTCCAACATTGTGCTAGACTTAGTTTGTGTAGTAGTAGGTGGTTGACTAGTAGGTAGTCCATCATGTACCCCATCACCACCTACCACACCTACATTAGGACGTCTAGGGGCCATAGATGACATCTATAGTACCTCAAAGAACGTGAAAGGTTGGGGAAGTTTGACCTGTCTCCCAACCTCTCCTCTCTATAGATCCAACTCCACTGATGCTCTTCTAGGCTTTGGAGCATGTATTGCACTCCTAGTCACTACAACATCCACCTATGCTGCTCTGCACATGAAGTCCAAAGCATCTCTATCACCATCATATGAGGTGGAAGCCTCAACACCCAAATCTGATCTCCTTTGAGCAATGGCCATACTAGCCAATCTTTGCTCCAATTGCTCAATCTGAGTAGCCATAGTTGTATCAGAAGTAAGGGTAGGTATTGCACCCCTACTAGGTGTAGATCCCTTACCACCACCTCTACCACCTCATCCTCCATGAATTAGAGCTCCTCTACTACTTGCCATAACATCCCTACCACTCCGTAACTCCGGGTGTAGGTCAAAGCACCGGTCACTAGTATGACCAAATCTGTGGCAATGCTCACATTGCCTCTATGTTGGCTGTGATGCACCAGAGGTATCAGGTCCATTACCCTAAGTACACTCTCTCCTATGGTGAGGTCCACCACAAGTCAAACAAGCAACACCACCACTCATTGGTTGTTGTTGACCCAAAAATGAATGTAAGGATCTAGCTCCACTAGGCCCTCCACTCGCTCCATAGGATTTGGGCTGTCCACCTTGTCCTTGAAAACCAACTGGGTATGGTGCACTCTGCTGCACTTTAGAAGAAGTCACAACTGTGGATGAGGTCTCCCTACCAAATCCAGATGTCACCATTCTTTCCTCCACCATGTTGAGCTCAATATGCTTAGCCAAATCAAAGACCACCACCAAAGTAGGCAAAGTAGCTTGTAATAACATAGCATCACAAACTCTCGATTGCAACTCCCTATCTTGTATCCCATACCAAAACTAGACTGCTTGGGCCTTAGTAACTCCCTAAGTGAAATTGATCAGCCATCTCATGCGAGTGTATGCCTCATGTAGGCTCTCTCTAGCTTTCCACTAGAACTCTTGCAAGCTCTTCAACTTGTCAATCCGCACTCCTTCTCTCTACCTTCTATGATATATCTTCAACTTGTCATGGTTAATCCTATCAAAGTGTCTTGTTCCCAACTCCTTGAGATCATAGGTGTAATTGCCCCACACCTTCTCCACTATGAAAGGTCCAAAGTATTTAGGCAAAAACTTCTTTTGCACTCTCTTGAATCGAATAGAATCAAATAACATTACCCAATCACCTTCTTTGAAAGGCTCCATCTTCTTCTTGCCTTACCTCTTGTCATAGCTCTCCTTTTGTTTCCTTTGGGCTTGCTCCACTCAAACCATAGCAATTGCTCTTGCCTCTTCCAACTCCATGAGTTGATCCTTCTTTGACTTCTTTGCATCACCTCCTTGTGCTTTCTTCAATCTCATATGAATGCTTTGGAATGTAGGAAGATCAAAGTGAATAAGTAAGGTAGACTCAATCCCATATACCAATTGAAATGGAGAATATACAATGGAACTCTTCATGGTTGTCCTATACTTCCACAAAACAACATGAATCCTCTTGTCCCAATAATGTTTAGCCCCCTCCATTTCTGCATCTTTGGCCAGCATTATTCACAAGGTCTGATTGGTTCTCTCTGCCAAGCCATTGGAATTTTGCTTATAGGATGTAGTTACTCTATGTGTGATATAGAAATGTCATAGCATGGCAGTAGTGATGCTTCTTGTAAACTCTCCTCCTCTATCAGAAACCAACTCCAAAGGGCATCCAAACCTAGTGATAATGCGTTCATATAGAAATCTACCAACTTCATCTTCAGTTTTTTCTCTCAATGGTCTAGCCTCAACCCACTTAGTAAGGTTATCAGTAACTACCACAATGTACCAATTGTTCCTTGGGGGTTTATTGAGAGGACCTACAAAATCAATTCCCCACTTCTCAAAAGGTCCTAGCAATGGAATTGATCTAAAAAGGTGGAGTGGAAGTAGACTTTCTAGCAAAAGTTTGACAAATATGACAAGTTTTGTAATAATCAAGACAATCCTTGAAAATCCCTCTCCAATGGTAACCTGCATCTAGAATCTTGAAAGCAATCACCTTTCCTACAAAGTGTCCTCCACACACTAAACCTTCATGAAACTCCTTTATAAGTAGGATAGACTCTTCCTTACCCACTACTCTTTGAAGTAGACCATCTGCTCCTTGGTAAAAAAGAATATCCTCCACCATTGTGCAAGGTCTAGATCTTGCTGTAAGGGCCTTCCTCTCCCTAGCATGCATCCCTTCTGGATAGTTACCTCTTGTCACAAAATCCACAATTTCCTTGTACTCCATTGGAACCTCTTGAGTGATTGAGATTGTCATGAGCTCCTCATCCGGGAAGGAATCATCCATTGGCTCATCTCCATCATGATCATAGGCTCTAGATAACAAATCAGCATTTGCATGTTTCTTTCCTGGCGTATCCTCAATGGTATAATCATACTCAGACAAGAGTATCATCTACCTTACTAGTCTCTCTTCAACATTAGGCTTCTTGAAGATGTACTTCAAAGCCTTTTGATCCGTGACAATGGTAGCTTTCCCTCCAATCAAGTAGTTTCTAAACTTCTTGAGACCAAAGATCACAGCCAACCCTTCTCTCTCCGTGACAGAGTAGTTCTTTTTTGCTGAAACCATCTACCTACTAGCATAAGCTATTGGATGATCATGCCTATCTTGGTCTAATTGACTAAGAGTGCATCCTATAGCTACATTAGAAGCATCAATGTAGAGGATGAAAGGCTTACTCCAATCAAGTTTAGCAAGAATTGGAGCTACAACAAGGGATTGCTTGAGCTCCTCAAAAGCTTTGAGAGCCTCCTTGTCCTCCAAAATCACCATGTAATCTACACCCTTCTTCATGTAGATGGTCAATGCATAAGCCTTGTTGGAAAATGAGAAGATGAACCTCCTATAGTACCCAACCATCTCCAAGAATTGGCGTAACTTTGTCAAGCTTGAAGGGAATGGAAGGTCTGAGATTTTCCTCACCTTCTCAAGATCAATTGCTATTCCATCCTTGGAGATGATGTGCCCCAAAAGTAGACCTTTTTGACATCCAGAAATGCACTTCTCTGGGTTGAGTGATGCATTTGCCTCATCCAAGCATTGCAAGACCTTGATTAGGTGCTCAAAGTGCTCCTCCTTGCTCCCATAGACACAAAAGTCATCAATGAAGTCTCTCACAAATTTCCCAATGAAAGGTTCAAATACCTTGTTCATGAACCATTGGAATGTGGTTGGAGCATTGCAAAGCCCAAAAGCATGACCTTGAAAGCGTAAGTTCCTCAAGGTGTGGTGAACATGGTGAGTTGTTGATGCTTTGGTGCATTCTTGATTTGGTCTTATCCACTATAACCATCTCCAAAACTGTACCTCTCATGACCTCAAAGAAAAATCCAGCCTCCTTGAGCTTATCAATCTCCTCCTTCACAACCAAAGATATTGGTGGGCTAATACGATGTTGCTTTTGGCAGATTAGACTTGCATGTGACTCCTCTTTTATCTTGTGCTCCTCCAATATGACTTCCTTCAAATCCTCATAACTAAAAGCAAACACATGGATGAACTTGCACAAAATCTACTCAAATCTCACCTTCTCCTCCTTGGTAACATTTGGACCATACTTGAGGGTAGATAACCTTCTCTCTACCTCCTCAAGTGTCAATGGTGATTTATTTGGGTCCTTCAAAACCTTTGGCTTAGGTGAAAAATCCATAGCACACAAAGGATACACATCTAAATCACATTCAGATTCACCCTCTTTCGTGGAAGTCTCCTCTTCCATGCTTGTGTCCACACCTGAAGCTTGTTCTTCAAAAACTAATTCCCAATAATCACAAGATGGTGTATTTGAATGTGAAGTGTTGGTGGTGTTAGTCACATGAACTGTGACTCTATGGTTTGATGACCCAATCCTCAAGTACCCTTTGTGCCATCTATCAATTGTGCATGCTACTCTCAACCATGGCCTTCCAAGAAGAAAGTCATAGCTTGAATCCTCCAAGACTTGGAGAGTCATGAGATTTTGAACTCCCATAACTAAAACTACCACTTTATCCATCATCGCTATTGGTCGAACTTGTTGCTTGTTTGCCATGCTCACCACAAATGTTGAAAGTCTTGAGGGTATCATACCCAACTTCTTCATCAACCTTTCTGACATAGCATTCATTGTTGATCCTCCATTAACCAATTCATCCTTGATGTTGTGACCATTCATTCTCACATCAATCTTGGAGGCATATTCACAAGCCTCCCATGGTGATGGCTTGGCATACACCACTCCCATTGATACTTGAGCTTTTGCCTTCTTCTTCCTCTTGCTCCTTGTAGAACTCAAACCACCTCTAAGTTCCTTTCTCAAGGTAGGGTTCAAAGCAATCAATTGGCCCATTGTGATGTTAGCCTTGTGGTTACCAACATCCTCCAACACATTGTAGTTCCACTATTGCTTTGAAATCAAGAAATCCTCCATCCCCAACTTCTTCCTTGGAGTCTTTGTTGTTGATGGTGTTGAGGTGCAAGTGCTCCTAGTAGACATAGGAGTATCCTTGCTTGGAGTAAATCCTTGAGAAGAGTGAACATCTTCTGCAAAACGAGCTCTCTTCTTCTCTTGTGCCAAAAGCTCTAAATTAAGACCCTTGGAGTTTGAGCACTCTCCATTCTCATACTTTCTCTCAACCACATCTATGGATAATGTCTTCTTACTTTTGTTTGGATTAGGACCCACTTGGGTTTCACTACCTCCCTCTTTCCCTCTATTGGCTCCCTCATAACCCCTTCCTCCATGGTAAGTGGAATTTGGGCAATTCCTTTGGATATGGCCTCTTCCTCCACAACCAAAACAATTTCTATCATTGAAATTGTTGGCTGGTTGGCCTCCTCTATATGGATAGTTTCCATAACTCCTAGGCCCTCTCCCTACATTTTGATCCACCTCTCTCTTCTCCCATAGTTGCACCACATTGATTTTAAGATCTGCAAGTTGTTCTATGATGGTTTGAAGTGGATCCTTTGGTAGAGGTGCAAGAATTGGAGCAACTACTACTTGTGGTGCAACCCTTTCCACCAAAGTATCAGAAATCCCACCATACTTGTAGCCTTGAGGAGGATGCATAACCTCCTTCACCACCAAATCACTCTCATTCTCTTCCAAACTCTCATCCATACGAATTGCAATCTTGATAAATTCAACCTTGGAAGAGGGTTTTTCATATCTCACCTTGCTTTTAATTTGTGGTCTCAACCCTCCCACAAAATTCTTGGTGAGCATGGCTCCTATGCCAATTATAGTAGTCTCCACATCATCCCCACCTTCCTCAACACTATGCAAAATCTAGACTCTAACTTTTCCACTCTTTCCATATAGACCCTCACTTTCTCTCCATCTCCTTGCTTAAGAAAGTTAACCTCACTCATCAATCTCTCATAACTCTCATTAGGAAGAAAGTTCTCAATGAGTGCTGAAGTCAAAGTCTCCCAAGACTCTTCTTGCCCATCTCTCCTCTCTCTCTCTTTTGGTATGCTGACTCATACCATGTAAGTGTTGTATCCTCAAAGAAATCTGGTAATAATGATGCACACTCATGGTTTCCTATGCAAGCTCCTTGAAGTCTCTCACAAAAGCCTCCACATCTTCTCCATCCTTGCCAAAGAAAACAGGAAGTTTCCCCATCTTAACCCCTCTCAAATTTTATTTTTTTCTCTTTTCTTTCTCTCACTCTATAACTAATAGAGTATATACATGACTAACACCATTTGAGAGTAATCCACCCTAGGGAACACAAAGGGTTCAGGTTGCTCCAAGATTTCTATAGCAACATCAAATCCTAAAGTGCATATTAATCTAACTCTCATGGATAGTTTATCCATAAGTTGAAAGATTATCTCCATCACTAATCTTGAGAACTAGCTGATGAAGGTGGTAGTATTTCTGTAGCTGTACTAAGACTCTCTCCAAGATCCTTCACCAACTTCTCCAAAAGTGATTTTAATCCACTACACTTATGTCCTTTTGGAAGTCCTTCAACTCCACAAACCTCACACAACTCCTTGGTCTTAGATCTTCTCCCTCCCAATCTTGGTGAAGAAGGTCCAACATGCAAACCCAAGTCAAGTAAGCCTCTCCTTTCCCTTGATCTCTTGCTCTCAAAGGTTAATGGACATGAATTTCCCTTGTGTCTCTTCTTTCTACATAGAAAGCACTTAGAGTCACTCTTTCCTCCAAGTGGTGTAGGTTTTTGGATCCTCTCAACACTCTCTTCAAATTCTATTGTAAACTCTCTTTTCCTCAAATCCACCTTGAAAATCACCTCAAACCCTAGAGGAACCTTTCATAGTCTCAATTTCCACTCTTGATGACCCTCCATGTTCCCAAGATGAATCTAAACACTCAAACATGCTTTTTGTTGCTCTCAAACTCCTCAAGCATGAGATCTCCACTCTGTAGAATTGACCCTTCCTCACAATGTCACTCAAATCTCCCAACCAGTACATCACAGTCCTCTCAAGTTTTGCACACTTGATCTCAACTCTAAGGTGTCTCTCCTTGCAAAATTTCAGATCTTTTCATTGAGCCATTTGGTCTAGAAACCTTTCTATTTAGCACACATATTCAGATTTGGTCTGAAAACCACCCCCTTCACTTCAAAAACTCATAACTCCTTGCGCAAGAATGATCTCTCTCTAATTTTTGTGGAGAAAAGTAGGGTACAATGTACTTAATTTTATTGGATATTTTCAGAAAAATCCACAAAAAATGAAAGAAATGGCAGACTCTGTACAATTTTCTAGAGAGCATGTAGTTGCGAGAGCAGTGTACCCTATCAATTTTCAGAAATTCTAGCCTAGTTCACATAGTTGTTCTCATAATAATTTCAAGTGTGCTAATTGAAAGACAATCCAAGCTATCATGTGTAGAAATTTCAAGTCCAGATCTGAAACTTGAGATTTTGCCCAAAATCACCTTAATTCCCAAAATCTGCATCCACCTCACACAATCTCTCCAAATCCTCTCATGTGTACAAGATGTAAAAAATCACTTCAAAGACATCATAATGAACTATAGGGTATACAAATAGATCTTGGTTCTCTAACATAAGTTCAGCCCTCTCCTCTCCTAATGTTCTCTCCAAGTGAGCTCTCATAGCCTCCTTCTGCCTAATGTTAAATTGAACGCGGAACATTATCTTGCCTTCTAGAGAGGTCCCGGCAATAGAACCAAAAATGTGAGCGGGCTTGTCTCTCACTCAGGATGAACCTCTGATTGCTTTTATAGTAATGCACCATGGACTAAGAAGGCAAGGAACTCCAACTCCATCATAGTCCTCCAAGGCTAACACTCCAAGACTCAAGACATTGCTCACTAGAGAACCCAATGAGAGAGAGATAGTTGCAAATGAAAGGATGATGAGTACCTCCTCACCCCTTGTTTATATACTTGTGAAATAGTTACACACCAAAGTTACTAATTACCGTAGTAACTCAAGTTACTAGACTAAAACTCAAGTAAAGTCAAAAACTAGAAAGGAATATCCATTCACATGGGCATATTCCACTAGCATGTGATCTTATCTTGATCCAACCACTAAGTCAAGAATTCCTTCACATGGGCTTTCCTTGGACTATAGACAAATCCAATCAAAAAGGCTTGTAGGCCCAAGAGTTCTCAACTCTTTCCTCAAAGCCAAACATATAGGAAGAATACCAAGTCAACACACTAGAATCCAAAATAGTAGTGTTCATCTTTTCCACTTCCTCTAAAGTAAGGTCCCCTCTATCTTAGCTATGACTAAATTAAGCTAATCATGATTAATGTAGAACCATCCTTTATCTCTATATAAATAATATCTCTCAATATGGAATATATGGAAGGTTTGAGATTTTCCTCACCTTCTCAAGGTCAACTGCTATTCCATCCTTGGAGATGATGTGCCCCAAAAGTAGACCTTCTTCACATCCAAAAATGCACTTCTCTGGGTTGAGTGATGCATTTGCCTCATCTAAGCATTGCAAGACCTTGGTTAGGTGCTCAATGTGCTCCTCCTTGCTCCCAAAGACACAAAAGTCATCAATGAAGTCTCTCACAAATTTCCCAATTAAAGGTTCAAATACCTTGTTCATGAACCATTGGAATGTGGATGGAGCATTGCAAAGTACAAAAGGCATGACCTTGAAAGAATAAGTTCCCCAAGGTGTTGTGAATGTGGTGAGTTTTTGATGCTCTGGTGCAATCTTGATTTGGTTATATCCACTATAACCATCTCTAAAACTGTACTTCTCATGACCTACAACCTCCTCCACGATCTCATCAATGAATGTCAAAGAGTAATAGTCTTTCTTAGTAATAGCATTGAGCTTCTTGTAATCCATATATATCCAAAGGTTGCCATTCTTTTTTGTCATAATGACAATTGGAGACAACCATTCTGAATTCTCCACCTCAAAGATAAATCTGGCCTTCTTGAGCTTATCAATCTCCTCCTTCACAACCAAAGATATTAATGGGCTAATGCAATGTTGCTTTTGGTAGATTGGTCTTGCATGTGATTCCATCTCTATCTTGTGCTCCTCCAAGGCGACTTCTTTCAAATCCTTGTAACTAAAAGCAAACATATGGATGAACTTGCGGAAAATCTCCTCAAATCTCAACTTCTCCTCCTTGGTAACATTTGGCCCATACTTGAGGGTAGATAACCTCCTCTCTATCTCTTCAAGTGTCAATGGTGATTTATTTGGGTCCTTCAAAACCTTAAGCTTAGGTGCAAAATCCATAGCACACAAGGGATACACATCTTAATCAAATCCAGATTCATCCTCCTCTATGGAAGTCTCCTCTTCTATGCTTTTGTCCACACTTGACGCTCCTTCTTTAGAATCTGATTCCCAATGATCAAAAGATGGTGTATTTGAATGTGAAGTGTTGGTGGTGTTAGTCACATGAATTATGACTCTATGATTTGATGACCCAATCCTCACGTACCCTTTGTGCCATCATTCAGTTGTACACGTTGCTCTTAACCATAGCCTCCCAAGAAGTAAGTCATAGCTTGAATCCTTCAAGACTTGGAAAGTCATGAGATTTTGAACTCCCATAACTTAAATTGCCACTTTATCCATCACCGCTATTGGTCAAACTTGTTGTTTGTTTGCCATGCTCACCACAACTGAAGGTCTTTAGATTATCATACCCAACTTCCTCATCAACCTTTCTAGCATGGTAGTCACTGCTGATCCTCCATCAACAAATGCATCCTTGATGTTAAGACCATTCACTCTCACATCAATCTTGGAGGCATATTCACAAGCCTCCCATGGTGCTAGCTTGGCATCCACCATCCCCATTGATACTGGAGCTTTTTCTTTCTTCTTCCTCTTGTTCCTTGTAGAACTCAAACCACCTCTAAGATCCTTTCTCAAGGTAGGGTTCAAAGCAATCAATTGGCCCATTGTGATTTTAGCTTTGTGACTACCTACATCTTCCAAGACATTGTAATTCCATTGTTGCTTTGATATCAAGAAGTGCTCCATCCCCAACTTCTTCCAACTTGGAGTCTTTGTTGTTGATGGTGTTGAAGTGCTTGTGCAAGTGCTCCTAATAGACATAGGAGTATCTTGGCTAGGAGTAAATCCTTGAGAAGAGTGCGCATCCTCTCCAAAACGAGCTTTCTTCTTCTCTTGTGCCAAAAGCTCCAAATTAAGATGCTATATACAATTTAATTCAAACATTCTATTAATGCACTTATCATAGCTTGGAGCAACAATCCCCAATACATGATGTGACAACCCGGAAAATATCACTTTTGCGGTAATCGAGTAAGTAAAGTTTGTTCCTGTAGAGATATGATCCAGAATTGGTCAAATACGAAGTCAAAAGTCACAATTGCAGTTCTTCTTGATTGCTTCTTTAATCTCTCAGGTAGAAACTACACCCAGAAGAGAGTAACAAGCTCACAATCTTGACAACTTGTCACGAATACACAACATAGTCAATTCTGTCCAAACAATTCTTGATTGTGATGATTCAGATTCTCCCAAAGACGGCACTTCACTGCAAAGACCAATTTTGCCTTAGAATTGTGTTCCATCCCTCCACTGAAGGCACAACTTCCTCGATTGAAATTGCTTCACATCAACTTCGTGTTGCACTCACCAATGCAAAATACTACCAACACTACAATTCCTCTCAGATCTGTCAAGGCATTACTCCGATGCACTTCACTCAGGATCAAACACACAGAATGAAGATCAAGGCTACAGATTCCAACATCCACAAGCACATTGACTTGCTCTTCAGAATTCTCCACACACTCACAAACACAAACATGAAATTGACAATTGGAATTAAGCTTAAGCGACGAGTACTGAAACCAGCACTTTGCTTTATCTATCAATGAATTCGTCAGGATCTTCGTCTTGCTTGGTACCTTTGTACTTTTGATAAGCATGTCGGGTCACAAGTAACGAAGACATTGTTTGGTGCGGCGGATTTGGGTGTGGTAAAGTTGAACTTACGAGAACCGCAAAGCTACTTGGTATGGACGTCGTGTTGTCTGCCCACGGGTTCCAATTCGTCGAGTTCAAATTGGGGTTGTTTTCAACAATTTCTTCTTCTTTGGTGGTGTTGACTTCAACCCGATCAGAAGTAAGAGGGTCCACAGCTTCCGTCTGATCTTTGAATCTTCTTCGGGATAACCAAGGAATTTTTCGTACCAGATGTTGACACTCTTCCTCCGTAAGTGTTCGTGCTGTCTTTTCTTGAACAAACTTCTTAATGAAATCAACTTCCTTTATAGCTTTAGGGGAAGTCAGTGTACTGGGTCATAGCGCGTATGTCTGCCTGCTTGAGTCTTTCTTGGTCTTGGCAGACGGGGATGAAAAGTAGCCTTGCCAACCTCCTTTGCGTCTCTTTTGATCAAGTTTGCGCAGGGCTGCTTGTACTTTGTGGAGAAGTTGAAAGTCCAATTCTTCTCGTTCACTTTTTTCTGAAGCGTATGGGGCTTTCAAACGTTCATCTTCTTCACGCTGCACCGCTCATCTTTGAGCCCTCTTGTCTTGTTGTTCTCTCAATGCAGACATTCATATTGCATGAACACCCAGTTTCAAATTTGGCTTTGTATTCTTCCACTTCCGAGATTTGTATCCCCGGCAGTGGCACCAAAAATCATGTGACAACCCGGCAAATATCACTTTTGCGGTAATCGAGTAAGTAAAGTTTGTTCCCGTAGAGATACTATCCAAATCATTGAGTGCCGCAAAGACACTCGTATCATAATCCACTTCCTGAAATTGTTCCAAGAAGCCATTCCATAAGTCTGCCTAGTCCGCTGGGGTAAGTCCCTTCTGCGTTATATGAGTATACCAACTTTGAGCCTTCTTTCAGAGCAGGCTTGGAAAAATCCGCAGTCGATCCGTAGAGTCATGTTCCTTGTTGGCAAAGGAAATGACTTCGAATTCCTCAATGAATTTGTCAGGATCTTCATCTTGCTCTGTACCTTTGTACTTTTGATAAGCATGTCGGGTCACGGGTAACGAAGACATTGTTTGGTGCGGCAGATTTGGGTGTGGTAAAGTTGAACTTACGGGAACCGCAAAGCTACTTGGTATGGACGCCGTGTTGTCTGCCCACGGGTTCCAATTTGTCGAGTTCAAATTGGGGTTGTTTTCAACAATTTCTTCTTCTTTGGTGGTGTCGACTTCAACCCGATCAGAAGTAAGAGGGTTCACAGCTTTCATCTGATCTTCAAATCTTCTTCGGGATAACCGAGGAATTTTTTGTACCAGATGTTGACACTCTTCCTCCGTAAGTGTTTGTGCTGTCTTTTCTCGAACAAACTTCTTAATGAAATCAACTTCCTTTACAGCTTTAGGGGAAGTTGGTGTACTGGGTCGTAGCGCGTATGTCTGCCCGCTTGAGTCTTTCTTGGTCTTGGCAAACGGGGATGAAAAGTAGCCTTGCCAACCTCTTTTGCATCTCTTTTGATCAAGTTTGCGCAGGGCTGCTTGTACTTCATGGAGAAGTTGAAAGTCCAATTCTTCTTGTTCACTTTCGTCTGAAGTGTATGGGGCTTTCAAACGTTCATCTTCTTCACGCTGCACCACTTGTCTTCGAGCCCTCTTGTCTTGTTGTTCTCTCAATGCAGACATTCATATTGCATGAACACCCAGTATCAAATTTGGCTTTGTATTCTTCCACTTCCGAGATTTGTATCCCCGGCAGCGGCGCCAAAAATCATGTGACAACCCGGCAAATATCACTTTTGCGGTAATCGAGTAAGTAAAGTTTGTTCCCGCAGAGATACAATCCAGAATTGGTCAAATACGAAGTCAAAAGTCACAATTGCAGTTCTTCTTGATTGCTTCTTTAATCTCTCAGGTAGAAACTACACTCAGAAGAGAGTAACAAGCTCACAATCTTGACAACTTGTCACGAATACACACATATAATCACAACATAGTCAATTCTGTCCAAACAATTCTTGATTGTGATGATTCAGATTCTCCCAAAGATGGCACTTCACTGCAAAGACCAATTTTGCCTCAGAATTGTGTTCCACCCCTCCACTGAAGGCATAACTTCCTTGATCTAAATTGCTTCACATCAACTTTGTGTTGCACTCACCAATGCAAAATACTACCAACACTACAATTCCTTTCAGATCTGTCAAGGCATTGCTCCGATGCACTTCACTCAGGATCAAACACACAGAATGAAGATCAAGGCTGCAGATTCCAACATCCACAAGCACATTGACTTGCTCTTTAGAATTCTCCACACACTCACAAACACAAACACAAAATTGACAATCGGAATTAAGCTTAAGCAACGAGTACTGAAATCAACACTTCGCTTTATCTATCTTTAGAAATGTGAATACTGAATAACATCGTACTGCGAATGCTTCCCTTAAATATTGAAGCAAATGGCAGATTTTCCTTCATAGGCACCGCTTCCTAACATCTCTTCCTACGTGCAGATCCTAAATGACAGTCTATCTCTCCATATCTGCCTCTTCCTATCTCAAAATCAACATTTATCCTGATCCGATGTCTACCTCATCATCAGCTTCCAAACCCGATGATCTTCTTACTACTTCATCTTCTTCGGGTATGACTGATTCTACTAATTTTTTCACTAATTCTACAACTTCTACACTAGGAACTACAATCGAGCTCATGGGTAATCCATCTACACTCTTATTTCCCGACCCACTCTTCTCTAAAGTGTCAATTCTCAAGTCCGATGACACCTGACTTCCTACTTCTGCGACATCGGGTTTCTTCTCCACTGTCACACTATTCCAAATTTTCTCCAATTCCGAATTGACTAAATCCAATCTAAGACTAACATTATTCTCTACATCTAACATTTTCTTGTCTACTCGCTCTCTCAACTGAATCAGCAATGTGTTCATGTCCACATCCTTAGCTCTTCGCTTCCGAGTCTCTTGCACAAGTAACTTCAACTCATGCAGACGAGCTTCTTCCAATCTTCCTTCAGCCTCCGTACTTAGAATTGCTCGTAATCTCCCAGCAAGGTCCCCTACTGATTCCGATGCATATCCTCGAGAACGCTCCACCTTCAACTCCACCTGATACATTTGCAACTCGTCTTCGTATTTTGCAGCAAGCATCTTCTTCTCCTCTACATACTGCACTTTTTGCTGCTCCACACTCTTGACAAGTTCTCGCAAACGCTCTTCTTCTTCTTGCCTTGACGCCAATTCTCTCTGCCATGCTTGATCTTTTGTTGCGGCACTCTTCTTCAAGCTGTCCAATTCTTGCTCCCTTACGATGTTCATCGCCTTAAAATGGACTTTCTCGACGCGCACATTACTTACTTCCTCCTACATCTTGCTGAGCCACATCGCCTGCTCCTTCAACTCTCTGGCTTGCTTTTGCAGGTCCTTCTCCTTTTTTGCACAACTCTCTTGTAACACACTCAACATTTTCTTCCTCAAATCTTCCTCCCTCCAAAGATCTTCAATTTTCGCACTTCTTCGGATTTGATGCTCTTGCAGCTCCTTCACTTCCTTCAACAGATGCTTCACCACCTGCAGCTCATTCATCCCTTTTACTTGATCTTGGGGAATTCCTCTCTGATATTCCTTCAAAATCTCCAGCAATGGTGTGACCACCTTCGTTAAATATAATATCCTGCCAAAAGTTTCTTCTTCATCATTGCCTTCTTTGTCTGGAGTCTTTTCCTGTGTCATCGGCTCCTTCATCCGAAGTCGTGATCTTCGTATCTTTAGAGTGTCAGCGTTATCTTCGTCTTGGCCTCTTGAACTCGGCTCCACGGGATATTCCTTCTTTGCTTCGGGTTTTGGCTTGTTCTCCACCATCGCCTTGCCCGCTTCACTCACCACCACCAATTGCTGGACTTCGGGCTCTCCCTCACTTTCACTACCTGACTCCCCACTCTTCAATGTGAGCTCTTCTTCTTTTGAGTCTTCTTCTTGCGACTCCGTTTCTTCATCAGACTCTGATCCCGATGATGCTCTTCTCACGACATTTGCGGTCTTCAACATCAGCCTCCAAGTCTTGAGTTGGATGGCCAATGGTTTTGCTTCTTCGGGTTTACTTTGCTTCTTCGTCTTCGGACTGGCCGCATCTTTGATCTTCCACTGTCTCGTTCTTGCAAAGTATTCGTCATTCACCCGCAGCTGAAGCATATACTATCGCTCCTCCTTGTCGGCTTCTTGTCTCAAATCAGGGTGCATGTGGGAGACCATACGATGCCGCTTGTCTTCAGAGAGCAAGTTTAGGCCAAAGTAGAAATGTGCTGCAAATGGCACAAATTAATGCGGTGGCGAGCCCATTTGCCAATTCACTACCATCTGCCTTGTTTGGTGATGGAAACACTTTGCCCAATTCACGGGTACTCCTACAAACATCTGGTGGAAGAAGACCGCCTGCTGCATGGTTACATACGTTGTTCGCTCCGGCTTGAACATGGCCATCATCGCCCCTACAATACTTCTTTGGATTGGGTCCGGATAGGACTCCACCTTGTAACCATTCGTAGTTCGTGGAGCAAAAAATGAGTTATGAATCTCCGTTGTCTCCTCTGCAGCATCACACTTCCGATAGAAGGTGATTCATGTTGGCTCTCCTGCTTCTCTCCCCAGGACTAACTTCCAATCCAACTCTGTCCATCGAGCCGGATTGCCTCTCTTCCCCTCCACTTCGGGACCCTCCTCACAATTACTGGCAGCGATTTCTGCCATCACTCCCGGGAAACTGAAATTCCAGTTCCAAGCTAAAAAGGTGATACGAAGTCTAACCAAGACTTCAATCCTCGCTACTACGTCTACCCTTCAAATTGCAAAACCTCTCACTGCCAGCGCGTTGGCCACCTTCTTTGCCATGATTTGTTCTCTCGTTCTACGCTGTTGGAAGATCAGCCCCTCTCTTGGACGAGACACTCTAACTCCCTCAGGGTTTTGGAAAATTTCACTCTCGACGGGCTTCTGGACACGCATTCCTGCAGGATGACTACTCAGAGGAATTGGAAATTTACTCAGCGAATTCAACTTCCCTCTACGCATTCGCAATTTTATATTGCCCCGAATCACAGTCATTCTTCAATCAATTTTGTCTATGAGTTTCTCTCTTCTGCGTGCTCTCTCGGTCACTGTCAAGACATGCTTCTTCTGCCCCCGCCGTTTCTTGAAATGTACTTTCTTGCCACGTACCGAGGTTGTTAAACGGTCTTCATCATTCTTGCATTTTCTAACCCGAAGACGATGATCTTTGGCCTGCTTCTGGCGTCCTCCTCTTTTGAGTACCTCCATCATCGGATCCGATGTCAGCTTCTTCGGCTTTCCTCCAAAGTTACTTTCACCTCTTTGTTGTTTGCAATTTGACTTTTTTGTGCTTACTTCATCTCTTAAACACTACTAACCATAAAAAAAAGAAAAAATGTGGGTACCACACATGAACTATAATTATTACAACCAACAAGAGCAAGACTTTAAACAATATTATCTGAATTTGTGATATAAAATATG
Source organism: Lunularia cruciata (assembly GCA_948567375.1). Lineage (NCBI taxonomy): Eukaryota > Viridiplantae > Streptophyta > Marchantiopsida > Lunulariales > Lunulariaceae > Lunularia > Lunularia cruciata. The sequence goes on along the minus strand of OX419757.1, from coordinate 16,870,721 downwards.
AGAATTTTCCATTTTAAAGTAATATTTAGAAGTCCTAAGTAGTTTTGTTTTTATATCTTGGTGAAAAACAAAATTTATTTTTCAATCACTTTTCTTTAAAATTGGTATTTTCCTCATCCATGCTTATGTGTTGGACTTTCATTTGTAGAGGAGCACAAGTTTCTATAAGAAGATAAGTAAGTCAAATTTGGATTGGTCCCTCTAGTGTTCGTCAAAGAATAGTAAAATTATAATATAATTATATAATATAAATTAAAAATAAAAGATCTAATTTTTGTACATTTTTTCATGATATTAGTATGATAATGCATATTTTAATGATAATTTTAATGTTTACTATTAAAACAAGTGCAATCTAATCTCACTTCTCACATAGTAGACTCCTATCATTCCTTTCTTCATTTAAAAGCTCTTGAGGAATTTAGTTGAGCACCAAAATAGCCTCTTCAAGCGCCATGCGTTGATTGACCCTTATAAAGAGTACAAGGAACACAAGAGAACAACATATTGGCTATTAACATCACTTTACCAAAGGGGACTTCAAGTACTCTTAATGGTGACCAATCCTATTTTTTAACATGCATAGATATATATACCAAAGGAAAAAAGGATCATAAAGCACCAAGGATGTCATGCGTATATACATCACTACACAACATACATTGTTACATATATCATTGTCAACATCATACACTATAGAAGCACAACTCACACACATGTCATACATGAACTCTAAAGTGTTACAATAATCAGTTCTTCATCAAACAAATCAACTCAAATTAGATCAGTACTTGATCTTTCACTCAATAATCTGCCAACAATTGGGCACTCATTACAGTCAAGCCACACCCACTGTAGCTAAGAGACTCTAGGTGACGCTTGCCAACTTTCTATCCACCATAGTCAAGAACTCAAAGGCTCAACATCAAAGAAGTGAGCTCTTTGGGGCTACACTTCTAGGGTATACCTCTGAATTTGATCTAGATCTCCCATTGATGGCACACCTGATGGTGCAAACGATGGGCCCCACCATGAAATCAATACCCCAAACATGAAATCTGACCGTCAACAAGTAGTCTATGAGTAAATACCAAAATACCTCTGACAACAAACACTACAACTCCATCATCCAAATAATCTAGGTGCAACACTACAAATGGTGTGACAATTATTGTGCGCATAGACAATTGTTGCAAACATCATACACTATAGAAGCACATCTGAAACATAAGTCATACATGAACTCTAAAGTGCCATAATTGCCCCTAGTTAGCATTTAGATTCTTTTAACTCTAGATAGCCATCTACTCCAAGTAAATGGTATACCCTATGGTGAGAAAAGATCAAGAGGATAGGTGTTATCAAGCTCCATTGTCAGTTGCTTGTCTACAATCTATACCATATAAAGGATGAACTAGCTATAGGTCAAGTACATCTAGGACATAACCATTGTCATTGAGGAACCATTATGAGGGGAGGTGTGAAACATAACATATGCCATCCTCTCAAACAGCTATCATACATTAACATAATAATAGCTCCACCAAAAGAGCTGCCTAACATACACCTTAAGCTTGCTCGTACAAGTGCTAAGCTTGGACCCATTGTACCATCATTGTTTGGGAGGTGGCATGGTGCACAATTGCATACATGATCATTCCAAAAACACCATCATGTCCTTCCAACACAAGGATGCCAGAAGGCAAAACCTCACCTACTCTCAAGATAGTGTAGCCCATAATAACATCAAGTGTTGTCAATGCTATTTGCTGTAGATATACATAATCACCTAGATGAAATTGATAGATCAAGGGTTTATAACCTCCTCCTTGAATCGAAGCATAATGTAATGTATGCTACACAATTACCAGGTTCTCAAAGGCCATCAGCATCACTCTCCAAAAGATCTCTGCTCGTTGAGAACATGTGCTCATCCATATGCTTGGATCATCCAAGTCCAAAACTACAATAACATCTCAATGAATGGCTATAGGTAAATATGGATCTCATCCATAGAGTAGAAAGTAAGGAGAGAAGGATGCTAAGGAGGCTTGCCGGCTGAACCAATAGCTCATGGCTAACCAAGGTAATTGGAGATCCCAATCTCCCAAGTGGCCTCTTTGCAAAACATACTTCCCTAATCTTCTCTTTACCATTTGAACCAATCTCTTTGCTAAGCCATCTGCCTCAAGGTGATCTTGGGAGGTTGTACAATGATCAATCAAAGCCTTGTCACACAAGACCTGAAACTCTCCCAAGAACTTTGTAACTTGATAAGTCAAAACCTTAGTTGGTACACCAAAATGACTAAGAACCCAATCTAAGAACAAGTAAGTTGTCCCTTCATTGGGCTTGTCAAGAAGTGCACCAACTCAATCTGCTTGGAGAAGTGTTCCACCATAACCAAAATATATTGATGATGTCTCACAATCAACGATAAAGGTCCAGTAAACTCCAATGGTAACCCAACCCCTTGATAGATAATGGGTGTAACTATGGTATTTAATGATGCTCTAACTTGGTCACAAACCACACATTTGGTAAAGATTGTTGTGCATTGGTCTGCATATTGTGCCACCAATAATGACTCTAGAGTAAGCTATATATATGCTTTACTCTAAAATATCCTGGCTCCTCATGAGCATGATGGACCAACGGTGGTCTCTAAGTTGGAAATGGTACTATTGCAGTAGTACCACTTCCATCCTCTCTCTACCATCCTCCCATACATGAAGAAGGTATCTACTCTCCAATCTAAACCATTTGGCTTGTTGAAGAACATGGTCTCTCTCCTTGTGCCACCTATAACACCAATGCAAAGATAGTCCATCACTAAGACATCATCATGAATGTCTCGTTGAACTATGCCACTATCTCCACACTCTGGATCTATGACCTCAATAACTCTTCTTATATGCATTGAGAGAGATACCACCAAAGCCTTAAAAAATCTACAAAGAAAGGTAGGTGTATGCTAACCTAACACCATCTCCTTATCTGTCTCACCATGCCAACATGCTCCGATCTGATCTTGCTGGTTGGGACATGGGTTTCTACTCAACCCATCTACATCATGGTTCACCACTCTAGGTCTATTAATAACCATGAAATAATACTCCTATAAAATTAGAGCCCATCATGCAAGCTTCCTTAAAAGCTTATCAAACTCCATCAACCAATTCAATGGCTATTGATCAATGATGAAAGTAAAGGGGTTACCAAATAGGTAACATTGGAAATGTGCTGTAAACCATATTGCCACCAAGCACTCTCCCTTATATGAACTTTATTTGCCTCCACTTAATTGTTGGAGCAAGTAACAAAGACCACCACAAACTCCTTCCCCTCATCATGATAATAAGTGAGCACTACTCCAAGCCCAAACATACTCCAATTCATGTGAACCTAAAATGGTCATCCTTTGATTGGTCTCCTTAAAATAGGAGTAGATGTCAAACTCTCCTTGAGCTCTAGAAAAGCTCTCTCTTTCTCATCTCCCCAACACCACTCATATGTAAGCTTGGTGAGCTTCATCAAGGCCTTGGTAATGGCACTAAATCCTCTAACATAGCGGCGATAAAAGTTTGCCAACCCAAGTAACACTTGCACTCCTTTCACATCCGTAGACCAAGGAATACATGCAATAGCCTTGACCTTGGTCTATTGAACACCAAGTCCTCCAGGGTAGATAGTGTGACCCAAATACTCAACCTACTCATGGAAGAATCTACACTTTCCAAGATGTAATTTGAGTACATGAGATCTCAATCTCTCAAACACCACCAAAAAATATCTCTCATGCTCTTCCACAATAGTACTATAGACCAAAATGTCATCAATATAGCACCAAGCAAACCCAATACTACTAGGATCCTACCCATGACTCTCTAGAACTCAGTAGGAGTGTTTTTTAACCCAAAAGGTAAGAACTTCCACTGATACAATACATCCTTATAATGAGGATCAATAGCCCAAAATGTTGTCTTGGACTTATCCTCCTCACTAATTGGCAATTAATGATATCCTACTTGAAGATCCAAGGTACTAAAGACCTTTGCATGCCCAATTGCATCAAAGATCTCCTCCGGTGTAAGCATGGCAAACCAATCAGTCCTAGTCTATTGGTTGATAGGACGGTAATATCCACACATCTGCCTATATGTGTAGTTGCTATGCATATTATTATTGGTTGGCATCATTGTAGTTGATGCATACTCTCCATGTGAAATCTCCACCAAACCAACCTCAAAAAGGTCTCTACTTTGGCTCTAAATCAATGCTCTCTCTATGTCACTATATTGATAAGGACATCAAAAAATGGTGTATTGCTGTTCAATTCAATCCAAAGAATAAGTACTTTTAGAGCACCTAAATCCTTCATACTAAAGGCAAAATAAATCATGTAGCTCCTCAAGAACCTCCAAACTCTTAGTCTTTCTCTTCTTATAAGCTTGGGTCCAAGATCTAACTCCCAAGTATCTTGTGTAATTATCATAGGAGTGGAAGACATATTGATTGGCTGCTACATTAGGACCTTAGGAGTGGTAGTATCATGCCTCCAACCACTAGAGATCCCAACCTTAGTGTGGAAAACTCCTTCCAATCTGGTTGCAAGCTCCATATGTCCTCTAGCTGCATCCTGTCACGCCATTTGTAGTTCCGCATCTAGCTGCTTGGACATTGGAGTTCCAGTGATAGCAGTTAGAGTTATTCTAGTAGTTTCTCAGGGACTACTTTCCGACAATCAGATTTGGTGTTCGGGGTACTGACTTCACGGTGGGGCCCACCATCACTTTGCACCATTCGCACCGTCAAGTGTGCCGTCAGTGGGACCGTTAGGGTTTCAGTGCTAGCTCGAGTCCAGGGAGGTATAGTTTCGAAGTGAGCTCCAGAGAGCTCACTTCTCTGATGTTGAGCCTTCGAGTTCCTGGCTATGGTGGATAGAGGCCGGCGAGTGTCACCTGGATTCTCTATGCTTGAGTGGGTGTGGCTTGACTGTAATCAGTGCCCAGTTGTTGGTAGTTTATAGAGTGACAGATCAAGTACTGATCTGAGTTGAGTTGAGTGGAGAATGTTAAGCAATCAGATTACATCAGAGAAGTGAAGTTAGGGGGAAATTGGGTGCAAGAACATTGAGTGTTGGTGGTATCTCCAAGCTTGGTGGATCGTGGTAGCTCGATTCAAGTTCTGTGTTTCCCTAGTGTGCAGAAGCTCGTTCAGTTGATGCAGATTTGGCAATTAGGTGGACGGTGTGCGGAAGTGCTGGCCAAATTTTGAGCAAAGAAGGAGCAATTTTTGAGCAGTGTTGTGATTTTGAGCTCAAGAGGTGAAGGCACGACAAATTTGCTGCGAGTTGGGCTCAAAAAGTCAAATTGAAGGTGGAGTTGGGAAGCTCTTCTCATGAAATTGTGATTTGGAAAAACCCGTTTTGTCAATTTGGCTCGAGTGGAAAGTTAGCGGGGGATTTGGCGGACATCCATCGTTAGGGTTTACGTCAGATTTTATGGCCAGATCTGGAGGAGTTTCGTAGATCTGGAGGAGTTTTGCTAATTTTGGAGGAGGTTCGAAGTGGCAACAAGAAAGGCCTCATTTGGTGTTTAGAGGCTTCAAGGCATAGGGCTGTGGGCTATGAGAGGCTACGAAGGCCTAAAAGGGCCAGAAAGCCAACTTGCTGGCGTGAGGCTAGCTAGTTTAGAGTAGATCTTGGTAATTGGTTGGCAAAATCTGCCTTTCCTGCTAGATTGTGCGCAACAGGGTTTGACCCCTAGATCTCTTGTTCCTAGACTGGTGCCCTAGCCAACTGGTCCACCCTCACTTGTTGTTATAGTGACTGTGCCACTGTTATCTATACACATGTAGCTTTGGCTAGGAGAGGCAGTTTGATCCCATTCTTGGTGATCCTGGTAGCTTAGGACTTAGATCCGAACTGCTCTTATGTCAAATGCCAAATGGTGGAAGAGTCAGTCCCGTGTTGTGTTATGAGATGGAGGGTTTTTGTTTAGATTTTTTGTGATTGGATCCCCTCTATTCTCTACTTCCTATTTGTGCACCACGTTTGTGTGAGGTGCCTTGACTTTTGAGCGTTGGTGCTCTGGTATGCTCTCGGTGGTGAGGCTGGAGTGATGACTAGCCAGACTACCTTTGTCTCTCTCCGGTGAGGTAAGAAGTGATGACCTGTAGACCGTGAGAGTGCGTGTTATGATGGCAGGTTACAAGTTGCCCTTCCCCTAGTGTAGTTATCTCGGTTAGAGTTACATTAGTGGGTGGTGTTTAGTTGGTGGGGCACTTGCGGTTGCGACTTGCTGTTGCAGTTGGTGGTTTGGGTTTGTTGGTGTGGTTACTTTGTCACAACAGAGTTCTTTGGAGATTCCAGAGGAGTTAGCCCTGCAGTACGTAGTGGGTTTACTCGGAGTGGTGCTCGGTATCAGCCTATATCTTAGGTCCCAGTGATGGAGGAGATTGACTCTGAGTTGGAGTTTGACACAGGAGCTGATTCAGTTGAGAGTGCACTTGGTGTGTCCGCACTATTGTTGTGGGACATGGACAAGATTTATGGGGCCTCCAAAGGCCCTAGGCATTACTCTGGTCCAGTGGGTACCATTAAGTTGGATGACTTCATCCAGGAGTTTGACAGTTGGTGTGATCTGCAGCAGATGTGGAACCCGACTTTGTTCACACCTTTCATGGCATGGAAGGGGTTGTTTCAACATCTAGAGGGTTTGATGATGGATGACTACCATGAGTTCAGGAGAGCTCATTTGGAGGAGATTGAGTTATGGAGACAGTATTGGTCTCCACACTATGTCTCCATTACTTCAGGCTCGGTGGCCAGGAGTAGATCAGCTGTACCCACAAGTTCTAGCTTGAGTAGTGTTGGTGGAGATAGTGGAGGTGCACTAGCTGGAGATAGTGCTACTACGAGTGGAGGTACCGCTGCAAGAGGTGGTGTGGTACCGGGGTTTAACCCCATGGTGGAGTTCTTCTTGTGTTTGAGGCAGAACTACCAAGGAGTGCGGACTGACAAGCTGAGGAGCTTGCAGGAGTTCCAGCGGAAGGCTAGAGAGAGCCTACGCGAGGCATACATTTGCATGAGGCGGCTGATCAGTTTCACTCAGGGAGTTACTGAGGCCCAGGCAGTCCAGTTTTGGTATGGGATACTGGACAGGGAGTTGCAACGTAGAGTTTGTGATGCTACGTTGTTGCAGGCTACTTCGCCCACTTTGGCAGTAGTCTTTGGTTTGGCTGAGCGTATTGAGCTCAATATGGTGGAGGAGAGAATGGTGACATCTGGATTTGGTAGAGAGACCCCATCCACAACTGTGACTTCTTCTAGAGTGCAGCAGAGTGCACCACGCCCAGTTGGTTTTTGAGGACAGGGTGGACAGCCCAGATCCTATGGAGCAAGTGGAGGGCCTAGTGGAGTTAGACTCTTACCCTCATTTTTGGGTCAGCAGCAGCCAGTGAGTGGTGGTGTTGCTTGTTGGACTTGTGGTGGACCTCACCTTAGGAGAGAGTGTACTCAGGGCAGCGGACCTGATACCTCTGGTGCATCACAGCCAGCACAGAGGCAGTGTGAGCACTGCCACAGATTTGGTCACACTAGTGACCGGTGTTTTGACCTACACCGGAGTTACGGAGTGGTAGGGCTGCTATGGCAAGTAGTAGAGGAGCTCCAATTCATGGAGGACAAGGTGGTAGAGGTGGTGGTAGAGGATCTACACCTAGTAGGGGTGCAGTACCTACCCTTACTTCTGACATAGCTATGGCTACTCGGATTGAGCAGTTGGAGCAGAGATTGGCTAGTATGGCTATTGCTCATAGGAGATCAGATTTGGGTGTTGAGGCTTCCACCTCATATGTTGGTGATAGAGATGCTTTGGACTTCATGTGCGGAGCAGCACAGGTGGATGCATCTGCAGCAGTGACTAGGAGTGCAGTACGTGCTCTAGAGCCTAGAGGAGCATCAGTGGAGTTGGACCCACAAAGAGGAGAGGTTGGGAGACAGGTCAGACTTCCCCAATCTTTCACGCTATCTGAGACATTACAGACGACATCCATGGTTCCTAGACGTCCCAGTGCAGGTGTGGTAGGTGGTGATGGAGTACCTCATGGAGTACCTGCTAGTCAGCCACCTGCTACTACACAGACTGAGTCTAGCATGATGTTGGGGGCGGCTCAGCTGATTATGCGGCATCCTTTGTTTTCAGTCAGTGACATGTTTACATTGGGAGTTGACCCAACCCCAGTGTTCCGGTTGGCTGCCACGTTGTGTGAGAGTAGGGATGGTGCAGTTCCTACTACTAGAGTAGAGGTGGTTGGTAGTAGAGCTGACTTGGTTGAGGAGCATGGGATCCGTTCAGCGACCAATGGTTTATGGCAGGCAGCAGCAGCTAGACTGGAGGAGTTGCCAGCTAGACCGGCCTTTGAGAGAGCGCGGTTTACACCTGGTGTTGTCCTATTGGATAACCAGAGGGGGATTTTTTGTTTGGTGGGACCTTCAAGGAAGGTCTATACACCACAGAGAGTCTTGTTAGACTCTGGTGCGTAGCCCCTTATGTTGGGAGAGGCTGCAGTTGTTGGTCTGGAGTTACGGAAGACCGATGTGGAGAGGTGTCCATTTCAGATCCAGACATCTCTAGGTGGTGGTTTGACACAGTACATCACACGTGGGGAGCTTGTTGTCCACGTTCAGCCTGGTCATCCGACTGATAGCTCGGTAGTGAGAGCTCAGGCTATTGCAACGATAGCTGAGTCATATGATGTGCTAGTTGGAGGAGCAGTGTTATACCCCATGGGTTTCAGCATTGACTATTGGGAGGAGACAGCCTCTTATAGACCTGGTTGGCAGTCTGGTGAGGGACGAGTATGTTGCCTACCAGTACGTTTCAGTAGTGGCAGTCTTGGCTCACTACAATCCGGGACCATGGCAGCATCAGTTTTAGCTTTCAACGGTGCAATTACTTGGCCTGGTGACTTGTTGGAAGGGAACGCCCATGCAGAGGATACTCCAGTACTAGAGGAGATCACTTGGCTTTGGAGTACGAGTGGGATTGTTCCATCCACCTTGGATGTTCCATTGTGGAGTTCAGAGGAGGCATTGCAGCAGCATGCAGATCAGTTGGTGCAGTAGGCTTGGAGTGGAGCCTTCGTACCATCAGGGGATGAGTGTGAGGATGAGCCTCTAGAGGCGATTGCTTTGACACCTATGGATACCACACTCATTGCTTGGCAGTATCCAATAGAGGGGATATGCCTATTGGAGTTGTTTGGTGGGATCAGCACCGAACTAGCTGCGGTGTTACAGGCGGGTATTCGAGTACAGAGGTACTTGTATGTAGAGAGAGATGAGACTGCTAGGCGAGTCTCTCTACATCATGTGGCACACTTGGCCTATCGGTATCCGGAGTTATTACCGATGTCAGCAGTCAGAGGTACCCAGAAGGCCTTACCAAGAGACATTTCCTTACTGGGGGCGCATGACCTAGAGAGACATGGGCCTATTCACTTGGTGATTTTTGGATGGCCATGTTAGGGACATACACGTGCGGGCCGCGGTTTGGGTCTTCAGGATCCTCGTTCTGGTGTGTTTTGGGAGATGTTACGGATATTACGACATCTCCAGGTTCATCAGTCTGTTTCTCCAGCTTACCTTTTGGAGAACGTTCCTTTGTTGGGTTATTCTCGCACTAGAGTGCACATCAGGTCCATTCTTGGATGGGACCTGCTGTATTGTTAGATGCAGCCAGAGTGGGATCACGGGCTCATCGTCTTCGTCTTTGGTGGACGAACCTCTTACCCAAAGAGGTTCTACAACGTAGTTATGATGGGATTCAGCGACTAGACCACATTCTTGTTGATGATATCTTGGATGTTGGGCGTCAGTCTCAGACAGTGGTAGTGGCTGATAGGTCACCTATGGCAGTGGTGAACCTAGTTGGACAGCCTAGAGCTGCATTTCCCACACTCATGAGTTTCCCAGGCTCTCATGCTTTTTGAGAGGGAGGCCTTGGGCTTGTTTGGGACTCACAGTTACAGCAATTGGTGGAGCCCAATGCTGATGAGAGAGAGCGGGCGATGGGTTTTTGCACCGGTATTACCACTGTTCCAGTAGTGTCAGAGGCATCCAGGCGTTAGGTGTTAGGTCAAGCTATGGACCTGAACTATTTGACTTGGATTGTGAGCCTTGGTTTGGCAGAGCAGCATAGGATGCGCTTGATAGGCATCACCACTTGGACACTTGTGAGCCCTGTGCCTATCAAGACAATTTAGGCACATGCTGGGGGCGATGGACTGAGTGGACATGGTATTCTTGGGACACATCCAGTAGCTACTAGGGAGAGTGGTCTACTTGGAGTCCATCCAGGTGAGCGTGGGCTACCTGGATTACACCCTTGGTCCACATGGGATGCAGCCAGAGGACGTGTGGAGCTTGCAGCCATAGTGGAGGGAGTTTTTCACACAGAGGTTGGGACCTCTAGTGGTCGGGAGCATGACACTATTGCTCCCAAGGGCCTAGTGTAGCAGCCAATCAGTATGTCTTCCACTCCTACTACAGTTACAGAGGATACTTGGGAGCCAGATCTTGGACCCAAGCTTACTAGAGAGGAAAGACGGAGGGTTTGGAGGTTCTTGAGGAGTCACACGAGTTGTTTTGCCTTCAGTATGAAGGATTTGGGTGCTCTGAAAGGACATGGAATACGGATTGAGCTGACTAGCGACACACCAGTTTTCCGACATCCTTATTGATATAGTGATATGCAGAGGACATTGATTCAGAGCCGGAGTAGTGACCTTTTTGAGGCTGGTTTGGTGGAGATTTCACATGGAGAGTATGCATCAGCAACAGTGATGCCAGCCAAGAAGGATATGCATGGCAACTATACAGATAGGCGGATGTGTGGAGATTACCGTCCTATCAACCGACAGACCAGGGCTGATCGGTATGCCATGCCTACACCGGAGGAGATTTTTGATGCAATTGGGCATGCAAAGGTCTTCAGTACTTTGGATCTTTGAGCGGGATATCATCAGTTGCCGATCAGGGAGGAGGATAAGTCCAAGACAGCATTTTGGGCTATTGATCCTCACGGCAAGGATGTGTTATATCAGTGGAGGTTCTTACCATTTGGGTTGAAGAACGCTCCTGTTGAGTTCCAGAGGGGTTATGGATAGGATCCTAGCTGGATTGGATTTTGCTCGGTGCTATATTGATGACATTTTGGTTTATAGCACTATTGTGGAGGAGCATGAGAGACAGTTGTTGGAGGTGTTTGAGAGGTTGAGATCTCATGGACTCAAACTACATCTTGGGAAGTGTAAGTTCTTCCACAAGCAGGTTGAGTATTTGGGTCACACTATCTACCCCGGAGGACTTGGTGTTCAGCAGACCAAGGTGGAGGCTATTGCACGTATTCCTCGGCCTACGGATGTGAGCAGAGTGCAAGCATTCCTTGGTTGGCAAACTTCTATCGCCGCTATGTTAGAGGATTTAGTGCCATTGCCAAGGCCTTGACAAAGCTGACCAATCTTACACAGGAGTGGTGTTGGGGAGATGAGCAGGAGAGAGCTTTTGTAGAGCTCAAGGAGAGGTTGACATCTGCTCCTATTTTGAGGAGACCAATCAAGGGACAACAATTTCAGGTTCACATTGATTGGAGTATGTTGGGGCTTGGAGCGGTGCTCACCCAGCATCATGATGAGGAGAAGGAGTTTGTGGTGGCCTATGCTAATCGCTCCAACAATTCAGCGGAGGTGAAGTATAGTTCATATGAGGGAGAGTGCTTGGCAGCAGTTTGGGCAGTAGCACATTTCTGATGTTACCTATTTGGTAACCCCTTCACTCTCATCACTGATCATCAGCCGCTGAAGTGGTTGATGGAGTCTGACAAGCTTTCAGGGAAGCTTACACAATGGGCTCTGATTTTACAGGAGTATGATTTCACGGTTGTTCACAGACCTGGAGTGGTGAACCGTGATGCAGATGGGTTGAGTAGAAACCCATGTCCCAGCCAGCAGGATCAGACCGGAGCACGTTGGCATGGTGAGACAGATGAGGAGATGGTGCCAGGTTGGCATGCATCGGCCTTTCTGTGTATATTTGCAGAGACTTTGGTGGTATCTCTCTCAGCGCATACAAGAGGAGTTATTGAGGTCATAGATCTAGAGAGTGAAGATATTAGTACAGTTCAGCGAGACATTCATGATGATGTCTTAGTGATGGACTATCTTTGCACTGGTGTTGTGGGTGGCACGGTTGGGGCCAAGGAGAGAGACCGTGTTCTTCAGCGAGCTAGATGGTTCAGATTGGACGGTAGACACCTTTTGTGTGTATGGGAGGATGGTAGAGTGCGAGTAGTACCACTTCCATCACAGAGACCACAATTGGTCCGTCATGCTCATGAGGAGCTGGGACATTTTGGAGTAAAGCGTACATATATTTTTACTCTAGAGTCATTATTGGTGGCGTGGTATGCAGACCAAGGTATAGCAGTTTGTTGCCAGATGTGTGGTTTGTAACCGAGTTAGAGCATCATTCAATGCTCCTATGCCACAATTACACCCATTACCTATCATGGGATTGGGTTACCATTGGAGTTTAGACTTCACCGGACCTTTACCGCTGACTGTGAGACATCATCGGTATGTTTTGGTGATGGTGGAGCACTTCTCCAAGTGGATTGAGTTGGTGGCACTTCCTGACAAGTCTAGTGAAGGGACATCTTACTCATTCCTGGATCAAGTTCTTAGTCATTTTGGTGCACCAGCTGAGGTTTTGACTGATCAAGGTACAGAGTTCTTGGGGGAGTTTCAGGTCTTGTGTGACAAGGCTTTGATTGATCATCATACTACATCCCGAGATCACCCTGAGGCAGATGGCTTAGCAGAGAGAGTGGTTCAGACGGTGAAGAAAGGATTGCGAAAGTATGGTTTGCAGAGAGGCCACTTGGGAGATTGGGATCTCCAGTTACCTTGGTTGGCCATGGGCTATCGGTTCAGCCGGCAAGCCTCCTTAGCATCCTTCTCTCCATACTTTCTACTCTATGGATGAGATCCAGATTTACCTGCAGCCATTCGTCGAGATGCTACTGTAGTTTTGGACTTGGATGACCCCGATGTATGGATGAGCGCATGTTCTCAGCGGGCAGAGATCTTTTGGAGAGTGATGCCAATGGCCTTTGAGAACTTGGCGATTGCTCAGCATAGAGATACTTTACGCTATGCTACCATTCAAGGAGGAGGTTATAGACCCTCGATCCGTCGATTTCATCCAGGCGACTATGTATACTACAGCAGACAGCACCGATGACACTTGATGTTTCTACAGGCCGCACTATCTTGAGAGTGCGTGAGGTTTTGCCATCTGGAGTCCTTGTGTTAGAAGGACGTGATGGTGTTGTTTGGAAGGATCATGTGTGCAATTGTGCGCCATGCCACCTCCCAAACATTGATGGTACTATGGACCCAAGCTTGGCACTTGTACGTGCAGGCTTGAGGTGTATGTTATGTGGCTCTTCTGGTGGAGCTGCTACTATGTTAGTGTGTGATAGTTGTTCGAGAGGATGGCATATGGCATGTATGACTCCTCCCCTCATGGTGGTTCCTTAAGGACAGTGGTTATGTCCTAGATGTACTTGACCTATAGCTAGTTCATTCTTTATATGGTATAGATTGCAGACAGGCAACTAACGATGGGGCTCCATAGCACCCGGCCTCCTGATCTTTGCCCATTAGAGGGTATACCATATACTTAGAGTAGATGGCTATCTGGAGTTAGAGGGACCTAACCGCCAGCTAGGGGGGCGATTGTGGCACTTTAGAGTCTATGTATGACTTATGTGTGAGTTGTGCTTCTATAGTGTATGATGTTGACAGTGATGTATGTTGTGTAGTGATGTATATACGCACGACAGTTGTCATGCCATTTGTAGTTCCGCATCTAGCTGCTTGGACATTGGAGTTCCAGTGATAGTAGTTAGAGTTATTCTAGCAGTTTCTCAAGGACTACTTTCTGACAGTCAGATTTGGTGTTCGGGGTACTGACTTCACGGTGGGGCCCACCGTCACTTTGCACCATTTGCACCGTCGAGTGTGCCGTCAGCGGGACCGTTAGGGTTTCAATGCTAGCTCGAGTCCAGGGGGTATAGTTTTGAAGTGAGCTCCAGAGAGCTCACTTCTCTGATGTTGTGCCTTCGAGTTCCTGGCTATGGTGGACAGAGGCCGGCGAGCGTCATCTGAATTCTCTATGCTTGAGTGGGTGTGGCTTGACTGTAATCTGTGCCCAGTTGTTGGCAGTTTATAGAGTGACAGATCAAGTACTGATCTGAGTTGAGTTGAGTGGAGAATGTTAAGCAATCTGATTATTGTGGCACTTTAGAGTCTATGTATGACTTATGTGTGAGTTGTGCTTCTATAGTGTATGATGTTGACAGCGATGTATGTTGTGTAGCGATGTATATACGCACGACAGCATCCCAAGTAGACCAAGGATGTAATCCAAGTAGACCATGCTCACTTCATGTAGACCTCTCTTACTAGTAGCCATTGGTTGTGTCCTAAGAATACCTTGCACACTTGGTCCATCATCCCTAGCATGTGCCTAAATTGTCTCAATAGGCACGGAGGTCATAAGTGTCCAAGTGGTGATTCCTATCAAACACATCCTACATTGCTCTGCCAAGCCAAGGCTCATAATCCGGGTCAAACAATTTGGGTCCATAGCTTGATGCTTAGATGCCTTTAACACTACTATAATAGTAGTAATACCAATGGAAAAACCCATTGCTTGCTTCCTTTCATTAGCATTAGGCTCCACCAACTACTATAATTGTGAATCCCAAACAAGTCTTCTTCTCAAAAAGCATGAGAGCTTAGGAAACTCATAAGTGTGGGAAAAGCAACTCAAGGCTATCAATTAGGTTCACTATTGCCATAGGTGACCTATCAACCATTACCACCATCTGAGACTGACAACCAACATCCAAAATGTCATCAACAATAAGGTGGTCTAGTTGTTGAATCCCATCATAAGCACATTGTCAAACCTCTTTGGGTAAGAGGTTCATCCACCAAAGATGTAGATGATGAGCCTATGATCTCACTCTAGCTGCATCTAACAACATGGAAGGTTCCATCTAAGGATGGATTGATGTGTATTTCCACCACCCATGTATGAGAATCACCCATCAAAGGGACATTCTCCAAAATGTAAGTTGGAGAAACAAATTGATGAACCTGGAGATGTCATAGAATACGTAACATCTCCCAAAACACACTAGAATGGGGATCTTGAAGACCTTGACCTTAGCTAGTATGTGTATATCCCTAACATGACCATCCAAAAGTCACGAAATGAATAGGACCATATCTCTCTAAATCTTTTCCTCCCAACAAGGAAATATCTACTGGTAGTAGCTTTTGGTAACCCTTGATTGTTGACATAGATAATAACTCAAGATACCGATAGGCCAAATGTACCACATGATGTAGAGAGACTTGACAAGTAGTCTTATCTCTCTATACACACAATTACCCTATACTTAGATACTTACTTGTAATATCGGAGCTAGTCCAATGCTAATCCCACCAAAAAATTTGATCTATTGGATACTACCAAGCAATGAGTGTGGTATTCAAGGTGACAAGGTAATCAACTCCAGTGGCTCATACTCATATTGATCTCCTTATGGTACAAAGGATCCACTCCAAGCTTATTGCACCAATTGATCTACATGCTCCTACAATGCCTCTTCTTAACTCCACAATGGAACATCCAAGGTGAATGGAATGATCCCACTTGTACTTTAAATCCAAGTGATCTACTCTGGTATTGAAGTATCCTATGCATGGGTGTTCCACTCCAATAAGTCACTAGGCCCAGTAACAAAACCATGAAAGTTGAAATTGATGATACCATGGTCCTTGACTATAGTGAGCCAAGGCTGCCATTACTAAAGTGTATTGGTAGGTGACATATTTTTCCTTCACCTAACTACCAACCTGGTCTATAGGAAGTTGTCTCTCCCCAAAATTCAATATTGAAACCCATGGGATATAATATTGCTCCACCAACAAGCATATCATATGACTCAACTATGGTTGCAAATAGCCGGAGCTCTTACCATAGAGCTATCAATAGGATGACCAAGCTGAATCTAGACAACAAGCTCTCCTTATGTGATGTAATATGTAGAACCGCTCCATAAAGATATTTGGATCTGAAATGGACACCTCTTCACATTGGTCTTCCAAAGCTTTAGACCAATAACTATAACATTCCCCACATAAGGGGCTATGTACCAAAGTCTAATAAGACAATCTATGGTATATAGACCTTCCTTGAAGGTCTCACCAAACAAAAAAACCTTGGTTATCCAACAAGACAACCCTAGGTGTGAACCACACTCTCTCAAAAGTAAGTCTAGTTGATAACTCCTCCAATATAGCTACTATTGCCTACCATAACCCATTGGTCACTGAGCAAATCTCATGCTCCTCAACCAAGTAAGCTCCACTATCAACCACCTTTGCTCTAGTAATGGGAACCACATCATCCCTACTCTCACAAAGTGTGGCAGCCAATCGGAATAGTAGAGGTGGGTCAACTGCCCAAGTAAACATGTCATTGGTTGAGAACAAAGGAAAGCGCATAATCAATTGAGCCACCCCCAACATCAAGCTAGATTCAATTTGTATAGTAGCAAGTGCCTGACTAGCAAGTAGTCTATCTTGCATCCCATCACTACCTACCACCCCATCACCATCTACCACACCTTTACTAGGACATTTAGGAGCCATGGATGTTGTCTATAGTGCTTCAAAGAGTGTAAAAGATTGGGGAAGTTTGACTTGTCTACCAACCTCTCTTCTTTGCGAGTCCAACTCCATTGATGCTCCTCTAGGCTCTAGAGCACATATTGCACTCCTAGTCACTACGACATAGACATCTACTTGTGTTGCTCCCCATATGAAGTCCAAGATGTCTCTATCACCAATATCTCTACCAGAGGTAGAACCTTCAACACAAAAATCTGATGTCCTCTAAGCAATGGCCATGTTGGCCAATCTTTGCTCCAATTGCTCAATCCAAGTAGCCGTAGCTATATTAGAAGTAAGAGCAAGTATTGCACCCCTACCACCTTGTCCTCCATGACCTAGAGCTCCTCTACTACTTGCCGTAGCAGCCCTACAACTCTGTAATTTTGGGTGTAGGTCAAAGCATTGATCACTAGTCTGGTCAAATCTGTGGCAAAGGTCACATTGTCTTTGTGCTAATTGTGATGCATTAGAGATATCATGTTTGCTACCTTTAGTGCAATCTCTCTTGTGGTGAGGTCCACCACAAGTCTAGCAAGCAACACCACCATTCCTTGGCTGTTGTTGACCTAAAAAGGAAGGTAAGGGTCTAGCTACACTAGGCACCTCCACAATCTCCATAGAATCTGGGTTGTCCACTCTACTCTCAAAAGCCAACAAGGTGTGGAACACTCTATTACACTCTGGAAAAAGTAACAAGTGTGGATGAGACCTCTATACCAAATCCAAATGTCATCTTCTCTCCTCCATCATGTTGAGCTCAACACACTCAACCAAACCAAAGACTACTACCAAAGTAGGTGACATAGCCTATAATAATGTAGCATCACATACTCTACATTGTAACTTTTTATCCAAAATCCCATACCAAATTGGACTTCCTGGGCCTCAATAACTCCTTGAGTAAAACTGATTAGTCATCTCATACGAGTGTATGCTCTCTCTAGCCTTCTGTTGGAACTCTTACAAGTTCCTCAACTTGTCAATCTGCACTCCTTAATAGTTCTACCTCAAATACTAAAAGGCTCCACCATCAGGTTAAAACCCCAATACTTCACCTCCTCTTTTAGTAGTACCTCCACTTATAGTAACACCATCTCCGAGAGATCCACCAATGCTATTGGAGCTAGAACTTGTAGGTACTACCAACCTACTCCTAGAAATTGAGCTTGAAGTGATGGAGACATAATTTGGAGAGCAATATTATCTCCATAACTCAATCTCTTCCAAGTGAGCTCTCATGAACTCATGATAGTATCCCATTGATGGACACTTCAAGTGCTGAAACAACCTCTTCTATGTCATGAAGGGTGTGTACAATGTCGGGTTTTGCCTCTACTACAAAGCACACCAACTACTGAACTTCTGGATGAAGTCATCCATCTCAGTAGTACCCACTATACCAGAGTAACACTTGGAGGCCCCATAAATCTCATCCATGTTCCATAACAATGGTGCGTATACATCATGTGCACTCTCAACTAAATCAACTCTTGTGTCAAACTCCAACTTAGAGTCAATCTCCTCCTTCACTAGGACCTGAGATAGAGGCTAATATTGAGCACCATTTTGACTAAACCCATTACGTATTGCAACACTATCTCCTCTAGAATCCCCAAAGAACTCTATCATGACAAAGTAACTACAAACTACAAACCATAACCGTAACCACCACAAGTACCCTACCAAGAATCATCACAAGATGCCAACACCACCAAGTGCCAACACAACCAAACACCACCCACTAATGTAGCTCTAATTACAACAACTACAATAGGAGAAAGGGTGACTTATAACCTACTATCACACCACACACTCATGATCTATAGGTCATCACTTCTTGCCTCACCAAAGAGAAACAAGGTAATTTGGCTGGTCATCACTCTAGCCTCACTATCAAGAGCACACCATAGCACCAACACTCTAAAGTCAAGGCACCTCATATCAACATGGTGCATAAATGGGAAGTAGAGAATGGAGGGGATCCAATAACAAGAAGGCTAAACAAAAATCCTCCATCTCATAAATCAACATCAGACTGACTTTGCCACCATTTGGCATTTGATATAATTGGAGTATCTATCTACTTCTTACATTACAAGGATCATCAAGAATGGAATCAAGCTTCCTCTGGCTGAAATCTAACATAAATCCTCCCTAAAATCTGATGTAAAATTTGACGTTAATCCTTAGAGTTAGCTGACCGCCAAATCCTTTGCTAAATCTCCATTGGAGCTAAATTGAAAGGATTAGGATCTTCAAATCTCTAATTCATGAGAATGGGTTCCCAAGTCCACCTTCAAATTTTTCTCTTTGAGTTCAATTTGCACCAAATTGGTCATCCTTTCACCTCTTGAGCTCAAAACAAACACTATTGCTTGAAATTAACTATATTTTGAG
The DNA here is from genome assembly GCA_948567375.1 of Lunularia cruciata. Classification (NCBI taxonomy): domain Eukaryota; kingdom Viridiplantae; phylum Streptophyta; class Marchantiopsida; order Lunulariales; family Lunulariaceae; genus Lunularia; species Lunularia cruciata. The sequence goes on along the minus strand of OX419757.1, from coordinate 16,851,509 downwards.
GAAAATTTGGCCTGCACTTCTGCACACAATCACTTTTAGTGGAATCCAAATCACAATCCAAGTACCAATGATCGATCAAGCTTGGAGATACCACCAACACCCTCAATTCTTGCACCCAATTTCCTTTTGACTCTCACTTCTTAATGTAATTTGTTCTTTATCAACTTGAATCAACTCAAATCAGATCAATACTTGATCTTTCATTCAACAATCTGCCAACAGTTGTGCATTGATTATAGTCAAGCCACTCACACTCTAGCTAAGAGACTCCATGTGATGCTTGCTGGCTTTTTTCCACCATAGCTAAGAACTCAAAGGGTCAACATCATAGAAGTGAGCTCTCTAGGGCTGCACTTTCAAGGTATACCTTTGATTTTGACCTAGATCTCCCAACCCTAATGGTTCCACTAATGGTGCAATTGGTGCAAGTGAAAGTGGGCCCTACCATGTATTCAATATCCCAAACATAAAATAAACATAAAGTGGTCTATGATTAATTACCAAAATACCTCTGACTACCAACACTATTACTCTAGCGTTGGGGCAATCTAGGTGCGATGCTACAAATGGTGTGACAAGGAATGCAAGAGGAAAACCAAGCATAATGCCCAACAATACCTAAGGATCAAAAATGAAACAAAACCTAGACCTCCAAGCCAAACCATGGGAGAGGTAATAAAGCAACCAACTAAAAGACAATTAGAAAACTATTGTTTGATTGTGTAATAGAGGCACTCTCATGGTATATCTTGTAAGTGAGGGAGGAGGACCCCAAACAAGATGGGCACTTGTAATACTCCAAGGACAAGCAAACTCTCCAAGAGAGGAACAAGAGAGAAAACACAAGTTTCACACTCAATACTCTGATGCCCCAAAGGAGCACCTCCTCTTTATTATATAACAAAGAGGATCCCTTCAAAGGAAGCTCCACCCTTGGATCAAATACATGGATTGGTGACCTTTCTGTGAGCTTTGTCCTTGAATTAGTTATTTGGATGGGTGACATGTCAATCCTTGTCCTATCTAGTTGGTCAAACGGGTTTGACCAAAGGGAATCTTTAGAGAATCTTCCTATAGGGAGCTCAAAATCATGTGGGTGATGTACCATTGGAAATCTCTTGATGAGACAAATCTTAGGAGGAGAAGGCAATCCTATTTCATTAAGGGAGATGAAAATTTCCATTTCCAAGGCCTAATTCATCCATTTAGGCCTTTGAAATTGACTCAAAAGTTTTAGGCTAATTTTGGGTTCTGCACTATGAGTAAAAGTACTCTTTTGGTGATAGTTTTACCTAATCTTCCTAGCCCATTGTACACAAAATCCTTCTAGATGTTGCCAAGCCAATTTTCACCTCCAAATAATATGTCTAGCTACTTGTATTATAGAATGGGAGCCCCAGTAGGGCCAGATGATAGAGACCTAAATATAAGCAGAGTGCAAAGGAGAACTCCTCAAACATGAAATGAGAATCTTGTATTAAAGGGAAAGCATGGAGCAGAGTTCTAGAGCTCTTCCTTCCACAAGAAAAAATCTTAGCTCTATCCGATAATGGTGCATCAATAATGATGTTGGTGAGGAGGTGGGTGTGCATACACTCATTGATGTCTAGTTGAATCCTCTTAGAGTCTAGTGAAACAAAGTTGGCCAATGTTGGGAGTGTTGTGCATGTAGGACTTGAGCCAACCATGGATAATTCTTAAAGTCAAGGGTGTTTGAGTCTACTATTGTGATAGGTGCCAATACAAAAGGATGATTATAGGGTAAGAACATGTCCGCTAAGTGGTGGGCCATTAGATCCCATGCATCTATAAAGGCTGTTGGTGAAATGGTCTCCTATAGCATGAGACCACATCCTCCCATGGCCATGAGTAGGACTATATATAGTCTACAATACTCCTCTAGACTACACTACTCCTTTGATAGTTGTGAGAGCATACATGGCCCTAGTAAAGTGGAGAAGGTATGATGTATAGTGTTATCAAAAGTGCATAGTGTGGAAAAAATGCCTTTATAAGAGGGTATGTGCAAGCTAGCTAGGAGGCTCAAGAGAGATAGCTACATGCTAAGATGGAGTAGGTTGCATGTGTGTTTCCTATCCTAAGGTGTAATAATAAAGAGTTAGTAAGCCAATTAGCAGATGAGTTAGCAAAGGTTAGTGATTGAGTAAAATATGCCAAATATAACTAGGAATTCTAAGAATGTTCAAAAAGCACATAAGAAGCTTTTTGATAGAATATTGGAGAAGTACTAAGAAGCTTCTTGGTGTGAAGCTTCTAGGTACCATCCATGGATTGGATAACTAGCACACCAAGTTAACAACTAGCTTAGCTTGTATGCCAAGTAGGTAGCTTCTAAAGAAAAACTTCTTGGATAGCTTAACTTGCACTCCAAGAAGGCGGTTTTCCTTGGAAACTTCTCAAGAGCCTTATTTTTCTTTATTATAAATACCAAAGCCTAAGTTTGTGCTAGACATTAGGAATTTCTCTCACTTGAGAGTTTCAATGTGATCTTCTATTCTCCTATTTCTCTCCTTGGTCTTGATCTTTTACATTGGTATTAGAGCAAGAATATGATGGATGAAATTTGTAGACCACCAAATGAGTCTCTCCTAAAGCATTAGGATTTTTTGTATTTATGTGTTGCTAAAGTATCATTTCTAGCAATTTATCACTTCACACTTTGGCCAAGACTTTTTGAATACAATCATCTTGTCCAGTGAACCATTAATATTTCTAATTATAACTTATAGAGAGTGGTGATTGTGCTGAATTTTACATGTTGACCTAGAGAATTACAAGTTGGTAGTGTATAGTTCATGGAAGTAATGCCCAAAGTTATCATTGCCATGTTACAATAAATCGAGCATCTTACTCAATTGTTGGAAGAGAGATATTGTGATGATCAATGAAATGAGCAACTGGAGAGAGTAGCATTTTGAGATTAAGAAAATTGATTACAATTTCCAAAACCAAAGGTCTTTGAAGATAAGAATCTATTGGGAGCAATAGAGAATGTTGTATTCTATTTTGAATTTTATTTTGAAGCCACAAATCTTGTAAATGATTGAAGATAAATCAAACTTGGCTTCAAGTCAATTAGAGGGAGCAGCAAAAGTATGGTGAAAATTTTAGGTGGAAAAAATTCAATGGTAATTTGTTGCTCCAATTTTGACATTGGAACACTTTAAGAGTACAATCATTGGGTGATTCCAAGTTGTGAATGCTACCCAAGTTACACAAGATTGACTACCTGAATTGAGATAGATTGGTTTAATGAGAAATTACATTTCTCAATTTGAAAACACTATGATGTTGATTCTGGACATACAAGAAAGTGAAGCTTGGGATCTCTTTATGAGAGGTTTTAAATCATGCACCAAATGAAAGTAACCAAATGTGAACTCAAGCATCTAAAAGAAGCCATGTAGATGTTTGAGCCCCTTTGAATCCTTGGTTACCTCAAATTGGTCTCAACCCAAAGCTCTATAAAATCTACAAACACATCAAGCACAAGTGGACAAGTTGGCACCAATAGAGAATGATGGTATCCAAAAACGACCACTGGCACAATAGACCAAGACTGGTTGTAAAAAAATGATGGTTGCTTCATTTGTCATCAAATTGGACATTGCATTGCAAAATATCCACTCTAGAATGGATGACTTTAACTAGTTGCCCAAATGGCATGCATGGAGTCCAATGATCAAGGAAACAAATAATCCATATAAAGATATCAAGCCACTTATTGTAAATTTGATTAGTTCCAATGGGTTGAAGGCTCAACATATGCAAGTTTGATTGACTTGCAAGGTATAATTTCTGATTGTGGTTGTAGAATTTTGGTTGATTTTGGGAGTTCTTACAATCGCATATGTATGCAATTAGCAAAGGCATTAGGTATTCATATAAAGCTAAAATTAAGCAACAAATTTATGATGGTTAATGGTAGGAAGGATTCTACATTTTGGACCTCACAACCCATTTCATTCAAGATAGAGAAGGAGTATTCCAAGTACATGAGATTTGTAGTCACTTTCTTACACTACAATATCACTTTAGGTCTTCCTTGGTTTGAATATCATAAGATTCAATTTGATTAGTTCCAATGACAAATTCAAGTACAATACCAAGGTGAGAATTGCCAATTAGGTTGTTTGGCACTTTGAATAAGCCACCTAAACATAGTCAATCTTATGAGCCAGCCTATCTCTCACATAAAATAAACCTTTGATGGCTATTATGGAAGCATATTATGGACTAAGAAGGCAAAGAACACAAACTCCATCACACTACTCCAAGGCTAAAATTTCAAGGCACCTCCAAGACTCAAGCCATTGCTCACTTGAGAAATCAATGAGAGAGAGAGTTGCAAATGAAAATGTGATATGTATCTACTCATGCCTAGCTTATATACCCGTCAAATAGTTACACACCAAAGTTACTAATTGGAGTAACTCAAATTATTTGGCTTTAAATCATATAAAGTCAAAAGTATCATGAAATATCCATACACATTGAAGTAATCCCTTGAGCAGATGGTCTTATTTTGACATGACTAAGTCAAGTATTCCTTCACGTTGGCTATCTTTGGACTATAGAAAAATTTATAACCAAAAGGCTTACAAGCCCAAGAGTTCTCAATTCTTTCCTCAATGCCAAACACTTAGGAATAATATATTGTCAATACACTAGAATCCAAAATAGTGATGCTTACTCTTTTTACTTCTATTAAGGTAGAGTCACCTCCATCTTAGCTATGACTAACTCTAGCTAATCATGGCTAATGTAAAAAATTAGCTAAACTCTATATAGATAATATCTCTCAACTACTTGCAATACCCAAACTTAATATCACCATAGAGCATACATGCAACATTGGGTGTTACAATCCCAAGATGGGAAGTTTGTTTATATAGCAACTATTGTAAATGACTCAATCCCAAGATGGGATGTTTGTTTATATAGCAACTTTACTTACCCGATTACTGCAAAAGTGATATTTGCCGGGTTGTCACAAGAGGTTCATCTTGGGTGAAAGACAAGCCACCTCATAGTCCACCCTCACTTGTTGTCCTAGTGATTGTTCCATTGATATCTATATACATGTAGCTTTGGCTAGCAAAGACAATTTGATCCCATTCTTGGTGATCTTGGTAGTTTAAGAAGTAGATAATTTCTATTATGTCAAATACCAAATGATGACAAAGTCAATCCGGTGTTGATTTATGAGATGGAGGGCTTTTTATTTAGATTTCATGTGATTGGACCTCCTCCATTCTCTACTTCCTATTTGTGCACCATGTTTTTGTGAGGTGCCCTGACTTTAGAGCATTGGTGTGTTCTTGGCAATGAGGCTAAAGTGATGACCAGTTAGACTACCTATATTTCTCTCCAATGAGGCAAGAAGTGATGACATGTAGACTGTGAGCGTGCATGTTGAGATGGTAGGTTACAAGTTGCTATTTCTCCTAATGTAGTTGCCTAATTAGAGTTACACTAGTGGGTAGTGTTCATTTGGTGTTGGCATTTGGTGGTGATTCTTGGTGGGGTACTTGTGGTGGTTACAATTATGAGTTATAGTTTCTGTTACTTTGTCACGATTGGAGTTCTCTGGAGATTTTGGAGGAGATAGTGATACAATATGCAATGGGTTTACTCAGGGTGGCGCTTTGTATTAGCTTGTATCTTAGGTCCCAATGAGTGAGTAGATTGACTTTAAGTTGGAGTTTGACACAAGAGTTGATTCAATTGAGAGTGCACTTGGTGTATCTGCATCATTTTTGTGGGACATGGACAAGATTTATGGGGCCTCCAAAGGCTCCAGGTGTTACTCTGGTATAGTGGGTACCATTGAGTTAGATGACTTCATCCAAGAGTTCAATAGTTGGTGTGATCTGTAGTAAATATGAAAACACAACTTTGTTTGCACCCTTCATGGCATAGAAGGGGTTGTTTTAGCACTTGGAGAGTCCATCAACGGACAACTACCATGAGTTCAGGAGAGCTCACTTGGAGGAGATTGTGTTGTGGAGACAATATTGGTCTCAAAAGTACATCTTCATCACTTCAGGCTCAGTTTCTAGGGGTAGATTGATAGTACACATGAGTTCTAGCTCTAGTAATGTTGGTGGATTTCTTGGAGATGGTGCTACTACAAGTAGAGGTACCACTACAAGAAGTGGTGTAGTATTGAGTTTAATCCCATGGTAGAGTTTTTCTAGTGTTTGAGGCAAATATACTAGGACTGCGGACTAACACGCTGACAAGCTAAGGAGCTTGCAAGAGTTCTAGCAGAATGAGCCTATGCAAGGCATACACTTGCATGAGATGGCTGATCAATTTTACTCCAGGAGTTACTTATTCCCAAGTAATCCAATTTTGGTCTGGGATATTGGACAAGGAATTGCAACATAGAGTCCATGATGCTACATTGTTATAGGCTACTTTGCTTACTTTGGCAATGATCTTTGGTTTGGCTAAGCATATTGAGCTCAACATGGTGGAGGAGAGAGTAGTGATGTCTAGATTTGATAGGAAGACCTCATCTATAGTTGTTACTCTTCCAAAATATAGCACATTGCACCATGCCATGTTGGTTTCCAAGGACATGGTAGACAGCCCAGATTCTATGGAACGAGCAGAAGGACTAGTGTAGCTAGACCCTTACCTTCAATTTTAGGTCAATAGTAGCCAATGAGTGGTAGTATGGCTTGTTGGACTTATGGTGGACATCACCATAGGAGAGAGTGCACCCAAGGCAGAAGATCTGATACCTCTGGTACATCATAGCTAGCACAAAGATAGTGTAAGCATTGCCACATATTTGGTCACACTAGTGATCAATGCTTTGACCTACACCCTAAGTTATAGAGTGGTAGGGATGCTATGACAAGTAGTAGAGGAGCTCGAGGTCATGGAGAGTGAGGTGGTAGCGGTGGTGGTAGAGGATCCACACCTAGTAGGGGTGTGGATCCTACCCTTACTTCTAATACACCCATGGCTACTCAGATTGAGCAGTTGGAACAAAGATTGGCTAGCATGGCCATTGTTTAGAGGAGATCAGATCTGAGTGCTAGAGGCTTCCACCTCATATGCTAGTGATAGAGACATCTTGGACTTCAAGTGAAGAGCAACATAGGTAGATGCATCAAACATAGTGACTAGGAGGGCAGTATGTGCTCCAAAGCCTCAAGAAGTATCAATAGTGTTAGATCCACAAAGATAAAAGGTTGGTAGATAGGTTAGACTTCCCCAGTCTTTTGCACTCTTTGAGGCACTACAGACAACATCCATGGCTCTTAGATGTCCTAGTCTAGGTGTGATAGTGGTGATGGGTTGCATGATAGACTACCTACTATTAAGTCACTTGCTACTACACCTATTGAGTCTAGCTCGATATTGGGGGCAGCTCAGTTGATTATGCGCTTTCCATTATTCTCAACCAATGACATGTCTACATTGGGAGTTGACCCAGCTCTAGTGTTCTTGTTGGCTGCCATAGTTTGTGAGAGTAGGGATGATGTGGTTCCAACTTCTAGAGCAAAGGTGGTTGATAGCGGAGCTAACTTGGTTGAGGAGCATGAGATCCGCTCAACGACTAGTGGTTTATGGCAGATAGCAATGACTAGATTGGAGGAATTACCAACTAGACCGGCCTTTGAGCAAGCATAATTCACACTTGGATTTTTCCTATTGGATAACTAGAGGGGGATTTTTTGTTTGGTGGGACCTTCATGGAAAGTCTATACATCACGGAGGGTCTTACTAGACTTTAGTGCATAACCCTTTATGTTGGAGAAGGCTTGAGTTGTCAATCTGGAATTATGGAAGATTGACATGTAGAGGTGTCCATTTCAGATCCAAGCATGTCTAGGGGGTGGTTCTACATATTATATCACATGTGGAGAGCTTTTTGTCTAGATTCAGCCTGGTCATCCAACTGATAGCTCTATGGTGAGAGCTTAGGCTATTGCAATAGTAGTTGAGTCATATGATGTGTTAGTTGGGAGAGTAGTGTTATACCCCATGGGCTTTAGTATTGAATATTGGGAGGAGGCAGCCTCCTATAGACCAAGTTGGTAGTGATGTGAAGGACAAGTATGTTGCTTACTAGTATGCTTCAGTAGTGGCAATCTTGGCTCACTACAATCCGGGACTATAGCAGCATCAATTTTAGCTTTCAATGGTTTTCTTACTAGGCCTAGTGACATATTGGAGGGGAATTTCCATGGAGAGAATACTCCAATAATAGAGGATATCATTTGGATTTGGAGTACAAATGGGATCATACCATCCACCATGGATGTTCTATTGTGGAGTTCAAAGGAGGCATTGCAACAACATGCAAATCAGTTGGTGCAACAAGCTTGGAGTGGAGCCTTTGTACTACCAAGAGGCCAGTGTGAGGATGAGCCTCCAAAGTCTATTACCTTGACACCTCTAGATACCACATTCATTGCTTGGAAGTATCTAGTAGAGGGAGTATACCTATTGGAGTTGTTCGGTGGGATTAGCACTAGACTAGTTACGGTACTATATATGGATATACAAGTATAGAGGTACTTGTATGTGGAGAGAGATGAGACTGTTAGGCAAGACTCTCTACATCATATGGCACACTTGGCCTATCGGTATCTTGAATTATTACCAATGTCAACAATCAGGGGTTACTAGAAGACCCTACAAATAGGCATTTCCTTGCTAGGTGTGCAAGATCTAGAGAGACATGGTCCTATTCATTTGGTGATTTTTGGATGGCCATATCAAGGACATACATGTGTTGGCCAAGGTCTGGGTCTTCAAGATCCTTGTTTTGGTGTGTTTTGGGAAATATTATGTATACTACAACATCTCCAAGCTCATCAATCCATTTCTCTAGCTTATGTTTTGGAGAAAGCCCTTTGATGGATGATTCTTACACTTAGGTGGTGGTGATTACACATCAAGTACATTCTTGGATAGGACCTATCGTGTTGTTGGATGCAGCCAAAGTTGGATTACAGGCTCATCATCTTTGTCTTTGGTAGATGAACCTCTTACCTAGAGAGGTTCTACAACGTGCTTATGATGGGATGATGGGATTTAGCAATTAGACCACCTCACTTTTCATGATATCTTGGATGTTGGGCATCAGTCTCAGACAATGGTAGTGGTTGATAGGTCACCTATGGTAATGGTGAACCTTGTTGGATAGCCCAAGGTCACTTTACCTACACTCATGAGTTTCCTAGGCTCTCATGCTTTTCAAGAGGAGGTCTTGGACTTGTTTGGGACTCATAGTAACAACAATTGGCAGAAGCTAATGTCAATGAGAGAGAGCAAGCGATGGGTTTTTGCATTGGTATTATTGTTGTTCTAATAGTGTTATAGGCATCCATGCATCAGGTGTTAGGTTGAGCTATGGACATGAACCGTTTGACTTGGATTGTGAGCCTTGGCTTAACAAAGCAGCATAGGATGCACTTGATAGGACACTTGTGAACTCTATGCCTATCAAGACAATTCAGGCACATGCTGGGAGTGATGGACTGTAACACCCATTTGTGCATATGTGTGGTATTGTGATATTTAGCTTGGTATTACAAATACTTGAGAGATATTATTTATATAGAGATCAAGGATAGTTCTACATTAGTCATGATTAGCTAAAGTTAGTCATAGCTAAGATAGTGAGGATCTTATTTTAGAGGAAATGGAAAAGATGAGCACCACTATTTTGGATTCTAGTGTATTAACTTAGTATTATTCCTAAGTATTTGGCTTTGAGGAAAGAGTTGAGAACTCTTTGGCCCGCAAGCCTTTTTGTTTTGGATTCTTCTATAGTCTAAGGATAGCCCATGTGAAGGAATCCTTGACTTAGTGGTTGGGTCAAGATAAGATCACGTGCTTAGTGAAATATACCCATGTGGATGGATATTCCTTTATACTTTTTGACTTTACTTGACTTTTAGCCTAGTAACTTGGGTTACTATGGTAAATAGTAACTTTAGTGCATAACTATTTCACAAGTATATAAACAAGGGGTGAGGAGGTATTCGTCATCCTTTCATTTGTAACTATCTCTCTCTCATTGAGTTCTCTAGTGAGCAATGTCTTGAATCTTGGAGTGTTAGCCTTGGAGGAGTATGATGGATTTGGAGTTCCTTGCCTTCTTAGTCCATGGTGTGCTACCATAATAGCCATTAGAGGTTCATCCTGAGTGAGAGACAGGCCGGCTCACAAGACCAAGTAGGCAAGGTATTCTTGGGACACATCCAGTGGCTACTAGTGAGAGTGGTTTACTTGGGGTCCATCTATGTGAGCGTGGTCTACTTGGATACACCCTTGGTCTACTTGGGATGCTGCTAGAGGATGTATGGAGCTTACAGCCGGATTAGAGGGAGCTTTTTACATGGAGGTTGGGACCTCTAGTGGTTGGAGGCATGACATTATTGCTCCCAAGGGCTCTGTGTAGCACCAATCAGTATGTCTTCCACTCCTACATTAGTTATAGAGGATTACTTGGAAGCCAAAATTGGGACCCACACTTATGAGTGGAAAGATGGAGAGTTTGGAGGTTCTTGAGGAACTACAAGAGTTTTTTTGCCTTCAATATGAAGGATTTTGGTGCTCTAAAGAGACTTGGTATTTTGATTGAGCTAATTAGTGATACATCAAATTTTTTACATCCCTATAGATATAGTGACATGGAGCACGCATTGATTTAGAGCCAAAGGAGAGACCTTTTTGAGGATAGTTTGATGGAGATTTCACATGGAGAGTATGCATCAACTACAATGATGTCAACCAAGAAAGATATGGATGGATACTATACAAATAGGTAGATATGTAGAGATTAACATCCCATCAACCAAAAAAACTAGGGCTGATTGGCATACCATGCCTACACCAAAGGAGATCTTTGATGCAATTGGGCATGCAAAGGTCTTCAATACCTTGGATCTTTGAGCAAGATATCATCAATTACCAATCAAGGAGGAGTATAAGTCCAAGATAGCATTTTGGGTTATTGATCCTCATGGTAAGGATGTGTTATATTAGTGGAATTTCTTACCATTTGGGTTAAAGAATGCTCCTACCTAGTTCCAAAGGGTCATGGACAAGATATTAGATGGATTGGATTTTGCTTGGTGCTATATTGATGACATTTTGGTCTATAGTACTACTATGGAGGAGCATGAGAGACATTTGTTGGAGTTGTTTGAGAGATTGAGATCTCATGGACTCAAATTACATCCTATGAAGTGTAGATTCTTCCACAAGTAGGTTGAGTATTTAGGTTACACTATGTACCTTGGATGACTTGGTGTTTAGCAGACCAAGATGGAGGCTATTGCATGTATTCCTTGGCCTTTGGATGTGAGTAAAGTGTGAGCATTCCTTGGGTTGGCAAACTTCTATCATTGATATGTTAGAGGATTTAGTGTTATTGCCAAGGCCTTGACAAAGTTGACCAAGCTTACACAATAGTGGTGTTGGAGAGATGAGGAAGAGAGAGCTTTTGTAGAGCTCAAGGAGAGATTGACATTTGCTCCTATTTTGAGGAGACCAATTAGAGGATGACCATTTGAGGTACACATTAATTGCAGTATGTTGGAGCTTGGAGTGGTGCTCACTTAACATGATGATGAGAGGAAGGAGTTTATGGTGGCATGTAACACCCATTTGTGCATGTGTGTGGTATTGTGATATTTAGCTTGGTATTACAAGTACTTAAGAGATATTATTTATATAGAGATAAAGGATGGTTCTTTATTAGTCATGGTTAGCTAAAGTTAGTCATAACTAAGATAGAGGGGACCTTACTTTAGAGGAAGTAGAAAAGATGAGCACCACTATTTTGGATTTTAGTGTGTTGACTTGGTATTATTCCTAGGTGTTTGGCTTTGAGGAAAGAGTTGAGAACTCTTGGGCCTCCAAGCCTTTTTGTTTTGGATTCTTCTTTAGTCCAAGGATAGCCCATGTGAAAAAATCCTTGACTAAGTGGTTGGCTCAAGATAAGATCACATGCTAGTGGAATATGCCCATGTGAATGGATATTTCTTTCTACTTTTTGACTTCACTTGACTTTTAGTCTAGTAACTTGAGTTACTACGGTAATTAGTAACTTTGGTACGTAACTATTTCACAAGTATATAAACAAGGGGTGAGGAGGTACTCATCATCCTTTCATTTGCAATTATCTCTCTCATTGAGTTCTCTAGTGAGCAATGTCTTGAGTCTTGGAGTGTTAGCCTTGGAGGAGTATGATGGAGTTGGGGTTCTTTGCCTTCTTAGTCCATGGTGCGTTACCATAATAGCCATCAAAGGTTCATCCCGAGTGAGAGATAGGCCGGCTCACATTTTTGATTCCATTGACAGGACCTCTCCAGGAGGCAAGATAATGTTCCGTTCAATTCTACATTAGGCAGAAGGAGGCTATGAGAGCTCACTTGGAGAGAACATTAAGAGAGGAGAGGGCTGAACTTATGTTAGAGAACCAAGATCTATTTGTATACACTGTAGTTCATTATGATGTCTTTGAGGTGATTTTATACATCTTATACACATGAGAGGATTTGGAGAGATTGTGTGAGATGGATTACAGATTTTGGGGATTAAGGTGATTTTTGGGCAAAATCTCAAGTTTGTGATCTAGACTTGAAATTTCTACACATGATAGCTTGGGTTATTTTTAAGTTATCACACTTAAAATTATTGTGAGAGCTATTATGCGCACAAGGCTAGAATTTTTGAAAGTTGATAGGGTAAACTGCTCCCGCAACGGCATGCTCTCTGGAAAATTGTACAGAGTCTATCATTTCTTCAATATTTAGTGAATTATTTTAAGAATTTCCAAGAAAATTAAGTGCATTGTATACTACTTGCTGCCAAAAAATTAGAGAGAGATCATTCTCGCGTAGGGAGTTATGAGTTTTTGAAGTGAAGGGGGTGGTTTTCATACCAAATCTGGAATATGTGTGCTGAATAGAGAGGTGTCTAAGCCAAATCGCTTGATGAAAAGAGCTGAAATTTTGCAAGGAAGTGCACCCTAGAGGTGTGATCAAGTATGTGAAATTTTAGAGGAATGTGACATACTAGGGTTGAAAGATTTGAGTGACATTGTGAGGAAGGGTTAATTCTACAGAGAGGAGACCTCATGCATGAGGAGTTTGAGAGCAGCAAAAAGTATGTTTGAGTGTTTAGATTCATCTTGGGAACATGGAGTGTCATCAAGAGTGGAAATTGAGACTATGTAAGGTTTCCCAAGGGTTTGAGGTGATTGTAAGGGTGGATTTGAGGAAAAGAAAGTTTACAATAGAATTTGAAGAGAGTGTTAGAGAGGATCCAAAAACCTACACTACTTGGAGGAAAGAATGAGTCTAAGTGCTTTCTATGTGGAAAGAAGGGACGTAAGGCAAGTTCATGTCCATTGACCTTTGAGAGCAAGAGATTAAGGGAAAGGAGAGGCTTACTTGACTTGGGTTTGCATGTTGGACCTTCTTCACCAAGATTGGGAGGGAGAAGATCTAAGACCAAGGAGTTGTGTGAGGTTTGTGGAGTTGAAGGACTTCCAAAAGGACATGAGTGTAGCGGAGTAAAATCACTTTTGGAGAATTTGGTGAAGGATCTTGGAGAGAGTCTTAGTATAGCTACAGAAATACTACCACCTTCATAAGCTAGTTCTCAAGATTAGTGATGGAGATAATCTTTCAACTTATGGATAAACTATCTATGAGAGTTAGATTAATATGCACTCTAGGATTTGATGTTGTTATAGAAATTTTGGATTAACCTGAACCTTTTGTGTTCCCTAGGGTGGATTACTCTCAAATAGTGTTAGTCATGTACATACTTTATTAGTTCAAGAGTGAGAGAAAAAAAAAGAAAAAAAATTTGAGAGAAAAGAGAGATAGTGAGAGGTTAAGATGGGGAAACTTCTGGTTTTCTTTGGCAAGGATAGAGAAGATGTGGAGGCCTTTGTGAGAGACTTCAAGAGAGCTTGCATAGGAAACAATGAGAGGAGGAAGAATGAGTGGGCCTCATTATTACGAGATTTCTTTGAGGATGCAGCACTTACATGGTATGAGTCAAAATAACAAAAGAGAGAGAGGACAGATGGGCAAGAAGAGTCTTGGGAGACTTTGACTTCAGCACTCATTGAGAACTTTCTTCTTGATGAGAGTTATGAGAGATTGATCATTGTTGTAACTTTTCTCAAGCAAGGAGATGGAAAGAAAGTGAGGGTCTATGTGGTAAGAGTGGAAAAGTTAAAGTCCAAATTTTGTAGAGTATTAGGGAAGGGTGGAGATGATGTGGAGACTATTATGATTGGCATAGGGGCCATGCTCACCAAGAATTTCTTGGGAAGATTGAGACCACAAATTAGAAGCAAGGTGAGATATGAGAAACCTTCTTCCAAGGTTGAAGCTATCAAGATTGCAATTCATATGGAGGAGAGTTTCATCCTCCTCCATGGAAGTCTCTTCCTCCATGCTTGTGTCCACACCTGAAGCTCCTTCTTCAGAATCTGATTCCCAATAATTAGAAGATAGTGTGGGTCATAGGAATTGTGACTCTATGGTTTGATGGCCCAATCCTCAAGTACCCTTTGTGCCATCAATCAGTTGTGCATGCTGCTCTCAACCATGGCCTGTGTGACAACCCGGCAAATATCACTTTTGTTGTAATCAGGTAAGTAAAGTTTGTTCCCGCAAAGATACTATTCAGAAATGTCCAAATACAAAGTCAAAAGTCACAATTGCAGTTCTTCTTGATTGCTTCTTTAATCTCTCAGGTAGAAACTACACCCAGAAGAGAGTAACAAGCTCACAATCTTGACAACTTGTCACAAATACACACACATAATCACAACATAGCAAATTCTGTCCAAACAACTCTTGATTGTGATGATTCAAATTCTCCCAAAGACGGCACTCCATTGCAAAGAACAATTTTGCCTTAGAATTGTGTTCTACCCTTCCATTGAAGGCACAACTTCCTCGATCAAAATTGCTTCACATCAACTTTGTGTTGCACGCACAAATGCAAAATACTACCAACACTACAATTCTTCTCAAATCTGTCAAGGCATTGCTCCAATGCACTTCACTCAAGATCAAACACATAGAATGAAGATCAAGGCTGCAAATTCCAACATCCACAGACATACTGACTTGCTCTTTGGAATTCTACACACACTCACAACTACAAACACAAAATTGACAATCGGAATTAAGCTTAAGCGACGAGCACTTAGAACAGCACTTCACTTTATCTATCTTCAGAAATATGAATATGAATAACATAAGACTACAAATGCCCCACTTAAATACTGAAGCAAACAGAAGTTCTTCCTACCTCTGCACCGCTTCCTAACATCTTTTCCTACCTACAAATCCCAATTGACAATCTATCTCTTCATATCTGCCTCTTCATATCTGCCTCTTCCTATCTCAAAATTGACACTTATCCTGATCTGATGTCTACCTCATCATCGGCTTCCAAACCCGATGATTTTCCTACTATTTCTCCTTCTTTGAGTATAGCTAATTCTACCAATTCCTTCACTATTTCTACTACTTCTACACTACAATCTACAATTGAGCTCACAAGTAATCCATCTACATCCTTATCTCCTGACCCACTCTTCTCTAATGTATCAAATAACAAGTCCGATGACACCTGTACTCCTACTTCTACAACATTGGGTCTAATTACAATCAATTCCTTTGCTAATTCTACTATATCCTCATCACAAATTGTAATTGAAAGCATCTAAACAATATCTACGCCTTCAATTTGTAACCCACTTTCCCCTAATCACTCATGTTATTGACCCAAAAACACTTACAATCTGATCTTGCACTTTGGGTTTATTCACTACTACTACTTCTCCTTCAATTCCTATTCCATTTTCAATCAGAACTGAAATTGAAGTCACGGGTATCCTAACTATCTATTCTTTCTCTATCCTAACTCTCTCTAATGCCTCTAGCAAGATTCCTAAATTCATTTTCATTGCACTCCGAGGTCCGACTATCTCAGAAACAGTCATCTTTGTCTTGAGTCAAAGAAGCTTCTAACCCAAAGTTATGTAAATCTGAAGTCCAAAATCCGAAGACCGAAGACTCAAGTGCGAAGTCCAAAGTCTCAAGTCCGAGGTCCGAAGACGCCAACCCGAAGACACTAAACTACTTTGTACAGTTACTCCCAAAACTTTAAATTTACAAACTTCCAAACTTTGCAATTTTGGTAGCAATAGAAAGCCCTAAACAAGACGCTTCCAACGAGATATAGCACGCTTGATTTGGACTTGTGAACATTGAGATATAGCCCCTGCAAGAATCTTGACCTGTAACTTCCATTCCTCCTTTGGGTCTGCCCTCTTTCAATCCTGGTTGAGTCCGTCTTCATTTGACACAAAGAAGACTTCTTCGGGCTTGATCAAAATACAAATTTCCTCTCATTTCTTCTCCATTTGGTTTCAATTTGGTTTCAGCAAGGCACTTCTTCTTCAAACTCATCCAAAATGAAAAATGTGTGTACCACAGCCTCCCAAGTAGAAATTCATAGCTTGAATCCTTCAAGACATGGCAAGTCATGAGATTTTGAACTCCCATAACTAAAACTACCACTTTATCCATCACCCCTACTGGTCAATCTTGTTGCTTGTTTGCCATGCTCACCACAAATGTTGAAGGTCTTGAGGGTGTCATACCCAACTTCTTCATCAACCTTTTTGACATGGCATTTAGTGTTGATCCTCCATCAACCAATGCATCCTTGATGTTATGACCATTCACTCTCACATCGATATTGGAGGTATATTCACAAGCCTCCCATGGTGCTGGCCTGGCATCCACCACCCCCATTGATACTAGAGCTTTTGCCTTCTTCTTCCTCTTGCTCCTTGTAGAACTCAAACCACCTCTAAGCTCCTTTCTCAAGGTAGGGTTCAAGCAATCAATTGGCCCATTGTCATGTTAGCCTTGTGGCTATTAACATCCTTCAACACATTGTAGTTAAAATTTTTGCTTTGAAATCAAGAATCCTCCATCCCCAACTTCTTCCTTGGAGTCTTTGTTGTTGATGGTGTTGAGGTGCGAGTGCTCCTAGTAGACATAGGAGTATCCTTGCTTGGAGTAAATCCTTGAGAAGAATGAACATCCTCTGCAAAACGAGCTCTCTTCTTCTCTTGTGCCAAAGGCTCAAAATTAAAACCCTTGGAGTTTGAGCACTCTCCCTTCTCATACTTGCTCTCAATCACATCTATGGATTTTATCCTCTTACCTTTGATGGGATTAGGAGCCACTTGGGTTTCACTACTTCCCTCTTTCCCTCTATTGGCTCCCTCACAACCCTTTCCTCCATGGTAAGTGAAATTTGGGCAATTCCTTTGGATATGGGCTCATCCTCCACAACCAAAACAATTTCTATCATTGAAATTGTTGGCTGGTTGGCCTCCTCTATATGGATAGTTTCCATAACTCCTAGGCCCTCTCCCTACATTTTGATCCACCTCTCTCTTCTCCCATAGTTGCACCACATTGATCTTGAGATCCGCAAGTTGTTCAGTGATGGTTTGAAGTGGATCCTTTGGTGAAGGTGCAAGAATTGGAGCAACTATTACTTGTGGTGCAACCCTTGCTACCAAAGTTTCAGAAGTTCCACCATACTTGTAGCCTTGAGGAGGATACACAACCTCCTTCACCACCAAATCACTCTCATCCCTTTCCAAACTCTCCTCCATACGAATTGCGATCTTGATAGCTTCAACCTTGGAAGAAGGTTTCTCATATCTCACCTTGCTTCTAATTTGTGGTCTCAATCCTCCATCAAAATTATTGGTGAGCATGGCCCCTATGCCAATCATAATAGTCTCCACATCATCTCCACCCTTCCTCAACACTATGTAAAATCTGGACTCTCTTTTCCTCAAATCCACCCCTAAAATCACCTCAAACCCTTGGGGAACCTTGCATAGTCTCAATTCCCACTCTTGGTGACCCTCCATGTTTCCAAGATGAATCTAAACACTCAAACATGCTTTTTGTTGCTCTCAAACTCCTCATGCATGAGATCTCCACTCTGCAGAATTGACCCTTGCTCACAATTTCACTAAGATCTCTTAACTTGTATGTGATAGTCCTCTGAAATTTTGCACACGTGATCAAAACTCCATGGTGTCCTTCCCTGAAAAGTTACAGCTCTTTTCATCCAGCCATATGGCCTAGAAACCTTTCTATTCAGCACACATATTTCAGATTTGGTCTGAAAACCACCCCCTTCACTTCAAAAACTCATAACTCCAGGTGCAACAATGACCTTCTCTAATTTTTGTGGCAGCACGTAAAATACAATGCACTGAATTTTCTTGAAAATATTTAGGAAAATTCACTGAAAATTGAAGAAATGGCAGACTATGTACAATTTTCCAGAGAGCATGCAGTTGCGGGAGCAGTTTACCCTATCAACTTTCTAAAATTCTAACCCAGTGCGCATAGTAGCTCTCAAAATAATTTCAAGTGTGCTAAATGAAAAATAACCCAAGCTATCATGTGTAGAAATTTCCAATCCAGATCTTAAACTTGAGATTTTGCCCAAAATCACCTTAATCCCCAAAATCTGCAATCCACCTCACACAATCTCTCCAAATCCTCTCATGTGTACAAGATGTACAAAATCACTTCAAAGACATCATAATGAACTACAAGGTATACAAATGGATCTTGGTTCTCCAACATAAGTTCAGCCCTCTCCTCTCCTAATGTTCTCTCTAAGTGAGCTCTCATAGCCTCCTTCTGCCTAATGTAGAATTGAACACGGAACATTATCTTGCCTTCTAGAGAGGTCCCGGC
The DNA here is from genome assembly GCA_948567375.1 of Lunularia cruciata. Lineage (NCBI taxonomy): Eukaryota > Viridiplantae > Streptophyta > Marchantiopsida > Lunulariales > Lunulariaceae > Lunularia > Lunularia cruciata. The sequence continues at coordinate 16,832,670 of OX419757.1, read as the reverse complement.
AACGGAACCAAAAATGTGGGCCGGCTTGTCTCTCACTCGGGATGAACCTTTGATGGCTATTATGGTAGCGCACCATGGACTAAGAAGGCAAGGAACTCCAACTCCATCATACTCCTCCAAGGCTAACACTCCAAAACTCAAGATATTGCTCACTAGAGAACTCAATGAGAAAGAGATAGTTGCAAATGAAAGGATGATGAGTACCTCCTCACCCCTTGTTTATATACTTGTGAAATAATTACGTACCAAAGTTACTAATTACTGGAGTAACTCAAGTTACTAGACTAAAAGTCAAGTAAAGTCAAAAAGTAGAAAGGAATATCCATTCACATGGGCATATTCCCCCAAGCATGTGATCTTATCTTGACCCAACCACTAAGTCAAGGATTCCTTCACATGGGCTATCCTTGGACTAAAGAAGAATCCAAAACAAAAAGGCTTGTATGCTCAAGAGTTCTCAACTCTTTCCTCAAAGCTAAACACCTAGGAATAATACCAAGTCAACACACTAGAATCCAAAATAGTGGTGTTCATCTTTTCCACTTCCTCTAAAGTAAGGTCCCCTTTATCTTAGCTATGACTAACTTTAGCTTATCATGACTAATGTAGAACCATCCTTCATCTCTATATAAATAATATCTCTTAAGTACTTGTTATACCAAGCTAAATATCACAATACCACACACATGCACAAATGGGTGTTACATTTATCCCCGGACTAAGTTTTCACTTTGTCCTGAAAGTGAAGGTCTCTCTTTCACTTTGTCCTGAAAGTGAAGGTCCCCTAAGTATGTGGTCTTATCTTGACCCAACCACTAAGTCAAGGATTCCTTCACATGGGCTATTCTTGGACTAAAGAAAAATCCAAAACAAAAAGGCTTGCGGGCCCAAGAGTTCTCAACTCTTTCCTCAAAGCCAAACACCTAGGAATAATACCAAGTCAACACACTAAAATCCAAAATAGTGGTGCTCATCTTTTCTACTTCCTCTAAAGTAAAGTCCCCTCTATCTTAGCTATGACTAACTTTAGCTAACCATAACTAATATAGAACCATCCTTTATCTCTATAAATAATATCCCTTAAGTACTTGTAATACCAAGCTAAATATCACAATACCACACACATGCACAAATGGGTGTTACATTTACCTCCGGACTAAGTTTTCACTTTGTCCTCAAAATGAAGGCCTCTCTACCTTCTATGGTACATCTTCAACTTATCATGGTTAATCCTATCAAAGTGTCTTCCTCCCAATTCCTTGAGATCATAGGTGTAATTGCCCCACACCTTCTCCACTATGAAAGGTCCAAAGTACTTAGGCAAAAACTTCTTTTGCACTCTTGAATCAAATGGAATCAAATAACATTACCCAATCACCTTCTTTGAAAGGCTCCACCTTCTTCTTGCCTTGCCTCTTGTCATAGCTCTCTTTTTGTTTCCTTTGGGCTTGCTCCACTCAAACCATAACAACTGCTCTTGCCTCCTCCAATTCCATGAGTTGATCCTTCCTTGACTTCTATGCATCACCTCCATGTGCTTTCTTCAATCTCCTATGAATGCTTTGGAAGGTATGAGGGTCAAAGTGAATAGGTAAGGTAGACTCAATACCATATACCAAATGAAATGGAGAATATCCGGTGGAAGTCTTCATAGTCGTCCTATACTCCCACAACACTGCATGGATCCTCTTGTCCTAATGATGCTTAGCCCTCTCTATTTCTACATCTTTGGCCAACATCATGCACAAGGTCTGATTGGTTCTCTCTGCCAAGCCATTGGAATTTGGCTTATAGGATGTAGTTACTCTATGTGTGATAGAGAAATATTGTAGCATTGCTGTAGTGATGCTTCCTGTAAACTCTCCTCCTCTATCAGAAACCAACTCCAAAGGGCACCCAAACCTAGTGATAATTTGTTCATAATGAAATCTCCCAACTTCATCTTCATTCTTGTCCCTCAATGGTCTAGCATCAACCCACTTGGTAAGATAATAAGTAACTACAACAATGTACCGATTGTTCCTTGGGGTTCTATTGAGAGGACCTACAAAATCAATTCTCCACTTCTCAAAAGGTCTTAACAATGGAATTGATCTAAGAGGTAGACTGGTAGTAGACTTTCCAGAAAAAGCTTGACAAACATGACAGTTTGGCAATAATCAAGACAATCCTTGAAAATCCCTCCCTAATAGTAACCTGCATCTAGAATCTTAAAAGCAGTCACCTTTCCTACAAAGTGTCCTCCACACACTAAACCTTCATGAAACTCCTTTATGAGTAGGATAGACTCTTCCTTACCCATTGCACTTCAAAGTAGACCATCTGTTCCTTGGTGAAAAAGAATATCCTCCACCATTGTGTAAGGTCTAGATCTTACTGCAAGGCCTTCCTCTCCCTAGCATGCATTCCTTCTGGATAGTTACCTCTTGTCATAAAATCCACAATCTCCTTGTACTCCATTGGAACCTCTTGAGTGATTGAGATTGTCATGAGCTCCTCATCCGGAAAGGAATCATCCACTAGCTCATATCCATCATGATCATAGGCCCTAGATAACAAATCAGCATTTGCATGTTTCTTTCCTGGCCTATCCACAATGGTGTAGTCATACTCAAACAAGAGTATCATCCACCTTGCTAGTCTCTCTTCAACATTAGGCTTTTTGAAGATGTACTTCAAAGCCTTTTGATCCGTGACAATGGTAGCTTTCCCTCCAATCAAGTAGTGTCTAAACTTCTTGAGACCAAAGATCATAGCCAACCCTTCTCTCTCCGTGATAGAGTAGTTCTTTTTTCTGAAACCATCTACCTACTAGCATAAGCTATTGGATAATCATGCCTATATTGGTCTAATTGACTAAGAGTGCATCCTATAGCTACATTAGAAGCATCAATGTAGCGGATGAAAGGCTTACTCCAATCAAGTTTAGCAAGAATTGGAGCTACAACAAGGGATTGCTTGAGCTCCTCAAAAGCTTTGAGAGCCTCCTTGTCTTCCAAAATCACCATGTAATCTACACCCTTCTTCATGTAGATGGTCAATGCATAAGCCTTGTTGGAAAATGAGAAGATGAACCTCTTATAGTACCCAACCATCCCCAAGAATTGTTGTAACTTTGTCAAGCTAGAAGGGAATGGAAGGTTTGAGATTTTCCTCACCTTCTCAGGATCAACTGCTATTTCATCCTTGGAGATGATATGCCCCAAAAGTAGACCTTCTTCACATGCAAAAATGCACTTCTCTGGGTTGAGTGATGCATTTGCCTCATCCAAGCATTGCAAGACCTTGATTAGGTGCTCAAAGTGCTCCTCCTTGCTCCCATAGACACAAAAGTCATCAATGAAGTCTCTCACAAGTTTCCCAATCAAAGGTTCAAATACCTTGTTCATGAACCATTGGAATGTGGCTGGAGCATTGCAAAGCCCAAAAGGCATGACCTTGAAAGCATAATTTCTCCAAGGTGTGTTGAATGTGGTGAGTTGTTGATGCTCTGGTGCAATCTTGATTTGGTTATATCTACTATAACCATCTCCAAAACTGTACCTTTCATGACTTGTAACCTCCTCCAAGATCTCATCAATGAATGGCAATGGGTAGTAGTCCTTCTTGGTAACAACATTGAGCTTCTTGTAATCCACACATACCCGAAGCTTGCCATTCTTTTTCTTCACAATCACAATTGGAGACACCCACTCTAAATTCTCCACCTCAAAGATAAATCCGGCCTCCTTGAGCTTGTCAATCTCCTCATTCACAACCAAAGATATTGGTGTGCTAATGCAACATTGTTTTTGGCGGATTGGTCTTGCATGTGACTCCACCTCTATCTTGTGCTCTTCCAAGGTGATTTCCTTCAAATCCTTGTAACTAAAAGCAAACACATGGATGAACTTGCGGAAAATCTCCTCAAATCTCACCTTCTCCTCCTTGGTAACATTTGGACCATACTTGAGGGTAGATAACATTCTCTCTACCTCCTCAAGTGTCAATGGTGATTTATCTTGGTCCTTCAAAACCTCTAGCTTAGGTGCAAAATCCATAGCACACAAAGGATACACATTTGAATCAGATTTAGATTCATCCTCCTTCGTGGAAGTCTCCTCTTCCATGCGTGTGTCCACACCTAAAGCTCCTTCTTCAAAATTTGATTCCCAATAATAAGAAGATGGTGTATCTGAATGTGAAGTGTTGGTGGTGTTAGTCATAGGAACTGTGACTCTATGGTTTGATGGCCTAATCCTCAAGTACCCTTTGTGTCATCTATCCATTGTGCATGCTACTCTCAACCATGGCCTCCCAAGTAGTAAGTCATAGCTTGAATCCTTCAAGACATGGCAAGTCATGAGATTTTGAACTCCCATAACTAAAACTACCACTTTATCCATCACCCCTACTGGTCGAACTTGTTGCTTGTTTTCCATGCTCACCACAAATGTTGAAGGTTTTGAGGGTATCATACCCAACTTCTTCATCAACCTTTCTGACAAAGCATTTACTGCTGATCCTCCATCAACCAATGCATCCTTGATGTTGTGACCATTCACTCTCACATCAATCTTAGAGGCATATTCACAAGCCTCCCATGGTGTTTGTTTGGCATCCACCACCCCCATTGATATTGGAGCTTTTGCCTTCTTCTTCCTCTTGCTCCTTGTAGAAATCAAACCATCTCTAAACTCCTTTCTCAAGGTAGGGTTCAAAGCAATCAATTGGCCCATTGTGATGTTAGCCTTGTGACTACCAACACCCTCCAACACATTGTAGTTCCATTGTTGCTTTGAAATCAAGAAATCCTCCATCCTCATCTTCTTCCTTGGAGTCTTTGTTGTTGATGGTGTTGAGGTGCAAGTGCTCCTAGTAGACATAGGAGTATCCTTGCTTGCAGTAAATCCTTGAGAAGAGTGAACATCCTTTGCAAAATGAGCTCTCTTCTTCTCTTGTGCCAAAAGCTCCAAATTAAGACCCTTGGAGTTTGAGCACTCTCCCTTCTCATACTTGCTCTCAACCACATCTATGGATGTTATCCCCTTACCTTTTTTTGGATTAGGAGCCACTTGGGTTTCACTACCTCATTCTTTCCCTCTATTGGCTCCCTCATAACCCCTTCCTCCATGGCAAGAATTGGAGCAACTACTACTTGTGGTGCAACACTTGCCACCAAAGTATCAGAATTTCCACCATACTTGTAGCCTTGAGGAGGATGCACAACCTCCTTCACCACCAAATCACTCTCATCCCCTTCCAAACTCTCCTCCATACGAATTGTGATTTTGATAGCTTCAACTTTGGAAGAAGGTTTCTCATATCACACCTTGCTTCTAATTTGTGGTCTCAACCCTCCCAAGAAATTCTTGGTGAGCATGGCCCCTATTCCAATCATAGTAGTCTCCACATCATCCCCACCCTTCCTCAACACTATGTGAAATCTGGACTCTAACTTTTCCACTCTTTCCACATAGACTCTCACTTTCTCTCCATCTCCTTGCTTGAGAATGGTAACCTCACTCATCAATCTCTCATAACTCTCATCAAGAAGAAATTTCTCAATGAGTGCTGAAGTCAAAGTCTCCCAAGACTCCTCTTCCCCATCTCTCCTCTCTCTTTTTTGGTATTCTGACTCATACCATGTAAGTGTTGCATCCTCAAAGAAATTTGGTAATAATGAGGCCCACTCATTCTTCCTCCTCTCATTGTTTCTTATGCAAGCTCTCTTGAAGTCTCTCACAAAGGCCTCCACATCTTCTCCATCCTTGCCAAAGAAAACCGGAAGTTTCCCCATCTTAACCTCTCACTATCTTTCTTTCTCTCAAACTTTTTTTCCTCTTTTCTTTTCTCTCACTCTATAACTAATAGAGTATGTACATGACTAACACCATTTGAGAGTAATCCACCCTAGGGAACACAAAAGGTTCATGTTACTCCAAGATTTCTATAGCAACATCAAATCCTAGAGTGCATATTAATCAAACCCTCATGGATAGTTTATCCATAAGTTGAAAGATTATCTCCATCCCTAATCTTGAGAACTAGCTTATGAAGGTGGTAGTATTTCTGTAGCTGTACTAAGACTCTCTCCAAGATCCTTTGTGGTGCCCACATTTTTTGTTTTTTTCAAAATAAAGCAGAAGAAGTGTATAGAGAAGTCGGATTGCGCCTGTTTGGCCAAAGAAGACGAAGAAAACTGTCTTCGGGGTGAAACCCGAAGTAAAGTGACCTTGGGTCATAAGGCGAAGTACTTTGAAATGCCGTGTCAGCATACGATACGAAGTAAATTGTCTTCGGCTCGGGGGGAGCTCAACCCGAGGCAAAGACAGTCTAACAACCTTTCGTCAGGGCGAGAAATTCAAGAAGGGGCCGTTTCAAAATTGGCGGCTCATACGCGCGAAGGTGAGGCGACAGTGACAGGTGCATGCAGGAGGTGTGATTTCTTGGTAGAAACTCGAAGTGACGGAAGACGAAGAAGTGCAACTCTATAAAAATCAAAACTGCAACGACGAAATGTCGAGCAATTTTCCTTCGCCGTTGAGGAGTTGTCTTGCAGGTGATCGGGGAAAGGGACATAGTGTTGGACTCGTGTTAGTGCGTAAGGGAGAAGTCGAGAGAGAGAAATCAAGAGACCGAAAGAAAGCAAAAGAGATGGGAGGAGGGAAGAAGAACTCCGAATTTGCAGTGAGAAATCATGCAATTCGGAGATTAGATGTAGAAGCAAGGATCAAAGTCTTGAGCCGACTTCGGATCACCTTTCTGGCATGGAATTGGAACGTAAGTTTTCCAGGATTCATGACAAAAATCATCGAGAGTAAATGTCTCGATGGTCCCGAGGAAGAAGGGAAGAGAGGAAATCCGGCTCGCTGGACAGAGTCGGATTGGAGACTCGTACTCGGGAAGGAGGCAGGCTTGGAGCAGGGAGCCACGTTCTTGGGGAAAGGAGAGATAGCTCAAGAAACGCAGGAGGTGAGAGAAGCCTTCTCGTCGAAGAGGACGAAGAATGGGTATAAAGTTGAGAGTTATAAGGACCCAGTGAGGAGGGGAATTGTGAGTGCACTAATGGCCCTCCTAAAGCCAGAGAGAACTACCTATGTGATGAAACACCAAGCGGTGTTCTTTCACAAGTTATTTGCAGGAGAACCGATAAATTGGGCAAGGTGCTTTCACAAAAGAACGAGGCAAATGGTGTGGAATCTGCGAGATAAGTCGCCTCCACACTACATCGTACCATTTGCAGCCCACTTTTACCTCGGGTTAAATCTGCTCAATGTGGCTGAGCGTAATCGAATGGGGTCTCATTTCCATCCTGATTTGAGAAGAGAAGTCAACGCGGAGGAGCAGCAATACATTCTCTAAATCCGGAGCGCAAACGATTACTACGCGAAGACAAGGAAGAACATGGAGGTTGTTGAAAGTACCCCGACGAAGAAGAGAACTTGGCAAGCAGACGCTGAAGAAAACAAGAAACCTCGGAAGATGCAGAAAAATAACCCGAGGCGAGGAATGGTGGTGATTGAGTCGGAAGATGAAGACTCAGAAGGCGAAGCCAAGCTCAAGACGGAGGACTCGGAACGTGAGGAGGAACCTGAGCTGACACTGCAGAGTGGAGATACAAGCAGTGACAGTGAAGACGGTGGAGAAATGACCTCGGCACTAGCGGCTGAAGAATACGAAGAAGAAATTCAAGCCAAAGTAAAAGCCGAAGACAATGCGGCGCTGGAAGACGAATTAACGGTGCTCGAGGAGAAGAAGATCGCAGTACAGCGAGGAATTCGCTCGAGACGTAAGGCGAAGGGTGAAGCGGGACCAAGTAGAGTGAAGGAAGAGGTAGAAGGAAGCTCGGGCAATGAGGCATCAATTCCGATACGAAGACTCCAGAGAAGAAGGCGAGAATCGGGAGAACACGAAGAAAGAAGAGAGACTACTCCGCGGAAGGACGAAGGTATCAGTAATGGAGTAGATTACCTATAGATGGTAGTCTGCCCGCTGTTGGTGAAGTTGGAGAAGAAGAAGAAGGAGATGCAGTCGACTTGTCCAGAGGTAAAGACCGTATTGCAGGTGGTATCGAGATTAGAAGAAGAAAACTCGGAGTTGAAGAAGAGTATAACCCGAGGTGAGAGGGAGAGAGAAGTATTGCAAGCGGAAGCAGTGGAGAGAGGTCAGGTAATCGAAGACCTAAAGAGAGAAGTGAGCTATCGAGAGGATCTTGCGAGGAAGAGTGACGTCGTAAGGGAGAGACAAGTAGCTGAATTTGAAATCTTGAAGCAGCAGTTTGCTGATTCAAGAGTAGAGCTCATCCATGCTATGGCGAGAGTAGCATCAAAGGATCAAGAGCTCGATCAAGTGATGGAGAGTATGGAGGAGAAGAAGCAACTTTGGCAGCGAGAGTTGGCTGCGAGATATGGAGAAGAAGAGAGATTACGAGACTTACTTCGTAATCAGGAAGAGAAGGTTGCACAGAAGGAGAAAGAGAGGGACGCGGTGAAGGCCAAATTCGAAGAAGAATTGGCGATGTACAGAGAGGAATGGCTTGCAGATCAGGAACGAGAAAGGAAGACAAGATTAGAGCCATTGCAGGAGATAGTCCTCAGGGTAAACGCAATGTTAAGTATAGAAGCCAGCGTTCGAATTGAAGAAGCGCGTCTGCAGGAGACGAGGCGAAGGCAAGTGAAAGATACAGATTTGAATGTCTTGTTGATTAAATTGAGAACTCGTGTAGATAGGAAGATCTTAGAAGTAGAAGACAATATCACGATTAGATTAGACTTAGTAAGAATAGAGTTAGAAAAGCTTCGGCAGGATGTTAAAGCAAAACTTCGGCAGGATGTTAAAGCAAAACTCGACGTAGATAACATCGGGATCCAAATGTCTTCGGAGTTGCCCTCAGCGACAGTAGAGAAGAGTGGGTCGAAAGATGAAGAGTTAGATGGATTACCCACTAGTGCAATTTCAGATCAGGAAAGAGAATTGCTGGATCTGGTAGAAGATTTAGGAGTTGTGAAACCCGAGGACAGAGTAGTAGGAAGTAAGATTACTTTGGGTTCGGGTTTGAAAGCCGAGGAAGAAGTAGACATTGGATCGGATTAGTAACCGATTTGAGATTTGAAGGGGCAGATATGAAGAGGTGCATTGTCATTTCGGAACTGCAGGTTAGAACAGTTGATGTAGAAACGGTATAGTTGTTAGAACTGTCGATTGCTTCACTATTTAAGAGTGGCATTTGCATGAAAGTGTTGTTCAGTGCTCATTATTTCTGAGAATAGATAAAGCAAAGTGCTGTGAAGTAGTGCTCGTCGCTTGAGCTTGATTCCGAGTATCAACTTTGCAATTGTGTTTGTGAATGTTTGGAGAAATTTGAAGTGCAAGTCAGAGTGCTTGTTGGATGTTGGATTCCACAGCCTTGATCTTCATTCTGTGTGTTTGATCCTGAGTGAAGTGCAATCAAAGCAATGCCTTGACAGATCTGAGAGGAATTGTAGTGTTGGTAATATTCTGCATTTGTGAGTGCAGTGCGAAGTTGATGTGAAGCAATTTCAATCGAGGAAGTTGTGCCTTCAGTGGAGGGGTAGAACACAATTCTGAGGCAAAGTCATTTTGCAGTGAAGTGCCGTTTTCGGGAGAGCCTGAATCATCACAATCAAGATTGTTTGGAAAGATTTGATGGAGTTGTGATTAAGGAGTGTTAATTTGTGACAAGACTGCGAGTCAGTGCTTGTTACTCTCTTCTGGGTGTGGTTTCTACTTGAGAGATTAAAGACGCAACCAAGAAGAACTGAAATTGTTACTTTGCTTCATATTTGGACATTTCTGACTCGTATCTCTACGGGAACGAACTTTACTTACCCGATTACCGCAAAAGTGATATTTGCCGGGTTGTCACATCCTTCACCAAAGTCTCCAAAAGTGATTTTACTCCACTACATTCATGGCCTTTTAGAAGTCCTTCAACTCTACAAATCTCACACAACTCTTTGGTCTTAGATCTTCTCCCTCCCAATCTTGGTGAGAAAGGTCCAACATGCAAACCCAAGTCAAGTAAGCCTCACCTTTCCCTCAATCTCTTGCTCTCAAAGGTCAATGGACATGAACTTGCTTTATGTCCCTTCTCTCCACATAGAAAGCACTTAGACTCACTCTTTCCTCCAAGTGGCGTAGGTTTTTGGATCCTCTCAACACTCTCTTCAAATTCTATTGTAAACTCTCTTTTCCTCAAATCCACCCCTACAATCACCTCAAACCCGTTGGGAACCTTGCATAGTCTCAATTTCCACTCTTGATGACCTCCTTTGTTCCCAAGATGAATCTAAACACTCAAACATGCTTTTTGTTGCTCTCAAACTCCTCATGCATGACATCACCACTCTGCAAAATTAACCCTTCCTCACAATGTTACTCAAATCTGCCAACCAGTACATCACAATCCTCTGAAATTTAGCACACTTGATCACACCTCTAGAGCGTCCTTCCCTACAAAATTTCAGATCTTTTCATTTGAGCCATATGGCCTAGACACCTCTCTATTCAGCACATATATTCCAGATTTGGTCTAAAAACCACCCCCTTCACTTCAAAAACTCATAACTCCATGCGCTAAAATGATCTCTCTCTAATTTTTGTAGCAGCAAGTATTATATAATGCATTTCATTTTCTTGAAAATTTTCAGAATAACTCACTAAAAATTAAAGAAATGGCAGACTTTGTAAAATTTTCCAGAGAGCATGCAGTTGCGGGAGCAATTTACCCTATCAATTTTCAAAATTTCTAGCCCAGTGTGCATAATAACTCAAGTTACTAGGCTAAAATTCAAGTAAAGTCAAAAAGTAGAAAAGAATATTCATTCACATGGGCATATTACCCTAAGCATGTGATCTTATCTTGACCGAACCACTAAGTCAAGGATTCCTTCACATGGGCTATCCTTGGACTATAGAACAATCCAAAAAGGCTTGCGGGCCCAAGAGTTCTCAACTCTTTCCTCAAAGGCAAACACCTAGGAACAATACCAAGTCACACTAGAATCCAAAATAGTGGTGCTCATCTTTTCCACTTCCTCTAAAGTAAGGTCCCCTCTATCTTAGCTATGAATAACTTTAGCTAATCATGACTAATGTAGAACCATCCTTTATCTCTATATAAATAATATCTCTCAAGTACTTGTAATACCAAGCTAAATATCACAATACCACACACATGCACAAATAGGTATTATAGGACAGTCTAAATCCTATAGAGCGAGTGGAGGGCCTACTATAGCTAGACCCTTACCTTCATTTTTGGGTCAATAGGAGCCAATGAGTGGTGGTGTTGTTTGTTGGACTTGTGGTGGACCTCATCGTAGGAGAGAGTGCCCTTAGGGCAGTGGACCTAATATCTCTGGTGTATGATAGCTAGCACTATGAGCCGGCCTATATCTCACTCAAGATGAACCTCTGATGGCTATTATGGTAGCGCACTATGGACTAAGAAAGCAAGGAACCCCAACTCCATAATACTCCTCCAAGGCTAACTCTCCAAGACTCAAGACATTGCTCACTAGACAACTCAATGAGAGAGATAGTTGCAAATGAAAGGATGATGAGTACCTCCTCACTCCTTGTTTATATACTTGTGAAATAGTTACACACTAAAGTTACTATTTACTATAGTCACTCAAGTTACTAGGCTAAAAGTTAAGTAAAGCCAAAAGTATAAAGGAATATCCATTCACATGGGCATATTCCACTAAGCATGTGATCTTATCTTGACCCAACCACTAAGTCAAGGATTCCTTCACATGGGCTATCCTTGGACTATAAAAGAATCCAAAACAAAAAGGCTTGCGGGCCCAAGAGTTCTCAACTCTCTCCTCAAAGCCAAACATTTAGGAATAATACTAAGTCAATACACTAGAATCCATAATAGTGGTGCTCATCTTTCCCACTTCCTCTTAAGTAAGGTCCCCACTATCTTAGCTTTGACTAACTTTAGCTAATCATGACTAATTTAGAACCAACCTTTATCTCTATATAAATAATATCTCTCAAGTATTTGTAACACCAAGCTAAATATCACAAAACCACACACATGCATAAATAGGTGTTAAAGCATAGAGGCATGTGAATATTGCCACAGATTTGGCACATTAGTGACCGGTGCTTTGACCTACACCCAAAGTTATAGAGTGGTAGGGCTGCTATGGCAGGTAGTAAAGGAGCTCTAGGCCATGGAGGACGTGGTGGTAGAGGATCCACACCTAGTAGAGGTGTAGTACCTGCCCTTACTTCCAATACAGCCATGACTTCTTGCATTGAGCAATTGGAGTAGAGATTGGCTAGCATGGCCATAGCTTAGAGGAGATCAGATTTGGGTGTTGAGGCTTCCACCTCATATGTTAGTGATAGAGATGCTTTGGATTTCATATGTGGAGCAGCATAGGTAGATGTCTCCGCCATAGTGACTAGGAGTGCAGTATGTGCTCTAGAGCCTAGAGGAGTATTTGTGGAGTTGGTGTGGTGCACACATTTTTTGTTTTTGTTCAAAATAAAGGAGAAGAAGTGTATAGAGAAGTCAAATTGTGCCTGTATGGCCAAAGAAGGCAAAGAAAAGAGTCTTCGGGATGAAACCCAAAGTAAAGTGACTTTGGGTCATAAGGCAAAGTACTCAAAAATGCCCTATCAGCATACAAAGCAAAGTAAGGAGTCTTTGTATCAGGTGGAGCTCAACCCGAGGCAAAGACAGTCTAACAACCTTTTGTCAAGGCGATAAATTCAAGAAGGGACCGTTCAAAACTAGCGGCCCATAGGCGTGAAGTACGATTGACGGTGACAAGCGCATGCAAGAGGTGTGATTTCTCGGTAGAAACTCAAATTGAAGAGAGACGAAGAAAGCGCAACTCTATAAAAATCGGGCTTACAACAAAGCAATGTCAAGCAATTTTCCTTTGCCATTGAGAAGTCATCTTGCAGGTGATCATGGAAAGGGAAATAGAGTTGAAGATGCGCTAGTGTGTAAGCGAGAAGTTGAGAGAGTGAAACCGAGAGACAATGAGAAAGGAGGAGAGATAGGAGGAGGAAAGAAGAACTCCAAATTCACAATTAGGAATCATGCAATTCAGAGGTTAGACATGATTGCAAGAATTGAAGTCTTGAGCCGACTTTGGATCATGTTCTTGGCATGGAATTGGAATGTCAGTTTTCCAGGTTTTATGACCGAGATTATCAAGAGCAAGTATCTCGATGGCCCCGAGGAAGAGGGGAAGAGAGGAAATCCGGCTCACTGGACGGAGTCGGATTGGAGATTAGTGCTTGGGAGAGAAGCAGGCATGGGAGCAGGGTACCACCTTCTTGGGTAAGGGAGAAGTAGCAAAAGAAACTCAAGAAGTGAGAGACACATTCTCTTCGAAGAGAATGAAGAACGGATACAAGGTTGAGAGTTACAAGGATCCAGTGAAGAGAGGGTTTAGGGTTTAGTGATCTCATGGTAATCTTGAAGCCGGAGAGAACGACTTATGTGATGAAACACCAAGCACTGTTCTTCCATAAGTTGTTTGCAGGAGAACCAATCAACTAGGCAAGGTGCTTCCATGGTAGGACACGACAAATGCTGTGGAATCTGTGGGATAAGTTGCCTCCACATTACATCATGCCATTTGCAGCACATTTTTACCTTGGGTTGAATTTGCTCAACTTGGCGGAGCAAAATCAAATGGTATCGCACTTCCATCCCGACTTGAGAAGAGAAGTCGACGCAGAGGTGCAATAGTATATCCTTCAAATCCGAAGCACTTTGAGTACTACGCAAAGATGGGGAAGAGCATGGAAATAGAAGTGAGTACTCCAAAGACAAAGAAGCAAAGTCGGCAGGGCAAAGCCAAAGACAAGACACGACCTCGGAAGACCAAGAGAGGAAACCCGAGGAGAGGCATGGTGGTGATCGCGTCAGAAGATGAAGACTCAGAAGGTGAAGCCGAGTGCAAGTCTGAAGACTTGGAATGCAAGGAGGAACCAGAGCTAATGCTGCAAAGTGGGGATACAAGTAGCGACAGCAATGAAGGTGGAGAAATGATGTCGGTACCAGTTGTTGTGGAGGAAGAAGAAGAAGTTCAAGTGGAGCTCGAGCCAAAAGACAATACAAAGTTGGAGGATGAGATACCTAAGCCCAAAGAGAAGAAGATCGCAACTCAGAGGGTAGTTTGTTCAAGATGCAAGGCGAAGTGTGAAGCGGGTCCAAGTAAGGTGAAGGAAGAAGTGAATGCTAGCTCAGGAAGTGAGGTGTCGATTCCGATACAAAGACTGCAAAGACGAAGGCGAGTATAGGGAGAACAAGAAGTGAGAAGGGAGATTGCTACCCAGGAGGAAGTAGTTGCGAGTAATGGAGTGGAGTACTTGCAGGAGATTGTGTGTCCATTGCTGGTGAAGTTGGAGCACAAGAAGAAGGAGATGCAGTCGACATGTCCAGAGGTGAAGACTATTCTGCAAGTGTTGTCAAGATTAGAAGAAGAGAACTTGGAGTTGAAGGCGATTATAACCCGAGGTGAGGAGGAAAGGGAAGTACTGCAAGGGAAGTCAGTAGTGAAGAATCAAGTAATTGAAGACTTGAAGAGAGAGGTAATGTATCTTGTTAAGAAGAGTGACATAGCGAGGGAAAGACAAGTAGCAGAGTATGAGATCTTGAAGCAACAGTTTGTTGATTCAAGATTAGAAATTATCCATGCTATGGCGAGGGTAGCAGTGAAGGAACAAGAGCTTGATACAATGATGGAGAGTGTAGAGGAGAAGAAGCAACTCTGGCAAAGGGAGTTGGCAATGCAATATAGAGAAGAGGAGAGATTACGAGAGTTACTTCGTAATCAGGAGGAGAAGATTGAGCAGAAGGAGAAGGAGAAAGAAACGGTGAAAGCCAAGTTCAAAGCGGAGTTGGTGATGTACATGGAGGATTGGCTTGCAGATCATGAACGAGAAAGGAAGATGCGATTGGAGCCACTGAAGGAGATTGTCCTCAAAATGAACGTGATGCTAAGTACAGAGGCCAGCATTCGGATTGAAGAGATGACGCTGCACGAGTTGAAGTTGTTGGTGCAGGAGACGAGGAGAAGATAGGCAAAAGATAGAGATTTGAATGCCTTGTTGATCAGTCTAAGAACTCGGGTAGATAGGAAGATATTAGAAGTGGAAGATAATATCACAATTAGATTAGACTTAGTGAAATTAGAGATAGAGAAACTTCGGAAGGATGTCACAGCCAAACCCGAAGTAGATGAAGTAGAGGTATAGATGACTTTGGAGTTAGCGATGGAGATATTAGAGAAGAATGGGTCAGCAGATAAGGAGTTAGATAGATTACCCACTAGTGAAATTTCAGATCAGGAAAGAGAATTGTTAGATCCGGTAGAGGATGTAGGAGTTATGAAACCCGAGGACAGAGTAGTAGGAAGTAAAATTACTTCAGGTTTGGGTTTGAAAGCCGAAGAAGAAGTAGAGATTGGATCTGTAACACCAATTTGTGCATGTGTGTGGTATTGTGATATTTAGCTTGGTATTACAAGTACTTAAGAGATATTATTTATATAGAGATAAAGGATGGTTCTATATTAGTCATGGTTAGCTAAAGTTAGTCATAGCTAAGATAGATGGGACCTTACTTTAGAGGAAGTAGAAAAGATGAGCACCACTATTTTGGATTTTAGTGTGTTGACTTGGTATTATTCCTAGGTGTTTGGCTTTGGGGAAAGAGTTGAGAACTCTTGGGCCCGCAAGCCTTTTTGTTTTGGATTCTTCTTTAGTCCAAGGATAGCCCATGTGAAGGAATCCTTGCTTTAGTGGTTGGGTCAAGATAAGACCACATGCTTAGGAGAATATGCCCATGTGAATGGATATTCCTTTCTACTTTTTGACTTTACTTGACTTTTAGTCTAGTAACTTGAGTTACTACGGTAATTAGTAACTTTGGTACGTAACTATTTCACAAGTATATAAACAAGGAGTGAGGAGGTACTCATCATCCTTTCATTTGCAACTATCTCTCTCTCATTGAGTTCTCTAGTGAGCAATGTCTTGAGTCTTGGAGTGTTAGCCTTGGAGGAGTATGATGGAGTTGGGGTTCCTTGCCTTCTTAGTCCATGGTGCGCTACCATAATAGCCATCAGAGGTTCATCCTGAGTGAGAGACAGGCCGGCTCACATTTTTGGTTCCGTTGCCGGGACCTCTCTAGAAGGCAAGATAATGTTCCGCGTCCAATTCTACATTAGGCAGAAGGAGGCTATGAGAGCTCACTTGGAGAGAACATTAGGAGAGGAGAGGGCTGAACTTATGTTAGAGAACCAAGATCCATTTGTATACCCTGTAGTTCATTATGATGTCTTTGAGGTGATTTTGTACATCTTGTACACATGAGAGGAATTGGAGAGATTGTGTGAGGTGGATTGCAGATTTTGGGGATTAAGGTGATTTTGGGCAAAATCTCAAGTTTGAGATCTGGACTTGAGATTTCTACACATGATAGCTTGGGTTATCTTTTAGTTAGCACACTTGAAATTATTGAGAGAGCTTCTATGCGCACTGGGCTAGAATTTTTGAAAGTTGATAGGGTAAAGTGCTCCCGCAACTGCATGCTCTCTGGAAAATTGTACAGAGTCTGCCATTTCTTCAATTTTTAGTGAATTGTCCTGAAACTTTCCAAGAAAATTCAGTGCATTGTATCCTACCTGGTGCCACAAAAATTAGAGAGAGATCATTTTTGCGCAGTGCGTTATGAGTTTTTGAAGTGAGGGGGGTGGTTTTCAGACCAAATCTGAAATATGGGTGCTGAATAGAAAGGTGTCTAGGCCAAATGGCTCGATGAAAAGATCTAAAATTTTGCAGGGAGGGACGCCCTAGAGTTGTGATCAAGTGTGGAAAATTTCAGAGGACTGTGACATATTCGTTGGGAGATTTGAGTGACATTGTGAGGAAGGGTCAATTCTGCAGAGTGGAGATCTCATGCATGAGAAGTTTGAGATCAACAAAAAGCATGTTTGAGTGTTTAGATTCATCTTTGGGAACATGGAGGGTCATCAAGAGTGGAAATTGAGATTATGCAAGGTTCCCCAAGGGTTTGAGGTGATTGTAGGGGTGGATTTGAGGAAAAGAGAGTTTACAATAGAATTTGAAGAGAGTGTTGAGAGGATCCAAAAACCTACACCACTTGGAGGAAAGAGTGAGTCTAAGTGCTTTCTATGTGGAGAGAAGGGACATAAGGCAAGTTCATGTCCATTAACCTTTGAGAGCAAGAGATTGAGGGAAAGGAGAGGCTTACTTGACTTGGGTTTGCATGTTGGACCTTCTTCACCAAGATTGGGAGGGAGAAGATCTAAGACCAAGGAGTTGTGTGAGGTTTGTGGAGTTGAAGGACTTCCAAAAGGACATGAGTGTAGTGGAGTAAAAGCACTTTTGGAAACTTTGGTGAAGGATCTTGGAGAGAGTCTTAGTACAGCTACAGAAATACTACCACCTTCATCAGCTAGTTCTCAAGATTAGTGATGGAGATAATCTTTCAACTTATGGATAAACTATCCATGAGAGTTAGATTAATATGCACTCTAGGATTTGATGTTGCTATAGAAATCTTGGAGCAACCTGAACCTTTTGTGTTCCCTAGAGTGGATTATTCTCAGATGGTGTTAGTCATGTATATACTCTATTAGTAATAGAGTGAGAGAAAAAAAAAGAGAAAAAAAAAATTTTAAGAGAAAAGAAAGATAGTGAGGGGTTAAGATGGGGAAACTTCCGGTTTTCTTTGGCAAGGATGGAGAAGATGTGGAGGCCTTTGTGAGAGACTTCAAGAGAGCTTGCATAGGAAACAATGAGAGGAGGAAGAATGAGTGGGCCTCATTATTACCAGATTTCTTTGAGGATGCAGCACTTACATGGTATGAGTCAGAATACCAAAAGAGAGAGAGGAGAGAGGGGGAAGAGGAGTCTTGGGAGACTTTGACTTCAGCACTCATTGAGAACTTTCTTCTTGATGAGAGTTATGAGAGATTGATGAGTGAGGTTACATTTCTCAAGCAAGGAGATGGAGAGAAAGTGAGGGTCTATGTGGAAAGAGTGGAAAAGTTGGAGTCCAGATTTCGCATAGTGTTGAGGAAGGGTGGGGATGATGTGGAGACTACAATGATTGGCATAGGGGCTATGCTCACCAAGAATTTTGTGGGAGGATTGAGACCACAAATTAGAAGCAAGGTGAGATATGAGAAACCTTCTTCCAAGGTTGAAGCTATCAAGATCGCAATTCGTATGGAGGAGAGTTTGGAAGGGGATGAAAGTGATTTGGTGGTGAAGGAGGTTGTGCATCCTCCTCAAGGCTACAAGTATGGTGGAACTTCTGATACTTTGGTGACAAGGGTTGCACCACAAGTAGTAGTTGCTCCAGTTCTTGCACCTCCACCAAAAGATCCACTCCAAACCATCACAGAACAACTTGCGGATCTCAAGATCAATGTGGTGCAATTATGGGAGAAGAGAGAGGTGGATCAGAATGTAGGGAGAGGGCCTAGGAGTTATGGAAACCATCCATATAGAGGAGGCCAACCAGCCAACAATTTCAATGATAGAAATTGTTTTGGTTGTGGGGGAAGAGGCCATATCCAAAGGAATTGCCCAAATTCCACTTACCATGGAGGAAGGGGTTATGAGGGAGCCAATAGAGGGAAAGAGGGAGGTAGTGAAACCCAAGTGGCTCCTAATCCCAACAAAGGTAAGGGGATAGCATCCATAGATGTGGTTGAGAGCAAGTATGAGAAGGGAGAGTGCTCAAACTCCAAGGGTCCTAATTTGGAGCTTTTGGCACAAGAGAAGAAGAGAGCTCGTTTTGCAGAGGATGTTCACTCTTCTCAAGGATTTACTTCAAGCAAGGATACTCCTATGTCTACTAGGAGCACTCGCACCTCAACACCATCAACAACAAAGACTCCAAGGAAGAAGTTGGGGATGGAGGACTTCTTGATCTCCAAGCAACAATGGAACTACAATGTGTTGGAGGATGTTGGTAGTCACAAGGCTAACATCACAGTGGGCCAATTAATTGCTTTGAACCCTACCTTGAGAAAGGAGCTTAGAGGTGGTTTGAGTTCTACAAGGAGCAAGAAGAAGAAGAAGGCAAAAGTTCCAATATCAATGGGGGTGGTGGATGCCAAGCCAGCACCATGGGAAGCTTGTGAATATGCCTCCAAGATTGATGTGAGAGTGAATGGTCACAACATCAAGGATGCATTGGTTGATGGAGGATCAGCAGTGAATGCCATGTCAGAAAGGTTGATGAAGAAGTTGGGTATGATACCCTCAAGACCTTCAACATTTGTGGTGAGCATGGCAAACAAGCAACAAGTTTGACCAGTAGGGGTGATGGATAAGGTGGTAGTTTCAGTTATGGGAGTTCAAAATCTCATGACTTTCCAAGTCTTGAAGGATTCAAGCTATGACTTACTTCTTGGGAGGCCATGGTTGAGAGCAGCACGCACAACTGATCGATGGCACAAAGGGTACTTGAGGATTGGGCCATCAAACCATAGAGTCACTGTTCCTGTGACTAACACCACCAACACTTCACATTCAGATACCCCATCTTCTAATTATTGGGAATCAGATTCTGAAGAAGGAGCTTCAGGTGTGGACACAAGCATGGAAGAGGAGACTTCCACGGAGGAGGATGAATCTGAATCTGATTCAGATGTGTATCCCTTGTGTGCTATGGATTTTGCACCTAAGCCAGAGGTTTTGAAGGACCCAGATAAATCACCATTGACACTTGAGGAGGTAGAGAGAAGGTTATCTACCCTCAAGTATGGCCCAAATGTTACCAAGGAGGAGAAGGTGAAATTTGAGGAGATTTTCCGCAAGTTCATCCATGTGTTTGCTTTTAGTTACAAGGATTTGAAGGAAGTCACCTTGGAGGAGCACAAGATAGAGGTGGAGTCACATGCAAGACCAATCCGCCAAAAGCAACGTCGCATTAGCCCACCAATATCTTTGGTTGTGAAGGAGGAGATTGATAAGCTCAAGGAGGCTGGATTTATCTTTGAGGTGGAGAATTCAGAATGGGTGTCTCCAATTGTCATTGTGAAGAAAAAGAATGGCAAGCTTCGGGTATGTGTGGATTACAAGAAGCTTAATGCTGTTACCAAGAAGGACTACTACCCATTGCCATTCATTGATGAGATCTTGGAGGAGGTTGCAGGTCATGAGAGGTACAGTTTTGGAGATGGTTATAGTGGATATAACCAAATAAAGATTGCACCAGAGCATCAACAACTCACCACATTCACCACACCTTGGGGAACTTACGCTTTCAAGGTCATGCCTTTTGGGCTTTGCAATGCTCCAGCCACATTCCAACGGTTCATGAACAAGGTATTTGAACCTTTCATTGGGAAATTTGTGAGAGATTTCATTGATGACTTTTGTGTCTATGGGAGCAAGGAGGAGCACTTTGAGCACCTAATCAAAGTCTTGCAACGCTTGGATGAGGCAAATGCATCACTCAACCCAGAGAAGTGCATTTTTGGATGTGAAGAAGGTCTACTTTTGGGGCACATCATCTCCAAGGATGGAATAGCAGTTGATCCTGAGAAGGTGAGGAAAATCTCAGACCTTCCATTCCCTTCAAGCTTGACAAAGTTACGCCAATTCTTGGGAATGGTTGGGTACTATAGGAGGTTCATCTTCTCATTTTCCAACAAGGCTTATGCATTGACCATCTACATGAAGAAGGGTGTAGATTACATGGTGATTTTGGAAGACAAGGAGGCTCTCAAAGCTTTTGAGGAGCTCAAGCAATCCCTTGTTGTAGCTCCAATTCTTGCTAAACCTGATTGGAGTAAGCCTTTCATCCTCTACACTGATGCTTCTAATGTAGCTATAGGATGCACTCTTAGTCAATTAGACCAAGATGGGCATGATCATCCAATAGCTTATGCTAGTAGGCAGATGGTTTCAGCAGAGAAGAACTACTCTGTCACAGAGAGAGAAGGGTTGGCAGTGATCTTTGGTCTCAAGAAGTTTAGACACTACTTGATTGGAGGGAAAGCCACAATTGTCACGGATCACAAGGCTTTGAAGTACATCTTCAACAAGCCTAATGTTGAAGGGAGACTAGCAAGGTGGATGATAATCTTGTCTGAGTATGACTACACAATTGAGGATAGGCCAGGAAAGAAACATGCAAATGCTGATTTGTTATCTAGAGCCTATGATCATGATGGAGATGAGCCAGTAGATGATTCCTTCCCGGATGAGGAGCTCATGACAATCTCAGTCACTCAAGAGATTCCAATGGAGTACAAGGAGATTGTGGATTTTGTGACAAGAGGTAACTATCCAGAAGGGATGCATGCTAGGGAGAGGAAGGCCCTTGCAGCAAGATCTAGACCTTACACAATGGTGGAGGATATTCTTTTTCACCAAGGAGCAGATGGTCTACTTCGAAGAGCAGTGGGTAAGGAAGAGTCTATCCTACTCATAAAGGAGTTTCATGAAGGTTTAGTATGTGGAGGACACTTTGCAGGAAAGGTGACTGCTTTCAAGATTCTAGATGCAGGTTACCATTGGAGAGGGATTTTCAAGGATTGTCTTGATTATTGCAAAACTTGTCATGTTTGTCAAGCTTTTGCTAGAAAGTCTACATCCACTCCACCCTTAGATCAATTCCATTGCTAGGACCTTTTGAGAAGTGGGGAATTGATTTTGTAGGACCTCTCAATAGAACCCCAAGGAACAATCGGTACATTGTGGTAGTTACTGATTACCTTACCAAGTGGGTTGAGGCTAGACCATTGAGGGACAAGAATGAAGATGAAGTGGGTAGATTTCTTTATGAACGCATTATCACTAGGTTTGGATGCCCTTTGGAGTTGGTTTCTGATAGAGGAGGAGAGTTTACAGGAAGCATTACTACAGCCATGCTACGACATTTCTCTATCACACATAGAGTAACTACATCCTATAAGCCAAATTCCAATGGCTTGGCAGAGAGAACCAATCAGACCTTGTGCATGATGTTGGCCAAAGATGCAGAAATGGAGGGGGCTAAACATCATTGGGACAAGAGGATTCATGCAGTTTTGTGGGAGTATAGGACAACCATGAAGACTTCCACTGGATATTCTCCATTCCAATTGGTGTATGGTATTGAGTCTACCTTACCTATTCACTTTGATCTTCCTACCTTCCAAAGCATTCATAGGAGATTGAAGAAAGCACAAGGAAGTGATGCAGAGAAGTCAAGGAAGGATCAACTCATGGAGTTGGAAGAGGCAAGAGCAGTTGCTATGGTTCGAGTGGAGCAAGCCCAAAGGAAACAAAAGGAGAGCTATGACAAGAGGCAAGGCAAGAAGAAGGTGGAGCCTTTCAAAGAAGGTGATTGGGTAATGTTGTTTGATTCCATTCGATTCAAGAGAGTACAAAAGAAGTTTTTGCCTAAGTACTTTGGACCTTTCATAGTAGAGAAGGTGTGGGGAAATTACACTTATGATCTCAAGGAGTTGGGAGGAAGACACTTTGATAGGATTAACCATGATAAGTTGAAGATGTACCATAGAAGGTAGAGAGACCTTCACTTTGAGGACAAAGTGAAAACTTAGTCCGGGGGTAAATGTAACACCCATTTGTGCATGTGTGTGGTATTGTGATATTTAGCTTGGTATTACAAGTACTTAAGAGATATTATTTATATAGAGATAAAGGATGGTTCTATATTAGTCATGGTTAGCTAAAGTTAGTCATAGCTAAGATAGATGGGACCTTACTTTAGAGGAAGTAGAAAAGATGAGCACCACTATTTTGGATTTTAGTGTGTTGACTTGGTATTATTCCTAGGTGTTTGGCTTTGGGGAAAGAGTTGAGAACTCTTGGGCCCGCAAGCCTTTTTGTTTTGGATTCTTCTTTAGTCCAAGGATAGCCCATGTGAAGGAATCCTTGCTTTAGTGGTTGGGTCAAGATAAGACCACATGCTTAGGGGAATATGCCCATGTGAATGGATATTCCTTTCTACTTTTTGACTTTACTTGACTTTTAGTCTAGTAACTTGAGTTACTACGGTAATTAGTAACTTTGGTACGTAACTATTTCACAAGTATATAAACAAGGAGTGAGGAAGTACTCATCATCCTTTCATTTGCAACTATCTCTCTCTCATTGAGTTCTCTAGTGAGCAATGTCTTGAGTCTTGGAGTGTTAGCCTTGGAGGAGTATGATGGAGTTGGGGTTCCTTGCCTTCTTAGTCCATGGTGCGCTACCATAATAGCCATCAGAGGTTCATCCTGAGTGAGAGACAGGCCGGCTCACAGATCGAATTAGTAACCAATTGGAGATTTGAATAGGCAGATATGAAGAGGTGCATTGTCATTTCAGATCTATAGGTTTGTAAAGTCATAAGGAAGAGGTACATTAGGAAGATAATTGTCATTTGCTTCAGTATTTAAGGGGAGCATTTGTAGTATTATGTTGTTCAATGCTCATTATTTCTGAGAATAGATAAAGCAAAGTGTTGTGAAGTAATGCTCGTCGCTTGAGCTTGATTCTGAGTATCAGCTTTGCAATTGTGTTTGTGAGTGTGTGAAGGATTTTGAAGTGCAAGTCAGTGTGCTTGTTGGATGTTGGATTCCGTAGCCTTGATCTTCATTTTGTGTATTTGATCCTGAGTGAAGTGCAATCGGAGCAATGCCTTGATAGATCTAAGAGGAATTGTAGTGTTGGTAGTATTTTTCATTTGTGAGTGCAGTGCAAGGTTGATGTGAAGCAATTTCAAACAAGGAAGTTGTGTCTTCAGTGGAGAGGTGGAACACAATTCTGAGGCAAAGTCGTTTTATAGTGTAGTGCCATTTTTGGGAGAGCCTGAATCATCACAATCAAGATTGTTTGGAAAGAGTTGATGGAGTTGTGATTTAGAAGTGTTAATTCGTGACAAGACTGCAAATCAGTACTTATTACTCTCTTCTAGGTGTGGTTTCTACCTGAGAGATTAAAGACGCAACCAAGAAGAGCTAAAATTGTTACTTTGCTTTGTATTTGACCAATTCTGACTCGTATCTCTATGAGAACGAACTTTACTTACCCAATTACCACAAAAGTGATATTTGTCGGGTTGTCATAGTTGGACCCATAGAGGGGAGAGGTTGGGAGACAGGTCAGACTTCCTCAGTCTTTCATGCTCTCTGAGGCCTTACAAACATCATCCATGGCTCCTAGACATCCTAGTGCAGGCGTGGTAGTTGGTGATGGGGTGTATGATGGACTACCTACTAGTCAGCCACCTGCTACTCCTTAGATTGAGTCTAGCATAATGTTGAAGGTGGCTCAATTGATTATGCACTATCTTTTATTTTCAACCAATCAGATGTGTACATTGGGAGTTGACCCAACCCTAGTGTTCCAGTTGGTTGCCATGCTTTGTGAGGGTAGGGATGATGTGGTCTCTACTACTAGAGCAAAGGTGGTTGATAGTGGAGTTGACTTGGTTGAGGAGCATGGGATTTTCTCAACAACCAATGATTTGTGGCAAGTAGCAATGGCTAGATTGGAAGAGTTACCAGCTAGACTGGCCTTTGAGCAAGCGTGGTTTACACCTGGGGTTGTCCTATTGGATAACCAAAAGGGGAATTTTTTTTTGGTGGGATCTTCAAGGAAGGTCCATACACCATAGAGGGTCTTACTTGACTCTGGTGTGCAACCCCTTATGTTGGAGAAGGCTACAATTGTCGGTTTGGAGTTACGGAGGACCAATGTGGAGAGGTGTCCATTTTAGATCCAGACATCTCTAGGTGGTGGTTTGACATAGTACATCATAAGCGGGGAGCTTGTTGTCCAAGTTCACCATGGTCACCCAACTGATAGCTCGGTGGTGAGAGCTCAGACTATTGCGACAATGGTTGAGTCATTTGATGTGCTAGTTGGGGGAGCAGTGTTATAGCCCATGGGTTCTAGTATTGACTATTGGGAAGAGACAACCTCTTATAGACCAGGTTGATAGTCAAGTGAGGGACAAGTATGTCACCTACCAATATGCTTTAAATAGTGGTAATCTTGGCTCACTATAGTCCGTGACTATGGCAGCATCAATTTCAACTTTTAGTGTTGTTGTTACTTGGCCTAGTGACTTATTGGAGGTGAACAACCATGTAGAGGATACTCTAGTATCAGAGGAGATCACTCAAGTTTGGAGTACGAGTGGGATTGTTCCATCCACCTTGGATGTTCTATTGAGGAGTTTAGAGGAGGCATTGCAGCAACATGCAAATCAATTGGTGCAGCAAGCTTGGAGTGGAGTGTGACAACCCGGCAAATATCACTTTTGTGGTAATTGGGTAAGTAAAGTTTGTTCCCGTAGAGGTATTGGTCAGAAATGTCCAAATACAAAGTCAAATGTCACAATGTAGTTCTTCTTGGTTGAATCTTTAATCTCTTAGGTAGAAACCACACCTAGAAGAGAGTAACAAGCACTGATTCGCAGTCTTGTCATGAATTCACACTCCTTAATCACAACTCCTTCAATTCTTTCCAAACAATCTTGATTGTGATGATTCAGGCTCTCCTGAAAATGGCACTTCACTGCAAAACAACTTTGCCTCAAAATTGTGTTCCACCCTTCCACTGAAGGCACAACTTCCTCGATCAAAATTGCTTCACATCAACTTTGTGCTACACTCATAACTGCAGAATACTACCAACACTACAATTCCTCTCAGATTTGTCAAGGCATTGCTTTGATTGCACTTCACTCAGGATCAAACACACAGAATGAAGACCAAGGCTGCGGAATCCAACATCCAACAAGCACATTGACTTGCATTTCAAATTTCTCCAGACACTCACAATTACAAACACAAAGTTGATACTCAGAATCAAGCTCAAGCGATGAGCACTGCTTCACAGCACTTTGCTTTATCTATTCTCAAAAATAATGAGTGCTAAACAACAATTTCTTGCAAATGCCACTCTTAAATAGTGAAGCAAATGACAATTCTAACAAAAATACCGTTCTACAACAACTCTACAAACATGCAAATCCAAAATGACAATGCACCTCTTCATAGCTGCCTCTTCAAATCTCAAATATGTTACTAATCCGATCCGATGTCAACCTCGTCATTGGCTTTCAAACCCAATAATCTCTCTATAATTTCCCCATCCTTGGGTCTATCCAATTTTACTCTTAACGCTTCTATTTTTACAATTTCTTCACTACAATCTACAATTGAGGTCATGGGTAATTCATCTACTCCCTTATCTCCTGACCCACTCTTCTCTAAAGTTTCAGAGATCAACTCCGAAGACACTTGCACTCCTACCTCTACAACTTTAGGTCTTCGTACTTCTTCTACCTCACTATAAATTTTAGCTAACTCTGTCCTAATAACCTCTAGTCTGAGACACACATTGTCTCCCACCTCTAACATCTTCCTTCTACACGATCTCGTGGATGAATTAAGAGATTATTTAATTCCATATCCTTTTCCTTCCTCTTGCGCGTCTCCTGCACTAGTAACTTTAGCTCATGCAACCTTGCCTCTTTGAGTTTACATTCAACTTCTGTACTCAGCATGGCCTTGATTTCATTGATGATGCCTTCTACCTCACTAGTTTCTTCCACCACCGTAAGCTTCTCCTTCTTCCTCTCTTCTTCCAATTCATTGCAATACATCTAGAGCTCATCTTCAAATTTAGCTTTTAATGCCTCCTTCTCCCTCCAATTCACAAAGAGTTGCTCCTCTGCTACTCGCATCAACCCTCTCAATTGATCATTTTCTCTACTACGCTCCATTAACTCTCATTGCCAGACCTGATCTTTCTTTGCTGCCCTCTTCTTGAGGCTCTCCAACTCTTGCTCCATCACCGTAGCAACTGCTTGGAGTATATCAATTCTACTCACACCTCTACAAGTTCTCCTTTCAACCCTGCAGCCATCACAATCATCTCCTTTGCTTCCTCACAACTCTTTACTAATTCTTCCCTCGTCACCTCAAAGTGCTTACTTCAAAGAACCTCTTCAACCCAAAGTTCTTTGACCTCCATCTCCACCCTTGTCAGCTTACTTTGTAGCAACGAATTTTTGGCACTCTAGGTCTTAACTACTGCTAACTCATCCAGTACCTCAAGTTTGGCACTTATCATCTCCATCTTCTTTTGCTGCAACATCGTCAATAGCGGACATACGACCTTGGACAAATAGTCCACTCCTTTGCACCTTACGTCCTTGGCTCGGACTTTGGGTTCCGACCCCTCTACATCTTGTACCTTGCTCTGAATTCAAGATCTTTGCACCTTCAAAGTTTCTTCTTCAAAACTTTCTCCCTCTTCTTGAGTAATTTTACTAGGCCCAACTACGGATACATTTAGAGCATTCTTACTCTTGGCAGTTCGGGGTTGTGCCACAACTTCCTTGCCCTTCTTCTTCTCATTGCCTCATTCTATAACACCCATTTGTGCATGTGTGTGGTATTGTGATATTTAGCTTGGTATTACAAGTACTTAAGAGATATTATTTATACAGAAATAAAGGATGGTTCTATATTAGTCATGGTTAGCTAAAGTTAGTCATAATTAAGATAGAAGAGACCTTACTTTAGAGGAAGTGGAAAAGATGAGCAGCACTATTTTGGATTTTAGTGTGTTGACTTGGTATTATTCCTAGGTGTTTGGCTTTGAGGAAAGAGTTGAGAACTCTTGGGTCAAGATAAGACCACATACTTAGGGAAATATGCCCATGTGAATAGATATTCCTTTCTACTTTTTGACTTTACTTGACTTTTAGTCTAGTAAAAGTCACTTGAGTTACTACGGTAATTAGTTACTTTGGTACGTAACTATTTCACAAGTATATAAACAAGGGGTGAGGAGGTACTCGGCATCCTTTCATTTGCAACTATCTCTCTCTCATTGAGTTCTCTAGTGAGCAATGTCTTGAGTCTTGGAGTGTTAGCCTTGGAGGAGTATGATGGAGTTGGGGTTCCTTGCCTTCTTAGTCCATGGTGCGCTACCATAATAGCCATCAGAGGTTCATCTTGAGTGAGAGACAGGCCGGCTCATATTTTTGGTTCCATTGCCGAGACCTCTAGGAGGCAAGATAATGTTCCACGTTCAATCCTACATTAGGCAGAAGAAGGCTATGAGAGCTCACTTGGAGAGAACATTAGGAAAGGAGAGGGCTGAACTTATGTTAGAGAACCAAGATCCATTTGTATACATTGTAGTTCATTATGATGTCTTTGAAGTGATTTTGTATATCTTGTACACATGAGAGGATTTGGAAAGATTATATGAGGTGGATTGCAGATTTTGGGGATTAAGGTGATTTTGGGCAAAATCTCAAGTTTGAGATCTGAACTTGAAATTTCTACACATGATAGCTTAGCTTATCTTTCAGTTAGTACACTTTTGAATTATTCTGAGAGCTATTATACGCATTGGGCTAGAATTTTTGAAAGTTGATAGGGTAAACTGCTCACGCAATTGCATGCTCTCTGGAAAAATGTACAGAGTCTGCCATTTATTTAATTTTTAGTGAATTGTTGTGAAACTTCCCAAGAAAATTCAGTACGTTATATCCTACTTGCTGACACAAAAATTAGAGAGAGATCATTTTGGCGCATGGAGTTATGAGTCTTTGAAGTGAAAGGGGTGGTTTTCAGACTAAATCTGGAATATGTGTGCTAAATAGAAAGGTGTCTAGGCCAAATGGCTCAGATGAAAAGATCTGAAATTTTGCATGGAGGGACACCCTGGAGTTGTGATCATGTGTGCAAAATTTCAGAGGATTATCACATAGAAGTTGAGAGATCTAAGTGAAATTGTGAGGAAGGGTCAATTTTGCAAAGTGGAGATCTCATGCATGAGGAGTTTGAGAGCAACAAAAAGTATGTTTGAGTGTTTAGATTCATCTTGGGAACATGTAGGGTCACCAAGAGTTGAAATTGAGCCTATGCAAGGTTCCCCAAGGGACATAAGGCATGTTCATGCTTTCTATGTGGAGAGAAGGGACATAAGGCAAGTTCATGTCCATTGACCTTTGAGAGCAAGAGATTGAGGGAAAGGTGATGCTTACTTGACTTGGGTTTGCATGTTGGACCTTCTTCACCAAGATTGGGAGGGAGAAAATCTAAGACCAAGGAGTTGTGTGATGTTTGTGGAGTTGAAGGACTTCCAAAAGGACATGAATGTAGTGGAGTAAAATCACTTTTAGAGACTTTGGTGAAGGATCTTAGAGAGAGTCTTAGTACAGCTACAGAAATACTACCACCTTCATAAGCTAGTTCTCAAGATTAGTGATGGAGATAATCTTTCAACTTATGGATAAACTATCCATGAGGGTTTGATTAATATGCACTCTAGGATTTGATGTTGCTATAGAAATCTTGGAGCAACCTGAACCTTTTGTGTTCCCTAGGGTGGATTACTCTCAAATGGTGTTAGTCATGTACATACTCTATTAGTTATAGAGTGAGAGAAAAGAAAAGAGGAAAAAAAGTTTGAGAGAAAGAAAGATAGTGAGAGGTTAAGATGGGGAAACTTCCGGTTTTCTTTGGCAAGGATGGAGAAGATGTGGAGGCCTTTGTGAGAGACTTCAAGAGAGCTTGCATAAGAAACAATGAGAGGAGGAAGAATGAGTGGGCATCATTATTACCAGATTTCTTTGAAGATGCAGCACTTACATGGTATGAGTCAAAATACCAAAAGAGCGAGAGGAGAGATAGGGAAGAAGAGTCTTGGGAGAGTTTGACTTCAACACTCATTGAGAACTTTCTCCCATATGAGAGTTATGAGAGATTGATGAGTAAGGTTACCTTTCTCAAACAAGGAGATGGAGAGAAAGTGAGAGTCTATGTGGAAAGAGTGGAAAAGTTAAAGTCCAAATTTTGCATAATGTTGAGGAAGAGTAGGGATGATGTGGAGACTAAAATGATTGGCATAGGGTCCATGCTCACCAAGAATTTCTTGGGAGGGTTGAGACCACAAATTAGAAGCAAGGTGAGATATAAGAAATCTTCTTCTAAGGTTGAAGCTATCAAGATTGCAATTCATATGGAGGAGAGTTTGGAAGGGGATGAGAGTGATTTGGTGGTGAAGGAGGTTGTGTATCCTCCTCAAGGCTACAAGTATGGTGGAACCTCTGATACTTTGGTGGCAAGGGTTTCACCACAAGTAGTAGTTGCTCTAGTTGTTGCACCTCTACCAAAAGATCCACTTCAAACCATCACAGAATAACTTGCGGATCTCAAGATCAATGTGGTGCAACTATAGGAGAAGAGAGAAGTGGATCAAAATGTAGGGAGAGGACCTAGGATTTATGGAAACTATCCATATAGAGGAGGCTAACCAGCCAGCAATTTTAATGATAGAAATTGTTTTGGTTGTCAAGGAAGAGGCCATATCCAAAGGAATTGCCCAAATTCCACTTACCATGGAGGAAGGAGTTATGAGGGAGCCAATAAAGGGAAAGAGGGAGGTAGTGAAACCCAAGTGGCTCCTAATCCAAACAAAGGTAAGGGGATAACATCCATAGATGTGGTTGAGAGCAAGTATGAGAAGGGAGAGTGCTCAAACTCCAAGGGTCTTAATTTGGAGCTTTTGGCACAAGAGAAGAAGAGAGCTCGTTTTGTAGAGGATGTTCGCTCTTCTCAAGGATTTACTCCAAGCAAGGATACTCCTATGTCTACTAGGAGCACTCACACCTCAACACCATCAACAACAAAGACTCTAAGGAAGAAGTTGGGGATGGAGGACTTCTTGATCTCAAAGCAACAATGGAACTACAATGTGTTGGAGGATGTTGGTAGTCATAAGGCTAATATCACAATGGGCCAATTGATTGCTTTGAACCCTACCTTGAGAAAGGAGCTTAGAGGTGGTTTGAGTTCCACAAGGAGCAAGAGGAAGAAGAAGGAAAAAGCTCTAGTATCAATGGGGGTGGTGGATGCCAAGCTTGCACCATGGAAGGCTTGTGAATATGCTTCCAAGATTGATGTAAGAATGAATGGTCACAACATCAAGGATGCATTGGTTGATGGAAGATCAACAGTAAACGCCATGTCAGAAAGGTTGATGAAGAAGTTGGGTATGATACCCTCAAGACCTTCAACATTTGTGGTGAGCATGGAAAATAGGCAACAAGTTTGACCAGTAGGGGTGATGGATAAAGTGGTAGATTCAATTATGGGAGTTCAAAATCTCATGACTTTCCAAGTCTTGAAGGATTCAAGCTATGACTTACTTCTTGGGAGGCCATGGTTGAGAGCAGCATTGTGACAACCCGGCAAATATCACTTTTGTGTTAATCGGGTAAGTAAAGTTTGTTCTCGCAGAGATACGAGTCAAAAATGTCCAAATACGAATCAAAGTAACAATTTCAGTTCTTCTTGGTTGCGTCTTTAATCTCTTAGGTAGAAACCACACCCAAAAGAGAGTAACAAGCACTGATTCGCAGTCTTGTCATGAATTAACACTCCTTAATCACAACTCCATCAAATCTTTCCAAACAATCTTGATTGTGATGATTCAAGCTCTCCCAAAAATGGCACTTCACTGCAAAACGACTTTGCCTCAGAATTGTGTTCTACCCCTCCACTGAAGGCACAACTTCCTCGATTGAAATTGCTTCACATCAACTTCGCACTACACTCACAAATGCAGAATACTACCAACACTACAATTCCTCTCAGATTTGTCAAGGCATTGCTTTGATTGCACTTCACTCAGGATCAAACACACAAAATGAAGATCAAGGCTGTGGAATCCAACATCCAATAAACACTCTGACTTGCACTTCGAATTTCTCCAAACACTCACAAACATAGACACAAAATTGATACTCGGAATCAAGCTCAAGCGACGAGCACTACTTCACAGCACTTCGCTTTATCTATTCTCAGAAATAATGAGCATTGAACAACATTTGACTGCAAATGCCACTCTTAAGTAGTGAAGCAATCGACAGTTCTAACAACTATACCGTTCTACAACAACTCTTCTAACCTGCAGATCCAAAATGACAATGCACCTCTTCATATCTGCCCCTTCAAATCTCAAATCGGTTACCACTACAATCCGATGTCTACTTCTTCTTCGGCTTTCAAACCCGAACCCAAAGTAACTTTACTTCCTACTATCTTTTCCTCGGGTTTCAGATCTTCTACTTCTTCTACCAAGTCCAGCAATTCTCTTTCCTGATCTGAAATTTCACTAGTGGGTAATCTATCTAACTCCTTATCTCCTGACCCACTCTTCCCTAATGTCTCTGATGCCAACTCCAAAGACATTTGGACTCCTATGTTATCTACTTTGGGTTTTGCTTTAACATCTTTCCGAAGTTTTTCTAGCTCTACCTTCACTAAGTCTAATCTAATGGAAATGTTATCCTCTACTTCCAACACCTTCCTATCTACACAAGTTCTTAATTTTATTAACAAGGCATTCATCTCCGTGTCTTTTGCTTGTCTTCGCCTCATCTCCTGCACCAACAACTTCAACTCGTGCAGACGTGCTTCTTCAATTCGAACGCTGGCTTCTGTACTTAACATTGCATTCACTCTGAGGACTATCTCCTTCAATGGCTCCAATCTTGTCTTCCTTTCTTGTTCCCGATCTGCAAGCCATTCCTCTCTGTACATCGCCAACTCTTCCTTGAACTCGGCTTTCACTGCTTCCTTCTCTTTCTCCTTTTGTTCAACCTTCTCTTCCTGATTACGAAGTAACTCTCGTAATCTCTCTTCTTCTCTATATCTCGCAGCCAACTCTTGTTGCCAGAGTTGCTTCTTCTCCTCCATACTCTCCATCACTCTATCAAGCTCTTGATCCTTTGATGCTATCCTCGCCATAGCATGGATAAGCTCTACTCTTGAATAAGCAAACTGCTGCTTCAAGATTTCAGATTCAACTACTTGTCTTTCCCTTGCAATATCACTCTTCCTCGCAAGATCCTCTCGATAGATCACTTCTCTCTTCAGGTCTTTGATTACCTGACTTCTCTTGACTGCCTCCGCTTGCAATACTTCTCTCTCCTCCTCACCTCGGGTTACACTCCTCTTCAACTCCAAGTTCTCTTCTTCTAATCTTGCTACCACCTACAGTACAGTCTTTACCTCGGGACAAGTAGACTGCATCTCCTTCTTCTTCTGCTCCAACTTTACTAGCAGCGGGCACACTTCCTCTTGCAAGTACTCCACTCCATCACTGGCAACTTCTTCCTCCCGTGGAGGGGTCTCTCTTCTCTCCTCGTGTTCTCCCGATACTCGCCTTCTTCTATGGAGTCTTCGTATCGGGATTGATGCCTCACTGCCCGAGCTTTCTTCTACCTCTGTCTTCACTCAACTTGGTCTCGCCTCACACTTTGCCTTACATTGCAAGCAAACTCCTCGCTGCACTACAATCTTCTTCTCCTCTGGCACCGGTACTTTGTCTTCCAGCGCTGTATTGTCTTCCGCTTCTACCTCGGCCTGCACTTCGTCTTCATATTCTTCAGCCATTGGCACCAAGGTCATTTCTCCACCGTCCTTACTATCACTGCTCGTATCTCTGCTCTACAGTGTAAGCTCAGGTTCCTCCTCATGCTCTAAGTCCTCCGTCTTGAGCTCAGCCTCGCCTTCTAAGTCTTCATCTTTTGACTCAATTACCACCATTCCTCGCCTTGGGTTACTTCTCTGCATCTTCCGAGTTTTCTTGTTTTCTTCGGCTTCTGCTTGCCAAGTCCTCTTCTTTGTCGGGGTACTTACCACGACCTCCACGTTTTTCCCTATTTTCACGTAGTAATCGTCCGTGCTCCGGATTTGCAAAATGTATTGCTGCTCCTCGATATTGACCTCCTTTCGCACATCCGGATGGAAGTGCGACACCATCTGATTCCGCTCCGCCGAGTTCAGCAAATTGAGCCCGAGGTAGAAATGCGCTGCAAACGGCACAATATAATGTAGAGGCGACTTATCTCGCAGATTCCACACCATTTGCCTCATTCTCCCGTGAAAACACCTCGCCCAATTAATTGGTTCTCCTGCAAACAATTTGTGAAAGAACATCGCTTGGTGTTTCATCACATATGTTGTTCTCTTTGGCTTCAGGATTGCCATCATAGCACTCACAATTCCTCTCTTGATAGGGTCTTTGTAACTTTCTACCTTGTACACATTCTTCGTTCTCTTTGACGAGAAGGCATCTCTCACCTCTTGAGTTTCTTGGGTTATCTCTCCTTTCTCCAAGAATGTGGCTCCCTGCTCCGAGCCTGCCTCCTTCCTGAGTACCAATCTCCAATCCGACTCTATCCAACGAGCCGGATTTCCTCTCTTCCCTTCTTCCTCGGGTCCATCGAGACACTTACTCTTGATGATTTCTGTCATAAATCCTGGAAAACTTACGTTCCAGTTCCATGCCAGAAATGTGATCCGAAGTTGGCTCAAGACTTTGATCCTTTCTACTATATCTAATCTCCAAATCGCATGATTTCTCACTGCAAATTTGGAGTTCTTCTTCCCTCCTCCCATCTCTTTTGCTTTCTCACTTTCTCTCGATTTCACTCTCACGACTTCTCCCTTGCGCACTAACACGAGCCCAACTCTATTTCCCTTTCCCCGATCACTTGCAAGATGACTCCTCAATGGCAAAGGAAAATTGCTTGACATTTTGTCGTTGCAGTTTCGATTTTTATAGAGTTGCACTTCTTTGTCTTTTGTCACTTCAAGTTTCTACCAAGAAATCACACCTCCGGCATGCACCTATCACTGTCAATCAACCTTTGTGCGTATGAGCCGCCAGTTTTGAAATGGCCCCTTCTTGAATTTCTTGCCCCGACGAAAGGTTGTTAGACTGTCTTCGCCTTGGGTTGAGCTCCCCCCAATCCGAAGACAATTTACTTCATATTGTATGCTGACAGGGCATTTCCGAGTACTTTGCCTTATGACCCGAAGTCACTTTACTTCGAGTTTCAACCCGAAGTCACTTTACTTTGGGTTTCAACCCGAAGACTCTTTTCTTTGCCTTCTTCAGCCATATAGGCGCAATCTGACTTCTCTATACACTTCTTCTCCTTTATTCTAAAAAAACAAAAATGTGGGCACCACAAGCATGCACAACTAATCAATGGCACAAAGGGTACTTGAGGATTGGGCCATCAAACCATAGAGTCACAGTTCTTGTGACTAACACCACCAACACTTCATATTAAGATACACCATCTTTTGATTATTGGGAATCAGATTCTGAAGAAGGAGCTTCAAGTGTGGACACAAGCATGGAAGAGGGGACTTCCACAGAGGAGGATGAATCTGAATCTGATTCAGATGTGTATCCCTTGTGTGCTATGGATTTTGCACCTAAGCCAGAGGTTTTGAAAGACCCAGATAAATCACCATTGACACTTGAGGAGGTAGAGAGAAGGTTATCTACCCTCAAGTATGTCCCAATGTTACCAAGGAGGAGAAGGTGAGATTTGAGGAGATTTTCCGCAAGTTCATCCATGTGTTTGCTTTCAATTACAAGGATTTAAAGGAAGTCACCTTGGAGGAGCACAAGATAGAGGTGGAGTCACATGCAAGACCAATCCACCAAAAGCAACGTCGCATTAGCCCACCAATATCTTTGGTTGTGAAGAAGGACATTGATAAGCTCAAGGAGGCTAGATTTATCTTTGAGGTAGAGAATTCAGAATGGGTGTCTCCAATTGTCATTGTGAAGAAAAAGAATGGCAAGATTCAGGTATGTGTGGATTACAAGAAGCTCAATGCTATTACCAAAAAGGACTACTACCCATTGCCATTCATTGATTAGATCTTGGAGGAGGTTGCAGGTCATGAGAAGTACAGTTTTGGAGATGGTTATAGTGGATATAACCAAATCAAGATTGCACCAGAGCATCAACAACTCACCACATTCACCACACCTTGGGGAACTTACGCTTTCAAGGTCATGATTTTTGGACTTTGCAATGCTCTAGCCACATTCCAACGGTTCATGAACAAGGTATTTGAACCTTTCATTGGGAAATTTGTGAGAGACTTCATTGATGACTTTTGTGTCTATGGGAGCAAGGAGGAGCACTTTGAGCACCTAATCAAGGTCTTGCAACGCTTGGATGAGGCAAATGCATCACTCAACCCACAGAAGTGCATTTTTGGATGTGAAGAAAGTCTACTTTTGGAGCACATCATCTCCAAGGATGGAATAGCAGTTGATCCTGAGAAGGTGAGGAAAATCTCATACTTTTTATTCCCTTCAAGCTTGACAAAGTTATGCCAATTCTTGGGGATGGTTGGATACTATAGGAGGTTCATCTTCTCACTTTCCAACAAGGCTTATGCATTGACCATCTACATGAAGAAGGGTGTAGATTACATTGTGATTTTGGAGGACAAGAAGGCTCTCAAAGCTTTTGAGGAGCTCAAGCAATCCCTTGTTGTAGCTCCAATTCTTGCTAAACCTGATTGGAGTAAGCCTTTCATCCTCTACACTGATGCTTCTAATGTAGCTATAGGATGCACTCTTAGTCAATAAGACCAAGATGGGCATGATCATCCAATAGCTTATGCTAGTAGGCAGATGGTTTCAGCAAAGAAGAACTACTTTGTCACGGAGAGAGAATGGATGGCAGTGATCTTTGGTCTCAAGAAGTTTAGACACTACTTGATTGGAGGGAAAACCACCATTGTCACAGATCACAAGGCTTTGAAGTACACCTTCAACAAGCCTAATGTTGAAGGGAGACTAGCAAGGTGG
Source organism: Lunularia cruciata (assembly GCA_948567375.1). Lineage (NCBI taxonomy): Eukaryota > Viridiplantae > Streptophyta > Marchantiopsida > Lunulariales > Lunulariaceae > Lunularia > Lunularia cruciata. The sequence continues at coordinate 16,795,980 of OX419757.1, read as the reverse complement.
ATGATACTCTTGTCTGAGTATGACTACACCATTGAGGATAGGCCAGGAAAGAAATATGCAAATGCTGATTTGTTATCTAGAGCCTATGATCATGATGGAGATGAGCCAGTGGATGATTCCTTCCCAGATGAGGAGCTCATGAAAATCTCAGTCACTCAAGAGGTTCCAATGGAGTACAAGGAAATTGTGGATTTTGTGACAAGAAGTAACTATCCAGAAGGGATGCATGCTAGGAAGAGGAAGGCCCTTGCAGCAAGATCTAGACCTTACACAATGGTGGAGGATATTCTTTTTCACCAAGGAACAGATGGTCTACTTCAAAGAGTAGTGGGTAAGGAAGTCTATCCTACTCATAAAGGAGTTTCATGAAGGTTTAGTATGTGGAATACACTTTGCAAGAAAGGTGACTGCTTTCAAGATTCTAGATGCAGATTATCATTGGAGAGGGATTTTCAAGGATTGTCTTGATTATTGCAAAACTTGTCATGTTTGTCAAGCTTTTGCTAGAAAGTCTACATCCACTCCACCACTTAGATCAATTCCATTGCTAGGATCTTTCGAGAAGTGGGGAATTGATTTTGTAAGTCTTCTCAATAGAACCCCAAGGAACAATCGGTACATTGTGGTAGTTACTGATAACCTTACAAGTGGGTTGAGGCTAGACCATTGAGGGACAAGAATGAATATGAAGTGGGTAGATTTCTTTATGAACGCATTATCACTAAGTTTGGATGCCCTTTGGAGTTGGTTTTTGATAGAGGAGGAGAGTTTATAGGAAGCATTACTACAGCCATGCTACAATGTTTCTCTATCACAATCCTATAAGCCAAATTCCAATGGCTTGGCAGAGAGAACCAATTAGACCTTGTGCATGATGTTGGCCAAAGATGCAGAAATGGAGGGGGCTAAACATCATTGAGACAAGAGGATTCATGCAGTTTTGTGGGAGTATAGGACAACCATGAAGACTTCCACTGGATATTCTCCATTTCAATTGGTTTATGGTATTGATTCTACCTTACCTATTCACTTTGATCTTCCTACCTTCCAAAGCATTCATAGGAGATTGAAGAAAGCACAAGGAGGTGATGCAGAGAAGTCAAGGAAGGATCAACTCATGGAGTTGGAAGAGGCAAGAGAAGTTGCTATGGTTCGAGTGGAGCAAGCCCAAAGGAAACAAAAGGAGAGCTATGACAAGAGGCAAGGCAAGAAGAAGGTGGAGCCTTTCAAAGAAGGTGATTAGGTAATGTTGTTTGATTCCATTTGATTCAAGAGAATGCAAAAGAAGTTTTTGCCTAAGTACTTTGGACCTTTCATAGTGGAGAAGGTGTGGGGCAATTACACTTATGATCTCAAGGAGTTGGGAGGAAGACATTTTGAGAGGATTAACCATGATAAGTTGAAGATGTACCATAGAAGGTAGAGAGACCTTCACTTTGAGGACAAAGTGAAAACTTAGTCCGGTGGTAAATGTAACACTCATTTGTGCATGTATGTGGTATTGTGATATTTAGCTTGGTATTACAAGTACTTAAGAGATATTATTTATATAAGATAAAGTATGGTTCTATATTAGTCATGGTTAGCTAAAGTTAGTCATAGCTAAGATACAAGGGACCATACTTTAGAGGAAGTAGAAAAGATGAGCACCACTATTTTGGATTTTAGTGTGTTGACTTGGTATTATTCCTAGGTGTTTGGATTTGAGGAAAGAGTTGAGAACTCTTGGGCCCGCAAGCCTTTTTGTTTTGGATTCTTCTTTAGTCCAAGGATAGCCCATGTGAAGGAATCCTTGACTTAGTGGTTGGGTCAAGATAAGACCACATGCTTAGGAGAATATGCCCATGTGAATAGATATTCCTTTCTACTTTTTGACTTTACTTGACTTTTAGTCTAGTAACTTGAGTTACTACAATAATTAGTAACTTTGGTACGGAACTATTTCACATGTATATAAGCAAGGGGTGAGGAGGTACTCGGCATCCTTTCATTTGCAACTATCTCTCTCTCATTGAGTTCTCTAGTGAGCAATGGCTTGAGTCTTGGAGTATTAGCCTTGGAGGAGTATGATGGAGTTGGGGTTCCTTTCCTTCTTAGTCCATGGTGCGCTACCATAATAACCATCAGAGGTTCATCCTGAGTGAGAGACAGGTTGGCTCACAGTTCCAACATGGAAACTTTGGGACTCGGCTTTCCGGCCACCTTCATCGGCTGTCGCATTTGCTGAACCTCCACTTTGCCTTCACTGTCATTGCTCAATTCTTCACTTTGTAGCGTGAACTCCTCTTCTTCTCCCGACATTCCTTCCTTTGATCCGATTTCTCCTTCCAATTCTTCTTCTTCTTCCTGCATGACTTCCTTTGTCTTCACTACCACCGCCATTGGGTTAAGCTTTGGAACTTTCTAGGGTTGTATTGTCGCAACACGACTCTCAGGCTTGGCTCTCTTTTGTGCCCTTGGAAGGTCAATTGCTATGATCTTCTCCTTCCCACTCTCCTTGTAGTATGCATCCTCCTCTTGCACTCTTTCCATATAATATTGCTCATCTTCATTGGCCTCCTTGCGTAAATCTGGATGAAAGTGCGAGCGCATTTGACTTTGTTCTTCCGAAGTCAGCAAGTTCAACCCAAAATAAAAGTGCACTGTGAATGGCACAAAGTAATGTGGTGGCATATCCATTCTCCATCCTGAAATCATCTGCCCTACTCTCTGATGCAGACATTTTGCCCAATCTATTGCATCTCCCGCAAACATTTGGTGAAAGAACACCGCCTATTGCATAGTAACATAGGTGGTTCGCTCTGGTTTGAAAATGGCCATCATCGCGCTTACTATTCCTCTCCACTCAGGGTCTCTATAACTATCCACCTTATACCCATTCTTAGTGCAGGGTCGATTGAATGACTTCCTTACTTTGGCAATCTCTTCTAAAGCATCACACTTTTGATAGAAGGTGGTACCTCCTACCTCTCCTGCTTCTCTTCCCAACACTACTCTCCAATCCGCATCCGTCCATCAAGTGGGATTCCCTCTCTTCCCCTCATGTTTTGGGCCATCTTTACAATTGCTGCTGCAATTTCTACCATGAAACCTAGAAAATTGAAGTTCTAGTTCCAGGCCAAGAACATGATGCAAAGTCTCGTCAAGACTTTGATCTGTGCTATTACTTCTAATCTACAGATTGCAAGCCCTCTCACCGCACTCTGCTTGCTCACTTTTGGAGTCATCATGTGCTTCCTCACTTTCCTCTTGTGGAAGATCGTTCCCAAAATCCTAACCCACTCCTCTTCCTGCGGATTTGCAATTTGCATCACTTTGGGTCGACTCTGAATAGGCACCGGGTAGCAATTGGACATTGCTCCTCCTCCTTGTGCAACTTGTAATTTTATAGTCATGCGCCAATCAGTCACTCTTTAGTTGCTCCTTCTCTCAAATTTCTGATTTGGTGAAGTTGTTGCTTGTCACTATCAAGAAGTTCTTGATCCCGAGGTCATTACTTTCTTCCTGTGTACTTTCTTGATTGCGCCAACTCCAAAGACGTTTGTTATAGGTTCTTTGGATTTGCTCATGCCGCCTGATACAAAGTCTCTCCATGTTCTTCTTTGTCTTTGGGTCTTCAGGTCCTTACTTCACGTCTTGACCCGAGGTCGACTTCCGGTTTTACTTCACCTCCCCGCTTCTTCTTATTTCTTCCCATGTTAGCCCTCTTTAGGTTCTAACCATCTACTTTTGCTTTAAATGCTAAGAAACAATAAAAAATAAAAAAAATGTGGGTACCACATGGAGCCTTTGTACCACAGAGAGACCAATGTGAGGATGAGCCTCTAGAGTAGATTACCTTGATATCTTTAGATACCACACTCATTGCTTGGAAATATCTAGTTGAAGGGGTGTGTTTATTGGAGTTATTTGGTAGGATTAGTATCAAACTAGTTGCAGTCCTACATGTGGGTATACAAGTATAGAATTACTTGTATGTGGAGAGAGATGAGACCGCTAGGCAAGTCTCTCTACATCATGTGGCACACTTGGCCTATTGGTATCCTCGGTTATTACCAATGTCAACAATTAAGGATTACCAATAGACATTTCCTTGCTGGGAACACAAGACTTGGAGAAGCATGGTCTCATTCACTTGGTGATTGCTAGATGGCCATGTCAAGGACATACACATGTTGGCCAAGGTTTGGGTCTTCAAGATGCCCATTTTGGTGTGTTTTGGGAGATGTTATGGATATTACAATATCTCCAAATTCATCAGTCTATTTCTCCAGCTTATATTTTAGAGAACATTCCTTTGATGGATGATTCTTGTACTCGGGTGATGGCAAGTACACATCAGGTCCATTCTTGGATGGGACATGTTGTTTTATTAGATGCAGCTAGAGTGGGATCACGGGCTCATCATCTTTGTCTTTGGTGGACCAACCTCTTACCTAGAAAGGTTTACAGCGCGCTTATGAGATTCAACGACTAAACTACATCATTGTTGATGACATCTTGGATTTGGGTATCAATCTCAAACAATGGTAGTGGCTGATAGGTCACCTATGGTAGTGGTGTGACAACCCGGCAAATATCACTTTTGGTAATCAAGTAAGTAAAGTTTGTTCTCATAGAGATATTGGTCAAAAATGTCCAAATATGAAGTCAAATGTCACACTGTAGTTCTTCTTGGTTGCGTCTTTATTCTCTCAGGTAGAAACCACACCCAAAAGAGAGTAACAAGCACTAATTCATAAACTTGTCATGAATTAACACTCCTTAATCACAACTCCATCAAATCTTTCCAAATAATCTTGATTGTGATGATTTAGTCTCCCTTGAAAATAGCACTTCACTGCAAAATGACTTTACCTCAAAATTGTGTTCCACCCCTCCACTAAAGGCACAACTTCCTTGATCAAAATTGCTTCTCATCAACACTGCATTGCACTCACAAATGTAGAATACTACCAACACTACAATTCCTCTTAGGTCTGTCAAGGCATTGCTCCGATTGCACTTCACTCATGATCAAACACATAGAATAAAGATCAAGGCTACAGAATCCAACATCCAACATGCACACTGACTTGGACTTTGAACTCCTCCACACACTCACAAACATAGACATAGAATTGATACTTGGAATTAAGCTCAAACAACAAGCACTGCTTCACAGCACTTCACTTTATCTATTCTCAGAAATTATGAGCATTGAACAACATCTTATTGCAAATGCCACCTTAAATAGTAAAGCAATTGACAGTTACTAACAACTATACCGTTCTACAACAACTATTCCTACCTGCAAATCCAAAATGACAAACCACCTCTTCATATCTACCTCTTCAAATCTCAAAATTGTTACTACTCTGATCTGATGTCTACTTCTTCCTCGGCTTCCAATCTCAAAGTACCTCCACTTACTACTCTATCCTTAGGTTTCACAACTACCAATTCCTCTACCAATTTTACTAATTCTTCACTCTGATCTACAATTACACTAGCAAGTAATCTATCTAACTCTTTATCTTCCAAACCACTCTTCTCTAACATCTCCAATCTTTGTTACTTTGGGTCTAACTATTATAAATTCCTTTGTTAATTCTACTATGTCCTCATCAAGAATTGTAATTGAAAGCATGAGTACACTATCTATGCCTTCAATTTGTAACCTATTTTCCCCTAATCACTCATGTTACTACTTGAAGACACTTACCGTCTAATCTTGGACTTTGGGTTCATTCACTATTGTTATTTCTCTTCTAATTATATCAATTATATTCTATCTTCAATCAAAACTGAAATTGAAGTCATGGGTATCCTAAATATTTTCTTTCTTTACTCTAACCTCCTCTAATACCTCTTGCAAGATTCCCAAAGTCACATTCACTGCACTTCAAGGTCCAACTACCTTAGGTTGAATCATATTTGTCTTGAGGCAAAGTCTTTAGACCCAAAGTCATGTAAACCTGACGTCCAAAATCCAAAGTCCACAGTCCTAAGTCCCAAAGACACCAACCAGAAGAACCTCAACCTGAAGTCCTTCAACTACTTTGTACATCTACTCCCATCTATAGACCTCCAATCTTCTATAGACCTCCAAACTTTGCAATTTTGGTGAAAATGGAAAGCCCTAAACGAGACACTTCTAACAAGATATAGCACGTATGATTTAGACTTTTCTTCAATGAGATACAGCCCCCACAGTAATCCTGACCTGTAACCTCCATTCTGATGCAAAGAAACCTTCCTTCAGCATCTAATCCGAGTTTTTTCTCCTCTGACACAAAGTAAGCTTCTTTGGGTCTGATCAAATCCAAGTACTTCTTCCTCCAATACGAAGTTGACTTCCTCAGGCCTGATCAAAACATAGGTTTCCTCTCATTTCTTCTCCATTTGGTTTCAAGTTGGTTTCAGCAAGACACTTCTTCTTTAAAACTTGTCCAAAATGAAAAATGTGGGTACCACAAGTGGTGAATCTAATTAGACAGCCCAAAGCCACTTTTCCCACACTTATGAGTTTCCCAGGCTCCCATGCTTTTCAAGAGGGAGGTCTCTTGGATTGGTTTGGGACTCATATTTACAGTAGTTGGTGGGGGCCAACACCAATGAGAGAGAGTGAGCGATGGGTTTTTGCACCAATATTACTGCTATTCTAGTGGTGTTAGAGGCATCTAGGAGTCAAGTGTTAGGTCAGGCTATGGACCTAAACTACTTGACTTGGATTGTGAGTCTTGGCATGGCAGAGCAATGTAGGATATGTCACGCCATTTGTAGTTCCGCATCTAGATGCTCGGACACTGGAGTTCCAGTGATAGTAATTAGAGTTATTCTAGCTGTTTCTCAGGGACTACTTTCCGACGGTTAGATTTTGTGTTCGGGGTACTGACTTCACGGTGGGGCCCACCGTCACTTTGCACCGTCGAGTGTGCCGTCAGCGGGACCGTTAGGGTTTCAGGGCTAGCTCGAGTCCAGGGAGTATAGTTTCGAAGTGAGCTCCAGAGAGCTCACTTCTCTGATGTTGAGCCTTCGAGTTCCTGGCTATGGTGGACAGAGGCCGGCGAGCGTCACCTGGATTCTCTATGCTTGAGTGGGTGTGGCTTGACTGTAATCAGTGCCCAGTTGTTGGCAGTTTATAGAGTGACAGATCAAGTACTGATCTGAGTTGAGTTGAGTTGAATTGTTAAGCAATCTGATTACATCAGAGAAGTGAAGTCAGGGGGAAATTGGGTGCAGGAACGTTGAGTGTTGGTGGTATCTCCAAGCTCGGTGGATCGTGGTAGCTCGATTCAGGTTCTATGTTTCCCTAGTGTGCAGAAGCTCGTGTAGTTGATGCAAATTTGGCAGTTAGGCGGACGGTGTGCGGAAGCGCTGGCCAAATTTTGAGCAAAGAAGGAGCAATTTTTGAGCAGTGTTGTGATTTTGAGCTCAGGAGGTGAAGGCAGGACCAATTTGCTGCGAGTTGGGCTCAGAAAGTGAAATTGAAGGTGGAGTTGGAAAGCTCTTCTCATGAAATTGTGATTTGGAAAAACCAGTTTTGTCAATTTGGCTCGAGTGGAAAGTTAGCGGGGGATTTGGCGGACATCCATCTTTAGGGTTTACGTCAGATTTTACGTCAGATTCTGGGCCATAATTGGAGGAGTTTCGCTGTTTGGCCAGATTTGGAGAAGTTTCGCTAGTTTGGATGAGTTTCGCAGATTTGGAGAAGTTTCACCAATTTTGGAGGAGGTTCGAAGTGGCAACAAGAAAGGCCTCATTTGGCTGAATTTCGGCGTTTAGAGGCTTCGAGGCATAGGGCTGTGGGCTATGAAGGCCTAGAAGGGCCAGAAGGGCCAGCAAGCCAGCTTGCTGGCGTGAGGCTAGCTAGTTTAGTGTAGATCTTGGTCATTGGTTGGCAAAATCTGCCTTTCTTGCTAGATTATGCGCAACAGGGTTTGACCCCTAGATCTCTTGTTCCTAGACTGGTGCCCTAGCCAACTGGTCCACCCTCACTTGTTGTCATAGTGACTGTGCCACTGTTATCTATACACATGTAGCTTTGGCTAGGAGAGGCAGTTTGATCCCATTCTTGGTGATCCTGGTAGCTTAGGACTTAGATACAAACTACTCTTATGTCAAATGCCAAATGGTGGCAGAGTCAGTCCCGTGTTGTGTTATGAGATGGAGGGTTTTCGTTTAGATTTCTTGTGATTGGATCCCCTCCATTCTCTGCTTCCTGTTTGTGCACCACGTTTGTGTGAGGTGCCTTGACTTTTGAGCGTTGGTGCTCTGGTGTGCTCTCGGTGGTGAGGCTGGAGTGATGACCAGTCAGACTACCTTTGTTTCTCTCCGGTGAGGCAGGAAGTGATGACCTGCAGACCGTGAGAGTGCGTGTTATGATGGCAGGTTACAGGTTGCCCTTCCCCTAGTGTAGTTATCTCGGTTAGAGTTACATTAGTGGGTGGTGTCTAGTTGGTGTTGGCACTTGGTGGGGCACTTGCAGTTGCGACTTGCGGTTGCAGTTGGTGGTTCGGGTTTGCTGTTGCAGTTACGTGGTCACGACGGAGTTCTTTGGAGATTCCAAAGGAGTTAGCCCTGCAGTACGCAGTGGGTTTACTCGGAGTGGTACTCGGTATCAGCCTGTATCTCAGGTCCCAGTGAGGGAGGAGATTGACTCTGAGTTGGAGTTCGACACAGGAGTTGATTCAGTTGAGAGTGCACTTGGTGTGTCCGCACCGTTGTTGTGGGACATGGACGAGATTTATGGGGCCTCCAAAGGACCTAGGCGTTACTCTGGTACAATGGGTACCATTGAGTTGGATGACTTCATCCAGGAGTTTGATAGTTGGTGTGATCTGCAGCAGATGCGGAACCCGACTTTGTTCACACCCTTCATGGCATGGAAGGGGTTGTTTCAGCACTTGGAGGGTCCACCGATGGACGACTACCATGAGTTCAGGAGAGCTTATTTGGAGGAGATTGAGTTATGGAGATAGTATTGGTCTCCACACTATGTCTCCATCACTTCAGGTTCGGTGGCCAGGAGTAGGTCGGCTGTACCTACGAGTTCTAGCTCGAGTAGTGTTGGTGGAGCTAGTGGAGGTGCACTAGGTGGAGATAGTGCTACTACGAGTGGAGGTACCGCTGCAGGAGGTGGTATGGTACCGGGGTTTAACCCCATGGTTGAGTTCTTCCTATGTTTGAGGCAGAACTACCAGGGAGTGCGGACTGACAAGCTGAGGAGCTTGCAGGAGTTCCAGCGGAAGGCTGGAGAGAGCCTACGCGAGGCATATACTCGCATGAGGCGGCTGATCAGTTTCACTCAGGGAGTTACTGAGGCCCAGGCAGTCCAGTTTTGGTATGGGATACTGGATAGGGAGTTGCGACGTAGAGTTGGTGTCCATTTCAGATCCAGACATCTCTAGGTGGTGGTTCGACACAGTACATCACACGTGGGGAGCTTGTTGTCCAGGTTCAGCCTGGTCATCCAACTGATAGCTCAGTGGTGAGAGCTCAGGCTATTGCGACGATAGCTGAGTCCTATGATGTGCTAGTTGGGGGAGCAGTGTTATACCCTATGGGTTTCAGTATTGACTATTGGGAGGAGACAGCCTCTTATAGACCTGGTTGGCAGTCTGGTGAAGGACGGGTATGTCGTCTACCAGTACGTTTCAGTAGTGGCAGTCTTGGCTCACTACAGTCCGGGACCATGGCAGCATCAGTTTTGGCTTTCAGCGGTGCAGTCACTTGGCCTAGTGACTTGTTGGAGGGGAATGCCCATGCAGAGGATACTCCAGTACCAGAGGAGATCACTTGGCTATGGAGTACGAGTGGGATTGTTCCATCCACCTTGGATGTTCCATTGTGGAGTTCAGAGGAGGCATTGCAGCAGCATGCGGATCAGTTGGTGCAGCAGGCTTGGAGTGGAGCCTTTGTACCATCAGGGGATGAGTGTGAGGATGAGCCTACAGAGGCGATTGCTTTGACACCTCTGGATACCACACTCATTGCTTGGCAGTATCCAATAGAGGGGATATGTCTATTAGAGTTGTTTGGTGGGATCAGCACCGGACTAGCTGCGGTGTTACAGGCGGGTATCCGAGTACATAGGTACTTGTATGTAGAGAGAGATGAGACTGCTAGGCGAGTCTCTCTACATCATGTGGCACACTTGGCCTATCGGTATCCGGAGTTATTACCGATGTCAGCAGTCAGAGGTTACCAGAAGGCCTTACCAGGAGACATTTCCTTACTGGGGGCGCATGACCTAGAGAGACATGGGCCTATTCACTTGGTGATTTTTGGATGGCCATGTCAGGGACATACACGTGCGGGCCGCGGTTTGGGTCTTCAGGATCCTCATTCTGGTGTGTTTTGGGAGATGTTACGGATACTACGACATCTCCAGGTTCATCAGTCTGTTTCTCCAGCTTACCTTTTGGAGAACGTTCCATTGATGGGTGATTCTCGCACTAGAGTGGTGGCGAGTACACATCAGGTCCATTCTTGGATGGGACCTGCTGTATTGTTAGATGCAGCCAGAGTGGGATCACGGGCTCTTCGTCTTTGTCTTTGGTGGACGAACCTTTTACCCAGAGAGGTTCTACAGCGTAGTTATGATGGGATTCAGCAACTAGACCACATTCTTGTTGATGATATCTTGGATGCTGGACGTCAGTCTCAGACAGTGGTAGTGGCTGATAGGTCACCTATGGCAGTGGTGAACCTAGTTGGATAGCCTAGAGCTGCATTTCCCACACTCATGAGTTTCCCAGGCTCTCATGCTTTTTGAGAGGGAGGACCTGGACTTGTTTGGGACTCACAGTTACAGCAGTTGGTGGAGCCCAATGCTGATGAGAGAGAGCGGGCGATGGGTTTTCGCACCGGTATTACCGCTGTTCCAGCAGTGTCAGAGGCATCCAGGCGTCAGGTGTTAGGTCAGGCTATGGACCTGAACTGTTTGACCTGGATTGTGAGCCTTGGTTTGGCAGAGCAGCGTAGGATGCGCTTGATAGGCATCACCACTCGGACACTTGTGAGCCCTGTGCCTATCGAGCCGATTCAGGCACATGCTGGGGGCGATGGACCGAGTGGACATGGTATTCTTGGGACACATCCAGTAGCTACTAGGGAGAGTGGTCTACTTGGAGTCCATCCAGGTGAGCGTGGGCTACTTGGATTACACCCTTGGTCCACCTGGGATGCAGCCAGAGGACGTATGGAGCTTGCAGCCAGAGTGGAGGGAGTTTTTCACACAGAGGTTGGGACCTCTAGTGGTCGGGAGCATGACACCATTGCTCCCAAGGGCCCAGTGTAGCAGCCAGTCAGTACGTCTTCCACTCCTACTACAGTTACAGAGGATACTTGGGAGCCAGATCTTGGACCCAAGCTTACTGGAGAGGAAAGACGGAGGGTTTGGAGGTTCTTGAGGAGTCACACGAGTTGTTTTGCCTTCAGTATGAAGGATTTGGGTGCTCTGAAGGGACTTGGTATATGGATTGAGCTGACTAGCGACACACCTGTTTTCCGACGTCCTTATTGATATAGTGAGATGGAGAGGACATTGATTCAGAGCCAGAGTAGTGACCTTTTTGAGGCTGGTTTGGTGGAGATTTCACATGGAGAGTATGCATCAGCGACAGTGATGCCAGCCAAGAAGGATATGCATGGCAACTATACAGATAGGCGGATGTGTGGAGATTACCGTCATATCAACCGACAGACCAGGGCTGATCGGTATGCCATGCCTACACCGGAGGAGATTTTTGATGCGATTGGGCATGCAAAGGTCTTCAATACTTTGGATCTTCGAGCGGGATATCATCAATTGGCGATCAGGGAGGAAGATAAGTCCAAGACAGCATTTTGGGCTATTGATCCTCACGGCAAGGATGTGTTATATCAGTGGAGATTCTACCATTTGGGTTGAAGAATGCTCCTGCTGAGTTCCAGAGGGTCATGGATAGGATCCTAGCTGGATTGGATTTTGCTCGGTGCTATATTGATGACATTTTGGTGTATAGCACTACTGTGGAGGAGCATGAGCGACAGTTGTTGGAGGTGTTTGAGAGGTTGAGATCTCATGGACTCAAACTACATCCTGGGAAGTGTAGGTTCTTCCACAAGCAGGTTGAGTATTTGGGTCACACTATCTACCCCGGAGGACTTGGTGTTCAGCAGACCAAGGTGGAAGCTATTGCACGTATTCCTCGGCCTACGGATGTGAGCAGAGTGCGAGCATTCCTTGGGTTGGCAAACTTCTATCGCCGCTATGTTAGAGGATTTAGTGCCATTGCCAAGGCCTTGACGAAGCTGACCAAGCTTACACAGGAGTGGTGTTGGGGAGATGAGCAGGAGAGAGCTTTTGTAGAGCTCAAGGAGAGGTTGACATCTGCTCCTATTTTGAGGAGACCGATCAGGGGACGACCATTTCAGGTTCACACTGATTGGAGTATGTTGGGGCTTGGAGCGGTGCTCACCCAACATGATGATGAGGAGAAGGAGTTTGTGGTGGCCTATGCTAGTCGCTCCAACAATTCAGCGGAGGCGAAGTATAGTTCATATGAGGGAGAGTGCTTGGCAGCAGTTTGGGCAGTAGCACATTTCCGATGTTACCTATTTGGTAACCCCTTCACTCTCATCACTGATCATCAGCCGCTGAAGTGGTTGATGGAGTCCGACAAGCTTTCAGGGAAGCTTGCACGATGGGCTCTGATTTTACAGGAGTATGATTTCACGGTTGTTCACAGACCTGGAGTGGTGAACCGTGATGCAGATGGGTTGAGTAGAAACCCATGTCCCAGCCAGCAGGATCAGACCGGAGCACGTTGGCATGGTGAGACAGATGAGGAGATGGTGCCAGGTTGGCATGCATCAACCTTTCTGTGTATATTTGCAGAGACTTTGGTGGTATCTCTCTCAGAGCATACAGGAGGAGTTATTGAGGTCACAGATCCAGAGAGTGAAGATATTGGTACAGTTCAGCGAGACATTCATGACGATGTCTTAGTGATGGACTATCTTCACACTGGTGTTGTGGGTGGCAAAGTTGGGGCCAAGGAGAGAGACCGTGTTCTTCAGCGAGCCAGACGGTTCAGATTGGAGGGTAGACACCTTTTGCGTGTATGGGAGGATGGTAGAGTACGAGTAGTACCACTTCCATCACAGAGACCACAGTTGGTCCGTCATGCTCATGAGGAGCTAGGACATTTTGGAGTAAAGCGTACATATAGCTTACTCCAGAGTCATTATTGGTGGCGCAGTATGCAGACCGAGGTACAGCAGTTTGTTGCCAGATGTGTGGTTTGTGACCAAGTTAGAGCATCATTCAATGCTCCTACGCCACAGTTACACCCATTACCTATCATGGGATTGGGTTACCGTTGGAGTTTGGACTTTGCCGGACCTTTACCGCTGACTGTGAGACATCATCGGTATGTTTTGGTGATGGTGGAGCACTTCTCTAAGTGGATTGAGTTGGTGGCACTTCCTGACAAGTCTAGTGAAGGGACAGCTTACTCGTTCCTGGATCAAGTTCTTAGTCATTTTGGTGCACCAGCTGAGGTTTTGACTGATCAGGGTACAGAGTTCTTGGGAGAGTTTCAGGTCTTGTGTGACAAGGCTTTGATTGATCATCGTACTACATCCCGAGATCACCCTGAGGCAGATGGCTTAGCAGAGAGAGTGGTTCAGGCGGTGAAGAGAGGATTACGAAAGTATGGTTTGCAGAGAGGCCACTTGGGAGATTGGGATCTCCAGTTACCTTGGTTGGCCATGGGCTATCGGTTCAGCCGGCAAGCCTCCTTAGCATCCTTCTCTCCATACTTTCTACTCTATGGACGAGATCCAGATTTACCTGCAGCCATTCATCGAGATGCTACTGTAGTTTTGGACTTGGATGACCTTGATGTATGGATGAGCGCATGTTCTCAGCGGGCAGAGATCTTTCGGAGAGTGATGCCGATGGCCTTCGAGAACTTGGCAATTGCTCAGCATAGAGATACTTTACGCTATGCTACCATTCGAGGAGGAGGTTATAGACCCTCGATCCGTCAATTTCATCCAGGTGACTATGTATATTTACAGCAGATAGCACCGACGACACTTGATGTTTCTACAGGCCGCACTATCTTGAGAGTGCGCGAGGTTTTGCCATCTGGAGTCCTTGTGTTAGAAGGACGTGATGGTGTTGTTTGGAAGGATCATGTGCGCAATTGTGCGCCATGCCACCTCCCAAACATTGATGGTACTATGGACCCAAGCTTTGCACTTGTACGTGCAGGCTTGAGGTGTATGTTATGTGGCTCTTCTGGTGGAGCTGCTACTATGTTAGTGTGTGATAGCTGTTCGAGAGGATGGCATATGGCATGTATGACTCCTCCCCTCATGGTGGTTCCTCAGGGACAGTGGTTATGTCCTAGATGTACTTGACCTATAGCTAGTTCATTCTTTATATGGTATAGATTGCAGATAGGCGACTAACGATGGGGCTCCATAGCACCCGGCCTCCTGATCTTTGCCCATTAGAGGGTATACCATATACTTAGAGTAGATGGCTATCTGGAGTTAGAGGGACCTAACCGCCAGCTAGGGGGGCGATTGTGGCACTTTAGAGTCTATGTATGACTTATGTGTGAGTTGTGCTTTTATAGTGTATGATGTTGACAGCGATGTATGTTGTGTAGCGATGTATATACGCACGACAGCTGTCACGCCATTTGTAGTTCCGCATCTAGATGCTCGAACACTGGAGTTCCAGTGATAGTAGTTAGAGTTATTCTAGCTGTTTCTCAGGGACTACTTTCCGACGGTTAGATTTTGTGTTCGGGGTACTGACTTCACGGTGGGGCCCACCATCACTTTGCACCGTTTGCACCGTCGAGTGTGCCATCAGTGGGACCGTTAGGGTTTCAGGGCTAGCTCGAGTCCATGGGGTATAGTTTTGAAGTGAGCTCCAGAGAGCTCACTTCTCTGATGTTGAGCCTTCAAGTTCTTGGCTATGGTGGACAGAGGCCGGCGAGCGTCACCTGGATTCTCTATGCTTGAGTGGGTGTGGCTTGACTGTAATCAGTGCCCAGTTGTTGGCAGTTTATAGAGTGACAGATCAAGTACTGATCTGAATTGAGTTGAGTTGAATTGTTAAGCAATCTGATAATTGTGGCACTTTAGAGTCTATGTATGACTTATGTGTGAGTTGTGCTTTTATAGTGTATGATGTTGACAGCGATGTATGTTGTGTAGCGATGTATATACGTACGACAGATATGCTTGATAGGCATCACCACTTGGACATTTGTGAGCCTTGTGCCTTTTGAGACAATTCAAGCACATGCTTGGGGCGATAGACCAAGTGGACATGGTATTCTTGGGACACAACCAGTGGCTACTAGGGAGAGTGGTCTACTTGGAGTCCTTTCAAGTGAGTGTGGGCTACTTGGATTACACCTTGGGTCTACTTGGGATACTGCTAGAGGACGTGTGGAGCTTGTAGCCAGCATGGAGGGAGTGTTTCACATAGAGGTTGGGACCTCTAGTGGTCAAGAGCATGACATTGTTGCTCCCAAGGGCCTAGTGTAGCAGCCAGTCAATAAGTCTTCTACTCCTACAATAGTTATAGAGGATACTTGGAAGCCAGATCTTGGACCCAAGCTTACAAGAGAGGAAAGATAGAGAGTTTGGAGGTTCTTGAGGAGCTACACGAGTTTTTTTGCCTTCAATATGAAAGATTTAGGTGCTCTAAAAGGACTTGGTATTTGGATTAAGCTGATTAGCAATACACTAGTTTTTTGACGTCCTTATTGATATAGTGATATGGAGAGGACATTGATTCAAAGTCAGAGTAGAGACCTTTTTGAGGCTAGTTTGGTAGACATTTCACATGGAGAGTATGCATCAGCTACAATGATGTCAGCCAAGAAGGAGATGCATGGCAACTACAAAAATAGGCGGATGTGTGGAGATTACCATCCTATCAACTAATAGACTAGGGCTGATTGGTATGCCATCCCTACACCAGAGAAGATCTTTGATGTGATTGGGCATACAAAGGTCTTTAGTACTTTGGATCTTCAAGCATGATATCATCAGTTGCCAATAAGGGAGGAAGATAAGTCCAAGATAGCATTTTGGGCTATTGATCCTCATGTTAAGGATGTGTTATATCAATGGAGGTTCTAACCATTTGGGTTAAAGAACGCTCCTACCAAGTTCCAAAGGGTCATGGATAGGATCTTAGCGGGATTGGATTTTGCTTGGTGCTATCTTGATGACATTTTGGTTGATAGCACTATTGTGGAGGAGCATGAGAGATAGTTGTTGGAGGTGTTTGAGAGGTTGAGATCTCATGGACTCAAATTACATCTTGAGAAGTGTAGGTTCTTCCATGAGCAAGTAGAGTATTTGGGTCACACTATCTACCGTGGAGGACTTGGTGTTTAGCAGACCAAGGTGGAAGTTATTGCATGCATTCCTTGGCCTAAAGATGTGAGCAGAGTGTGAGCATTCTTTGGGTGGTAAACTTCTATTGCCACTATGTTAGAGGATTTAGTGTCATTTCTAAGGCCTTGATGAAGCTTATCAAGCTTACACAAGAGTGGTGTTGGGGAGATGAGCAAGAGAGAGCTTTTGTAGAGCTCAAGAGGAGGTTGACATTGGCTCCTATTTTGAGGGGACCGATCAAAGGACAACCATTTCAGGTTCATGCTGATTGGAGTATGTTGGGGCTTAGAGCAGTGCTTACTTAGTATGATGATGAGAGGAAGGAGTTTATGATGGCCTATGCTAGTCACTCCAACAATTCAACAAAGGCAAAGTATAGTTCATATGAGGTAGAGTGCTTCATAGCAATTTGGGTAGTAGCACATTTCTAATGTTAGCTATTTGATAACCCCTTTACTCTCATCACTAATCATCAGCCACTAAAGTGGTTGGTGGAGTCCAACAAGCTTTTAGGGAAGCTTGCACAATGGGCTTTGATTTTACAAGAGTATGGTTTCACGATTATTCACAAACTTGGAATGGTGAACCGTGATGCAAATGGGTTGAGTAGAAACTCATGTCCCAGCCAGTAGGATTGAACCAGAGCATGTGGCATGGTGAGACAAATGAGGAGACGGTGCTAGGTTGGCATGCATCGGCCTTTCTCTATATATTTTCTAAGGCTTTGGTGGTATCTCTCTTAATGCATATAGGAGGAGTTATTGAGATCATAGATCCAAAGAGTGGAGATAGTGGTACAGGTTAGCGAGACATTCATGATGATGTCTTAGTGATAGACTATCTTTGCACTAGTATTGTGGGTGGCACAATTGGAGCCAAGGAGATAGACCATGTTCTTCAGCAAGCCATGCAGTTCAGATTGGAGGACAGATACCTTTTGCGTGTATGGGAGGATAGTAGAGTGAGAGTAGTACCACTTCCATCTCAAAGACCACAGTTGGTCCATCATGCTCATGAGGAGCTAGGACATTTTGGAGTAAAGCGTACATATAGCTTACTCCAAAGTCATTATTGGTGGCGCAATATGCAGATTGATGTACAATAGTTTGTTGCCAGATGTGTGGTTTGTGAGCAAGTTAGAGCATCATTTAATACTCCTATGCCACAATTACACCTATTACCTATCATGGGATTGGGATATTGTTGGAGTTTGGACTTTGCTGGACCTTTACCATGGATTGTGAGACATTATTGGTATGTTTTGGTGATGGTGGAGTACTTCTCCAAGTGGATTGAGTTGTTGGCACTTCCTAACAAGTCCAATGAAGGGACGGCTTACTTGTTCTTGGAATAGGTTCTTAGTCATTTTGGTGCACCAATTGACGTTTTGACTGATCAGGATACAAAGTTCTTGGAGGAGTTTTAGGTCTTGTGTGACAAGGCTTTGATTGATCATCGGACTACCTCCCAAGATCATCTTGAGGCAAATGGCTTAGCAGAGAGAGTGGTTTAGATAGTGAAGAGAGGATTACGGAAGAATGGTTCGTAGAGAGGCCACTTGGGAGATTGGGATCTCCAGTTACCTTGGTTGGCCATGGGATATTGGTTCAGCCGGCAAGCATCTTTAGCATCCTTCTCTCTTTACTTTCTACTCTATAGATAAGATCCAGATTTACCTACAGCCATTTATTGAGATGCTACTATAATCTTGGACTTGGATGATCCAGATGTATGGGTGAGCTCATGTTCTCAATGGGCAGAGATCTTTTGGAGGGTGATACCAACGGCCTTTGAGAACTTAGCGATTGCTCAACATAGGGATACATTATGTTATGCTACTATTCAAGGAGGAGGTTATAGACCCTCAATCCATTGATTTCATCTAAGTGACTATGTATATCTACAGTAGACAACACCGACAACACTTGATGTTTCAACACGCCACAGTATCTTGAGAGTGCATAAGGTTTTGCTATCTAGAGTTCTTGTGCTGGAAGGATGTGATGGTGTTGTTTGGAAGAATCATGTGAGCAATTGTGCGCCATGCCACCTCCCAATTATTGATAATACTATGGACCCAAGCTTGGCACTTGTACGAGTAGGCTTCAGATGTATGTTATGTGGCTCTTTTGGTAGAGTTGCTACTATATTAGTGTGTGATAGTTGTTTGAGAGGATGGCATATGGCATGTATGACTCCTCCCCTCATAGTGGTTCCTCAAGGATAATAGTTATGTCTTGGATGTACTTGACCTATAGCTAGTTCATCCTTTATATGGTATAGATTGCAAACAGGCAATTAACAATGAGGCTTGATAGTACCTAGCCTCTTGATCTTTGCATATCATAGGATATACCATATATTTGGAGTAGATGGCTATCTAGAGTTAGAGGGACCTAACCGCTAACTAGGGAGGAGTAATGTGGCACTTTAAAGTTTATGTATGACTTATGTGTGAGTTATGCTTCTATAGTGTATGATGTTGACAGCGATGTATGTTGTGTATTGATGTACATATGTATGACAACTGTCATGCCATTTGTAGTATCACATCTAGATTGCTCTAATACTAGAGTTGCAATGATAGTGGTCAAAGGTATTTTAGCAGTTACTTGTAGACTATTTTCCAATGGTCAGATTTTGTGTTTAGGTACTGACTTCATGGTGGTGCCCACCGTCACTTTGCACCATTCGCACCATTTGGTGTGCTATCGGTTGGACCATTAAGGCTTTAAACCTAGCTGAAGTCCAAGGGGTATACTTTTGAAGTGCAGCTCCAGAGAGCTCACTTCTCTAATGTTGAGCCTTCAAGTTTTGGCTATGGTGGATAGAAGCCGGCGAGCATCACTTGGATCTCTTTGCTAGAGTGGGTGTGGCTTGACTATGATCAATGCTCAATTGTTGGTAAATTATAGAGTGAAAGATCAAGTACTGCTCTGATTGTGTGTGAGTCAAGTTGTGTAAATGAACTGGTTATTGTGGCACTTTAGAGTTTATGTATGACTTATGTGTGAGTCGTTCTTCTATAGTATATAATTTTGACAACGATGTATGTTGTGTAGTGATGTATATATGTATGATAGCTTATTTGGAAGTATTTTATGCAAACTTTGCAATTGCAAGACATTCATCCCAATGGTATGGTGGATGTTGACAAAGGCATAAAGCATATCCTCCAAGGTGCAATTTTCACATTCAATTTGTCCATCAGTTTGGGGATGATAGGCTGTGGACAAAGCAAGCTTGGTGCCAAGTATCTGGAAGAGTGTTTGCCAAAATTTCTTAGTGAATTGAGGATCACGGTTGAAGATGAGTACACGAGGCATTCCATGATGCTTGAAGACCATGTTGAAGTAAATCTATGTCAATGTTAGAGCATCCACAATATCAAAGGTTGGTGCTAAATGGTAAGCTTGTCCATAAACACCATGATTGATGTGTGACCTTGCTTCATCTTGGGTAAGGATGTGATGAGATCCAAGCTCACATGTTCTCATTGAGTAAATGGAATGGGGAGTAGTTGAAGTAGTCCACTCAGTTTTTGGTTATTAGCCTTGTTGAGTTGGCAGCTCTCACATGATTGGACAAACTCTCAAACATCTTATGCCATGTTGGGCCACTACCATTGGCATTGGAGGGTACCCAAGGTCTTGTCCACACCCATATGACTAGTGATTCTTGGAGGCACACAATTGGAGATCACCCTTGGCTAGAACATAGATCTAGTCCTCATAGAATAGAAGGCCTTCTTTGAAAGAGAAGGTATTGTACTCCTTGTTGCATGTTTCAAGATGACCTTGAACCATCTACAAGAATGGATCTTGTTGTAGAGCTATCCTAAACTCAAATTGGGCCTTAGAGTCAATTGACACCATTGTAATTGCCATTGTGATGAGAGGAAGAGACTTCAAATCAGATCATCATGATAGGTCATCAAGGATGAAATAGAACCAACCAGGTTTGTACCCAAGTTTGATGTCAACAAATTGGAGTTGCTCCTCCCATCGATGATGTCAACTCTTCATGTGTTCCAAATGTAATGTCCACAACAAGGGTTTGTGATTTGGTTTGTATGATTACTTGTTTTTTGAAGAGACTCCATACCATGATGGCATATACTATTGCTATTTTTTCTTGATCTCGTGCAGAGTAATTCCTTTTTGTGGTGTTTAATTGGCAAGACACAAAGGCAATGGGATGTAACCCATCTAGGAATTCTTGCTGCAACAAAACTCCAATGGCAAAGTTAGAAGCATCAAAGTCAACCACACAAGGCAATTGAGGATCATATGGTTGAAGAATGGATCTTGAAAACACCATTTATAAGCTTCTAGAATGCTTCTTCATGCTTGGTGGTCTAGTGAATGCTTGAATTTTTACCCAATTAGTCGATCAATAATGCTACCACGTAAGCATAATAGTGGTTGAACAATTGGTAAAAACTTGCCAATCCGTTAAATGCTTGCACCTCTATGGAATCCTTTGGAGTAGGCCAATCAATAATGGCCTTGATTTTCTCCTCTTCCATCTTGATCCCTTCTGATGAGATCTTGTGACCCAAGAAGATAACTTCCTTTTGCCAAAAGGCACACTTTGACTTCTTGCAATAAAAATTCCATCAAAGTAGTTGCCTTAGGATTTATCACACGTGATTTGCATGTTCTTCCTTCATTTTACTATAGATTAAAATATCATCCAAGAATATTATCACGTACCACTCCTATTGGATTGGTCTATCCAACACCCAATGCATCTGATCCATGAAGACTATTGAAGCATTAGTGAGCCCAAAAGGTAGAACTCTCCATTCAAAATGTCCATACCTTGTATGACAGGCAGTCTTTTGCACATCCTCCCTATCAATGGAGATTTTCCAATAGTCACTATGAAGATCCAACTTAGAGAAGTATTGTACCCCACTCAATTGATCAAGAAAATAATCAATTTGAGGCAAGGGATATGCATTCTTCAATGTTTTTTTATTGAGCCCACGGTAATCAATACAAAAATGAAGTCCTTCATCCTTTCTTTGGAATGAATAGTACCAATGCTCCCCAAGGAAATGTACTATGTCATATGAAATCCTTCTCCAACAACTCCATAAGTATTGTTCACAACTCCTCCAAATCCTTTGGTGAGAGTCGATAGATTGGTCTACTCATTGGAGTACTCCCTTGCAATAACTCAATCTTGAAGGGCATACCGTAATCGAAAGGTAATCCCTTTGGCAGATCATTCGGAAACACATCCAAAAAATCTTGAACTATTTGATCAACTATTTCTTGATGAGGCTCTTGACCTTCCTTGGATTCTCCTTGTGCAATCGGCTTGATCCACACCGCAAAAACAGATTTATCTTCCTCCGAAGCTTACTCTATAGCTACTTCACTAATAAATTTCCATCTAGGGACTTCTCTTCCTTCAAGGTTGGCTCTATGGCTGCTTTCTTGACAAATTTCCCATCTTGGGATTTCCCTTTCTTCAAAGCTTACTCTATGGTTTCTTTCCTAACAAACTTTCCATCTTGGGACTAACTATTCTTAGGTTTCTTACTCAAAGGAGCCCAAACAACCTAATTGGAAATTCCTACCTTGGTGTTGTACTTGAAGTTGTCATCGGGTCCAATCAAATTGAACCTTAGGACATTTGAGCCAAGGCAAACCCAAAATGACATCATAGTGTAGAGGTGTCACTACAAACCTCACACACTCTAAATACTCCTTCCCAATCCTAAATGTAACAAGATGTGACATATGGAATGCAAAACTCTTTCTACCATCTACCATCATCAATCTACTTCCAATTATTGTTTTGATAGGAATATGTAATTCCTTTGCTAATTTCATGGACATGTAATTCTTGGAAGTTCTATAATCAACCAAAATCCTACAATCACAATTAGATATCATTCGTTGCAAGTGAAACAAACTTGCATAGGTTGAGCCTTCAATCCCATTGGAACTAATCAAGTTCTCGATAGGCGGCTTGAAATCTCCTATTGGGATTCCTCATTTCCTTGATCTTTTTGATCTAGAAACTCCATTTGGGCAACTTGTTGAGGTCATCCATTCTTGAGTGGACATTCAGCAATTTTGATGTCCAATTTGGCAACAATAGAAATAACAACCATTTTGTCATAATTTTTCTCTATCTATAGTGCCAAGTGATCTCTATTGAATCACATCAATCTCCATTGGTGTTGGCTCTTCCACCTATATGTAGTGTATTGGTAGGTTTTATGGAGATCAAAGTCAAGACCAAGTTGTTGCAACCAAGGAATTAAAGCGTTCAGCCAATCGCATGGTTTCCTCCAAGTGTTATGACTCTTGCATATTTGCCCTAATTTTGTTTGTGACTTCAAGCCTCTCACAAATAGATCTAGAGCTACACCTTCCAATATATCTAGAATTTGCATGATGGTGTTTTGGAATTGCATGATGTAACTTCTTATAGAGCAAATCTGCTTTAACTCTACCAACCTATCTCGTGTGACATTTACCACTTGTATTCAATCAATTATTGCACACTTGAATTTTTCCCATGTCAAGATGGGTGTCACAATTTACCATTCAACTTTCTCCACTCAGAATCACCACCATAGCTTTGTTATCCCATCCAATTGGCTAGAAGCCAAGGAATTTGCTTCCGTTCATCTTCAAAATTGGTAGCTTCAAAATAGCATTCACAATTAAACACAAAATTCTCCACTACATCCAAGATGTTCTTACCTTCAAAAACCATAGGTTTTGGAAATTGATTTGGTCTTCTCCTTCTTGAATTGGTACTCTCTCTACGTGCTCTTATTGTCAATGATCTTGTTCATCTAGTAATCGAGTAAGGTGCTTGATGTGTTGTTGCATAGCAATGATAACCTTCTTGCATTGCTACCATGGTTATTACTCTATCATACCACCCCCCCATCTATCTAATTTATTAACACATACATATGTGTTGCATGTATTCACCGTTCTCCATAAGTTACAACCGGAAGTACCAAGGGTTCCTCTGACAAAGTGATTATATTCAAAAAATCCTACCCAAAGCGTGAGGTAATGAATTGTGTGAAATGATATTTGGGTAGTACCCAGACACAAAAATCCCAATGGTTTAGTGGAAATGGATTTGGTGGTCCATAAATTCCATCCATCCCATTCCTGCTCTAATACTAATGTAAAAGAACAAGATTGAGGAGAGAAATAGGAGAATAGAATATCACATTGGGACACTTGAGTGTGGGATCTCCAAATCCTTGCATGAGCTTTGGCTTTGGTATTTATAGGGAGCATACAAGACTCTTGTTTCTCAAGAAGCTTCTTAAGAAGCTTCCTTGAGCCGCTTTCTTAGAATGCAAGCCAAGTTAACCGAGAAGCTTCTCAAGAAACTTCCTTATAGAAGTTGCCTACTTGGCATCCAAGCTAAGCTAGTTGGAAGCTTCTTTTTAGAAGCTACCTACTTGAGATGCAAGTTAAGCTAATCAAGAAGCTCCCTAGATGCTTTTAGAATATGCTAGTCTAATTTGGCCTATTCTCTACTTTGTTAGCCCAATTAACTTCATCGCTAAACTCCATATTGTTACAATACCTTATGTTATGCTACCATTTGAGGAGTAGATTATAGACCCTTGATCCATCAATTCATCTAGGTAACTATGTATATCTACAACAGAAGCACCAATGACACTTGATGTTTCCACATGCCGCACTATCTTGAGAGTGCACAAGGTTTTGCCATTTGGAGTCCTTGTGTTGAAAGGACGTGATAGTGTTGTTTGGAAGGATCATGTGTGCAATTGTGCGCCATGCCACCTCCTAAACATTGATGGTACTATGTACCTAAGTTTAGCACCTGTACGTGCAGGCTTGAGGTGTATGTTATGCGGCTCTTATGGTGGAGTTGTTACTATATTAGTGTATGGTAGTTGTTCAAGAGGATGGCATATGCCATGTTTGACTCCTCCACTCATGATAATCTCTCAAGGATACTGGTTATGTCCTAGATGTACTTAACCTATAGTTAGTTCATCCTTTATATGGTATAGATTCGACACAAGCGACTAACAATGGAGCTCGATAGCACTTGGCATCTTGATCTTTTGCCCACCATAGGGTATACCACATACTTGGAGTCGACGGCTATGTGGATTAGAGAGACATAACCGCCAGCTAGGGAGGTGATTGTGGCACTTTAGAGTCCATGTATGACTTACGTGTGAATTGTGCTTCTATAGTGTGTGATGTAGACAGCGATGTATATATGCACAACACACTAGCAATTAGTAATAATATTATAAAGTTTTTAACTCTTGATCTATTTGTAACAATATGGAGTTTAGCAACGAAGTTAGTAGGGTTAACAAAGTGGTAAATAAGACAAATTAGCTTAGAATATTCTAGAAGTATCTAAGAAGTTTCTCGGCTAGCTTAGCTTGCATCTCAAGTACGTAACTTTTAGAAGGAAGATTCTAGAAGCTTCCAACTAACTTAGCTTGCACGCCAAGTAGGCGGCTTCTAGAAGGAAGCTTCTTGAGAAACTTTCTAGTTAACTTAGCTTGCACTCTAAGGAAGCTCAAGGAAGCTTCTTGAGAAGTTTCTCAAGGGTCTTGCATGCTACTTATAAATATCAAAGCAAAAGTTCATGCTCAATATTTTCTCTCATTCAAGTGTCACAATGTGAGCTTCCATTCTCCTATTTCTTTGCTCAGTCACGATTTTTTATGCTATTGATATTAAAAGACTCAAATTTAAATTTAATTAAAAAAATAAGATATCATTTATAATATGTGTATATTTTTTAATAAAAATATTTAATATGATTAATTCTAAAAATTACATCTGATTTTTAATTACATCTTTTCATTTTATGTAGATCAATCAAAGATACATTAATTCATTTCATAAGAATAAAAGTCTATAAATAAAAACTAGTTTTAAGAAGAGGTATTATTTTCAATACATCTAGACCTAACATTCATATTTTGGAATTATGATGAGAATAAAATAATCAGCTATCTAACTCAAACGAATCACCATCCCAAATGAAGTCGATTCTTCAAATAATCCTACCTTAACAATAGATTATTTCTAATATATTTTTTATGTATACCATAAATATACATTTATATAAAACATAAATTATAAATTTATATAAAAAACTATTAAATTATTATATTTCTTTCTTTCTTACTTTTTATTTTTATTATATTGTACATATGTACCATATGATATTAAATTTCTATATATTTCTATTAACTAGTAAATTAATATTTATAATATAAAGCTACATACCTGAATTATATCCATATTTTTATATTTATTTTATATTATAGCTTCCTACTATTTATATACAAATTATCCTTGCAATCTGGCCATGTCACCAGTTAACTACCACGTGGCCAGGTTTCTCTCCAAAGGAAACCATAGAGAATAATTTCCTAGAAGAGGGTTGCAAGAGTTTCCTTTGGTTAAGAGGGAGCCAAGAGCCGATTTATTGAATCTGATATCCATTAAATTTCCGACGTGGTAATTATCAATATTTTCTGTAGGATATGGCTTAGCAAAGATATATCAATTATTTAAGGAATAATAGTCAAGACGAATTACCGCATCGAAGTTTAGTTTATACAGAAATAAAAGAATCTTACATGAGAGTATAATCTACTAATAATGCTTGATATAACTTTTAATCGTGTTCATTTAATGGTTGTGCAATTAAGTTAATATGTATCCATAATTAAAAGAATTCACTCACACTCATACAAAAATTGCCATCAGAAACTTCTTACTAAATCATATTGTGCACATATGCAAATTCTTGGCGGAATGGGGAGTGGATCCTAGCATAGACTAAATATATGTGTAATTAACATGTAAAACCCACCCCCGATCATATAGTGTGCATTAAAATCAGATTAAACGGATTACAGACCAAGGGAGATGTGGTAACCTTCTATTTGACTGCGTTGGGTTTACATAGTAAGGCAGACCAGAGAAGCGAGTTTAACGGTTCTTGTACTGGAATAGCGCAGTTGGATACGCGGCTACGCGATGGACGAGTAGTGACGTGGACGGATATGATAACTACGTGCACTGTACCGAAACGACCTTCTTATCGACAGTACTACGACCTTCTTACCGAAAGTCAACCAACACGATGTGTTTCGGTTCTGTATATTCGTAACAGTATCTGAACTTGGCTTTTCGATTAAACGCAAAAGTTAATGAAAACAATATTTACATATTAAAGATATGGATTGATAGCCTTTGTTGAAGCGTGGATTTATACACTGTAATTACTGTTGCCTGCTGTTGGGAAATTTTGATGTATTAATTAGTGGAAAATATAACTGGTGTTTTTACTTATTAAGATTTGATCAATTGAGTTCATTTATACGTTTGCATATGATAAAATTAGTGCAGATTTTCATGTTTAGTATCGTCCACATATATACTATATCCATAGAGGATTCTTAATCACTCATCATTAGACTCTAAGTAACGGAACATGATTGTAATTTGCAAGCGAGTGAAGATTTTAGGCTAGAATGAAGGTTTGTATCTCACAAAGACATCAAAGTATCACCCATTTGAAGTAAAAGATCCCAAAAAAAAATGCATGGGAGAAAACACCATATATTATTGTGCAAAAATAGTTTGAGTCAAAATGAAACTCTACCTAAGAGGTATTTGGTTCAAATTCTAGATTTAAACTAGCACGAGGGATAAGAACTTGGATTTTGATCCTGAATTATTAGGAGCTTTCCTACAAGTCATTAAATTTATTCCAAAATCCACCCAAAGTAGAAATCAATAATTATAGGATATAACTTTTCTCTCTGCAAAATCGTCTCAAAACAGGGATAATCTGAAATTATCATTTAACATGTAATATGAGAACAGAGGAGAAAAAAGTTTTATCCAAAGAAGAATGTGAGAGTATCTTTTATCTTGTGAATGGCGTTCTATGAGGGTTGCTCTAATGCGGAGAAACACATTCTAGATTACACTCTCACTTACCCTTAAGCTTTACTGTTTTTGTAATCAATCTAAATGTAAGCCATCCTTTCTATTGACTATTGTTATTAAGTCCAATGAGCCATGAAGCATGTGTAAACCAAGTTAAATAGTATACCCTAAAGAAAAAAAATGAAAAAGAAGGTAAAAAGAAGTGCAAGATGGACGGAAAACACAAGCCCAAGGACGAGATGCAAAAACCCATGCAAAATTAATAACCGTCTCATTACAAAGTTAAGAGGAAAAAATCAAAATATTTTATTTCTAGAATGTGTAATATAGATCCTCTTATCTTTAATGATATATTTGGTACTACTGAAGTGTGTAATATAGATCCTTTAATAATATATCTGGTATTACTAAAGTGTGTCATATAAATCCTCTAATGATATATCTAGTAGATAAGGAGGAGAGATCTAGACTCGATGGAAACTCGCACTCCTGCTGCACAGCTATGACGACCCGACACCTAGAACACTACTGATGCACCAAACTATCTTCGTTAGACTATCTTCCACTTTGTCAATGTGAACGTCGATGGTTTATGTTCTAGTCAATCTTGCACATGGCAGTGATCATTCCCATGTGCTTCTGAAAGTTCATATCAAACGGGATCCCGTCGAAGTTTCATGGGTTCTATGAAATGTTCATAGAACCCATGAAACTTCGACCCATGAACCCATGTCTTGCCGCTTTGTTAC
Source organism: Lunularia cruciata (assembly GCA_948567375.1). Lineage (NCBI taxonomy): Eukaryota > Viridiplantae > Streptophyta > Marchantiopsida > Lunulariales > Lunulariaceae > Lunularia > Lunularia cruciata. The sequence goes on along the minus strand of OX419757.1, from coordinate 16,767,866 downwards.
ACTTTCCATTGATTAATTAAGTCGAATCGAAGTGCCAAGTTTGGATGACTGTCTAAATCTATCTCTAAGCTTTGAAGGTTTTCTTTTGACCGGTGCTTCCCATAGTTATCTGTGAACACAACGTAATGTAGGTTGATACAAAGAATGTAACTGTGTCTAAAGAGAGAGATATTTTGAGATTGAGTTCGTTGAACATGGTTTTTGATTAAAGTATTGCTTTGGTGGCCGTTGAGCTGTATCATATGAGGATTTCCAATGGATCTTTGTCAATAAATGTTGTAGTGGAGTCACGGTATAAAGTTCTCCGACAATCGTGCATGAACTAAATTAGCATGTATTCGTGAAAATATGTAGATAAGAGCTGTTGGGGAGCAATTTCCGTTTAGTATTAGATAGAACATAACCTCTCGAGGACGAAAGAACAGCTGCAGAGACGGCAAAACCCATGAAGATAACGACGTACAGTGCAAGCACTTAACGTAAACAATCAACAAAATGAATTCGTAAGTGTAGTAAGAAGGAATCAGAGCTGCGCACATTATTTTCCTCCTCGAGAGGTTAGGAAGGATGCGTGCACGTGAGCACGAAGAAGAGAAGTCAAAGACTCGGGGAGTAAAATCAGGAGATAAAGATAGCAAGATGATGTCATTGTGGATATTAGCGCATACATGAGGGCACTGAATAGCGAGTCGAACGATGCCACACAGATAGACAGAGAGAACATTCTTCGGGAGAAAGAGGTGAAGAATGTAGTTTAAAGTGGAGGAGTCTTAAATGCCGAGAGAGATTGAGAGAGAGAGAGAGAGGAGTTTAGGGTGGAGAGAGAAAGGAAGAAACTGTGGAGTGGAGAAATTTTGACAGGTCGAGAAACGGAGAGGAGAACGTCGGCTGTTCTCCACAAATGTGGTGCTAGCAGCAGAGGAATTGAAAGGGAAGGGTAAAGGAAACAATTCGGTTGTGGGTATCTGAAAAATTTTCGAGGAGGTAGTGGTGGAGGAGGAGGATGACACTGGGGTATGAGCCGGGATTGTATAGGTTTACACAGGGAACTGTGGAGGAGAAGGGGATTCCAACGATGATTGTGTGGAGTCATGATGGGACCGATGTGTCCGTGGAAGGATCGTGGGACAACTGGAGTAAAAGAGAACCGTTACAGAAAGTGGGAAAGGAATTCATGATTATGAAAATTCTGGCCAGCGGGGTGTACCAGTATAAATTCATCGTGGACGGGGAGTGGAGCTATGCGGTGGACTTGCCCGCGATTTATGACGAGATGGGAAATGTGAATAACGTGCTGGATGTGCAAGATTATGTGCCAGAAGACTTGGATGGTATAGCAGCATTTGGACCTCCTCCGTCTCCCGACTCGAGCTACGGGGATGATGCTCTGCCTGGTCCGGAGGACTTTGCCAAAGAGCCTCCCATGGTGCCTCCGCATTTGCATCTGACTTTGTTGAATGCCTCGCCTCCTCGAGATGAGCCGATCCATGGAACCCTATCACGGCCACAGCATGTGATTTTGAACCATACTTATGTGGATAGACGAAACTCTTCTGTCTCATCGGTCCTCACTTTGGGACTCACACATCGTTATCGGAAGAAGTTTGTGACAGTCGTTTTGTTCAAACCGGTTAATACCAAGAGCTGACATCTAATCCAGTTTTCACCACCACCCAGATTTTGATAGTTCCACAAGTCTGATCTGATTAGGGTTAGTGTATGTGTACGAAGGAGACTGGAGGGCAGGAGTGATTGAATTTTTGTTCTACTCTTAGTACTCGAGGCAGTTTCTTCACGCTTGTGTAGATTGTTTGGCTACCGTAACGACACAGAAGGTCAGAGACGATTTGATTTTTCTCCGACTATGCCTCTGTCTCTTGGGTGGTGGTGAAAACTGCAGAAAACCTCACCCACCTGCAGCATGGACTGGGAATGTACCCATTCACATAGTTAAGTGGTCCGGTTCAGGAAGTTCAAGCAAGGAACTCTCATCACATGTGTGCGCTACGAGGAACATGTGACCAATCCCAAATGTGGGAGTTGTACACTAATGTAAAGGAAGAGCTGGCATCCCGAGATGGATGACCGCAATACTGTTAATCCCGTTTTGGCCAAGAATGGAAAGAGAAAAAAAAGAGGAAGAAGCCCGCTGGTTTCATTTAGGAATAATTGCAGCTGTCCATCTGGTACCTAAGTTTTCTGGACTTCTCATTCGGTCTCCTGCCGCGATGTATCTTTCTTGTCGGAGAAAGGAAATCCATGGGAGTCCTACTTTCGAGCATCATGAGGTGTGAGTTAGCCTTTCAACTGTCTACACGGATCATATAAGTAGACTGTAAGTGGTCTGCTGCCGTGTTTTATCTTTCTTGCTAGAAAAAGGAAATCCGTGTAAGTTCTGCTTTCGAACTGTGTCATCTAACCAATCGCTAAATGAGTCCTTCAGTGGTCCCCTTGAGAAAATTTGACAATTGACCCGGTCAAAGCAGGCCGGCAATATTTCCCATCTTGCTTGAATTGAACCTGCAACTACACATTGTCCATTTAACTCGAGTGTGTAGCTGGCTAGGTCAGCAACCCAAGTGAAGATGGAGAACCTTATCTACCCTGCTGCTCGGGTCAATTGCCAAATGATGTCAAGGGGACTGGCGGCGGACTGATTTACAATCTAACCCTGAAAAGGCAGGTTCAACTCCAAGTCTTGAATTAGACTTCTAGCGGAACGGATTGAAACTCTCGTTGTGACCTGAAGGTAAACGAGATTTGACTTTGACTTGCCAGTCTGTATATCCACACCAGTCGTCCTCTTTGATTATACACAGAAACCACCAAAGGTGCTATTGTCATCACCTTTTTCTTGGTTTATCCGTTGCTTTAAGCTGAGTGCTAAGCAAGGGCTCCGGTGTAATTGATAGCGCATATTCACATTAAAGGACGATAATAGCACAGTTGCTTGCTCCACAGTACCTTGTGCTTGCTTCTTCATAGTTTCAAACATAATTGCGTCGCGATTCAGCGACGGCCACAATACTGTATTGGCATATCACACACTCGGCATGCGCGAGAAGAAACTACTTCTTTTGAGAGTGCAACTAGGCTACAATAGTCAGTCAACGGTACATTCCATTCTGCGTAAAACAGAGTAGAGATACAAACCGATTTTTTATTTTTAGTTCTAAGTGACATCTCCTCTTTCATGATCGACAGACGTCAGCCTACTGTCGTCTTTTCCTCGTGTAAAAGCAACGTCCGCTCCAAATGAACAGTGCCAAATATGGATTGCTTGAGTGCGTGACTAGCCTCAATTGGAACTGCGTCAACTATCACTTCGAATAGCCTTGATCCATTCTAACTCTAGTCTAAACGTACCGGGTCCTGAGATGGCTCCTTCTGGACCTCCTTCCACTGTTGTTGATATTCCTAGGCCCGTGATGCGGGCAAGATTCATTTCATGGTTCGTAGGTAAAATCTTCCCCTTCCATGTGGGCAAAAAACGATTGAGAGGTACCTGGCAAATAACAAACGGGTGATAATCTGTAGCTTCAAGGCGCGACACAGTGGCACTGACAAACTCTCTACAGTTTGAATATCTGTGATCAATGATGTAGGTACACTCCCTAAAGATTTCAAGGTATCACGAATCTCGGTTCTGCATTCAGCAGATCTTACTGAAGCTTTTAATAGCAGCAAAATGTTAAGTATTCTACCAAATAAATTTGAATGCAACTACTCAACAAAGAAAGGAGCCGAAATTTTACCTTAACTGTACACCACTCATCCTTTGGTGCAAACAAATAGGCCTGCCATGTATTGAACTTGGCATCGACGGGTCCCATTACCCAATTTTCTGTTCGAAGCTGCCATTGTACGAAAAATAAAGCCTGTCAGTCTTGTGCTCAATAAACTGTACGACGACAGAGGTCCTCCGGGGGGAAGAAGAAGGAAGAAGGAAAGAAGACGAAGATCAGAACTGGGACTGGCCAGAAAGGAAAAAAGAAGGCGACAAACAAATCTTGAGTGAGTTTCAGGAAAGCCCATTAAGGATTACAGCGATGGAATGCGTTACCAAGCAATGTTTGAGAGATGCAAGCATGTAGCGAAGTCAAGTTAGTGAGATAAATCAAGCTAATAACATAGTATGAAGGTCTTTTAAATACGTGCTTGAGGTCCACTGACTAGGTACTCAGGAGTAAAAACCAAAGTTGTTCACATCCCAGATACCTGGCCCATATCAGCCGCCCATGTACTCAAAAGGCGTCTGTAATGCATGAGATTCTTCCTGTAGCTACTAAAGTTGAATCCCAGAATATGAATGTCAAAAGTACTCAGCTAGAGGAACTATGGACCATAGTTTTCGGAAAACAAAATCCCCTTCCTGAGAAGAACAGAAGGAACGGAGAAACTAGCGGCATATAATAATCTTCATTGTTTGCTCCTCAGTTGGCCCGAATAAAGAAGAACTTCCTTGAAGATTCATGCATGGAATGTTCGAGAAGGTGGCCTCTTGTAGCATCTAAACGATGCACTTTGATTCTAGAGTAAAGCTTACACTTGAGATGTAGACGCGCCCATCGCCTTTGACCTTAAACGCAAGTGTGTCAAAGGGCTCCAGATCGAGATTTTGTTTATCCTGATCAGAAAGGACAACAAGAAAGAACCTTCAAAACCTCCACTTTCCAAAAAATGTGGTTCTTATCGAGCAAGACCTCCAGAATGTCTGTTCGACTACACTTTGCTTTTGTTTGAGAGTCAAATGATCGGTTTCTAGTCAAATGAAATGTTGTTCGGGAGCTGTAAAGTTCGAATACGGACGTGGGCACATTACCTCTATAGTGCGCATGCCCGCAAAACCACTTCTTTTCAGCCTCGCTGGTGCCTCATCATCTAAATCCAACGATAATGTACCACTGAAAACCCCTTCGCACATAAGAGCAATGTTAATAATGTACATTCCATCAACTTTCAGGAACTTTGTCCCAGAATGGCAACTCACAATGGCGACACGCATATCCAGCACTCTTCCGCAGCGACAAAGTTTTTGGTTTATTTCAGTATCTAATTCACAAGGATTGCCCGGAAAAATTCAATGAGATAGGATTATCTTCAATTTCCGGCATATCTAGCCCATCAGCTTCACATGCAAAAGAGAGCACGGTGAACTAAGCATCAGTGTACAAGGAAGAGGTGACTATCAGGAGCTAGTATGTAGGACATATTAGGCCTATGGGAGCACTATTCCTGAGTAAGGTCGAGGTTTAAAGCAGCTGAAAAGCTTCCAATCAACTTATACCAATGATTTGCTCAATATCAAGTTTTTTGATAAATCAGCTACCTCCACTTAGAAAATTTATGGCTATTTATAAATGACAAAGGCCAGAAGTGCAAGTTTACGTCGCAGGTGGTCAATGGGCAGTCTGGCGGTGGTGAACTTCTACTTGACTCAGGGTTACCAGAAACTACTCTGAGCTAGATATGTGCAGTACCAGGTTGCATCCGTTTGTTCAATCCACGTGGTTAAAGGACTACATTACCTATTTCGCCGTCGTTCTCAATCGGCTTCAATATTGCAGACGACAAACCTGAAGTTGAAAGAAAACGCACATTAATGATTAGTCTCTGCACCTTGAAGAGCCATACAGGAGCAGTTGAAACTCCGCATACTTGCTGCTGAATTTAAGCAATAGCTGACCTCTTGAGAAGAAACTGGTAACTCAAAATCGAACTCCTTCATTACGAAAACGACATGGCCGAGGGGGAGATACAGAGATCATTGAGAAAGCAGAACTTCAGTCAAAATTAAGGTCACGAACCGCCATGCACCCCGTCGGAGTATACATCCCACTCGCTCACGTCTTCCGCTGTGGCAAATCTGAAAAGAACTTGCTCTGCCGGAGGGCTGAGATCTTTTATGTTCCATGCTAATGCTGCAGCGACGAAAGAAAGCCTGGTGTCAATCAACAAACAGACTTGGCAGAACAACACGCACGATCCGGAGAAATTCATCCTGAATCTTTATGATTAAAAGCCCCTTTATACATACACCCAGGAGCGTGAGCAGAAATTAGGAGACAGCAATTACAAAGACACAACACGAACCGCGACGAGTTACTCGAAGAGACGATTGAATGAATTGCCGAAGCATGACCTTCCAGAATCGAAAAACTCCGATGCACGCACTTTCTCGTTAAGAAGTTTTCCAATCAATCACTGCCTCAATTCGTGGTTCAATCTATCTTTTCGCCTCCCCTGAATGGAAAAGCTCCTACACACGCACTTCCTCGTTGAGAAGTTTTGCGATCAATCACTGCCTCAATTCGTCATTCAATCTGTTTTTTCGCCTCCCCTGCTCCTCTGCAACTCTCCTTCACTTATGAAACTCTTCCCTGCTTAATAAACGCAATTAACCCTAAGTTAAATTAACTTTCATCTGATTTTGGAGTCAGCGGTTGACAAATGTTCGGCAAGCAGGTAATTAAACATGACAACTACAGTTTTAACTCTTGATGAACTGCATCCGTCAATGCTAAACATGGAAATATAATTCAGATCCAAGTAGAACTTACACCCAATCGGTCTTACCCAAAAGTTCACCGGTAACTATCGATAAGGCAATAGACTTTCTATAGACCTAGATAAATACAAGAAGCTCTTTGTATCCATATTATTTCAACTTAACAGTTCACATAAGTCTATCTTTTAAGTGCGTGCCCCTTCTCCCATCATCTCCATGAACTAGTGTGTATTCTCGTATAATTCAGGGCAATGGGTTTAGGGTTTAGGGTTTAGCAATGAGAATTAATAGTTCCAATCAAACATCAACCAAGAGTAAAGATAAAAAAAATATTTTATTAGTCTACTACATATACATCACATCAATATATTCAAATGAATTGTTATGTTAAACAAAATTCAGCTTAAGGAAATTTCTCCATTTAATAAAAGGAGGTATGATTCTTTTGTAGCAATAAAAATCAAGCCATATGACACATATTACAAATAAGTAAGTAAGGATAATTTTGAAATAGCACCTCCTTACCATTAAGACACAAGAATCACCATGAGAAACATCATGAAGCAACCATTTTGCAACCCTAAATCTACCAACCATTTTCATCAATCTACAATGATGGTTATGAAGCACACAAAATGATTACCGATGCACCAACATAGCAAAGCAACAAAGCAACCTTCATAATCAATGAGCTATGGTAGAAATCAAAGAGAAGATATGGAGACCAATGAACTAGAAAAACAAACCAACACAACTACAACATACTAAAACACATCTACTCCTTACGTTCTTGTCTCCACGGTGATATTCGAGCGAAAAAGGACTTATCTATACTATCCCGATGATTATCGATACGAATGGGGCTTAACCCTCTTTTACCTCTTTTGTCTCGCCCTTGTTCGGCTTGATGGGTCGCCTGTTCTCCCGATGATTATTACCTAAAATATGTTGCTATAAATAAATGTCAAACAGTTTACAAGAGTAGTATTTTGAAGGGTTTCATTTCATGTTCAAGAGTAGTATCTTGGATATGAAAGAGTGTCAATGTTATATCCATCAATAAATTACCTCTCCATAAAAGGAAAATGAAAGGAAGGATAAGTTTTAAATCAAGGAAGTGATAATATAAGTTTTTATTTTTATCTTTAATATAGAAGGATGATTCCTTTCTTTTATTGGTTGGATAAAAAATTAAAAGAATTAATAAAAATTTCAAAGGAGTGTTTCTGTTTTACTATAATATATATATATATATATATATATATATATATATATCAAAATTTTCTACTTTTATTAAAAATATCAAATAAAATTATACTTATTAGAGCTTTATGAAAGGTTGAATACAACATTGGAATCATTAGAGAGAATCTATTAAATAAGGTATGAGGAATTTATCCGTTTGATGACCAACAATCTTGAATTCATAAAACAAGGAATATTGTAAAGTTAAGTTCTAAATTTTTCTACGCTAGGATTATCAAATAAGATGAATATTATAAACCAAACAAATCAATACTAAAATTATAATATATTTATACATAATTAACACCACAAATGAGTGGGATTGATTATGATCTTGATCTTTATTTCAAAATATCTAAGACTTAAGTATTGCATTGATTATCAATACTCAAACATTGCAGCTGTAATTATTAAGTAATAAGCTTTCATAGGATAGTAATAGCTATATTTTTTTATCAAGTATTTATATTTTTGTCTTATCAAATATCTCTAGGAATACACATAGTGTATTAAAAAAATACAATATATACTAACTTTGCTCCTCATATGAGATAATGATTAAACGTACTCATATGAGATAATGATTAAATGTACTTGTAAATAGATAGTTTTGTAATAAAAACCTTCCAAAATAAACCTTATAAGATAAGTGTAAATACTTTTCCAAAAGATATGGATCTATCTTAATTAAAGGTTACAATCCTAAATTATCTCTTGAAACTTGGCAATCGTTCTCCATGATGGCATCACTTTTTGCTTATGTTTCTCTATATCTTTTCTTTTCAATATAGATATTTATGCATATTTTATGTTGTATATGTAAGACAACTTTAATAATATTTTATTGGGTTTTTAAGTCAAAGTAAAAATACAATCATTCTCACCATATAATGAAATTTTATTCATAAATAAAAAGGATTAGGTGGATTTTAAGCATTATATTTTATATTTTAAGCATTATATTTTAAGCATTATATTTTATTTAGGCAGTAGTTAGATTGACACCCCAATGGCTAGGTTGATCCTTATTGGTTGGTTGATTCCGAATGAAATAGTTGGGTTGAATTTGATTGAAGGCACACATAATGGAGCAAGAGAGGAGGATAGTGAACTGGATATGCAAGAAAATGTACGGAACTATATTATTGATAATTTGCAAGCTCTCTTTTTTGCAACATATGGTCCAATTAAAGTGCAAAGGACATAGATTTTACCTCTATGGAACGAGGTTTATGTTACTAAAACATAGGCTTGGTAATTTCATCCTTGACTAAAACATAGGATTGGTAGTCTTAAAATTAAAGTAGTGGTATAATGAGGTAACCAATCAGAATCAACATATTTATATATTTATATATTTTACAACACATGTCTATATAAAAGATATAAAAGGTTCATGAGTACCTAACTAAATTAAGACATGCTTAGTAAGTTCCTTATATGTTGTTTGAAAAATTTATTGAATCTTTTTGTTATCTAGTGATTTATATGAAAAAAATTTTAGTATTATCTATTTATCTTCCATTATTCAATGATCAATGATGTATACATCATATTATGTAGTTTCAAGTGATATATGCTTCATACTATGTAGCTTCGAACTTATGGAAAGTCTCTTTAGCATTGAGAAGACAATGAAGTAGTATGTATTCATGTATCATGAAGTATGAGTTATTTCTATATAACTGTGTACTCCATATGTTAATCAGAGTTATGATCAATCACATGTTTGATAAAGATTGCTTGACCTTGTATCCATCATGATTCTTATTCACTTCATACTCTTTATAATACTTAATAATGATTATAATTAGGGGTTTTATTTGGTTAGGAAAACATTTCCAAGTTTTAATTTGAGAATATAATAGATAGAACAATACAAATATACTTATCGAGCTTAAGTAAGTAAGCAAAAAGATAGATAAATTTGAGGATATATAATATGCAAATCCAATTGAAGCTAGTTTATAAACTTAAGTATCAAGGGATAAGAGAAGATTATAACTTTAGTGTAATTTATAATCAAAGATAAAAAAAGATAGATCATAAGTATGTGTATCTTTTCATCTTGAACCCTACAAGACAAACTTTGGTTTATTGAGAAGAAGAGATAAAGTGGATAAGAAATTAGAAGTACTGGAGAAATAGAAGATAAAGGAGCAAAAGCATTATTAAGAATGTCTTGATGACTTGATCACAATTAAGAAAATAGAGAAAATTGTACTTGCTTACTTGGACTTGTTGGATATAGGCTCTATAATTTTATATATATAATATTGTAATTAGTGTGATGCTTATTTGTAAATCTACAAAGCAAATGTTTTAATTGTGATAAAATGGAGAGTTTTAATTTTGTAAAAGATCAAGCACGAGGAGAGAAATAGAAGAATGGAAACTCACATTGGGACACTTGAATGTGTGAAAACTCCAAATGCCTAGCATGAGCTTTGGCTTTGGTTTTTATAAGTAGCATACAAGGCCCTTGAGAAGCTTCTCAAGAGGCTTCCTTTAGCCGTTCTCTTAGAGTGCAAGCCAAGTTAACCAAGAAGCTTCTCAAGAAGCCTCCTTATAGACACCGCCTACTTGGCGTTCAAGCTAAGCTAGTTAGAAATTTCTATAAGCTTCCTTCTAGAAGCTACTTGCTTGGGGTGCAAGTTAAGCTAGTCGAGAAACTTCCCAAGCAGCTTCCTAGATGCTTTTGGAATATTTTGGGCTATTTGGCTTATTCTTTACTTTGTTAGCCTTACTGACTACCTCGCTAAACTCCATATTGTTACAAATTTGTTGTGATGCATATATATGTACAAAGCCTATCTTCTTAAGTATAATTAGTGCATGTAAAAAAACTAATATTTTGGAGTGATAAGTACTAAATATTGTAATTTTGTGCTAAAATCTTTTAGAATGCTTGCTAAACCTTAATAGTGAAGAGAGGTTATAATCAGATATAAGTTATCTTAGAAGACAATTATAAAAGAATGTAGCATACAAGTGGAGCTCATCAGTTTGATTGGTAGATTGAGAAGCATTAATAATATAAATTATAGGAGCTAAGTGGAATTTCTTACTCAATTTATCCACAAACTTATTCATCATAATTTTACCTTCAGCAATAAAAGAGACAAAATATGATTATATGTAAGCTTATATATCCATAATATGAGATGTGGATTGGCAATAACTGGATAAGTGAAATTAGTTTTGGATTTATTTTATTAGTAACTTGCATGATAAAAAAAATGCACAAACATCTCAAGCCATATTTATCTGCCACGACAAACATTGAAGAAGAGTATTCTTATCCACTCCAAGATAACATGAGATAGTAAGATTATGTGAGTCTTTCAATCTTACCAAACAAGGAGTATATTCATGCAAATTATATTTTGACTATTTGGTTTGATCATAGTTTGACCATTTTGTTTGATCATGCTAAATTTGGCCTTATATCATAGAGTTTTAATAACTCATCCAAATAATGATGGCAAATCATTGTGTGCTCTAAGTCAATGGTCTATACACATAACAAGCAACTTGCCTATAAAGTAGTCTTGCTGATAAAATACTAGACTAGGCACAAATGATTAAGGACTAGGGAAAATACCACCAAAAACCAAGGATAGTACCACCAAAATAGAGAAGTAAGTGTAGAGTACCAAGTATGCACAAATAGAATTTAGTTTTAGTGGTGAATGGATTTGGAAGTTTCTATATTTAGAACTCTAAGATTATGTGATGAGTTGGAGTTAAACTAAAGAGAGTAGCAATCTCTATAGATATGAAGGCTTGATCTATCAACTTTTGGATATATTATTGAGATGGAGCTTTAGCATTGAGATACAACATAGAGCCAACAATTATTGAGTTCTATAGATATGGAAATCAAATCCAATAATTCTTGATTCTCATATCTTATATTCTTAATTCTTGATTCTTGAAACTTTAATAGTTTACATAAAGATGTAATCTACTCAAGTTTAAATTTTACTAGATTTCACACTTTCTTTAGGAACTCAAAACATGGCCAACTTAATCAAAAACCATATAAGAATTTCCAAATAATTCAACAATGTTATCTTAATCTTCTTACATTCCACCTTAACCAACCAAGATGTTCTCATCCTTCTTACCTTAGAAATTACATATATATATATATTGGCAATGTACTTTGCGAGATAATTTATCTAGCAAGCTACTTCTTGTAGAGTTCTTAATTATGATTTTACATATGAAATAGGAAAGGCAAGATCAAGGTAGCAATACCTCAACAAATTCTCCATTTATAATTTTAGAGATCTTCAAATATCTAGCAAAATAACATTAATGATTTGTCTTTCTATCCTTGGAGTTCTTCATACTCTAAATCCTTAATATCTATAAAGTTGGCCTCTATTATCCTTAGGGGTTTCTAAACTCTTGACCTTTAACATCCATAGAAATGGATTTTATAGACAAAAAAAATATTTCCAAATTCACAATTATAAGTTACTAATCCATAAATATACCCTCTAATCTTTCACATGTAAAGTTAGTTCTTGACCATTAGTTACTAGTCTGTTCTTGGTAATTTCCTTATTCTTTGTACTTGGTACCTTGTTGCTTACCTATCCTTGCCATACCTAAGTGGCATAAACATATAGATATCTTTTTATTACTAACATGAATAGTTTTCTCAATAATTTTAATCTATTTGAGACAAAGGCAGTGGAGTGAAGACCATCTACAAACTCATATTAAAACACTATTCCAATAGGAATAAAAACAAGAGCATCTAAGTCAAGCATACAATGTAATTTTGTATCTTGTAACCTCTAGATTATTTCATCCATAATAACAAACAAGTTGACTTTTAGCTTTATACTTATCATTCCATTGGAATTTCATATCTTTGCTTCATAAGCCATCATGGATGATAAGTATAATAATATAATAGTTTAACCAATAATTGATATATATCTTTATATTTAAGGACTCAAATATCATTACAATCTCTTGGATTTCCCTATTTGATTATTGCTTTGATCTATTCTTCTTCCATCTTCAAGTCTTTCTCTACAAATTTATGATAATAAATTAGCAATCTATTTTATGAAGGTACCATCTATACAAACCATAATATTTTGCTTTAGAAACCACTAAACTATTCAATACCTTTTGATCCATGAATACTAGGGAGCATTGTGTCATGACATTTGAAATGCCAAAGCTAGTTTGCTCAAACATTGGAGTGTTAGTCTTGATAATCATAAATATACAAGTAATTGGTTAGAGATTACTTAGTGGCGGTCAGATTTTGTGTTATGGCTAATTATCATATTGTTGGAGCTATCATTAGTTACATCATTCATAGCATCAGCGGTGCCATTAGGGCAAGAGTGCTAGGTCAAGTCTAGAGATGTATACCTTAAAGTGAAACTCTAGAGAATTTTCTTCTTTGATGTTTAGCCTTCAAGCTCCTAGCTATGGTGGACATAGGCTGGCAAACATTACTTGGAGTCCCTTAGCTAGAGTGGTTGTGGCTTGACTATAATAAGTGCACATTTGTAAAAGAACAAGATTGAGGAGAGAAATATGAGAATAGAAGATCACATTGTGACACTTGAATGTGAGAAACTTCTAATGCCAAGCATGAGTTTTGGCTCTTGTATTTATAAGGAGCATACAAGGCTCTTGAGAAACTTCTCAAGAAGCTTCTTTGAACAACTTTCTTGGATTGCAAGCCAAGTTAACCAAGAAACTTCTCAAGAAGTTTCCTTCTTGAAGCCATCTACTTGGCGTGCAAGCTAAGTTGGTTAGAAGCTTCTAGAAGCTTCCTTTTATAAACTACCTACTTGGGGTGCAAGCTAAGCTAGTGGGAAGCTTCCCAAGAAGCTTCCTAGATACTTCTAGGATATTACAGGCTAATTTGACATATTCACTATTTTGTTAGCCTTGATTAACTTTGTCACTAAACACCAAATTGTTACATATTCCTCCACCACTGGTTGGTGATGTCCTCGTCGCTATTGAAGCTGAAAACTCATGGATGGCCATTTGTGCATTATGGAGATGAAAAGGAGGCTTCCAAGTGGCATCATGAAGGGGATAGCCCTTTCAAAGGACTTTGTACTCTATATTTTGTTGGCGGTTGCATTGGATGTGGCGACGTGCAAGTATATAATAACTTCGTACTCCTCATGATCATGGATATGGATGGGAGGAGGAGTAGGTTAGACACAAGAGGAAAAAGAAGATGGATTAGGAACAAAGGGTTTTAACTTGGAAACATAGAAGACAAGGTGGATACGCATATGAAAAGGCATGGCAAGTTGCTAAGCAATAAGAGAGATTTGGGTGACATCAAAGAGTCCTTTCCAATTAAGAGCAAGTTCAAGAACTTGGGTATCAAGTGGGAGGGTAGGTTACTTGAGGAGAGCATGACTTTGTCACCAACTTGAAAGGTGAGATCATGATGATGGTTGTCCACATATTGTTTCTGACAATTTTGAGCAACAAGGAGATGAGACTTTGCTTGCTGGAGGGATTTGGATATGGTGGTCAAGAAGGTTGAAGTATGAGGGACATGAGATGGAGGAGAAATAAGGGAATCCAAAACAAGTGGATCTTGGCCAAAATTGAGAAAGAAAGGAGAGAATCCGATGCTTGCCTATTTGGAGTTATTGTATGCAAATTTTGTAGCTACAAGATATTCATCCCAATTGGTGTGGTGAATGTTCACAAAGGCACAAAGCATTTCCTCCAAGGTACGATCTTCACATTAATTTTTTCCATCAATTTGAGGATAATAGGCCATGGATAACGCAAGCTTGGTGTCGAGTATTTGGAAGAGTGTTTGCCAAAAGTGTCCAATGAATCAAAGATCACGGTAAGAGATGAGTACATGTGGCATCCCATGATGCTTAAAGATATTGTCAAAGTAGATTTGTGCTAATATTAGAGCATCCATGGAATCAAAGGTTATTGCCAAGTGGATTTTCTTACTAAGCTTATCCACAAACACCACAATTGCCATGTGATCTTGCTTTGTCTTGTGCAAGGATGTGATGAGATCCAAGCTCATGTTTTCCCATCAAGTAGATGGAATGGGAAGTGGTTGAAGGAGTCCACTTGGTTTATGGTTGCTAGCCTTATTGTGTTGGCAGCTCTCACATGAATGGACAAAATCTTGGACATCTTGTGTCATGTTGGGCCACCACCATTGCTGTTGGAGAGTACCCAAGGTCTTATCTACACCCATGTGACCAGCAACTGGTAAGTCATGGGCTTCTTAGAGGCGTACAAGTTAGAGATCACCCTTAGCTAGAACAACAATTTGGTCCTCGTAGAACAAAAGGCCTTCCTTGAAGGAGCAGGTGTTGTATTCTTTGTCACCGGTTGGAAGATGCACTTGTACCATTTGAAAGAATGGATCTTTTTGTAGAGTTGTTCAAAACTTGATTTGGACCTTGGAGTTGACTGATACCGTTGTAATGGCCGCTATGATGAGAGGAAGAGACTTCAAATCAGGTTGTCATGATAGGGCATCAGGGATGATATGGAACCAATTGGGTTTGCACTCAAGTTTGATATCAAACAACTATAGTTGTTCCTCCCATCAATGTTCATCTATTCCAAATGTAATGTCTGCAACAAGGGCTTGTGATTGGTTTGCATGACCACTTGTTTTCCCAAGAGATAATGCCTCCATACCTTGGTGGCATATACCATAGCTAGTTGTTCCCAATCTCAAGTAGAGTAACTCCTTTCTATTGTATTTAGTCTGCAAGACACAAAGGCAATAAGATGTAATCCATCTGTGAATTCCTATTGCAACACGGCTATAATTGCAAAGTTGGAAGCATTGAAATCAACCACATATAATGGTTGAGGATCATATGGTTGAAGAATTGGTCTTGAAGACACCATATATTTCAACTTCAAGAATGCTTCTTTGTGCTTGTTGGTCCATTGAAAGCTCAAGTTCTTCCCCAAGAGATTAGTCAATGATGTGGCAACATGAGCATAATAGTAGATGAACCATTGGCAAAAACTAGCCAATCCATTAAATGCTCGTACTTCATTAGCATCCTTTAGAGTAGGCCAATCAATGATGGCCTTGATTTTCTCCTCTTCCATCTAGATCCCCTCCAATGAGATCTTATGACCCAAGAAGGTAACTTCCTTCTACCAAAAGGTACACTTTGATTTCTTGTAGTAAAACTTCCATTGTTGTAGTCATCTTAGGACTTCTCACACGTGATTCACATGTTCTGCCTTTGTCTTGCTATAGATTAAGATATCATCCAAGAACAATATTAGGTACCAATCCAACAATCCATCCAACACCCGATGCATCTAATCCATGAAGACTATTGGAGCGTTAGTGAGTCTAAAAGTCAGAATTATCCACTCAAAATGTCCATACCTTGTGCAAAAGGCAATCTTTTGCACATCCTCCTTGTCAATGAGGATTTTCCAATAGCCGCTACAAAGATCCAACTTGGAGAAGTATTGTGCTTTACTCAATTGATCAAGCAAGTCATCAATTTGAGGCAAAGGGTATGCATTCTTCATTGTCTATTTATTGAGCCCACGGTAATCAATATAGAAATGAAGTCTTCAATCATTCTTTGGAATGAATAATACCAATGCTCCCCAAGAAGATGTACTATATCTTATCAAATACTTCTCCAAAAACTCCATAAGTGTTGTTCACAACTCCTCCAACTCCTTTGGTGAGAGCCGATAGATTGGTCTATTCATTGGAGTACTCCTTAGTACTAACTCAATCTTGAAGGGCATCCCACAATCAAAAGGTAATTCCTTTGGTAGATCATCTAGAAACACATTTGCAAACTCCTGAACTTTGTGGTCAATTATTGCTCAATGAGGTTGCTAACTCTTCTCATATTCTCCTTGTGCAATTGCCTTGATCCACATTGCAAAAATAGACTTATCTTCCTCCGAAGCTTGCTCTATAGTTGCTTCATTGACAAACTTCCATCTAAGGACTTATCTTCCTTCATGGCTTGCTCTATGGCTACTTTCTTGACAAACTTCCCATCTTGGGACCTCTCTTCCTTTAGAGCTTTCTCTATGGTTGCTTTCCTTACAAACTTCTCATTTTCAGACTGACTATCCTTAGGTGTCTTATTCAAAGGTGCCAAACAACCAAATCGGAAATTCCTACCTTGGTGTTGTACTTGAATTTGTCATTGGCTCCAATCAAATTGAACGTTATGGCGTTCAAGCCAAGGTAGTCCTAGAATGACATCATAGTGTAGAGGTGCCGCTACAAACTTCATACACTCCAAACACTCCTTCTCAATCTTGAGGGCAACAAGATGCAAGGTACAAAATGTAGAACCCTTTCTACCATCCGCCATCATCAATCTACTTCTAATTGGCTTGATTGAATACCCAATTCCTTTGCTAATTGCATAGACATACAATTCTTTGAACTTCTAGAATCAACTAAAATCCTACAACTACAATCAGATATCATACCTTGCAAGTGAAGTAAACTTGCATAGGTTGAGCCTTCAATCCCACTAGAATTAATCAAGTTCCCAATAGGTGGCTCAAAATCTCCTATTGGGATTCCTCATTTCCTTGATCATTCTGCTCCACAATTTCCATTTGTGCAACTTGTTAAGGTGACTCATTCTTGAGTGGACACTCTACAATATAGTATCTAATTTGGTGACAATAGAAACATCCACCATTTTATCGTAATCTTTCACAATCAATTGTGCCAAGTGGTCTTCACTAGATGCCATTGATCTCCATTGGTATTGGCTCCTCCGCCCATGTGTAGTGTGTAGGTGGGTTTGGGGAAGGCCAAGGTCAAGACCAAGTTGTCGCAACCAAGGATCAAAGCTTTCAACCAACTGCATGGCTTCCTCCAAGTATTTGGGCTCATGCATAGTCACTTCTAATCTAGTGTGGGACTTCAAGCCTCTCACAAAGTAATCTAGAGCTTCTCCATCTAGTATATCCAAAATTTGCATAATGGTGTTCTAGAATTGAGTGATATAGCTTCTTACTGAGCCAATCTAGTTTGATTCTGCCCACTTATCTCATGCGGCCCGTGTGGCATTTAGAGCTTGGAATTGCCAAATTATTGGACTCCTGAATTCTTCTTATGTCAAGATTGGCATGAAAAATTGTCACTCAACCTGTTCCACTCTAAATTTCCACCATAGTTTAGCCACTCTATCCAATTGGCTTGAGGCCAATAAAATTTTTCTCCATTCATCTTGAAGGTTTGTTGCTTTGAAGTAACGTTCACAATCAAACACAAAATTTTCCATTGTACCTAGAAGGTTTTTGCCCTCAAATACCTTAGGCTTTGGAAATCAGATTTTCTCTTCTCCTTCTCAAATTGGTACTCTCTTTACCTTCTCTTGTCTATGATGATCTCATTCATCCAACAATCAAGTAAGGTGCTAGATTTGTTGTTACATAGTAAGGATAACTTCATGCATCATCGCCATGGCTTCTACTCTATCACACTATTCCCAATTTATCTAATTTATTAATATATAGATGCAACACATCCACCATTCTCCACAAGTTATAACCGGAAGCACCAAGGGTTCTTCAGACAATGCAAAAAATCTTATCCAAAGCGTGAGGTGATAAATTGTGTGAAATGATGTTTGGGTAGTACTTGGACATAAAAATCCCAATGGCTTGGTGGAAGTGGATTTGGTGGTCCATAAATTTCATCCATCCCATTCCTTCTCTGATACCATTGTAAAATACCAAGACCAATGAGAGAAATATGAGAATGGAAGATCACATTGTGATACTTGAATGTGGGAAACTCTAAATGCTTAGCATGAGTTTTGGCTCTTGTATTTATAGGGAACATACAAGGCTCTTGAAAAGCTTCTCAAGAAGCTTCTTTGAGCCGCTTTTTAAAATTGCAAGCCAAGTAAATTGGGAAGCTTCTCAAGAAGCTTCCTTCTTGAAATTGTCTACTTGGCATGCGAACTAAGTTGGTTGGAAGCTTCTAGAAGCTCCCTTCTAGAAAATATCTACTTAGGTGCAAGCTAAGCTAGTGGGAAGCTTCTCAAGAAGCTTCCTAGATACTCTAAGATATTCTAGGCTAATTTGGCCTATTCACTACTTCATTAGCATTGACTAAATTTGTCGCTTAACTCTATATTGTTACACCATTGTTGGTAGTATTGAGCTGAGTGATTGAGTTTTGATTTGAGTTGGATGTGTGAATTGAATTGATTATTGTGGCATTTTAGAGTTATGTATGAGTTGTGTGCTTCTATAGTATATGATGTTTATAGTGATGTATGTTGTGTAACAATGTATACACACACCACAATTGGTAAAGCAAAAGGAATGACTATCCATTTAAAAAATTGATATTGTGTATGAAAAGCTATTCTTTTCACCTCTTCAATCAAGATTAAAATTTATTATTTTCATTATGTAGATCAAACTTGGTTCTAATCACATATTTAATGCAAATAATAAGCAATCTTCATTTTTCTAATTCAATCTACATGCTACATACAAAACCAGAGCTATTGGAAAAGATAGTGTAATTTCACACAATGAAGTACTATACTTTATAGAATAATGTTCCAAAATTTATTTATTTTTCCAATTCTCTTGGAGATTAGATATATATAGTTTTAATCACTTATGTTCTATTAGAGAGTAAAACTATCCTTATTGTAACAATATGGAGTTTAGCGATGAAGTTAGTAGGGCTAACGAAGTAGCAAATAAGACAAATTAGAGTAAAATTCTCTTCATTTTTCTAATTCAATCTACATGCTACATACAAAACCAGAGCTATTGGAAAAGATAGTGTAATTTCACACAATGAAGTACTATACTTTATAGAATAATGTTCCAAAATTTATTTATTTTTCCAATTCTCTTGGAGATTAGAAATATATAGTTTTAATCACTTATGTTCTATTAGAGAGTAAAATTATCCTTATTGTAACAATATGGAGTTTAGCGATGAAGTTAGTAGGGCTAACGAAGTAGCAAATAAGACAAATTAGCCTATAATATTCCAAAAGTATCTAAGAAGCTTCTTAGGAAGCTTCCTATCTAACTTAGCTTGCACCTTAAGTAAGTAGCTTCTAGAAGGAAGCTTCTAGAAGGTTCCAACTAGCTTAGCTTGCATGCCAAGTAAGCAACTTCTAGAAGGAAGCTTCTTGAGAAGCCTCCTAATTAACTTGGCTTGCTCTCCAAGAAAGAGGCTCAAGGAAGCTTCTTGAGAAGCTTCTCAAGAGCCTTGTATGATCTCTATAAATACAAGAGCCATAGCTCATGCTAGGCATTCAGAATTTTCCCTCATTCAAGTGTCCCAATGTGAGATTCCATTTTCCTATTTCTCTCATTGATCACAGTCTTTTACATTGGTATTAGAGAAAGAATGGGATGGATGGAATTTATGGATCACCAAATCCACTTCCACCAAACCATTGGGATTTTCATGTCCAGATATTATCCAAGCACCATTTTACCCAATTCATCACTTCAAGTTTTGGGTAAGATCTTTTGCATATGATCACCTTGTTTGAAGAACCCTTGATACTTCCGGTTGTAACTTATGGAGACCGGTGGACGTGCTGCATCTATGTATTAATCAATTAGATAAATTGAGAGTAGTGGGATAAAGTAGTAGTTATGGCGGCAATACCGGACGTTATCCTTGCAATGTAGCAACAAATCAAGCACCTTACTTGATTGTTGGATGAACAAGAGCAGCAACGATAAGAACATACAAAGAGTACGCCAATTTGAGATGGAGAAGATTGCATCCAATTTCCAAAACCTAAGGTGTTTGAAGGCAAGAATCTTTCAAGAATAGTGGAAAATTTTTTGTTTGACTACAAATGTTACTTTGAAGCCACCAACCTTCAAGATCAACAAAAACAAATTTTCTTGGTTTCTAGCCAATTGGATGGTGTGGCAAAACTTTGGTGGCAATTTTGAGTAGAGCAAGCTAAATGATAGATTGTTGCACCAATTTTGACATAGGCAGAATTCAAGGATGCAATACTTGGTGAATTTCAAATTATAAATGCCACCCAAGCTGCACCAGATAAACTTGTGGAGTTAGAGCAGATTTACTCTATAAGGAGCTACATCACATAATTTCAGAACATCATCATGCAAATTCCAGATATACAAGAAGGTGAAGTTCTAGATCGATTTGTTTGGGGATTGAAAGCATGAACTAAATTGGAGGTGACCATGCATGAACCACAAAATGTAGAAGAAGCCATGCAATTGGTTGAGCGTTTTGATTCCTTGGTTGCAACAACTTGGTCTTGACTTCAACCTACACAAAGCCTACCAGTACACTACGTACGGGTGGAGGAACTGACACCAATGGAGATTGATGTTATCCAATAGAGACCACTTGGTACAGCAATAGAGAAAGATTGCGGCAAAATAGATGTTATTTTTATTGTCACCAAGTTGGACATTGCATTGTTGAATGTCCGCTCAAGAATGGACAACCTTGACAAGTTGCCCAGATGGAGTTTGTGGAACAGAATGATCAGGGAAAAAAGGAATCCCAATAGGAGATTTTGAGCCACCTATTGGAAGCTTGATTAGTTCCAATGGGATTGAAGGCTCGACCTATGCAAGTTTACTCTACTTGCAAAGTACAATATCTAATCGGGGTTGTAGGATTTTGGTTGATTCTACAAGTTCAGAGAATTGCATGTCTATGCAAGTAGTGAAGGAATTGGGTATTCCTATCAAGCCAATGATTGGAAGTAGATTGATGATTGCGGATGGTAGAAAGGGTTCTGCATTCCATACCTCATATCTTGTTACTTTTAAGATTAGGAAGGAGTATTTGGAGCATATGAGTTTTGTAGTGGCACCTCTACACTATGATGTCATTCTAGGACTACCTTGGCTTGAACTTCATAAGGTTCAATATGATTGGACCCAATGACAAATTCAAGTACAACACCATGGTAGGAATTCCCAATTAGGTTGTCTTGCACCTCTAAGTAAGACATCTAAGAATAGTCAATCCCAAAAGGAGAAGTTGGTTGAGAAGGTAGCCATAGAGCATGCCTTGAAGGGAGAGGAGCCCCAAGATGGGAAGTTTGCCAGGAAGGCAACTATGGAGCAAGTTTTGAAGAGAGGTGAGTCCCTAGATGGGAATTTTGTTAGTGAAGCAACCATAGAGCAAGCTTTGGAGGAAAATAAGTTTGTTTTTGTGGTGTAGATCAAGCCGATTGCACAAGGACAATCTGAGGGGAGTTGAGAGCTTCATCAAGCGAGGGTTGATCAGATAGTTCAAGAGTTTTTGGACGTGTTTTTGAATGATCTGCCAAATGGATTACCCTCTAATCGTAATATGCACTTCAAGATTGAGTTATTGCCAAGGAGTACTCTCGTGAGTAGACCAATCTATATGCTCTCACCAAAGGAGTTGGAGGAGTTGTGAACAACACTTACTGAGTTGTTGGAGAAGGAGTTCATATGACATAGTACCTCTCCTTGGGGAGCACCAGTACTATTTGTTCCAAAGAAGGATGGAGGACTTTGTTTATATATTGATTATCGTGGGCTCAATAAGAAAATAGTGGAGAATGCATATCTCTTGCCTTGGATTGATGACTTGCTTGATCAATTGAGTGGAGCATGATACTTTTCCAAATGAGATCTTTGCAGTGGCTATTGGTGAATCTCCATTGATAGGGAGGATGTGAAAAGACTGCCTTTTGCACAAGGTATGGGCATTTTGAGTGGAAAGTTCTACCTTTTGGGCTCACTAATGCTCTAATAGTCTTCATGGATCAAATGCATCGGGTGTTGGATGGACTATTGGATCAGAACTGTGAGCCGGCCTGTCTATCACTGAGGATGAACCTCTTATGGCTATTATGGTAGCACACCATGGACTAAGAAGGCAAGGAACCCCAACTCCATCATACTCCCCCAAGGCTAACACTCCAAGACTCAAGACATTGCTCACTAGAGAACTCAATGAGAGAGAGATAGTTGCAAATGAAAGGATGATGAGTGTCTCCTCACCCCTTGTTTATATACTTGTGAAATAGTTACGTACCAAAGTTACTAATTACCTTAGTAACTCAAGTTACTAGACTCAAAGTCAAGTAAAGTCAAAAAGTAAAAAGGAATATCCATTCACATGGGCATATTCTATTAGCATGTGATCTTATCTTGACCCAATCACCAAGTCAAGATTCCTTTACATGGGTTATCCTTGGACTATAGAAGAATCCAAAACAAAAAGGCTTGCGGGCCCAAGAGTTCTCAACTCTTTCCTCAAAGCCAAACACCTAGGAATAATATCAAGTCAACACACTAGAATCCAAAATAGTGGTGCTCATCCGTTTCACTTCCTTTAAAGTAAGGTCTCTTCTATCTTAGCTATGACTAAATTTAGCTAATCATGACTAATGTAAAACTATCCTTTATCTTTATATAAAAAATATCTCTCAATTACTTGTAATACCAAGCCAAATATCACAATATCACACATATGCACAAATGGGTGTTACATTTACCCCCGGACTAAGTTTTCACTTTGTCCTCAAAGTGAAGGTCTCTCTACCTTCAATGTATATCTTCAACTTATCATGGTTAATCCTATCAAAGTGTCTTCTTCCCAACTCCTTGAGATCATAGGTGTAATTGCCCCACACCTTCTCCACTATGAAAGGTCCAAAGTACTTACGCAAAAAATTCTTTTGCACTCTCTTGAAGCAAATAGAATCAAACAACATTACCCAATCACCTTCTTTGAAAGGCTCCACCTTCTTCTTGCCTTGCCTCTTTTCATAGCTCTCCTTTTGTTTCCTTTGGACCTGCTCCAAACCTTAGCAGCTGCTCTTGCTTCTTCCAACTCCAAGAGTTGTTCCTTCCTTGACTTCTATGCATCACCTCCTTGTGTTTTCTTCAATCTCTTATGAATGCTTTGGAATAAAGGAAGATCAAAGTGAATAGGTAGGTTAGACTCAATACCATATACCAATTAAAATGGAGAATATTTGGTGGAAGTCTTCATGGTTGTCCTATATTCACACAAAACAACATGAATCCTCTTGTCCCAATGATGTTTATCCCTCTCCATTTATGCATCTTTGGCCAACATCATGCACAAGGTCTGATTGGTTCTCTCTGCCAAGCCATTGGAATTTGGCTTATAGGATGTAATCACTTTATGTGTGATAGAGAAATTTTGTAGCATTGTTGTAGTAATGATTCCTGTAAACTCTCCTCCTCTATCAGAAAACAACTCCAAACGGCATCCAAATCTAATGATAATGCATTCATAAAGAAATCTACCAACTTCATCTTCATTCTTGTCCCTCAATGGTCTAGCCTCAACCCGCTTGGTAAGGTAATCAGTAACTACCAAAATGTACCAATTGTTCATTGGCGTTCTATTGAGAGGACCTACAAAATCAATTTCCCACTTCTCAAAAGGTCCTAGAAATGGAATTGATCTAAGTGTTGGAGTGGATGTAGACTTTCTAGCAAAAACTTGACAAACACGACAAGTTTTGCAATAATCAAGACAATCCTTGAAAATCCCTCTCCAATGGTAACTTCCATCTAGAATCTTGAAAGCAGTCACCTTTCTTGCAAAGTGCACTCCACACACTAAACCTTCATGAAACTCCTTTATCAGTAGGAAAGACTCTTCCTTACCCACTGCTCTTCAAAGTAGACCATCTGCTCCTTGGTGAAAAATAATATCCTCCACCATTGTGTAAGGTCTAGATCTTGCTGCAAGGGCCTTCTTCTCTCTAGTATGCATCCCTTCTGGATAGTTACCTCTTGTCACAAAATCCACAATCTCCTTGTACTCCATTGGAACCTCTTGAGTGACTAAGATTGTCATGAGCTCCTCATCCGGGAAGGAATCATCCATTGGCTCATCTCCATCATGATCATAGGCTCTAGATAACAAATCAACATTTGCATGCTTCTTTCTTGGCCTATCCTCAATGGTGTAATCATACTCAGACAAGAGTAGCATCCACCTTGCTAGTCTCTTTTCAACATAAGGCTTGTTGAAGATGTACTTCAACAAAGCTTTGTGATCCATGACAATGGTGGCTTTCCCTCCAATCAAGTAGTGTCTAAACTCCTTAAAACCAAAGATCATTGCCAACCTTTCTCTCTCTGTGACAAAGTAGTTCTTTTTTGCTGAAACCATCTGCAAACTAGCATAAGCTATTGGATGATCATGCACATCTTGGTCTAATTGACTAAGAGTGCATCCTATAGCTACATTAGAAGCATCAATGTAGAGGATGAAAGGCTTACTCCAATCAGGTTTAGCAAGAATTGGAGCTACAACAAGGGATTTCTTGAGCTCCTCAAAAGCTTTGAGAGCCTCCTTGTCCTCCAAAATCACCATGTAATCTACACCCTTCTTCATGTAGATGGTCAATGCATAAGCCTTGTTGGAAAATGAAAAGATGAACCTCCTATAGTATCCAACCATCCCCAAGAATTGGCGTAACTTTGTCAAGCTTGAAGGGAATGGAAGGTCTCAGATTATCCTCACCTTCTTAGGATCAACTGCTATTCCATCCTTGGAGATGATGTGCCCCAAAAGTAGACCTTCTTCACATCCAAAAATGCACTTATGTGGGTTGAGTGATGCATTTGCCTCATCTAAGCCTTGCAAGACCTTGATAAGGTGCTCAAAGTGCTCCTCCTTGCTCCCATAGACACAAAAGTCATCAATGACGTCTCTCACAAATTTCCCAATGAAAGGTTCAAATACCTTGTTCATGAACCATTGGAATGTGGCTCAAGCATTGCAAAGCCCAAAAGGCATGACCTTGAAAGCATAAGTTCCACAAGGTGTGGTGAATGAGGTGAGTTGTTGATGCTCTCATGTAATCTTGATTTGGTTATATCCATTATAACCATCTCCAAAACTATACCTCTCATGACTTGCAACCTCCTCCAAGATCTCATCAATGAATGGCAATGGGTAGTAGTCCTTCTTGGTAATAACATTGAGCTTCTTGTAATCCACACATACCCAAAGCTTACCATTCTTTTTCATCACAATGACAATTAGAGATACCCATTCTGAATTCTCTACTTCAAAGGTAAATCCAACGTCCTTGAGCTTATCAATCTCCTCCTTCACAACCAAAGATATTGGTGGGCTAATGCAATGTTGCTTTTGGCGGATTGGCCTTGCATGTGACTGCACCTCTATCTTGTGCTCCTCCAAGGTAACTTCCTTCAAATCCTTGTAACTAAAAGCAAACACATTGATGAACTTGCGGAAAATCTCCTCAAATCTTACTTTCTCCTCCTTGGTAACATTTGGACCATACTTGAGGGTAGATAACCTTCTCTCTACCTCCTCAAGTGTCAATGGTGATTTATCTGGGTCCTTCAAAACCTCTAGCTTAGGTGCAAAATCCATAGCACACAAAGGATACACATTTGAATCAGATTTACCTTCATCCTCCTCCATGGAAGTCTCCTCTTCCATGCTTGTGTACACACTTGAAACTCCTTCTTCAGAATGTGATTCCTAATAATCAGAAGATGGTTTATCTAAATGTGAAGTGTTGGTGGTGTTTGTCACAAGAACTGTGACTCTATGGTTTGATGGCCCAATCCTCAAGTACCTTTTGTGTCATTGATCTATTGTGCGTGCTGCTCTCAACCATGGCCTCCCAAGAAGTAAGTCATAGCTTGAATCCTTCAAGACTTGGAAAGTAATGAGATTTTGAGTTCCCATAATTGAAATTACCACTTTATCCATCATCCCTACTGGTCAAACTTGTTGCTTGTTTTCCATGCTCACCACAAATGTTGAAGGTCTTGAGGGTATCATACCCAACTTCTTCATCAACCTTTCTAACATGCCATTCACTGTTGATCTTCCATCAACCAATGCGTCCTTGATGTTGTGACCATTCACTCTCACATCATTCTTGGAGGCATATTCACAAGCCTCCCATGGTGCTGGCTTGGCATCCACCACCCCCATTGATACTCAAGCTTTTGCCTTCTTCTTCTTATTGCTCCTTGTAGAACTCAAACCACCTCTAAACTCCTTTCTCAAGGTAGGGTTCAAAGCAATCATTTAGCCTACTACGATGTTAGCCTTGTGACTACCAACATCCTCCAACGCATTATAGTTCCATTGTTGCTTTGAAATCAAGAAATCCTCCATCCACAACTTCTTCCTTGGAGTCTTTGTTGTTGATGGTGTTGAGGTGCAAGTGCTCCTAGTAGACATAGAAGTATCCTTGCTTAGAGTAAATCCTTGAGAAGAGTGAACATCCTCTACAAAACGAGCTCTCTTCTTTTCTTGTGCCAAAAGCTCCAAATTAAGACCCTTGGAGTTTGAGCACTCTCCCTTCTCATACTTGCTCTCAACCACATCTATGGATGTTATTCCCTTACCTTTGTTTTGATTAGGAGCCACTTGGGTTTCACTACCTCCACTCTTTCTCTCTATTGGCTCCCTCATAACCCCTTCCTCCATGGTAAAGTGGAATTTGGGCAATTCCTTTGGATATGGCCCCTTCCTCCACAACCAAAACAATTTTTGTCATTGAAATTGTTGGCTAGTTGGCCTTCTCTCTATGGATATTTTCCATAACTCCTACACCCTCTCCCTACATTTTGATTCATCTCTCTCTTCTCCCATAGTTGCACCACATTGATCTTGAGATCTGCAAGTTGTTCTGTGATGGTTTGAAGTGGATCCTTTGGTGGAGGTAACTATAGCAACAACTACTTGTGGTGCAACCTTTTCCACCTAAGTATCAGACTTTCTACCATACTTGTAGCCTTGAGGAGGATGCACAACCTCCTTCACCACCAAATCACTCTCATCTCCTTCCAAACTCTCATCCATACAAATTGCGATCTTGATAGCATCAACCTTGGAAGAAGGTTTCTCATATCTCACATTGCTTCTAATTTGTGATCTCAATCCTCCCACAAAATTCTTGGTGAGCATGGCCTCTATGCCAATCATAGAGTCTCTACATCATCTCCACCCTTCCTCAACACTATGCAAAATCTGGACTCTAACTTTTCTACTCTTTCCACATAGACTCTCACTTTCTCTCCATCTCTTTTTTGAGAAAGGTAACCTCACTCATTAATCTCTCATAACTCTCATATGGGAGAAATTTTCTCAATGAGTGTTGAAGTCAAACTCTTTGTTCTTCCACATCTCTCCTCTCTCTCTTTTGGCATTCAGACTCATACCATGTAAGTGTTGCATCCTCAAACAAATCTGGTAATAATGAGGCCCACTCATTCTTCCTCCTCTCATTGTTTCCTATGCAAGATCTCTTGAAGCCTCTCACAAAGCCCTCCACATCTTCTCCATCCTTGCCAAAGAAAACCGGAAGTTTCCCCATCTTAACCTCTCACTATCTTTCTTTTCTCTCAAAAATTGTTTTCCTCTTTTTCTCTTTTCTTTTCTCTCATTCCATAACTAATAGAGTATATATATGACTTACACCATATGAGAATAATACACTCTAGCAAACACAAAAGGTTCAGGTTGTTCCAAGATTTCTATAGCAACATCAAATCCTAGAGTGCATATTAATCTAACTCTCATAGATAGTTTATCCATAAGTTGAAAGATTATCTCTATCACTAATCTTTAGAACTCTTTCTTAGCTATGACTAACTTTAGCTAATCATGACTAATGTAGAATCATCATTTATTTCTATATAAATAATATCTCTCAATTACTTGTAATACCAAGCTAAATATCACAATACCACACACTTGCACAAATGGGTGTTATAGTACGTGGTGGTGTTCTTAGATGATATCTTAATTTATAGCAAGACAAAGGCAAAGCACATGAATCTTGTGCAAGAGGTCCTAAGATGACTATGACAATGGAAATTTTACTACAAGAAGTCAAAGTGTGCCTTTTGGCAAAAGGAAGTTACCTTCTTGGGTCACAAGATCTTATCAGGGGGGATCAAGATGGAAGAGGAGAAAATAAAAGCCATTATTGGTTGTCCTACTCCAAAGGATGCTATAAAAGTATGGGCATTTAATGGATTGGCTAATTTTTACTGATAGTTCATTCATTATTATGCTCATGTGGCTGCACCATTGACTAACCTCTTGGGGAAGAACTTGAGCTTCCAATGGACCACCAAGCACAACATATGGTGTCTTCAAGACCCATCCTTCAACCGTATGATCCTCAACTACCTTGTGTGGTTGATTTTGATGCTTCTAACTTTGCAATTGGAGCTGTGTTGCAACAAGAATTCCCAGATGGACTACATCCCATTGCCTTTGTGTCTCACCAACTTAATATGTCTAAAATAAATTACTTTACTCAAGACCAAGAACAACTTACAATGGTATATACCACCAAAGTATGGAGGTATTATCTCTTGGGGAAACAAGTGATCATGCAAATTGATCACAAACCATTGTTGCAAACCTTACACTTGGAATACATGAAGAGTTGACATCATTGATGGGAGGAATAACTCTAATTTTTTGACATCAAACTTGAGTACAAACCAAGTCAATTCCATGTCATCCCTAATGCTCTATCATGGCAACTTGATTTGAAGTCTCTTCCTCTCATCATGGCAAAAATTACGATGGTGTCAATTGACTAGGTCCAAAACAAGTTTTGGTTAGCTCTACAACAAGATCCCTTCTTTTAAATGGTACATGGTTGTCTTACAACATGCGACAAGGAGTACAACACCTTCCCTTTCAAGGAAGGCCTTCTATTCCACGAGGATTGGATCTATGTTCTAGCCAAAGGTGATCTCTGACTTGTATGCCTTCATGAAGCCCATGATTTACTAATAGCTGGGCACATGGGTGTGGACAAGACCTTGGGTACCCTCCAACGCCAGTGTTGGTGGCCCAACATGAAACAAGATGTTTGAGAGTTTTTCCAATCATGTAAGAGCTACCAACGTAACAAGGCCAGCAACCAAAAGCCCAATGGACTCCTTCAACCACTCCCCATTCCATCCACTCAATGGGAACACATGAGCTTGGATCTCATTGCATCCTTGCCCCAGATAAAGCAAGGACATACAACAATCGTGTTGTTTGTGAATAAGCTCAATAAGCAAATCCACTTGGCACCAACGTTGATACCATGGATGCTTCAACCTTAGCACAAATCTACTTTGACAATATCTTCAAGCATCATGGGATGTCATGTGTACCCATCTTCGACCGTGATCCTTGATTCACCGGAAAGTTTTATCAAGCACTCTTCCAAATACTTGGCACCAAGCTTGCCTTGTCCACGGCCTATCATCCTCAAACTGATGGAAAAACCAAATGTGAAAATTGTACCTTGGAGGATATGCTATGTGCCTATGTCAATGTCCACCATACCAATTGGGATGAATGTCTTGCAGTTGCAAAATTTGCCAACAATAATTCCAAACATGCAAGCACCAGATTTTCTCCCTTCTTTCTCAATTTTGGCTAAGATCCACTTGTTCTAGATTCTCTTCTTACTCCTCATTCATCTCAAGTTCCTTATACTTCAACCTTCTTGACCACCATATCCCAATCTCTCCAACAAGCCAAATCTCACCTCCTTGTTGCTCAAAATCGTCAAAAACAATATGCAGAACACCATCATCATGATCTCACCTTTGAAGTTGGTAATAAAGTCATACTATCCTCTAGTAACCTACCCTCCTACTTGATACCCAAGTTTATAAACTTGCACCTAATTGGATAAGACCCTTTGAGGTCACCCTAATCATCTCTCATGTTGCTTATCGACTTGCCTTACCTTGTCATATGCGCATCCATCCTATCTTTCACATTTCCACGTTGAAACCCTTTGTTTCTTACCCATCTTCTTTTTCCTCTTGTGTCCAACCTCCTCCTCCTCCCATCCCTATCAATGATCATGAGGAGTATGAAGTTGATTGTATCCTTGCACGTTGTTACATTCAACGAGGACGCCAACAACATATGGAGTACAAGGTCCTTTGGAAAGGGTATCCTCTTCATGATGCCACATAGGAACCTCTTTCTCACCTCCAAAATGCACAAATGGTCATCTAGGAGTTTGAAGCTTCAATGGCAACAAGGATGTCACCAACTAGTGGTGGTGTAATATGTAACAATATGGAGTTTAAAGATGAAGTTAGTAGGGCTAACAAAGTAGCAAGTAAGACAAATTAGCCTTTAATATTCCAAAAGTATCTAGGAAGCTTCTTGGGAAGCTTTCCAGCTAGCTTAGCTTGCACCTCAAGTAAGTAGTTTCTAGAAGGAAGCTTCTAGAAGATTCTAACTAGCTTAGCTTGCATGCCAAGTAAGCGACTTCTAGAAGGAAGCTTCTCAAGAAGCTTCCCAATTAACTTGGCTTGCACTCCAAGAAAGCGGCTCAAGGAAGCTTCTTGAGAAGCTTCTCAAGAGCCTTGTATGATTCCTATAAATACAAGAGCCAAAGCTCATGCTAGGCATTTGGAGTTTTCCTTCATTCAATTGTCCCAATATGAGGTTCCATTCTCCTATTTCTTTACTTGGTCACGGTCTTTTACACTTACTTTCATTCTTTGATCAAAAGGTAAACCCTTAGGTGGGTGATTTTTAAATATATTTATATAAACTCCTCCATAATCTTGAGATTTTATGCTTGTATCCAATCTTGATCAATTCTTAAAGATGGTTTGATCCAAACTACAAATATATCTTCTAGTTCATAATTTGCTAGTATATAGCTATAATTATGTATTTACCTATTTTGTCAAGTGTTGGAATTGATAATTATGACTCTTCCATCAAGGTATGAAACATACCAATATAAGATTTTATCATATAGATATTTTTTGTACGTAATTAAATTAAGTTAACAAAATTTTAGGCTTAGGTAACATTGAATGATATGATGGTGCAAAGGTATATTATGAATTTTATCTTCTCTAGATACGCTGGTTCAATTGAGAAGCATTTGGTGAATAGTTAGAAGAGTGAGGTTGCTCTTGTGATTATGAGGAAACTCCCTTTTAAAAGTTAAAAAAACTCTAATCTCCTTTGTAATTTGCATTACCATATAATATTTTAAACTACTATAATCTTTAAACATTTGATAGGAACAGTTTAAAAAGTTAACTATAAAGATGAAACAAATTTGTGTGTCTCTGGCTCTAAGCTCCATTTGTACTCTTGGTGAGTTGTTAAATTATGCATTGAAATGTTTGTGAATAGATTTTCTCTTTTGCTTATTTATTTTTCTTATTGAACTGGATGTTTTTATCTCAAATAATTTGGAAATTTTAAGAATTTATGTTTAGCTTATTAATAAAATTGTATTTTATAGTTATTTTATTATTATCCCTAATAGAAGTGTTCTTTATCCGTATTGGTAAGCAATTTATATTTGATAGCCTTGATATGTATAGAACTACTTGATTCCCTTCTATATTATAATCTTGCATAACTTACTTGGAGGTTATGGAAGCACAATTGAGAAGACAATGATGTAAGATCTCTTGACTATTTGCATGGTTTCTTCTTTATGATCAAGTTCCCTTGTTATTATCTTTATCTTTGTACAATTTTAACCTACACACAAGAGAATCTAATACTTCTCCTTCATAAATTTCATAAGCAATGTAACTTTTCACCGAACTTCTTGTTTAAATTTCAAGGTATTTCTTGTTTCATGTTTATTGTATTGATTACATGAAATCTAGATGTTAGAATATTCTTGAACTCTTGCAAATAAATAATTAGGGCTATAAAACAACCACATCTATTTGTTTTTCTTGATTTGGTGTGCTTGATGTCTCTACAAACATATGAAATTCCTCTCACAATTAAAGTTACAAAATTGCATTATGCTTATTTCACTTGAAATTCATATTGAAGTTTGTGGTGCTTTTGAGTGGACTTGTAAAAAATAATAGTTTTCTCATCTTGTATATTGGAGGTACAAAGTTTTTCATAGCATAAAAAATTCACTTCTCTATAATTATCTTCATTAAGAAACTTCTAACTTGGGAAAATAAACATAGTTTTACCTTTCTCAAAATGAAACACTTGAGTATTTGAAATTGAGAATGGATTCTTGATAATCAAGTGAATTGCTCAATTATAGTAATGTGTTATTTACAAGTTTCATGATGTGTTATTTCCCAAAATAAATTAGGATAATAGCATCATGCAAGTATATTACATACTTCAAAGAAATAATTTCAAAGGCACATAAGAAGTTTGATAAAAATGATTCATTTAGAAGGTATTAAGAAAATATTTTCTAGGTCAAGTACATTAAGAAGATGTATAGAGGTTTTTCCTAAGGATTGAATAACTTAGCTAGAAATTTATTATTTAACTTCTCTAGGAAAAAAATATGAAATATATCATGAGAATAAATTACAATTCTTGGTGCAAACTTTAGCCACTGTAGTACATTTCATTTGGTTAATTTTCCTCTAGTTTTTTTTATGCATGCTATTAAACTCTAATTTTATATATTGAAATGAAAGAAATAACAACATCAATGGAGTATTCTGTCTTCCTAAATAAGTACATCTAATCATTGTGATTTTTTGATTTATGTCTACCTAAGTATCATTTTCATTAGTTCATATTATCTCAAATTGGTTATAATTTATTAAGTTATATCTATTTTTGATACAAATCCTAATTTATTTTAGTTATTACTTATGGTTAAAGTTGGATTTGTACTATCTAAATTTTGATCTGAACTTCTATTTCTCTTAACACTTGATGATAATTAAAGAAGTAATGGAAAACATAGCAATGAATAATTTTATGATCTTAATGACGCAACAATAGTTTGAGCATCTCATTCTTATTTTGAACACAAATTTATCATAAATATTAGAAAATATTTGATTTCAAGAAGAGTATAATAAAATCCATCTCTTGAAGCCAAAAAGCTTAATTGGGAAAATAGTTAACAGAAGAATGAAACAATATTATTTTTGATTCAGAGTAGTCATTTTTTATCCCCAACATAAAAGATGCATAACACCAGATCTTATTTATTATCATCTTGTCTTTAATGCACAATAAAGCTCAGTAGAGGTTTTGTGTTTAAGATATTATACCCCCTTTTTCCTTCAACACTTGTATATCTACAATCTCAAGAGTTCATACAAGCCTTTCATGCTTTCATACATAAAAGCATGAAGTGGCTTCATGAAAATGAATATATCAAAAAAAATTGCTTTTGATGTTGATAAGGATCAATTATATTAAAATAGATGCTACTTACATTTTTAGCAAGTTGGATATCATATTGAAAAAGTATCAAATGATTTAGAATGAACTTAAAAATTGCACATGCTAAATAAGTAAGATAATAGATTTATGAAGAAAATACCAATGCACAATAAGACCAACTGAGCAAATTATCAGAAGTACCATTAATGTTTTATAGAGTTGATAGCTTTCAATTTGCAACATTTATTTAATCTTCATGGTATCACTCAAATTCATTTGTCTAAGTGTGTATTGTGGTAGGAGAGTAATGTACATATCAATGCAAGTTGTGAGTCAATTTGGGCTTGCGTGTATTTAAGAGTTTGGATCAAACAAGCTTTAAGAGCTATTAAGTAAGATACATGAGACATTTAAAGACAAAATGAAGATAAAGTGAAGATGATGTAAACCCAAAATGTTAGATGGGATTTTGTAGGCTTTGTAGATTTTCTAGAACTATCTAAGAATTTAGCTTTTATGTAATGCAATTAATTTTCAGATAGATGTGCTCTCTAGTAATACAATTTTAAATTTACCTATCTACCTCTTATATCTAGAAGAATGAAAAGAAAATGGGAAGACCTTGATTAAGAAGATGTTCTTATCAAGCGTAATACCTTACATTGGAGAGCATAATTGTTGTTTATCCCCAAAAAAAAGAAACAAAAGTCTTTGAATTTGTATTGTTTACCCTAGAGAAAGGTAATATTTTTTAAATTTCATTGAGTACCATAAATTGAGTGAACAAAATATTAATCATATATATCTCTTTTCTTGAAGAAATGATTATTGGAATCATTTAATGGAGCCAAATACCCACAAAATTGAAACTACATTAAATTACCATGTCATTAATAGTTGTGCCTTAAACAACCTTTCATTCACAATATGCAAATCCTGAATCTATAGTTCTTTAGCCTCGCTAATGATACTATAATATTCATAGATTCAACATATTAAGTACTTAATAGATTGTTAAGTAAGTATATTGTGGTGTTTGAGGATGAGAAGAGAGAGGAAGAGAAAGAGAGAGAGAGAGAGAGATATATATATATATATATATATATATATATATATATATATATATATATATACACAGTTATTTAGATAACAAATTATCACTTATAAAAATAGGAAAAGAGAGAAAAAAAACACAATGCTTAGTTGAAAAAATATTAAAATGCTTACATAACTAGAAGTTGTTTTGCAAGAAATCAAAATGTGAGTCCCAAAAAGAAGAGGTTACCTTCTAGGTTCATAATATTTCATTTTCAGGTGTTAAGATGGAAGAAAAAAATACCATTACTATCAAATATCAACACAAACTCCAAGAGATTGTAGGATATGTACATAATTAACAAGTTGGTGATCTTTTATTGCTATGAAAATGCTTATTACAAGGGCAAAAAATTTAAATAGTGTTAAACCTTTAAGAAATTTCTATTTGAATCCTTTTCTAAGTTATTCATAGAAAATTATATTAGCAGTTCACAACCTTAGTTTTGAATTGCACCAACATACATTGCTAGTTTAACACTCATCATTGCATGGTTTTTAAGCTTAAGCTACACCTCAAGTCAATATTTTTCAACTTCCTATTCATTCTATTGCAATTTCTTGTTGATCATATGACTAAGGCAACAAGGACTTGCAATAGATCCTCTTGATAATCCAATGTACTTGACTTGTGAACCTTCTTGTAATGAATCTGTAGCACCTAAGCTAGTTTTGTACGATGCAAATATTTTTTGATGGTGGCTATAATTGTATCAATAGCCACATATGAACTACTAAGTGGTAGTCGTTTATACCACTAGGGTTTATGTTTGCACCTTTAGAACTACCTTTTGTACCATCAATATTGTTGGATGTAACATTAGGGTTGGACTCTTGGTCTCTACAAGGAGGAGTATAATTCATATTGGAGCTTTCGATAGCTCACTTATGATATTTTAAACCTTTTATGCTATTAGCTCAAAATGCTTAAAAATCCAAAAGATTAGATTTCACCTAAAGTGCATGTATTCAAGAAGAACTTTGCTCAAAGAACCTTTCAGAAGAATTCATAGTGAAATTCCTTTGGGTGAAGATCCTTTGGTCTTTGGATTTTGTGTATTAGACTTTGTAACAAAGTATCTTTGTAGTAAAATTCCTTTGATTTAACCCCAATCTTTCCATAAACAAAGATACTTTTTGGCTAATTGTAACAATATGGAGGTTACCAATGAGTTAGTCAAAATTAACAAAGTAGCATATATGCCAAATTAGTC
Source organism: Lunularia cruciata (assembly GCA_948567375.1). Classification (NCBI taxonomy): domain Eukaryota; kingdom Viridiplantae; phylum Streptophyta; class Marchantiopsida; order Lunulariales; family Lunulariaceae; genus Lunularia; species Lunularia cruciata. Next base: position 16,731,616 of record OX419757.1, on the reverse strand, counting down.
AATTAATCAAATTAGTCAATTAGTCAAATAAGTCAGAATTGTAAGACTATTCTAGAAGCATCTCAAAAGCTACTTGATACTTTCCAAGTATTGGGTAATGTGCATGCCAAGTGGTGGCTTTTGGGAGGAATCTTCTATATTAGCTTAGCTTGCACACCAAATAGGTGGTTTCTAGAAGAAAGCTTCTTGGGAAACTTCCCATCTAGCTTAGTTTGCTTGCCAAATAGATAACTTCCAAAAGGAAGCTTCTTGAGAAGCTTCATGGTTAGCTTGGCTTGCACTCTAAGAAGATGACTTTCAAGAAGCTTTGCAAGAGCCTTGTATGCTTCACATAGATACTAAAACCTAAGATCATGCTAGGCATTTGGAGTTTCTTTCATTCAAGAGTTCCAATGTGATCTTTCACTCCAATCTTCCATTCTCCTATTTCTCTCCTTGGTCTCTTACACTTACCATACTTCTTTGCTTTGGAAGAATAAAAATAAGCTAAAGCTTCACAAGATACATACAAAAGATACATACACAAGATACACCTATGTTTAAAGTAGAAAGTAAAGAGAAGGAAAGAAAAAGAAGATATTTTAAAGAATTTAAGGTATTAAGATCAATTTTTTTTGTTGCAAATTTGTTATCGGATTTACTTGTATTTTTTTAATGAGTAGAGACTTATCCATGTGTAGTACTCCAAGGACAAGAGAAGAGAGAAAATACAAATTTCACCCTCAATCATCTGATACCCTAAAGGAGCACCTTCTCTTTATTATATAGACAAAGAGGATCTCCTCCAAGGAAGCTCCACCATAGGATTAGGCACACAGATAGGTGACATGTCAACAAGCTACATTGTTGGATTATTTACTTGGATAGGTGATATGTCGGTCATGGTCTTATCTGGTTGGTCAAATTAGCTTTGACCGGAGGGAACCTTTTAGGGAATCTTCATGTAGGAATCTCATAATCACATGGGTGAGGTACCATTGGAAAGCTCTTGAAAAGACAAATCAGGAGGAAAGGAAGGCCAGGCTTTCTTCCATTGGATGGGGGGAGGGGAATCTACACATTTTTGAGGCCTAATTCATCCGTTTAGGCCTCCAAAATTGCCTTCAAAGATTTCAAGCATATTTTGATTCTTACTCTATTTGTAGAAGTCCCCTTTTGGTGATACCTTCATTACTTCTGATCTATTTATTCCATCATGTGTAACATCCTTCTAGATGTAACCAAACAAATTCTCACATTTAAATCATATGTCTAGCTATTGGTTATAAGGTTTTTGAGTCTATTTTGGTTTTTGCCCTATTAGTAAAAGTACTCTTTTGGTGATACTTCTATCTGATCTATTTTGACCATCATATATAAAATCATTCCAGATGTTATTAAACCAAATTTCATATCTAGATCATATGGGCAGCTCTTGGTATTACACCATGTTTGGAATATGTTTGAGTTCAAGAAATTGACTTTTCAAAATTGAATAAAGATTAGGATTAACTTCAAAGGGAAAAAAATAACTTTATTGAGTTGAAGGTATAGTAGGTAAAAATTTTCTTAGCTTGAAGAAAAAATTAAGGAAGATTTAAGAAGTTATAACTTCAACTTAAAATATATAATCAACAAAACAGATGTAATATGAATTATATACTTAATACAAAGATTTAGTGTTAGTGTAATACCAATAGCTAGATATATTATCTAGAGGTGAAAATTGACTTTGTAACATCTGGAAGGATGTTGGGTATGATGGGCTAGGTAGATCAGACAGAGGTGTCACAAAAAGAGTACTTCTACTAAATAGAGCAAGAGCCAAAAACATCATGAAAATATAATACCAATAGCTAGATATGTTATCTAGAGATGAAAATTGGCTTGGTAACATCTTGAAGGATGTTAAAGATAATGGACTAAGTAGATCAGATAGAGATATCACCAAGAGAGTATTTCTACTAATAGTGCAAGAGCAAAAAATAGTTTGCAAACTTTAGAGCCAATCTTGGAGGCCTAAATGGATGAATTAGGTCAAGAAAATGTACATAATCTCCTTTGAGAGAGAAAAAGTTGGCATTCCCTCTTGTTTGTCTCATTGAGAGCTTTCTAATAGTATCTTACCCATGCAATTTTGAGATTCCTATAAGAAGATTCCCTAAATATTCCTTCCAATCAAAGCTTGTTTGACCAACCAGAAAGGACCAGAACCAACATGCAATCCATGCACACAATTTATCCAAGGGTAGAACTCCTTGCTAGGTCACCTATTCATGTATCTGATCCAAGGATGGTGTGTCCTTTGAAGGAATCCTCTTTGCTATATAATAAAGTCAAGGTGCTCTTTTGGGTCATAGTAGTATTGAGTGTGAAGCTTGTGTTTCTTTTCTTGTGTTTCTCTTAAGGTCTCTTATCCTCAAAAGATTATAGTTAGTAAAAGATATCAAGGAGATACATTGTATCATTATACCAAAAAGTGGTCTAATCATACAAAAAGGTTGTTCCCTTGAGGATACAAGTAAAAAATGACTAGATTCAAGTAATAAATGACTAGATTTGAAAGAAAGTGTGCTTAATTTTAGTTATTTATGGTTACCTTTTTAAAATCTAGTGTAAGAATCACTCTCATAAGAGCTAGTGTCACCCCATATGGTACACTACTACAAAAAGGAAAACTTGAAAGATCACTTAGATTACAAATATATTCCAATTGTTTTCTAAAAGTGATGCTTCAATCAACCCAAAGTGGCTATTTCACCACAAAGACTTCAAATTTAAAGAATATGTACTACACTTCCTAGAAGACACAATTTTGAAGGCTCTTTGCATTGGTTCAATTCCTCTTATGATGCTATCTAACACTACAGTTCATTTTTTATCTATCAAGGGATTGCTTCACTCCTTTAGAACTCTCAAGGATCCTATACCCTGATCACAAGTAGGAGTGATCACCGCCACTCAATCACTCAAGTTCCTACTACAAAGTTTACTCGCACTCACTCAATGCAGACATGCATCAATATTTGGAACTAAGAAAAAGTGACAAAGAGCTTTTGGCTCTTTTCTTTATTTGTATTCAAGGAAAATGACTTATTGAAGTTGTAAATAGTCCCTTCCTACTCAAAGCCAAAGAAATCTAATGGTTGAGGTAATCCAACGATCTTCTTGGCTCATCCTCATTATAAATTGATAATCATATCAGCTTATCTTATCTTATCCTCCTCACATGTAGGTTAATTAGTCACCTTACATGTGTAAGTGAAAGTATCAATTCTTCCCCAAAAACAAATTGAAGTTCTATTTTCTTTAGACTTACTACTCTAAATTACATCTTTAAATATCCTACAACTAAGGGGAATATTTACTACTATAAAGAACGTCTTTTGCAAAGATATTTGGCCTATTGCAAACAACTACTTTCAGCTTTTCAAGTTCTAATAAGAAGTTTGATCCTCTCGTTGTGGTCCACAATTTCCAAGACTAAGGTATTGTACGACTTGGTGAACTTCTCATATGCATGTTCCAAAAGCCAAATTGCTAGTTAGTCCATCTTCTTATCTTCATACTTCTTCTCTTCTAGACTCTAGACCTAAAACTTTAGCTTGTGTAACTTCATCTTGGTCATCTTACCTTGAGTTACCTCCTTCATAATTATCAGTAATTGATCCAAAAAATTTCAATCTTTTATCTTTCAATCAAGTCTTTTGCTTTGGCTTCTTTGGAGTTGTGGTTCAAGGCTTGAACTTTTTTTGTCACTTCCTCCATCATCAAGGGTCAATCTGCTATCCTATTTTCCTTCTCCTTCTTAAGTTCTTGGGCTAGACTTTTGGGTGGCCAAATCTTTCCTATATTTGGCCATCTACAATTCCAAGGTGACCATTCTTATCTTGGTAGTTCCTTACTCTCCCTAAATGCTAACCACCTCTTCTTCTTTGGCCTTGAGCTCCTTTTGTTGCTTTTGCTTGTGTTCAAGTTGAAGAGCTTTCATGTCTCCTTGCAACTTTTGAATGTCTTCCTCATGTTGGGCATGGATTGCACCAAGAGAAGTATTCTTATGGTTCACTTTGTGGTGCTCTTGCACAAGTGCATTTATCTTTTGATACTCCTTCTTGTACAAATTCAAATTTGTCTACACATGTTTCAACTTGTTTGACTTTGAGTTCATTGTATACATATTCATATGTAGTCTATGGACAAGGGAAGTGTGTTTGGTGAGATTTGAATAAGCCTCTTGATAGCAAACCATGATTGTCTCTATATGCTTAAGGACTGGTCCTACCAATTTGAAGATGAAATTTAAGCCATCCATCAATGGTGATTTTTGTACTTGTGTAGTTTCTTCTTCTTCTTTTTGCTGCACTCTACTCAGAAGGTCTTCTTCTTGCTGCACTCTACTCAGAAAGGTCTTCTTCTTTGTCTTTAATTTCCACCTTGCTTTTGGCCTCTTCCACCACTTTCTCTTTGGCTTCCTTCTACCTTTTGGTGTTTTGGTCTTCTTGAATTGGACTAAAGGGCTCTTGGGTCCAAATTGTAGTGACTTAATGTCAACCAAAATGTGGTAGAATGGTAAGAATAGGTTATTACCATGGGAATACAAGTTGGAAATGATTAGAAGATGAAAGAAAGAGTCACAATGATCAATCATTTATTATTTCCTATTTAACTTCTTGGGTGGAATTATTCCCAAAAGATGGTAGTGGCACCCTTTGTGGTGCACTACAAAAAAGGAGAAACAAAAATCACTTTCACTATAGATCCTTTCCAAATATTCTTGAAGGTGATAGTTCATTTGTCACAAAGGTCACTTCACTTCAAAAATCACTCTTTGTTGAAGGTGCAATTGGAACAATGGTTGTTGTAGCTTAATCTTTGTTAATCCTCCAAACTTTGTTAAAATCAAGACCATCGTTAATGCTCCAAATGGCATTAGCACTACACATCATGTGCACATCAAAGGCAATCCTATTTTGTTGGTAGTTTCACCATGAAGGTCCTATCACTTTGATGATTATAACCACAAAGAATACGTACTACTCTTCCCATAAAGTGAAATCTTGAAGGAATCGTGGATCAATTATATCACCTATGTTTTGTTAACCATGACTTCATGATGCTCCCTATCTTTAAAAGATTAGCCATTCATTGCATTGCCTTGATTATCAAGAACCTTGGAGATCCAAGACTCTAGACAAGTGAAAATGATTCTCTCCTCTCAAGCACTTATGTTCCTACTTCAAGATTTCCCACCACTCCTCAACCAAGAAAATAATCCATCATGTAGAATACAAAAAATATACACAAGAGATCATAAAGGACTTTGAGTAAAAAGCTTTGTTTGCAAAATATTGATTAAATGAATGAACTTGGTTTACATTGGGCCAAGCTGTTTATAATATTCCTACTCTCTCAAGGAGGAAATAAATTCAATAACTTTGATTAACTAGAAATCTCCTAATTACATATATGTCACTCATCACTAATAATATCTAATTATCTTATCTTATCCCAATCTTACTTAATTAACTTTGCTTAGGTTGCAATGCTAGATTAGCTTCTCATTTTTTTCTAATTTGCCTTAAGTTGATTACTACAAATGTCTTTGGCAACAAATTGACCAATCACAAAAAGAGTAGTGAGTTGGTAACATACAATCATGAAGATCTTTGGCTTGAAAGATTTCATCTTTGTACTACTAGGCTAATGTTTGTTATATGCCTAGTCTATTCTACAATTTGTTAGATCACAAATCATTCACTATTACAAAGAATTATTTTTACCTTTATACATCCTCATGAGCAGTTTGGATTTATCCTTGTAATTTACAAATTCAAGAAGCATCATATTCAACATCTCCTCAAAACAAATTCAAGAAGAACCATATTCAACATCTACTCAAAAGTTAGGTTTGTGTGCTCCTTGAGACAAGTGAATACTAGTGTGAGATACTTATTGTTGTACACCTCTATCTCTAATGCATGAATTTGGACCTTGAGGTCACATAGTTTGACTTGATGTGGAAGGGTTATGTTAATTTCTCTACTTGCTTGATCACTTGGTTCCTCACATCTTCTATTATTGTGAGTGCTCTCATATAGTCCTCCAAGCTCAAATGCATGGCCTAAAGTTCCCTTTTTAGCTCTTGTCTCACATATACTTGGATGAGGTCTTCTCCCTCCTCTTGTTTATCAAGCTGCTTTATCAATTGCTTGAAGTGGATTTTTTCAATCTTGTTGTAATTCTCATAAGTAATCTCATTGGTAATGATCTTGACTCACATGTTATCCAACTCAATCTTCAACATTGTCACTTCTTTGTCTTGGGCAAGAATCTATTCATTTTTTTTGATCTTTTGTTGTTTGAACTTGAGATTGAGGACTCATACTTCCACAATGCTCTCCAAAAATCTCATCATTTTTCTCCCATCTTGTCTTCTCCAACTTCTTTCTCTATCTATTGTTTTCTCCCACTCACAACAATTCTCTTTTTTGGTCTCAAGTTGCTCCTTGATCTTCTTGATCTCCTCATGAGCTCTTGCATTCTCTATATTAGCTACTTGAGCAACCTGATGAAGGTGACCAACTTCATGTGGTTGGTGATGGTCTCACTCAATTCATGGTAGTAGGGAAGAATTATTTCCAATGCTTAAAGAGCTAACCCTACCACATTGATCACTTCCTATACAAGGGATCTTTGTTTAAGGTTGAGCCAATTAAAATCTTAGTCATTATTAGGCTTGTTATGTCCCAAATGGTAGTCTTTCTCTTGCTCATTCTCTATCTTCTCCTTGGTGGGAAGTGAAATATGTACCTCTTCTTGTTCTTCCTAGTGAGCAGTGATTGCATCTTCAACCAAGTACACATCTTCTTTTCCGTCTTGAGTGCATGCTTGTGTGGAGTATGCCTCTTTGGCTTTCACAATCTCTTTGATTGTGGGTACCTCTTTGGCTTGAGATTTTCCTTCTTCTTTGTTCTCTCTTCCTTTTGCTTGGACCTTGTTACCTTCCTTTGTACTCAATAGTCCAACTTCATTGTTGTGCTTACCTCGGGTGTTGGTCATGGAAGGTGCCTAGCTATTCACCTTCTTTGTAGAGATTGGGACTTCATATTTTTTGTGAAGTATCTTCTTACCCCCCCTAGCAATTGGCCCTTTACTTTGTTGTTAGCCATGTCCTCTCATGATGGCAGAAATTTTGCATCATCTTGTTAATTGCTTGTCTATGCTTCAATGTTTAGTGATGGTTCAATGTGTGTGAAGGACTACTTGTTGATTCTTCTTGTGAGCATTTGTTTCCTTCTCAACTTGCCTTTCCTCCTTTTTGATATCTCTAGTGTCCCAATGATACCTTCATTGTTATCTATGCCACCATGACCATCCTCCACACAACATCATCAACCATAATATCATCCATCTTTATATCTTTATTTATTGTGTTGTGAGTGACCTTGTCATGATCTTCTTTGGAGGACTCTTCAATTATCTACATCTTCATTTTCTTGGATGCATACACCTTCGATTGTGCCAATAACTCTTTTCTTTTTTCTATATACTCTAGAGTGTTATGTACCTACTCCACATGCATGCACTGCTTTCTCTTCACATAAATTTTATTGGCCACTCTATATTTTATGTACTCCATGGCCTTTTTTGGGTGCTAATGAGTATCCTTGATGATATAAATGCAATGAGAACTTCTTCTTTCCTTCCTTGCTTAGTAGCTTCATCCCAACATAAAAATGTATCATGAAAGGCAACATGAGAGTGACTTTGACATCCTCTTTTATATCTTCAAACATGTTGTGCACTTGCTTATGGAAAATTTCTGCCTAGTTCAGAAGTCATCCCTTGTGAAGGTACTAGAAGATTTCTTGACTAGTATTCATATATGTATTGCATTCAGATTTGAAGAGCTTCATGATTGCTTCAACAATTGCTCTTTGTATCTGGCCTTGTATGCACTATGAGCCTGCCTATCTCTCACTCATGATGAACCTTTGATGACTATTATGTCAGTGCACCATAGACTAAGAAGGCAAAGAACCCCTACTCCATCATACTCCTCCAAGGCTAACACTCCAAGACTCAAACCATTCCTCTATAAAGAACTCAATGAAAGAAAGATAGTTGCAAATGAAAGGATGATGAGTACCTCTTCACCCCTACTTTATATACTTGTGAAATAGTTATGTACCAAAGTTACTAATTATTGGAGTAACTCAAGTTACTAGGCTAAAAGTCAAATAAAGTCAAAATATCTAATGGAATATCTATACTCATGAGAATATTCCCCTAAGCATTTGGTCTTATCTTGACCCAACCACTGAGTCAAAGATTCCTTAACATGTGCATCCTTGGATTTTAAAAGAATCTAAAACTAAAAGGCTTGAGGGTCCAAGAGTTCTCAATTCTTTTCTCAAAGCCAAACACCTAGGAGTAAAACAAAGTCAACACACTAGAATCCAAAATATTAGCGCTCATCTTTTCCACCTCCTCTAAGTAGGTGTCCTCTATTTTAGCTATGACTAACTTTAGCTAATCATGATTAATGGAGAACCATATTTTATCTCTATATAAATAATATCTCTCAAGTACTTATAAAATCAAACTTAATATAACAATAATACATACATACACAAATGGATGTTACATTTATCCTTGGATAAAGATTTCACTTTTCCTCGGAGTGAAGGTTTCTCTACCTTCTATGATACATCTTCAAATTATCATAGTTAATCCTATCAACATGTCTTCCTCCCAACTCCTTGAGATCATAGGTGTAATTGGTCCATACCTCCTCCAATATGAAAGAACCAAAGTACTTAGGCAAAAAATTCTTTTGCACTCTCTTGAATTGAATGGAATCAAACAACATTACCCAATCACCTTTGTTGAAGGGCTCCACCTTTTTCTTGCCTTGCTTCTTGTCATAGCTCTCCTTTGGGCTTGCTCCACTTGAACTATAGCAATTGATCTTGCCTCCTCCAATTTCATGAGTTGATCCTTCCCTGTCTTCTCTCTATCACCTCCTTGTGTTTTCTTCAATCTCCTATGAATGCTTTGGAAGATAGGAAGATCAAAGTGAATATGTAAGGTAGACTCAATACCATATACCAAATGAAATAGAGAATGTATTGTGGAAGTCTTCATGGTTGTCATCTATTCACACAAAACTGCATAAATCCTCTTCTCCCAATGATGTTTAGCTCCCTCTATTTCTGCATTCTTTGGCCAACAACAAGGTCTGATTGGTTCTCTCTACCAAACCATTCAAATTTGGCTTATAAGATATAGTTACTCTATGTGTGATAGAGAATGTCATAGCATGGCTACAGTGATGGCTATAAAGAAGGAAACTCTCCTCCTCTATTAGAAACCAACTCCAAAGGTCACCCAAACCTAGTGATAATTTTTCATAAAGAAATCTATCAACTTCATCTTCATTCTTGTTACTCAATGGTTGAGCCTCAACCCCCTTGGTAAGATAATTAGTAACTATCATAATGTACCAATTTTTCTTTGGGATCCTATTCATAGGACCTACAAAGTCAATTCTCCACTTCTCAAAAGGTCATAGCAATGGAATTGATCTAAGAGGAGTGGAAGTAGAATTTCTAGCAAAAACTTGACAAATATGGCAAGTTTGCAATAATCAAGACAATCCTTGAAAATCTCACTCCAATGGTAACCTGCATCTAGAATTTTGAAAGCAATCACCTTTCTTACAACATGTCCTCTACACACTAAACCTTCATGAAACTCCTTTATGAGTAGGATAGACTCCTCCATACCCACTTCTCTTTGAAGTAGACCATCTACTCCTTGGTGAAAAAGAATATACTCCACCATCATGTAAGGTTTAGATCTTACTGCAAGGGCCTTCCTCTCCCTAGCATGCATTCCTTTTGGATAGTTACTTCTTTTAATAAAGTCCATAATCTCCCTGTTCTTCATTAGAACCTCTTGACTGATTGAAACTATCATGAGCTCCTCATTAAGGAAGGAATCATCCATTGGTTCAACTCTATCATGATCATAGGCCCTAGATAACAAATCAACATTTGCATCATTTCTTCCTTGGGCTATTGTGAATGAAGTAATCATACTCAAACAAGAGTATCATCCACCTTGCTGGCCTTCCCTCTACATTAGGCTTGTTAAAGATGTAATTCAAAGCCTTGTGATCCATGATAATGGTAGCTTTCACTCCAATCAAATAGTGTCTAAACTTCTTGAGACCAAAGATTTTTGCCAACCCTTCTCTCTTTATGATTGAGTAGTTCTTTTTGGCTAAAACAATTTGCCTACTAGCATAAGCTATTGGATGATCAAACACATCTTGGTCTAATTGACTAAGAGTGCATCCTATAGTTACATTGGAAGCATCAATGTAGAGGATGAAAGGCTTATTCCAATCAGGTTTAGCAAGAATTGGAGCTATAACAAGGGTTTGCTTGAGCTCCTCAAAAGCTTTGAGAGCCTACTTGTCTTCCAAAATCACCATGTATTCTACACCCTTCTTCATGTAGATGGTCAATGCATGAGTCCTTCACAACCCTGGCTTAAGTGCAAAATCCATAGCACATAAGGGATACACATCTGAATCAAATTTAGATTCATCCTCCTCCATGGAATTCTCTTCCTCCATGCTCGTGTCCACACCTAAAGCTACTTCTTCTAAATATGATTCCTAATAATCAGAAGATGGTGTATTTGAATGGGAAGTGTTGGTGGTGTCAATCATAGGAATTGTGACTCTATGGTTTGATGGTCCAATCCTCAAGCACCCTTTGTGCCATTGATACATTGTGCGTATTGCTCTCAACCATGGCCTCCCAAGAAGTAAATCATAATGTGAATCTTTCAAGACTTGGAAAGTCATGAGATTTTGAACTCCCATAACTGAAACTACCACCTTATCCATCATCCCTATTGGTCAAACTTGTTGCTTGTTTTCCATGCTCACCACAAATGTTGAAGTTCTAGAGGATATCATACCCAACTTCTTCATCAATCTCTCTCATATGGCATTCAATGCAGATGTTCCATCAACAAGTACATCCATGATGTTATGACCATTCACTCTCACATCAATCTTGGAAGCATATTCACAAGCCTCCTATGGTGCTGGTTGGCACCCACCACCCCCATTGATACTAGAGCTTTTTCTTCCTCTTGCTCCTTGTTGAACACAAACTACCTCTAAGCTCCTTTCTCAAGGTAGGATTCAAAATGATCAGTTTGCCCACTATGATGTTAGCCTTATGACTATCAACATCCTCCAACACATTATAGTTCCATTATTGCTTTGAGATCAAGAAATCATCCATCCCCAACTTCTTCCTTGGAGTCTTTGTCATTGATGGTGTTGAGGTGCTAGTGCAAGTGCTCCTAGTAGTCATAGAAGTATCCTTGCTAAGAGTAAATCCTTGAGAAGAGTGTAAATCCTCAGCAAAATAAGCTCTCTTCTTCTTTTGTATCAAAAACTCCAAATTAAGACCTTTGAAGTTTGAGCGCTCCACCTTCTCATACTTGCTCTCAAACACGTCTATTGATGCTATCCCCTTACCTTTTTTTTTATTAGGAGCCACTTGGGTTTCACTACCTCCCTCTTTCCTTCTATTAGCTCCCTCGTAACCCCTTCCTCCATGGTAAGTGGAAGTTGGACAATTCCTTTGCAATTGACCTCTTGCTCCACAACCAAAAAAATCTTTCTCATTGAAATTTTTGGTTGGTTGGCCTCCTCTATATGGATAGTTTCTATAACTACTAGGCCTTCTCCTCACATTTGACCCATCTTCTCTCATAGTTGCACTACATTGATCTTGAGATCTGCAAGTCGTTTTTTATGGTTTGAAGTGGATCTTTTGTAGAGGTGCAAGAATTGGAGCAACTACTACTTGTGATGCAACTCTTGCCACCAAAGTATATGAAGTTCCACTATAATTGTAACATTGAGGAGGATGCACAACCTCCTTCACCACCAAATCACTCTCATCTCCTTCCAAACTCTCCTCCATACATATTGCAATCTTGATAGCTTCAATCTTGGAAGAAGGTTTCTTATATCTCACCTTGCTTCTAATATGTGGTCTCAACCGTCCCACAAAATTCTTGGTGAGCATGGTTCCTATGCTAATCATAGTAATCTCCACATTCCCCATCCTTCCTCAACAATATGTGAAATCTAAACTCTAATTTCTCTACTCTTTCTACATAGGCTCTCACTTTCTCTCTATCTCCTTGTTTGAGGAAGGTTACCTCAATCATCAATCTCACATAACTCTCATATGGAAGAAAGTTCTCAATGAGTATTGAAGTCCCAAGACTCTTCTTGCCCATCTCTCCTCTCCCTCTTCTGGTATTCTAACTCATACTATGTAAGTGCTGCATACTCAAAGAAATCCGGTGATAATGAGGCCCACTCATTTTTCCTCCTCTCATTGTCTCCTATGCAAGCTCTCTTGAAATCTTTCAGAAAGACCTCCAAATCTTTTCCATCCCTGCCAAAGAAAATTGGAAGTTTCCCTTTTAACCCATCACTATCTTTCTCTTTTCTTTCACTTTATAACTAATAAAGTATATATATGATAACACCATTTGAGAGTAATCCACCCTAGAAAACACAAAAGGTTCAGGTTACTCCAAGATTTTTGTAGCAACATTGAATCCTAGAGTGCATATTAATTGAACCCTCATGGATAGTTTATCCATAAGTTGAAAGATTATCTCCATCACTAATCTTGAGAACTAGTTAATGAAGGTCATAGTTTCTTTGTAGCTGTACTAAGACTCTCTCCAAGATCTTTCACCAAAGTCTCCAAAAGTAATATTACTCCACTTCACTCATGTTCTTTTAGAAATCCTCCACTCCACAAACCTGACACAACTCCTTGGTCTTAGATCTTCTCCCTCCCAATCTTGGTGAAGAAGGTCCAACATGCAAACCCAAGTCAAGTAAGCCTCTTCTTTCCCTCAATCTCTTGCTCTCAAAGGTCAATGGACATGAACTTGCCTTATGTCCATTCTCTCTATATAAAATCACTTAGAATCACTCTTTCATCCAAGTAGTGTATGTTTGGGGTAGTGTAACAATATGGAGTTTAGCGATGAAATCAATCAGGCTCACGAAGTAGCACATAAGACAAATTAGCCTAGAATATTTTGGAAGTATCTAGGAAGCTTCTTGGGAAGCTTCTCGGTTAGCTTAGCTTGCACCTTAAGTAAGTAGCTTCTAGAAGGAAGCTTCTAGAAGCTTCCAACTAGCTTAGCTTGCACGCCAAGTAGGCGGCTTCTAGAAGGAGGCTTCTTGAGAAGCTTCCTAGTTAACTTGGCTTGCACTCTAAGAAAGCGGCTTGAGGAAGCTTCTTGAGAAGCTTCTCAAGGGCCTTGTATGCTACCTATAAATACCAAAGCCAAAGCTCATGCTAGGCATTCGGAGTTTTCTCTCATTCAAGTATCCCAATGTGAGTTTCCATTCTCCTATTTCTCTCCTCGGTTTTGGTCTTTTACAGTTTTGGTCTTTTACAAACAACCCGGAAAATATCACTTTTGCGGTAATCGGGTTAGTAAAGTTTGTTCCCGTAGAGATACGAGTCAAAAATTTCCAAATACGAAGTCAAACAGTGACATGTAGTTCTTCTTGGTTGCATCTTTAATCTCTCAGGTAGAAACCACACCCAGAAGAGAGAAACAAGCACTGACTCGCAATCTTGTTACAAATTAACACTCCATAATCACAACTCCTTCAATTCTTTCCAAACAATCTTGATTGTGATGATTCAGGCTCTCCCAAAAACGGCACTTCATTGCAAAATGACTTCACCTCTAAATTGTGTTCCACCCCTCCATTGAAGGCACAACTTCCTCGATTGAAATTGCTTCACATCAACTTTGCACTGCACTCACAAATGCAGAATACTACCAACACTACAATTCCTCTTAGATTTGTCAAGGCATTGTTTTGATTGCACTTCACTCAGGATCAAACATACAGAATGAAGATCAAGGTTGCGGAATCCAACATCCAACAAGCACTCTGACTTGCACTTCAAATTTCTCCACACACTCATAAACATAGACACGAAGTTGATACTCGGAATCAAGCTCAAGCGACAAGCACTGCTTCACAACACTTTGCTTTATCTATTCTCAGAAATTATGAGCACTAAACAACATAAGACTGCAAATGCCACTCTTAAATAGTGAAACAATCGATAGTTCTAACAACTATACCATTCTACAACAACTCTTCTAACCTGCAGATCCGAAATGACAATGCACCTCTTCATATCTGCCTCTTCAAATCTCAAAACTATTACTAATCCGATCCAATGTCTACTTCGTCATCGACTTTCAAACCCAAACCCAAAGTAATCTTACTTCCTACTACTGTGTCCTCGGGTTTCATATCTTCTACTAGATCCATCAATTCTCTTTCTTGATTTGAAATTGCACTAGTGGGTAATCTATCTAACTCTTCATCTCTTGACCCACTCTTCTCCAATGTCTCCATCTCTAACTCCGAAGACTTCTGCACTCCTATGTTATCTACTTCGGGTTTGGCTCTAACGTCTTTCTAAAGTTTTTCTAGCTCTATTTTCACTAAGTCTAATCTAATTGCAATATTATCTTCTACTTCTAAGATCTTCATGTCTACACGAGTCTGGAGACTGATCAACAACGTGTTCAAATTTGTATCTTTTGCCTGTCTTTGCCTTGTCTCCTGCACCAACAACTTCAACTCGTGCAGCCTCATCTCTTCAATCCAAACGTTGGCCTCTGTACTCAACATAGCATTCATCCTGAGGACAATCTCCTTCAATGGCTCCAATCTCATCTTCCTCTCTCGCTCTCGATCTGCAAGCTAGTCCTCCCTGTACATCACCAATTTCACTTCAAACTTGGCTTTCATTGTCTCCTTCTCCTTCTCCTTCTGTACAACCTTCTACTCTTGATTACGAAGTAACTCTCATAAACTCTCTTCTTCCCTATACCGTGCTGCCAACTCTCTTTGCCAGAGTTGCTTCTTCTCCTCGACACTCTCCATCACCCTATTGAGCTCCTGATCCTTTGCTACTACTCTTGCCATAGCATGGATAACTTCTACTCTTGAATCAACAAATTGTTGCTTCAAGATCTCGTATTTTGCTACTTGCCTCTCCCTTGCTATGTCACTCTTCTTCACAAGATCCTCTCAATATCTTACTTCTCTCTTCAGGTCTTCAATTACCTGAGTCCTCACTACTGCCTCCGCTTGTAGTACTTCTCTCTCTTCCTCACCTCGGGTTATACTCTTCTTCAACTCCGAGTTCTCTTCTTCTAATCTGGACAACAGCTGCAATACAGTCTTTACCTCTGGACAAGTCGACTGCATCTCCTTCTTCTTGTACTCTAGCTTTACCAGCAGAGGACATACCACATCCCACAGGTACTCGACTCCATTGCTTGGGGTTACTTCTTCTTGCGTGGCCACTTCTCTTTGTACTTCTTGTTCATCCGATACTCGCCTTCTTCTCTGCAATCTTTGTATCGGAATGGATGCCTCGCTTCCCGAGCTTGCATTTGCTTCTTCTTGCACATTACTCGGACCTGCATTGTACTTTGCCTTACGTCTCGAGCAGACTCCTCTCTGAACTGCGATCTTTTCTTCTGCTTCAGGTACTTTGTCTTCCAACTTTGTGTTGTCCTCGGCCTTGATCTCTGCTTGCACTTCTTCTTCTTCATTTGCTGCCGCCGGCGCCAATGTCATTTCTCCTCCTTCATTGCTGTCGCTACTCGTATCTCCACTCTATAGCGTTAGCTTGATTTCCTCCTTGTGCTCCGAGTCTTTGGTCTTGAGCTCGGCATCACCTTCCGAGTCTTCATCTTCCAACTCGATCACCACCATACCTTGCATTGGGTCTCCTCTCCTGGTCTTCTGAGGTTTCTTCATGTCTTCGGCTTTGCCCTGCCAACTTCTCTTCTTTGAGTTTGGAGTACTCACTTTGATCTCCACGTTCTTCTCTATCTTCTTGTAGTACTCGTCGGTGCTCCTGATTTGCAAAATGTACTGCTGCTCCTCTACATCGACCTCCTTTCTCAAATTGGGATGGAAATACGACACTATCCAAGTTTGCTCCGCTGAGTTCAGCAAATTCAACCCAAGGTAGAAATGCGCTACAAACGGCACGATGTAGTGTAGAGGCAATTTATCCCGTAGATTCCACACCATTTGTCGCATTCTCCCATGGAAACAACTCACTTAATTGATCGGTTCTCCTACAAATAACTTGTGAAAGAACACTGCTTGGTGTTTCATCACATACATTGTTCTCTCCGGCTTCAGGATTGCCATTAGAGCACTCACAATTCCTCTCTTCACAGGGTCTTTGTAGCTCTTGACTTTGTACGCATTCTTCATCCGCTTTGACGAGAATGCATCTCTCACTTCTTGGGTTTCTTGAGCTATCTCTCCCTTCCCCAAGAACGTGGCCCCCTACTCCGAGCCTGCTTCTTTCCCGAATACTAGTCTCCAATCCAACTCTGTCCAGCCAGCCGGATTTCCTCTCTTCCCTTCTTCCTCGAGTCCATCGAGACACTTGTTCTTGATGATTTCTGTCATGAAACTTGGAAAACTCACGTTCCAGTTTCATGCCAAGAAAGTGATCTGAAGTCGGCTCAAGACTTCAATCCTAGCGATCACATCTAACCTCCAAATTGCATGATTTCTCACTACAAATTTGGAGTTCTTCTTTCCTCCTCCCATCTCTCCTACTTTCTCATTGTCTCTCAATTTCACTCTTGCGACTTCTACCTTATACACTAACGCATTTCCAACTCTATTTCCCTTCCCACAATCACCTGCAAGACGACTTCTCAACGGTGAAGGAAGATTACTCAACATTTTGTCATTGCAAGTTCAATTTTTATAGAGTTGCACTTTCTTTGTCTTTCTTCACTTTGAGTTTCTATTGAGAAATCACACCTCCTGCATGCACTTGTCATTGTCAATCAACCATTGTGCGTATGGGCCGCCAATTTTTGAACGGTCCCTTCTTGAATTTCTTGCCCCAACAAAAGGTTGTTAGACTGACTTTGCCTTGAGTTGAGCTCCCCCCGATACGAAGACTCCTTACTTCGGGTTGTATGCTGACAGGGCATTTCCGAGTACTTTGCCTTATGACCCAAAGTCACTTTACTTTGGGTTTCATCCCAAAGACTCTTTTTGTTGCCTTCTTCGGCCATATAGGCACAATCAGACTTCTCTATACACTTCTTCTTCTTTATTTTGAAAAAAACAAAAAAATGTGGGCACCACAATGTTTTTGGATCCTCTCAACACTCTCTTCAAATTCTATCTGTAACTACATAAAGTTTAGCAATGAAGTTAGTTAGGGATAACAAAGTAAAGAATAAGCCAAATTAACCTAGAATATTCCAAAAGTATCTAGGAAGCTTCTTGTGAAGCTTTTTGGCTAGCTTAACTTGCATCCCAAGTAGATAGCTTCTAGAAGCTTCCAACTACCTTAGCTTGCATGCCAAGTAGACGACTTCTAGAAGGAAGCCTCTTGAGAGGCTTCGTGGTTAACTTGGCTTGCATCCTAAGAAAGCAGCTCAAGGAAGCTTCTCACGAGCCTTGTATGCTACCTAAAAATACCAAAGCAAAAGCTCATGCTAAGAATTTGGAGTTTCACACACTTAAGTATCCCAATGTGATCTTTTATTCTCTTATTTTGCTCCATGGTCTTGGTTTTTTTAATTATCCAAATCTCTCTTTTCCTCAAATCCACCCTCACAATCACCTCAAACTCTTGGGGAACCTTGCGTAGCCTCAACTTCCATTTTGGTGACCCTTTATGTTCCCAAGATGAGTCCAAACACTCAAATAAACTTTTGGTTGCCCTCACACTCCTCTTGCATGAGATCTCAACTCTACACAATTGACCTTCCTCACAATGTCACTAAATTTTCTCAATTGGTAGGTCAAAGTCTTTTAAATTTTTCATGCTTGATCACAACCCTAGGGTGTCCTTCTTTTCAAAAATTTAGATCTTTTTCATTGAGCCATTTGGCCTAGGCATCTTTCTATTCTACACACATATTTCAGATTTGGTGTACAAAACACCCCACTCACTTTAAAAACTCATAACTTCTTGTGCAAGAATGATCTCTCACTCATTCTTGAGCCAAAAGGTATAATACTTTGCATTTTCTTGGAAAGTTTTAGATCACTTTAACAAAAAGTGAAGAAATGGCAAACTCTATACAAAATTCCAAAGAGCATGCAGTTTGCGGGAACAATTTACCTACCACCTTCCAAAAAATTCTAGTTCAATGTGTGTAGTAGCTCTTATAATAATTTCAAGTGTCCCACATAATACATAATCTACCTGATAAATAATCCAGGCTATCTTTTGTGAAAGTTTCAAGTCTAGATTTCAAACTTGAAGTTTTGCCCAAAATCATTGTAATCCTCAAAATCTACAATACACCTCACACAATCTCTCCAAATCCTCTCATGTGTATAGTGTGTATAACGTCACCTCAAAAAAATCATAATGAACTATAGTGTATAAAAATGTGTGGTCCATGTTCTCTAACATAAATTCAGCCCTCTTCTCCCCTAATTTTCTCTCCAAGTGAGCTCTCATAGCCTCTTTCTCTCAAATATAAAATTATATGCATAACATTATCTTACCTTTTAGAGAGGTCTTGATAACAGAACCAAAAATATGAGCCAGTGTTTCTCTCACTCAAAATGAACCTCTGATGGGTATTATGGTAATGCACCATGAACTAAGAAGGCAAAGAACCTCTACCCCATCATACTCCTACAAGGCTAAAACTCCAAGACTCAAACCATTGCACTCAAAAGAACTCAATGAGAAAGATAGTTGCAAATGAAAGGATGATGAATACCTCCTCAACCCTTGTTTATATATTTGTGAAATAGTTATGTACAAAAGTTACTAATTATTGGAATAACTCAAGTTACTAGGCTAAAAGTTAAATAAAGTCAAAATATCTAAAGGAATATCTATACTCATGAGAATATTCCTCTAAGCATGTGGTCTTATCTTGGCCCAACCACTAAGTCAAGGATTCTTTCACATGGGCTATCCTTGGACTATAGAAAAATCCAAAACAAAAAGGCTTGTAGGTCCAAGAGTTCTCAATTCTTTTCTCAAAGCCAAACACCTAGGAGCAATACCAAGTCAATACATTAGAATCCAAAATAGTGACGCTCATCATTTCCATCTCCTC
This sequence comes from Lunularia cruciata, assembly GCA_948567375.1. Taxonomy (NCBI): domain Eukaryota; kingdom Viridiplantae; phylum Streptophyta; class Marchantiopsida; order Lunulariales; family Lunulariaceae; genus Lunularia; species Lunularia cruciata. The sequence goes on along the minus strand of OX419757.1, from coordinate 16,712,395 downwards.
TAAAGTAAGGTGTCCTCTATCTTAGCTATGACTAAATTTAGCTTATCATGATTAATGTCAAACCATTTTTTATCTCTATATAAATAATATCTCTCAACTACTTATAAAATCAAACTTAATATCACAATAGCATATACATGCACAAATGGGTGTTACAGTCCCAATCTACCACTTGTTACTTCACTTCTCTTCATTAAATCAATGTTTGGATCTCCTTGTTAAGTTTACTGTTGGGATGAACTCACTTGATGTATATTGTCATCATTCTTCTAGAGGAGATTTGACCATAGTCTCAAGCACCATTTTGCAATGGAACTTTATCCAAGAAAACACATTCCACCTTAATGATTGGGGTCCCAATTAGCTCTAATCTCTTGTATCATTGTTAAATCACTCAAAACCACAATAAGAGATGGAGATTCATGCTCCAAATGAACTCCTTCCTCCAATGGAGTGCTACTTACTCACTCTTGATGATTCCAAATTTGCCTCCAAAAGTGTTCCATGCCTTTTTGGTTGGAAAGCTATCATGCATGCTTATGATTTATTTATTGGAAAATAGTACCTACCTAAAAAATTGCTCATCCAATGCCTTAAGCTATTAATTCCAAGCTCTTATTCTTGCCAATGAAATCTCTAAACACTTTGCATATGAATCACAAATTTGTTTAGTCAAAAGGAGGCATTGCGTAAGAAAAAGCCTTGAATTTATAGCTTGGGTTAAACTATTTAAAATTTGGTAGGTGCATCCTTGATGAATCGTCACCTTTCATGCATGCAAGAGTTCTGGCCAATTTGAATGGGTATAGATTTCTTTTTGTTATTTAGGTGGGGGTGCATTCAAGTCATTTGAATCCTTCAAGATTGATTGACTTCCAAGCCAATGATGTTTGGTACGGAATCCTTCTTTTTCCAAAATTTTACCTAAGGGTCCTCAACACTAAGGACTCATGATCAAAAGGTCATGATAATAAAGAACACAACCACAAAGATCACAATCACAAAGGATAAAATCATGAGGATCTTCATTTTTGTGATCCTTGGATGCAAAAGAGCCATGATGGTTTTCCTATGTCATCTTCTTGTCCTCTTGCATGGTTACCTTTTGGCCAATGATAAGTAGCACAATCTTGTGTTCAAGTCTTAAAAACTTTATTGTAACAATATGGAGTTTACTAATGAGTTAGTCTAGGCTAATGAATTAGCAAATAGGCCAAATAAGCCTAGAATATTCTAGAAGTATATAGGAAGCTCACCTTCTAAATATTGAGTAACGTGCATGCAAAGTGGTGACTTCTAGGAGGAAGCTTTTTGAGAGGTTTCTTGGCTAGCTTAGCTTGCAACTCAAGTAGGTAGCTACTAGAAAGAAGCTTCTTGGGAAGCTTTCAACTAGCTTAGCTTGTACACCAAGTAGGTGGCTTCTAAAAGGAAGCTCCTCGAGAAGCTTCTTGGTTTACTTGGCTTGCACTCCAAGAAAGTGGCCTTAGTAAGCTTCTCAAGAGCCTTGTATGCTCCCTATAAATACTAAAGCCCAAGCTCATGCTAGGCATTTGGAGTTTTACACACTCAGGTGTTCCAATGTGATCATATTTCTCTCTTATTTCTCTCCTTGGTCTCGGTCTTTTACATTGGTATTAGAGTAGGAATGGGATGGATAGAACTTACGGACCACCACATCCATTTCCACCAAACCATTAGGATTTTTGTGTTTATGTATTACCCAAACATTATTTTTTGTATTTCATCATCTCACGCTTTGGACAGAATTTTCTAAATGCAATTATCTTGTCCAAGGAACCCTTGGTACTTCTTGTTGTAACTTATAGAGAATTGTAGACGTGTTGCATCTATGTGGTAATGTAGATAAATTGGGGGTTTTGTCATAGAGTAGTAACCATGGTGGCAATACTTGAGGTTATCATTGCTATGCAACAATAAATTGAGCACCAATAAATTGAGCACCTAACTTGATTGTTGGATGAACAAGATCATCAACAACAAGATCACATGGAGAAAATACCATTTTGAGAAGGAGAAAAGAAAATCCAAATTTCAAAACCCAAGGTATTTGATGGCAAGAATCTCCCGAGCGTATTGGAGAATTTTATATTGATTATGAATGTTATTTTGAGACTATAAACCTTCAAGATGAACAAACATAGATTCTCTAAGCTTCAAGCCAATTAGATGGAGCGGCAAAAACTATGTTGGCATTTCCAAGTATAGTGAGTTGAACGGAAATTTTTTGCACCAACCTTGAGATGAGAAGAATTTAAGGGTGCAATAATTAAGGAATTCCAAGTGATAAATGCCACATGAGCTACACAAGATAAGTTGGAATAGTTGAAGTAGACTGGTTTTATAAGAAGCTACATCACATAATTCAAGAACACCATTATGCAAATTCTAGATATATTGGATGGTGAAGCTCTAGATCAATTTGGAGGGGCTTGAAGTCATGAACCAAATTGGAAGTGCTTATGCAAGAGCCAAAGCACTTAGAAGAAATGATGTAGTTGGTTGAGCGCTTTGATTCCTTGGTCTCAACCTTGACCTTCACAAAACCTACCAACATATTACATACGGATGGAGGAGTCTATACCAATGGAGATTGATGCTATCCAATGGAGACCAATTGGCACAACAGATCAAGAAAGATTACATAAAAATGGTAGTTTCTTTTATTGTTGCTAGATTGGACATTGGATTGTTAAATGTTTACTCAAGAATGGGCGATCTTGAAAAATTGCACAAATAGAGTTTTGTGGAGCGGAATGATCAAGGAAACAAGCAATCCCAATAGGAGATTTGAGCCACCTATTGAGAACTTGATTAGTTCCAATTGGATTGAAAGCTTTCTCTTCTAACTATTTTTAATAGTAAAATTAGAATAGCTCATTTCAAATCACTAAACACTTTTGAGCATTTGTAAGCAAACCCCATTCCAAAGACCTAATGGCATATTAAAGCGACCTACGTGTTAATGGATTTGGAGGCAAACTCCAATCACCGTATTTGTGTTTGACACGCTTATTCAAGTGAGAGCGGACATGTAAGGGGGCTTTAATTTGAGATTTACACTAAGACAGAAATAGCACTCTTCATCTCCCAAGTTATGAACTATTTAGAGACAGCAAATCAAGTAGCGCTAGTACTTTACTTCTTTATATGTCCCTGATTGGAAATTAGTTCTAGGAGTCCTCCAATTTGGATGACTCCTAAAACTTATTAAATAACCGATCAAGAGAATTCGTATAAGAAAGGAAAGTCTCGTATTGTGGAGGCAAGAAATGTTGATCATACACTTTGTGGAGCTTCAGGTAAACGTTTAGCTCTTCAAAGTTTTCACTCAGATACGAGACGAGTGGAGTATTGCGTAAATAAATTCCGTGGGGTCAAATATAAACAGCTTATCAATTCTTATCACAGTTTCATGCGATGGTAGCAACATCAATACATTCTTTTGCTATCTAGTGAGCGGACTAAATCCTTGAAGATTTTACTGTAAACCTAAGGAGATTATATTTGCATCCCTTTTCACATATTTGCACCCCTCCCCGTCCGGACCAGAAGCGAACGGCCACAAATGTTCGAAATGTAGAGTATAAACCTAGGGAAACTATGTTCCTCTCCGGACCAGAAGCGAACGGCCGCAAATGCTCGAAATGTAGGAGAGGCGGGGGTGCAAATACCCAAAAAGGGGTGCAAATATAATTTCCCTAAACCTAAGATCCTCTAAACTTAGATTTCATGTTTCAGATTAGAAACATGAAAAATTGAACGTTAATTCCTGTTTATCTTGACGGGTGATTTATTACTCGGTACATTGACATCATCCATTTTCTAAGCAATCCTCTTTATTTGCAAATCTTGTTGTTGTATCTATTCTCTATTTGTTGTGACGACTCTATATTGTTCAATCCTTCTTAACATCCTCTGATAACATTCATTCGTGGAGACGGGAGCACGTAGGATGATGATCATGTACATAGGAAAACTTGGGTGTAGAAAACGTTCTCTTGTCTTTTACGGTGATGGTCAGAGGAAATTCATGAAACTGCAGGTCCTAGGAGAAGATCTCCACAGGAAGTACTTGATTCTGTGTCTACACTTTTGATAGGAATAAGGATATCGTGTTTCTCATAATCTTCTCATGATCTTTGAAAATTTCAACAGACCTCACAAGATTCAGCCGCACTGTTTCACTCAACAGTATTTTTTCCTTACAAATTTCTTTGTCTTGTCATGAATCAGCTTGTCTCTCACTAGGTACTGCAAACTTATGTGGATTTCCTCAATGACAGATGTGTAATCGTTCTTCTAGGCAAATGGACAAGTGAATGTACAGAAAGAGATTGAAGTTGCTATGGTCTTATAAGGTGTCGGCGCTTTGTTTGGTCTAAGATTTGAGGTTTCCTTCATCCGGCATCGTTTCAAAGTGGTAAGACAAAATCAACTGTATCTCATGGCGGCGCGGAAACTGGGATGTCGATTTCTCACGAGGCCGTATTTTTGGATTCTGACACAAACAGATGCGATTGGTTGTCTCGTGCTGCTCGCACTCCTCCACGTCTTACAGGGAAAAGGATCTCACCAAAACTCCTCTCGCTATCTGAGCTACCCGACTTGGTTACCAGGAGCAAACCGGTCCCACTATCTAACGATGATTATCTTGTGGGTTTTGACATTCACATGCTTTCCACAATCCTGTGGATCACTCACTTTGGAAAAGTGAGTGAGAGTATTTTCAATCTTGGACTATGTTAGGCGCAAGTTACATGATCTTGTGTACACAAATACTTGTCAATAGTAATGCTTGACTACTCCCGAGTACACTATGTATGACTCTACAGGTAAACAATTCAACGCCTCTACGCCACAGAAAACGTGGATTTTCCTGACATTGCGTACTCAAAGGTGGGTCTCAATCATGGCTTCAATCACATGGCCCACTCAAGTTAACTGGATATATGCCAACATTCACTAACATCGACGTCCAAGACATGTCGATACACAAGCTTGCATACCATTGCAGAGTTCGTTCTCGTAATTCTGCCTACTTATAACCTTTCTAACCTTGTTTCTCCAGCCAGACTTGCAAGATATCCTCGTATAATGCTCGTCGTCGCACATACAGGACACTTCTACCTTGCTGGCTACGGCCGCGTGACAAAAATAAGACAGAGACATCAAAGTATCTTCTATAGTATCTAGATTCATGGAGATCAACGGAGATTAATTTGAGGCGGGATTATAGATCTATTAAAGAAGAGTCCGAGTTGTCTTCCAATCTAATCTTTTCATGCTCGAGTCAGTACTCCAATGTCGTGTTAAATTAAATCCCATCACTAGTTGTTGGTTTGTGGCGCATATTTATGCATTTTTCGGGAGAGACGTGCGAGGCAAATAAACCCATGATCTTCACTTTCCAGAAAATTGTACAAGCTGGTATAGCAAGGCTAAGTCGTGCATTTATCCTGCTGACCATATGGGTGTGTTCTTTACTAGCCACTTTAATCAAAACACGCTCATTTTAAACACTCCAGCGGTTTGAAAACAACGGCCACTACAACAGTACGTGCTTTTACCTCTTCAATTTGTTGCATTCAAAAGAACTCGAGAAACAAACAGTTCTGTTGACCTTTTGTACGGGCCCAAAACTAAAGACCATCTGATCTTGCTATTGGAGCTATTTGTCCCTCAGCGCACTATCAAGACATTCATACGCATACGGACCAAAATAAGACGCGTTTTCTCCAATTCAACAAGGACGAATGAACGAAACGGCCTGATTCGATTGGAACTAGATTATGAGTTAATTTCTCTTCGACTGGTCTGGACTGATGATGGTATGCTGAACATTATATGCAAGTGGGGAACGCAGGACTTGCTTGCAAGATGCTATCCTACACGGCCAACTCTTACCCCCTCTATGGGGGACCTGGGACTTGTGATCATAATCCCGTAAAACGCTGTATTTCCAGCCAACATTTACCGTGATGGCTATAAGAAATATATAACTGCACAATTTCTGCTGAGAACTCCGTTTTATACAGCAGTCTTCTTCTATCGGTACAAGTCTTAATCCACCTGTCAGGTAGACACGGGAAGCTGATCATGGGACTTGGGGCTGGAGCTTGAGGCGTCGCAATTTGATTTTAAGAGCTTCGGTTGCTGTACAAGAGAGAATGCCACTCAGGTGTACTGCATGAAGCTATTTAGATGATGAAAATCTGAGTTCCCTTGAGGTCTTTTAGACGGTAACCCATGTCACCACCTATCTGCTAGATTTACCACCTTAAAGGTTTCAGATGCATTACGTCGCAAAGGTCAATAAAGGCATGTACTACAAGCAGATAGAGTCATCTCACCTGGTTTAAAAATCGTTCAGTAGAGGCCGTTATCTTTGAATCTTGTAAAGACTCACTTGATATGGTCGACATGCGGAAGACACCACGTAATATCTGGAAAAGGACATGGCCGACAAGCTGAGACACATCCCATTTACATAGTTTTAGATATTTCAGTGACAATAGTATTAGAGGTCACACGTTCCTAATACAAATGTTTTCTTCTCTCCTCTCCTCACTAATACAAATGTTTTCTTCTCTCCTCACTCTATAGAGAAAATGTTGGGTTAACTTTATCTTATTTCATCAATTCAAACATCAAACGTCACACAATTTGGTTAAAGCGCCAAGCATCCAAACGTTCTGCTGAAATCTCTTCGATGCTCTAAACCCGGGAAACAACTGACGTGGAGGAGTCCCCTCAGAGTCCTTAAGAGTACACCTCAGTCAAGGGGATAACTACAACTGGGTATTCCCTGAAAGGGAGTTAGCATCATCGCAAATCAATTTAGGCAGCTGGATATTTGGAACGTGTGTTCTGACCCTACAGTCTTTTGAGAACCATCAACAAAGCATCTTTGAGATGTATGTTAGTTCAATCCTTTATGAAAAATTACTGTAATGGAATCCGTTATCAAAGAATCATGCCAATCACGTATTAAAACCGTCTTCAATTCACATATTTTCAACTTAGGTTCAGATTGCAACTTAAACAAACTTTGATGGATTATAAATTTAGTTTTGCATGCTGGCAGGAAGTGAGCACTGCAGATGGCAGGTCCTTCCTCACACTGTCACGAAGGTTTTTCTTACCAATGTTATGTCACCATCATGTAGTTACTTGGTCATGCACCAGCACTACTACATTGGAGCTATCATGGGTTGGTTTAGTTCGTACAAACAGCAGCAACATGAAGTCGAAATGTAGAGAGAAGTCATTTGAAATTCCACCACTTGTTTGAACGTCTAATTATTCTCTGTCCTAGTTTGACTTTGTGCAACATCTCCGCGTCTACATTTGATTTTGATTCTGGTGTTTCCTAAACTATTTTTGCTTACTCGTAGGGACTGGAACCTTATGGATGGCAATGCACAAAAACAGAGGTGTAAAAGAGTAGATACATGAGCGAAAGCATATCAAGATTCATTCACCATTGTTACCATCTTCTTGTCGTTGTCCTCTCAGAATTAGAATCAAACTAGAACCTAGTGAGCACCAGAAAGCTGAAATTCTGGACACGGATTTATGCCGCCTTGGAAACCAGAGGAATGCATCCATTTCACCATTATCTATTTCTCACTAGACTTCAGTATTCTCTTCCTTACAGGACTTCTGATGAATCTATCTCATTAGCTGCGGAGTGGCTTCCTTGGACAATGGTTCTTCCAACACTCTCTCCACTCGTTTCACTTATAATCATTACTTCCACCTATACATCATTGCAAACCAATCTAGAAGTTGATTCGACCAACTTCAAACTCCGGGTCAACTCAATCACGACACATGATCTTCATTCCATTCAATCGAATTCAAGAACAAGTGGTGCTACTCTGCTGTAATTAGTCGTAAACAACAAGAACGTCGTATGTCTGAATTTCTCACATCGAATCCAACAGTAACGTTTCCTGATTTACATTAGCAAAATATGATACGGTCTATAAATGTAATCTTATCATTTTCCCTCCTATTTCGCTCTCGCATTTGCGGGACCGGAGATAAAGAAGCCGCCATTTCATGTCAACGAAATGGCGGGACCTGTTGGTCCCGCCATTTATCCCAATGGACCTGTTTTTCGGGACCTGTTGGTCCTTATATTAGCTTTATTGATTTATTCAACGGACCTCTGTTGTCCCGACTACAGTAACAACCTGTATCCCAAATATAAATGTTCCAAAATTGTACTGTCATTCATTACACGGTACGTATTAGGTACGAGAGGATATTACTGGAACTTATGCTATGGGCTTTGGACTTGGGAGTCTTTGATACCAGGAAAAAGGCGACCGCATACGAAAAGCGAAAGAGGAGAAGACCCCATCAAGCCGTACAAGGGAGAGAAAAAAAAGAAGGTAACATGGGGCTAAGCCCCATGCTACCTTCGATACCCACCATTTATCCGGTCTGTATAAGAACAATGACAATGAAAGAAAGTAACATGTAGAGAAACACAACATGATTACTACGAATGTTTGGGGATTGAGTTTCTCATTCCCTTTACGTAGACTAAAGCATATGTTGGTATGATTATAAGCAAAGACTGTTTCTCCCTTGCCGCGATCGTTCCCACGTACGATTGTGTCATGGAATTTTACTTTTGCATTGACACTGAGGAATCTTCATCCACCTAGAGGTGGAGATTTCATTTTCATGCTTTTCGCTTTAAATGTATGGTGCGAAGTGTCGATAGTTTTGATTAGCGTTTTAAGTTTTGTCACCAGCGGTATAATGGCAATAAGTTTGACGAAAATGTAAGTGCAATTATGTGCACCAAGGATGCTTGGATTAGTATCAAAGTGATATCAATCAAAATTAGCGACATCGGAATCGCATCTCACTTTTCAAGGGAGAGGAATTAAGTGAATAGATTGCGCGAGAAATCTATTCCATTTACACATTGTGTTATTTCTCTTAGGATGCATTCCTGAGCATTCACTACACTGAACCTCTAATATTAACTTTCAGTCTCATGAAAAGAAGGTTTGAATTTTTGCGCTTATCATATCAAAACTGTGGAGTGAAAGCCTCTGAGACCAAAATAAACGGGGAGTTTCTCATGAGAGTAACTCATACGAAGATATATTTACCGTAAAATTTTTGGTGCCCTCTTTCTCCTTGTCGAAACCATTATGAAACACATTACTTTCCCAGCGTTCCCTGTAATTTCCACTTCAATGCAATCCGCATGTTGCAGTCATATACGTTTGACTGGAGCTCTATAAATGATTGAAATTGGTCGGTTATGTGGCTCATGGTGGATACGACTAAACAGAGACAGCGAGAGTTCTGGGCAGAGATAAGATACAAATGATGAAAAAATGCAATACTCCTGATCAAAATCAAGCAAATAAGACAATTCTCAAAAGAGCACTTGCTACTGGAACTGGGATGGAAGTAGTTTTACTTCGTTTTTCTCTGACACAGCGAGAAGCATGGGAGTGAACGAACATACAAATTTCTCTGTTGAACATTGATCTGTTTAATAATTCTTGTGCTAATGCTTCTTCGTCTAGATGCTTTCTTACGTCTAAGATCTTAGCTTTCTTTTCAGTATGTCCATCTTGTTATTATACTAGAAGGTTGATATGCTTATTTGTTGCTTGTGCCTCTTCCTCTCATTCATCAAAATTACAATGCCAGGTTCTGGGTCAATTGCGAGATTCAGAACGAACCTAAAAAAATACAGTACTTAATTTTCGATTTAACAATTCTGACTTTAGTAATATCTGAAGTAAAACGTTTCAAGGTAGACATCTCTAAACTAACAACTATAGATCTTCCTGTCTTTCTGGGGTTATACGCCGTCTTCATGATATTATATACTTTCAGATCTGAGTTTAGTACGTATATTTAGACTCTAGCATTTCAAATGCTGAGATAATAAAACTTTCGCTTACAAATCTCATTTCTATAGGATATGTTCGATGTTGCTTCTACACTGCTGAATAACACTCTCAGTGCTTTATCGGTGCCACAAGTATAAACACCATCGACGTCGTAAAGTTTACTGAAGACTTACTACAGTTTTGACCTTCTCATTCTTCCTACATTCTATGATAATGTAGAAGCGTTAAAATAATATCGCATTCTAATTCCTTTTTGAGTTTCAATGTTACATGGTTAAGTTGTCTCTACTTATTCTTCCGTGTTTTCTACTATCGGGTTGAGGTTTTCTCAGTTTGATTGAAACATTTCCAGTCTGACATGTCACTTTTTTTTTTCCCCCCAGTCTGGCAGGTCACTTAGAAATTTTAAAGCTTCAGCAAACTAAGACTTTGTTCTCTCCACAAAAATGGCGATCGAACTAAAAGGAATGCTACGATCGCCATGTATTTATCGTTGATAAATACAATGAAAAGAAAGTTGGACAACTATACTGGAGGACGCCCCCGAGGCCCGACCCTATCTATTGTACTGAACCTGTTTATGGGTGCGAAGTCCATACCGCGCATGCGTTCTCCGTGCCAAGGAGTTTCCTCCTTGCCAACCAGGGTTATTTCCTAGCTTACCCACGATGAAGAGGAGCACGACTGTGTAGCTCATTACATCGCTGCCACATGAACGAATCAGGTTTGCGTGGAGCGCCGAACCTCCATGCGCGGAAACTTACCGGGAAATCCCAAGCGCAGAACACGTTTTTGCTCCATCCGCTTCACAGGTCGATTATACGAAGAGCAAGAAGAGAACTACGTACGATAGATCTGTTACGAGATAACTACGTACAGTCCTGTACTGTAGAGTGTACCGTTTCCCCCACGGTAAATAGAGCCGTGCAGGTTCTTGTAGCAACTGAACGATTGACGTTCTTAAGCGGCTGCAATTGACATGGGACTTTGTCCAGCTCATGCTGGCCATGGGGTGGTGCTTCCACGTCCGGCCACGACCCGGACATTGCACCACGTGCGGGCGGTCTGCGACAGCAGGCTACTCACCGGCTTTGGTCGGTAGCCGTTTCCCGGCTGTCACAGAGACGCGGGTATGCCATCCTGGATCGCCGGTGGTCGTCCTTCCTTCCCTTCCTTCCCCTCCCTTCGGTAAGGGTGGAGTGGAGTGGTACCGATTCTGGACACTTCTTCTACTTCTTCTTCTTTTCTCCTCATCAAAGTCATTCTGACAAAGTTTCAATTGTCTGCGTCCTATAACTGCATTTTGATGCGGTTTTAGGAGGCGGATGGATCATGTGCGATGGTGCGGGAGACAAAGAAGGTGATGCATGGAGCGACCTCTGTTTGGCGCACAGGTTCGCTTGTGAAATGGACGAGGAATATGAATCTGCAGCAAATGAGTTAGCTGGGGAAAGTTTGAAGGAAGGGGAACAACGTGGTTTCGAAGGAGGCGGAATGGATTGATGAAGTTGCGGAGGATCCGGTAGATGCCGCATGTGGTGCTGGAACTTATGGATAGGGATGGAGCTGTGAAGAGCGGAGTAACTTTTTTTCTGGTGTATGAACGTGTTGTGAGAGTGTTAGCTGATTGTGAAAATAGAGAGAAGGGAGGAAGAAAAGGTCGAAGCTATGATTAGGGCAGGTCGCAACGATGCAAGGGAGTCACATAGGACGATGCAAAAATGAAGGGCAGTCATGTTCTGGCAAAAGAGGGAAAAATTCAAAATTTTGTAAAAGATAGTTGGTGCAAGCATGTGAAGGATGGATAGGCTGAGGAGTTCACTTGGGAGGAAACGGGTTTCAATACGAGGAGGTCGGGAGGATCGTTAGCAGGTTGGAGGTGTGCAACATCATGCAGATTAGGCAACTGGACTCGAGATTAGTGTTCTTATTTAGACTCCGTGAATCCTCTAGACAGTCGAGGCACAGTGATGCTACAGAGTGCTCGGTGTTGCATCTGCTTCTTCTTTTACTGCTATTCAGCCCTTGTGCAGCTCAAACTTACCAGGAAACGACAGGTACTTGCCATGTTTCTTCCCGTTTTCATGGACACAACCTATACATAAGGACCTTGCTCTTAAAGCAAGGGGCCATAATAGGCCGCTTCATCGGGAAATGTCGACAGAGGCTTTCTGGCCATGGGATTCAAAGGTGGATCCCTGCTACTTTTAGTTCGTGTATCATTAGTCCTCAGGCTCTCAAGAATCACTGAGTTACTTCTACTCTGTTGTAGGCGACGCCAAGTTTGGCGCAGCTTTCTTCCAGTCTGAGCTACTTCTTTCCTGTCAGAAGCCACGCTAAGATTGCAGCTGCTTCCATTTTATAGAATCTAGTGAGGAAAGCAAATTAATTAAAGGATCGATGGAAACACGGTTGCAGAACGACACTAAATTTCAGGTCATGGGTGTATGCAGTGGATGCTCTTTTGGCCTTCAAGAATGGTGTGAAGAATCCCCCGCTTCTGAATAATTGGATAAGCGGAGATCCCTGTTCAGCGAGATGGAGGGGCGTAGAGTGTTCATACATTGCCAAAACTCGTGTTATAAGCGCTCTGTAAGTGCAATGCTTTCTGTGATCCACCGATCATCTTTTGGTTGAAGTTATCCACCCACAATTCGTTAAATGTACTCCAGAGGAAAGATCATCCACTTATCAACAACTTTATCTACTCAGGAAAGGTCCGTGGGGTTGGCATACTGGGATGGTTGAACGTGTGTAGAACTGTTAAGCTGTAAGGCGTTCGTTTTATCCATCCTTAGTTTTATTGTTCCTCCGTAGTTCCTAGAGAGTTTTATTACAGGCGGTTTACTTCGTTGGGTTTGATGGTGTTAAGCAGCAAGCTGTCCAATTCCGGTCTTACTGGAACAATTACTCCGCGCTTGGGGGACTTGACGAGCTTGACCACCTTGTAAGTACCGTCAGCTAAATATTTCTTTCTCATAGTATCTTGATCAAGGTCGCTGATGAACAGTTGCATAGATCTTTGGATTTCTTTACTAATGATTCCGTCAAGTGAACTCAAATATCCTGCATCATGTGAATGTATCTGACAGATGGCTGGACTCCAATTTTTTAAGAGGACCCATTCCCTCTGACCTGGGCAAATTAGAGAACCTAACTTCTCTGTAAGCTTCTTGCCAGTCTGTAACCTCTCCCTTAGTTACGAGCATTATAAATTTTCTAGGTTTCTTCAAAAGACAATCATCTGGAGTGTGGTGATGTTACTTACAGCTAAAAAGCATCAAGAATGAACATCTTATTTGTAGATCGATACTGGTAATATCACGTTCTAGCCGACAAAGTTTTTAATAAGAACCGCTTCTTGAGATTCTCACTTTATTTACGCAAGGAGTTACTCACAGTTTTTATTCATACTTGTGTTCTCATATACCATGAAATCTTATATATTCTATGTGGTAACTGGTCATTGTCACGATGGTTGAGTCTTGCTTTGATCTCTAACTCTTGTATTTGAACCTGAAACAGGCGCCTAGCTAATAATTCTTTGAATGGGAGTATCCCCCCCAGCCTCGCTACTCTATCTAGTCTTAGAGAACTGTAAGTATTCCTCCTAGCTCTTATTTTGCATGTGGTTGTGACTCTACGTGCTAACAATTCTTTGAATGGGAGTATTCCCCCAGAGCTTGCTACTCTATATAGTCTTAGAGAGCTGTAAAGTATTCCTAGCTCATATGTTGTAAGTGCCTGTGACTTTCGCGATACTGCAATCTCGAGAAGTTACTACAGTTTACAGAGAAGTCACCTGTTGGTTTATGCTGTTGACTTTATCTTTCTTCTGGTTTATGGAGGTTCACGAATTCACGTGGTAGTATTGTGGAGTCTGTGAAAGAACCTGAATCATACGTAAAGAAGTAGGCACGTTACCTTGCATGGCCTTGACTTCCGCCCATTTCAAACCACCAAACAAGATACAGCTGCGTCAAATGTGAATAAAGTGTAGAAATTTAAATTAGTGTTTTCTTTGATGCAAGTATCTTTATCTTTCCTCTGTTAACAAGTGTATTTCAAAGACTCCCCTCCTTCTGCGTATCTGCTTGGTATGAAGTAAATGCTTTTTGTACCAAGATCGGAGTTCTATTACAATCACTGATGGTGGCCGTGGTTGTGTAATGTCAGAAATTTGTCTAACAACGACCTCAGTGGGACTGTGCCCTTCAATGAAACAGCTGCTCGAATCATTCGTATTGTGTCAGTTACTGAACTCGTCCACCTCATATTTCTGCTCTGCTACATAGATTTATCGCTCCTTACATGTAATGCGAATCTGTTTCTGGAACTCAATCTACTTCGGTTACTTATTTACCGCGTGCAAGTGCGAACGCTGTCCAATCTTTATCCAGGGCACAAAGACAATAGCAAAGTAGGATTCACCTTAGAGAAAATTGACTTGTACACTTTTCAGGGTTGATGGCAACAACGAGCTGTGTACATTGACACCTGGTTTCGACCTACCTGTATGCGGTCCCAGCTTGGCGCCTGAGTTTATCTTTGGGCCTGTTCCGGCCCGAGCCAGAGAATCAGATAACGATGTCGATGTTGCTGCGATTGCCGGAGGAGTAGCAGGAGCTGCAGTACTGGTGATTGCAACGATTGTCGTAGTTTCTTGCTGTCTCTTGCGCGCAAAAAGTTGGCCAAGTGCTACCTCTGATACTGGTTCGTCAGAGCCCTCAGCCCAAGGTACTTGCTACAAGCTACGGAAACATTTGTTTCACGTTTGTTTCTCCGGTGGAAGACGTTTCCTTAAGTGCACTTTCGGCGAATTTTTTCCTGATGTGGAAGTGTGTTTGTTCGTTTCGTTTGTTACCTTGATTTTGGGACTCATTAGCAATTTCTGGACAGCAATTTATAGTCCGGGTTGTACTTTTGTATAGACGTGCAATTTGTTACCTCAGAACTCATTCGAGCTTTACTTGTGCAGTGGACTGGGCGAAGGGCCCCGACGGTCCTCCCTTGACGAGGAGTTTAGCGCCAGAGTCTGATATAACGAAAGCCAGACAGTTCAGTATCGAAGAGCTTGAGCATGCTACTAAAAGTTTCAGTGAAAACAATAGAATTGGGCACGGAGGATTCGGCGAGGTGTACAAGGGCCTTCTTGAGGATGGCACAATAGTCGCCGTCAAAGGACGAATGGGAACAGCAAGTCAAGAATTTCAAGCAGCGGTATGCTGAACTTGGTCGGGAAGTCCATGTGATAGTAGGAAACTTCTTTGAAAGCTAGGTCGCGCACCCGTAAGTCTTCTTGTGTAGATGGGTGCTTTGTTGTTAGTTTGTCAGAGGGTTGTCAATGATGGAAGATGGCGAATTTCATGCAAAACTGCTGGGTAGAGTGACTAATTTAGGAAGTACTAAGGGGTGGACCCAATGCTTGTATCTGAAGTGGAGGCTGCCTATTTGGTTTGCTGTAGTTTGCCCTTGAGATAATGTCAAGTCATGTCATGCTAGTGTTGTAAAGACACTTGCATTTATACCCAACTACCAGTCCTATGGGTCTCCAGCTCAAAGTTGTGGTTTCTCTCAGGTCGAGATACTGTCAAAGGTGCGACACAGACATCTCGTGAACGTGCTGGGCTTCTGTCAGGAGAATGACCAACAAATGGTGGTCTACGATTATCTTCCAAATGGAAGTGTCTGTGGTCATCTTTATGGTACACAACTTTACCTCAGTACACATGTTTTGAGCATCGAGGATGCACCATACCTCGGATTGCTGCTAGCGACGTGTATAGTCCATATGTGCTCCATAGGGAAGTAGAGAATCGCTGCCGCTGATGTGATAGCTGGACTATGTGGTTTTCTCTGTCTAATATGTGGTGAGTATATTTTCCAGATGATAACGGGGATTCTCTTGGGAAGCTCGACTTCAAACAGAGGCTTGCAATAGCGCTTGGAGCGGCAAAGGGTATAATTCTTCTTGGTTTGCCTCAATGTTTCCAGTATCCGGTAGCATTGTTTTCTTTGATCTGTTCCTTTTGTCCTCATCTCTTCTCTCATGCTCTATCGCGCTTGTTGCCAGCACTATGAGAACACTGGGTTGATTTTCAGTTATTACGCATGCAGGAACTAAGCTAATTTGTGCGCTGCATAAAGTGTGAGTATTGAATTAACTCTGGACGTCTATGATCGGCTTACAGGGTTAGAGCACTTGCATACATCGATACCGAAGGTGGTACATCGGGATTTCAAGACCAGTAATGTCTTGTTGGATGCCAATTTAGTTGCGAAGGTCACGGACTACGGACTTTCCCTGCTTCTGGCTGAGGGGCAGCTTTTGCAAGAAGGACCTGTATTGTCCTCCACCAATGGTGATGGAACAGCCGGATTCCTAGATCCTGAGTAAGACCCCAAGGATTGATAGAGTTTGCTATTTGCGGCTGAATTTCAAGAACGAACCAACGTATGTGGAACAAACTAAAGGAAGTTTTACGTGAATTCTGACTGACCTAGTTGCCATCATGTATCGCTGCAGGTACTACACAACCCAGAGGTTATCTGAGAAGAGTGACGTGTATAGTTTTGGAGTGTTTTTGTTGGAGCTTGTTAGTGGACGGGAGGCCATTTCTCAAAATCGGCCACGATCTGAATGGAGCTTGGTAGAGTGGGTAAGTGATAATCTGCCATGCGTCCGATTATGTTAACGTTGTTTGCGTCCGATCCAATGCTTTGTCGATTGATCGTCAAGTTCTGACGTCGTGTTCGTGAATCAGGGTCGCACTCTCCTTCAGGCCGGAAGCTTGGGTGCACTTGTGGACCGAACTTTGGGTTCCAATTTTATGGAGGTAGCCATGCGGAAAATGGTCGAGGTGGGCTTCCGTTGTGTTGAACCAACCGGAGAGAAAAGACCGTCCATGATGGAAGTAGTGAAAGAGCTCGAAGAAGCTCTCGAAAAGGAAAGGGGGCTTGCTCCTGGGGGCGGTGATGGGGCAACCACTGTAACCCTTGGCAGTGAGCTTTTCACTTGAGTTCTTGGTGATAGTAGGTATTGTAGAGATAGCTGGTTAGTGAGAGGAGGTTCAAGGCCTCTAATTTTTTGGACCTGAGAACTTATTTCCTTGGGTCCTCCACAACCTCTCTGCGCCCACATTCTTTGATTGGTTTGGTCGGACAGTGTAGCATACATAGAGTTCTCCATTTGAAAGGAGAAAGTTAGGAGTCTTGGCCTGAGTAGGAATTTACTTGTGTCTGTTAAGTGCGAGAGAAAACCATTCTGGACTAGTATAAGTGTCTCACTACACGCTTTTATCGACGAAAACGTGGGCACTTATAGACTGTGAAGAAGAAATTCATTGTCTCCTTACCAACGACATCCACTAATACTATAAACCTGGCTCCACGTATCTGGACACCAGTGTGAAAAGACTCTGGTGGCAACGATAATCTTATTCTTGCATCTGTGGCGAGTTGCCTTGTCGTTAATAATTGGGTTCTTTGAAGTTAACTTAACTCGGGGTGTTCGGGAATGTTCTGCAGGGGTTTAGCGAGCACGCCCTAGAAGTAAAAGTGTATGAAAATGGACAGCTGCAGGTAAAAAACTTAAAAAAAGTGAAAATTGACTAAACTAAAACACAAGATTCAGCATAACTGATTCATCAGAAATAACTCCATGTTCACTTGCAAGCATTTCAAACTGACTAACTTCAAGTTATTTAAAATTTTGTGGATCAGACTTTCCATAAGATTTTCACAAATTCCATTTATCTTACTTTATTTGTCAGCCTTAAGATCCAATTAACTAGACTCTCCTGCAAAATGTGAATGTCACTCTGGCTGATACGTCCTCATAGACAGTGCCAAGAACTGCAGACCCATCGGGAGTCCGCAGAATCGCGGGTCCCACCCGGGTCCATGATAGTGTCCGGGGATTGTGTGTGCTTGGGCTTGTAAAGCTGGTTTACAGCGGAGCAGAGCCGAAGACGGGACAGGCAGCCGCGCTGTAAGCAGCGGTACCTGTTGAACTGAAGTTGGGCACGAAGCTCACTGTCGCCTTCAACATTTGCACATCACCGTGTGTTCTGTACGTATGGTCCTTGAGGTTGGCGACTTCGCGTCTCCACAGGTTCCTGAACCAGTACTGCTGAGGCAGCCCACCAGAATGGTACTTGGGATATGGTTAAATCCCAAGGAACACTCCCGGTATCACCTCCAGTTACCTTTGCTTTTTCTTCCTTTCCATTGCTAAATTCAGCATTTTCGCCAGATATGCGCCTGTACTTCCATTAACATCTTCTTAAAGAACTGGAGCGGAGTCTCCTCACGTGCCGTACACGAGAAGTAAAATCCTTGTTACTGACAGTTTGAAGAGTCACCTTGTGATCAAGCTACCTCATGTGTTTTAGGTCCTTCGGCCGGAGTTTCGTTCATCTGTGCAGTGAACATCTCTAGTCAGAAAAGCTTCCAGCTCTCATCATGCAGACGCCCAGCTCTGTTTTCCTGTGAATCAAGTACATCTACAGTTGTTGCCTATGATCATGTTGCTCACCTGTCTGCTTTAAAGCCCCAACTTCCTGCATAACTATCACTGGTAGTATATGCCAAGTCTAATTATTGATGGATAACAGTACTTTGCAAGAGACATCCATCTCTTCCATATGTGGTTGACTCTAAACTATTGATGTACCGATGAGATCCTCTTCTTCTTTCCTTACACACCCGGCCATGGGTATTAGCAAAACAGATCATTCATTGCACACCAAAACCACATGGGCAGCGACGAGACTCTGTCTACCTGAATTTCAAGCGAAACTGCTAGACATAATGAGCGTATAAACAGTAGAAAGAAAGGACAAACAAGGGAACAATAGAGGAAATGCGTTCTTCTCTATGTTAAATGACATCGCCTATAGAGTTTCTGGGTAGTCGTGCTCTCTAGACACCACTGTTTTTC
This sequence comes from Lunularia cruciata, assembly GCA_948567375.1. Taxonomy (NCBI): domain Eukaryota; kingdom Viridiplantae; phylum Streptophyta; class Marchantiopsida; order Lunulariales; family Lunulariaceae; genus Lunularia; species Lunularia cruciata. The sequence goes on along the minus strand of OX419757.1, from coordinate 16,693,540 downwards.
TCTCGATTTGTGGTTATGGAAAGGCCAGTTTTGGAGATTTATGTGACAGAGGTGGAGGAGGCATCTTTTTCTCTCCAAGTATTGTGGTTATGGAAAGGCCAGTTTTGGAGATTTGTGTGACAGAGGTGGAGGAGGCATCTTTTTCTCTCCAAGTATTATTGTGTTTGATGAGAGATAGTCTATTTTCATGAGCACGGGAAGACTTTCTATCCTTTGCTTCATTACCGTCAGATTGGACTAGAGTTTTGCAGTCTTTTCAATAGAGCGACAATGTCAACATATGTTACATTCTTTCTTAGTTGACTTGTCTATTCCTCCGGCCACTATAGCAGATATTCACTCTTACTTTGGCAAGGGTGAAGGCCCTTGGATCCTAGCTCAACCGTGCATTACGGCATTCCGATTCTCACAGACCACTTTCTCTACAACGATGAGGTTCTGTCTAGGGTTGGTCCACCTGTCTACATCTCCATTACTCACTTGTGAGTGTGGTTCTACACTAGATGCAACAGCGGTCCATATGACATGGTGTCTTTATGAGGACAAAGGATAGCTCCCCATGATGCAATCAGGGATATAGTGTTTGCTATGGCACGAGAGAGTGAATACCTTCCTTGGAGAGAGCGTTCATATTCTTTACAGATGACACGTATCGAAGTATACTCGTACTTGGTCTGAGATGATCATATGATAGTGATGGATGTTGTGGTTACAAACCTTATGCATGATGCAATTTTGGAGTGAGTGATTATTCATCTTCTTGGATGGGCGGAGAACGGAACAACATCATGCAAGGTCTCCAAGTACAGGGGTATCCAATGAGCTCACCTCTTTGTTCCTCTAGCCTTGGAGTTATATGGAGCGGTGGACATGGTGTTTGACACATTTTCAAAGAATGTCCGAGAATTTATCATATTAGACGTAAGGGTACCACTCTCACTCTCATACTTTATAACATACTTTAGACAATGTATGCCCATTGCTCTTCAGAGAGCATTGGCTGGTGCAATCCATAGGAGAACAATCACTATAGGTGATGCTTCTTTGGATGCATTCGTAGTTTGTAGACCTTACAACTTGTATAGCTTTGATATCTTAGTGCAATAGGGTAGATTTCTCATACCGATACTATTGAGACCTAGCCCCATTCTACCTCTTTTGTCTCTCCCTTGTACGGTTTTATGAAGTTTTCCCATCCTTCTTGTGTTCTATGTGGTCGCCTTTATGCACATGTTAAATGGTATATAAAGATTGTTGAGATGAACATTGTCTCGGAACAAGATCTTTCTTCATAGCTCATCTGTTTTTGGTATTATATGAAGCTCCAATGACTTTTGGATAGCGGGATCGACATATTTGACAAGAAAAAGTAAAAATATACGGACAATAATGCATGATGATTTGAACAGCAATTAATCAGCAAAATCTTCACTCTCCAAAATAAATAAAACACGCTATATTTCACGAAGTGATGTGAATAAAAGAAACTAGTCTGAATATGGAAATCCACGACCATCGGCACTCCAAATCACACACATCATATTTAGTGGAGTGATGAAACAAGAGAAAACTAAGTGGAAATGAATTACAACAACTATAGGGAATCCAGCTCTGACTGCTACTGCAATAGTGATGCCTTTCTTATTGTTTTCCTTAGAAGTAATGCCTGCGAAGAGTACTGAGCACCAAAAACTTAATATGAAATTAATGACATTTAAACTATCGAGGAAGTATTTGGCAATTACTTCGTAATAACATATGAGGGGAATACCATCGAGAGAGAGATGACCAATGATCAAAACATGATCAAACTGTAGAGATTACTTTTATCTTAGAGACAAGGAATCTAACCCAACAATGGTTTTGCTTTTGATGTCAGATATTTTTTGGGTTATTCTATAATTTTAGTGGCATGACAGGCTTATTACTCAAAGCTTGTACCGTCCTACTCATAATAAATCTAATCCCAATCAACGGTAACCTCACGTGATATTGCTGTCACATATCCAAAATTTAATGAAATTATAATGAATGGTTTCATACAGAATATCCACTGCATAAAGCGTCTGTCCCGTATCCCAGCTGTAGTTACCTTCCCTATTGATAACAACCATTCATCAAAAGAAGCAGCCTTCCAGAAGTTAAAACCGATAAATGCAGAGGCTCGAACAAAAGCATCAGAAATCATGTCATTTCAATGCAGAAGAGAATACACAAAACAGAAAAGAAAAACTACTAGTAGAACCGGACACGAAGTGGAATGGATGCCACCGAAACAAACTAGAAAACTGATAATCAAGATTTTGTTCAAATTCACAACACGAGAGACGATTAGTTTGACAGCAGGACCAATTTACTTTAACCTTGGCCGGTCAAGTTCTAAATAGATGCGAAATATCCCTGCTACCTGGTTTAGTCACCCAACCCAGTCTGATAAATTACACCAGTTCAAACTGTGACTGTACGGCGAAGTCTTTCAACCATGGTCGAGGTGAATAACATGCTGCGTCAATGGCCGTGTGGAAATATTCGCCAAGTTTGAGGTAACCACGACAGAGTAGAACACAGCACAGTCACATCGATCGCATGCTGACGACGTATAGTAGGTTGGCGCAGTCCACACTGCGCGGGAAAGGCCGAGTTCCCATCAGCGCGATCTCCGATGAATTTTGTGCCGCAACGTCCTTGAGCTCCGCGCAACCTCCGCTTGATCAATTTCATCAGTCATCGAGTGATAGAGTTATTTCCTGCTTTCGAGTGATCATTCGATCGTTGAGAAGATCAGAGGAGCTCGCATCTCCGGCATGGAAGAACCGGACTACGATGAATTGACATGGATGGCGTGTCAGGGAATGGAGGACGAAGAAGGCTTCCCGGACGATCCTGATTTGTTCGACGTTGTTGAGGAGGCGCCTCATGGTATTTTGAGTCTCCGTCTCTCTCGAACGTTAAAATTTTCTTTCTTGGTTTTATTCAAAAACTCGTTTGGACATTGTAATGACTAAATTCAAAAATGGGGAAAGATTTGGTAATGGCATGAGGCAATTGAATTGGAGAAGTAATGGTTGATGTTAGCTCGGGAAATGAATGCCTCTGGTTGGAAATAATTTTTCCCTTTGGTTACTCTAACATGTCGAGATCCATATATCCAGTGCTGAAAAGTCGGAGGTCTTCCTGTCTGTGGTATGTTTAGTACAAAGGTGTTCCTGGCAAGCTTAAATTGCACTTCGCAGGATATTTGGACGTTGCTGACATTTGGTCGTCAACTCTTTGCTCTTCTGGTGTGAGATTCATTCTTTTCGGATAGTTCTGCATTCTACACACTCAAAATTCATATCATCGTGATTGGTTAATCCTTCAGGATAGACTGATTTTGCGTATGTATTCAATACAGAAAGTGATTGAAATCCGTTCCAAGTATGTTTTACCCGGAAAAGATAAATGCTCTGTTACACAAATGTAGAACTGAGCATATTACCTGCACTTAGCAGCGAATGGAGAATTGTATGTGCAGTAGATCATACCAGGTATTGGGAAGTTCTGTTCTATATTACGAGTCTACATTTTGAAATGGAGTAACTTGAATCATGTCATTTGAATGTTCATTGCCCTCACTGAGACACCTACTCAGCTCCGACTTACGAGAAGGAGTTCTTGTAGTTGCGATCCGTGCTTCAAGTTTGAAATTTCCCAATCAATCATAAAAAAAATGACGATAAGACTCAACTTGTAGTGTGGAAACAGCCAAGTTGTGTCATAAACAATCTGGTTGAATACTTGGGTACACAAGCCCACTGCAGCAATAAAAGGCCATCAAAAGAAATTTGGTGCCTTAGTGACCATTTGTGGCGACTGGTACCACTCAGGCTTCTGCAAAGGGGAAGCGGAATGAGTCTACTAGTTCAGTCTACAGAACTATCAACTTAAGTATGGGAAGGACTGCTCTAACTCTTATTTGAATGATTTCAGAAAACGTCCAGCAACAGTCCTGTACTGATGCTGGCTCCCGCAAAAGGACTTCTCCAGACGTTGCCAGGACGTCTTTGTTGAAGGATGCCATTCATGGAGGTTTGCTCTCACGCTCAACTATAGATGTCGACAATCATACTCCTTGTTTGTAGTAAACCAACCTCGTGCTCCAAGAATACAGCTTACTCAAATGCCTGTTTCGTTAGCTATGAAATACCTGCTAACAGAACTCTAAACAGTACAATAAGTCTCTGAGCAATTCTGTTATCCACTCCACGATTCAGTTCATTTGCAGAAATAGTTCACGCCTTGCCACATCGTTTCAGTTCCTTCATCATGATATTGTTGGCAGAATTAAAGTCTGTTTTGTGGTCAAATTTTCAGGAAAGCGGTCTCGGTCTTATCAACAAAATGAGGTTGCTTCCAAACCCATGGAGCCATCTTCTTTACTTACGTTCGGTTCCGGAAAGATACAGAGCGAAAGCGCTCTTCACAATCGTACAGCCGAGCGGCAGACAGCTAAGACTGCTGCACAGTGTGCTGTTTTCCGGCTTGCAAATTCCATCGAGGGAGATTATGTACCAATCACGGCACCTTCGGGAAATAGGGTGTATGCCCAACGGAAGCAAAAATCGGATTTAGACGCCACATTACACGACAAAAAGCACTTCACTTCTATGTTTGAAAGCGAAGGTACCACTGTCAGTGTTCCGAATGAATGCCAGATGCTTGCCTGCTTGAGCTCTTGGTCAAGCATAATAGGCACCCTTCCCGTCTCCGGTAAGAAAGAAGGTTTCTCTAAGTGCTTTATGGACAATAACTACATGATGAAGGGCCTTTGCCCCTTAGTTGCAGCGGAATAGACTCTTTCATTAACTGCAGTCTTTTGAAGACCTTTCTGATTTTATCCACTTCAGATAGTTGATTACTCAATTGTACAAGCACCTCAAGATGGCGAAACTAACAATATAGTACTTATATAACATAATCACAAAGTACCAGGCGAACCCCTGTACGCAGGCGTACGCATGCTTACCTATCTATGTAGCTGACAGTTCTGAAGACTTTCAGTATGTTACTGTCCTATGCTACACAATACGTTACCATATATCTCGTGCAGGCTTACTATGTAAAGACTGCTTCTCCTGATTGTGTTTTTGTAGTGTTTGAAAGACTCATGCTGACATAGACCATGCAGAGGTTAAACCCAGTCCTCACTAACTCGCTCCGGGGACAGTCTCTCCTTTTTATGACTCGGGCATTTTTTGTCCTGTACACAAACTTTTCATCCATTTACTAATTTATAACTCATTCTCAAGGTTTCACTTGCCCACACTCACAATGTGCAGCAGGTACCGATGCCTTTTAAACATCATGCTAACCTCTGTCTGCAGAATTTCACATGCTTGCCTCTGTATGCACGTAGAGAGGCAGACGATCTTTACCATCTTGTGCCAGAGTAAGAGTCAGTCCGATCGGACGTGGGTATGGAACCGGGTCTTTTACAACGGGTTCTGTATTCCTTTGCACAATATGTTACCATAGCCGATCCTTTTTGGAACCGGTCATGCTTGCATTTCATATGCACTTCATAAGGACATTCTCGGTTCCCTACTTAGTGGGTTCTGGGTCCCCCGTTCCATGACCGGCTTCTGCTCTCATTACCTTGTATATACTTTGTTACCTCGCATTCCTTTCATTTCGCATCCTTTGCTTGCTTGCATTTTTCTTGCTTACATCTCCCATATACATGTGTCCGGTTCCGTTGGTTCTGGATCCCCCGTTCCATGAACGGCTCTGCTCCCATTACTCAAATATGTTACTATAGCCGCAATACCATCCACTCCTCACGCTTTGCTCCACCCTAGCTATCCCCCACTAAAGCTATGTTTTCCTACGCGCTCAATATTTTCCCTTTGCTTCCGAACTGATATTCCTACTTGCTCGATGATTCTCCTCTGCTTTCAATTCAGATGCTTCCTCTGTTCTGTTTCAAAAGACTGTCTTTTTTCTTTTACATACTGCAGATGCTACTTATGAAATGTATCAATTTGCGTTCCTGCATTCTATCAATTCGGGTTATCTTCTGCTGTGTATTTGCTTGCTTAGATTACCTCCGATTCAATTTGCATCCGTTCTTGCTTGCATGTCATTACTTCCATATGCATGTTCCCTACTATGGTTCTGTCTTCGAACGACTTCTGCTCCCATTGCGCAAACATGTTCCTGTCAAATGTCAAGAGTGAGTCCGTTCAGACGCGGGTATGAAACCGGGTTACTTACTACGGTATCTAAATATATTGAAGAAACATATTGAGTAATGGAATGTAGATGCGCTTCGCTCCAATACAGCCAAGTCACCATCCAATCCTCTCCCACTTCGCTCCACTGCAACCATCCTCAACTAAAGCTGTCTTTTTCCTTGCTCGATGTATCTCTGTTTTGCTGGTCCTCCCCTGCTTTCAATTTCAGATGCTTAATCTGTTGTGTCTTGGTTCTTATTCCATGATATATACTAGTTCTCTGCAGGTGCTACTTCTAAAATATATGAACTACGTCCTTACTTCTGCCTATCTTCGTAATGTTAGAACTTCCATTGATTTCCTTACATTCAAATCATTTCGATTTGCATACGGTCATGCATGCATTTCATATGCACGTTCTCGGTTCCATCCTTAGTGGGTTCTGGATCCCCCGTTCTTAGAACGGCTTCTGCTCCCATTTCTCAAATATGTCTCTTCAAGTGCATGTGTCCGGTTCAGTCCAAGGTGGGTTCTGGATCCCCTGTTCCATGAACGGCTTCGGCTCCCGTTACTCATCTATGTTACTGTCAAAATTCAGAGTCCAGTCGGCCAGACTTGGGCATGGAACCGGGTTGTTTACAACGGGTTCGATATTCTGTCACCCTATAGTAGAATAACAAAGTTCATAGTGAAGTCCATAATCCAGAGAGAGGCGTTGGGTTGATATCTGAATTTGCCTCTGTTTTATGCAGGCCTTTTATCACAGTCCATTGAGACGATGCTCGAGGTAGCCCAGCACGAACGTTTACAGAAGGTAGAATCCACTGGCCTTACTACAGCGTAGCCCTGCGATCTAATCTTAATCCTTCCTACTCGCTCCTGATATAGAGAGATGGATTCCTTTGCAGATGTTCGGCGATGATCCCTCTCCTGGAAATCCTGTGGAAGGTTCTGTGCAGCAAGGAGGTTATTTACATGAGAAGCTGTGGGTGGAGAAGTATGCGCCTAAATCTTTCACTGAACTGTTGAGTGACGAACAAACTAACCGAGAGGTACTCAATCTCAAATTAACCGTGCCTGATGGCACTGTTCAGAAACTTACATGCTAGGTGCACAAGGAAGCGGTATGATTTTCCAGTCTGCAAGAACATTCCAAAGGGAAGGTTATTCTTTTTCAGCGCCTAAACTAAACTAATTGTGACACCCCCTTGTAGGATGACCATCTAATTAAAACTAGAAATTAATATCCGTAAAACTTTCTCGTCTTATTGAGGTTCTCATCGTGGACTTGGTTATACCCTTGGTTGTCAGAGTTGCTAATACTACCGTTCTTGTGAGAAGGTTCTCAGGTGGTTGAAGCGTTGGGATCCAACTGTCTTCGGGCATTCAGATAACATACCGACATCAAAAGACGTTTTAGCTGCTTTGAGGCGAAAGTCTGTCTCTAAAGATAGTAGATATGCGAATAAATTTTTCAAGGAGGACTGGTTTGGATCGAAAAAGAATTCCACTGACGATGCAGTTCAAAGTTCGACAAAATCAATCACACCGACGTCGAGTTTCTCGGAGAATAGTGGAAAAACATCAGTTAGTGAGGACCTTGATCAGAAGGTTTGACAGATGTCACTCCACAATTCACCTGTCCGATGGCGCTTGCAGAGATCTGACACTTTCCATGCTTTGTTGGTAGACTGATTTAGTCCATGAAAGAGTCTTACTTACAACTTAGGCTCCGTTGCTCTTGGATGTTGCAGGTGCTTTTACTTTGCGGTCCTCCTGGGTTGGGAAAGACAACTTTGGCCCACATAGTTGCGAGTCATTGCGGGTATCGTGTTGTGGAGGTAAACTTTTGAACTTTCTATGCCATCCGAAAATGTTTCATGTCTTCCACTCAACTTGTTTGCATTCTTCCAACTGTAGGATGTACTTTAAAAGCATGCATTTCTTAACAGATGAGATGGTAAATGACATGTTTCCAGCTCTTCCGCTGGCTCTGTCAAAAATGGTGCCAAATGTCAAGTAGTCATGCATTTTCTTTTAACTAATAATTATACAGATCAACGCGAGCGATGATCGAGTTGCCTCAACATTACAAGGCAAAATACTTGACGCCGTTCAAATGAGGTCTGTCGGAGATAGCCGACCGAATTGTTTGGTGGGTTCCACCAGAACCGTCTGTGTTGCTCGCCTCTATTATTGCTCCTTTTGTGCTTGCCAAGAAGCTAACGGAAGGGTCATTTAGATTCTAAGAAAGTTTTCTGGAGATCTTTTATTCTAAATTCTGAACAACCACATTCTGTTGATGCTATAGCGTGTTAGCAAATTCATGCCCAAGGAATGATTTTATCCACTAAAGGTTGCTTACTAAGAGTTAGTTGCATTGGAGCTAATGTCAGTACTTCTTATGATCAGCTTTCATATTCTGAAGACTTACCCTTCAACTGTTTCGTGGCACTTTCTGCATCACTCATATTGGGTCGGTTCCGTATAGACGAAGCAACAGGCTTTCTGAGCATGAGTCCAATATTTTTCTCACTAATGCCTTCGTGATGCCCATTTTGAGGTTACAAGTGCTGACGGTAGTTGATCGCGCTTCACACCTGCAGATTATTGACGAGATAGATGGTGCCATCGGCGGGACCGAAGGCCGGAGTGCTTTAAAACATCTGATAGATATAGTACGTATCCTATACCCAAGGTTGACGAAGCTGCCAGGTCTTGAGCTTGAATGGCATAGTATTTGAGATTTCACTTGTTATAGATGTAAAGACAGCGACTGCAGGTGTTGTGTGATTCTTATACTTGAACCAAGTAGTAAGCCCGCAAAGTTGTACTCAAATTACCTTAAATATTGCAGCCTCCGGTGTTCTTTACTTACTATATATGATGGTTATAGATGTAGGCTTGATCAGTTCCAATGTGCTTTATATAGGTGGCCACGGTGTCTCATCATACCATGAAAATAATATGATATTGCTCTGCCGACTAGCGTATAGCAATACTTACTAACAGTGGAGATGTTCCCCTCTTCTTAGGTCTCTTGCAAGAAGAAAACTACTGGTAACCGAGAGAAGTCCTTGGAGGATGGTGTTGCGGACAAAACTAGAAAGAAAACCAGTGCCTCAGCACTCTCGCGACCTGTAAGATGTATACTATCTTCATTCTACATGCAGCGTACTGGTCTCGCTACTGAGTGCCATATCAATAGTTCATGGAATGTATCAGTCTTCAATACCTCTCTGCATAGAGTTGCAACGTGTCGTTTTGGCAACTTTTAGCTGCTTGGACTTTCATACATTTAGTCGCTTATATCTGCATGTCTTCAGTTCTCATCGGTCCTGTCCTAAGTGGGTGTGGATCCTCCGGTCTATGAACGGCTTCTGCTCTCATTGTCCGAACATGTATTTGTACTATATATGAGTGACTGTCCGTTCTGCCTTATTCTCTGCTCTCTAGCTCTCCGTTTTACACTCTTCTAACTTTGCTCATTCCTTTGTTTTCTTACTAACTCCTCCTGGGTTCTTTGTGGTTTGCTCTCTAGTTTTACTTGCTGCTAACCCTAATAGACTTTGTCCTTGCAGGCATTTTCTAGGGATGTCTCGAATCACTCACACTCTCCTGCTTTTGACCTTATTTTCTTCTTTCTCTTGTTCACTATTTCCTTCATGGCTAAATTCTGCATTCGTCCGATTGCTTCTCTTTTGGGACCTTAAGCTCCATTTGTTCATTTCTGTAGCCTTCCATTTCTGTAACCTTCCGCTGGTGGTTTATTATTTCGTGTGGCACTGCTGAAAGATGGCTGTTTATTATTTCAAGCGGCACTGTTGGAAGCAACCGAGTTTGCCTTGGCACTCATGAGTTTTCGAGCAGAAACTCGGGATGAAGAGTACTGACAATTGCTCAGCAACTTCGGCACTGCGTGAAGTCGTTGGTGTTATCTTGGAGGTTTACTATGGCTGCCTTCTGCTTCCTTCAGTTGTTTAGCGTCTCCGGACTCCAGTGTCCATAGCGCTGGGTGTGATATACTTTACATATCCTATCCTGTACTTTATACTTTAGTTTTTCCCGGAGGCCTTTATACCATACTGTTGTTTGGGAGTCCTTCTTGAGTTCTGAATTCATATATATACTGTTTATGTTTACTATGGCCGCCTTCTGCTTCCCCTTTGCTGTTTAGCGTCTCAGGACTCAAGCGTCCATAGCGCTTGTTGTGATATACTTTATATCCTGTCCTTTTTCGCTTCGTCCTCGTTACCCTGTTACACTTTGACAGGTTTCTGCAGCCACACCATCCTATAGCTCTCGCATTGTTCCACTCCTCCATTCCCCAGCTAATTCCCTACCTATTATTTTTCCTTTGCTCTTTGCCTGATTCATGGGACCTCTTGTGTATACAGTGTTCCTACCCGACTCCAGCCCACATTTTTTATTTTTATCGTTCATGCACTGCTTACTGGCAGTCTTTTACATAGCGTTACCTATTTCTCGCAGTTGTTTGCATAGAGTTCTCAATTTCATGGTGGTTTACTAGTCTGTTAGCCATATGTTATTCTCAATTTGTTTCAATTATGGCTTTGCTTCAAGTTACATTCGATGCATTCTACCTTATGGATTTCTCACTATTCTAGCATTGTCAATTATGTACATCTTGCTTATCGATCATGTGCACCTCATGAGTTCTGGATAACCCGTTCTGGGAACGGCATCTGTTCTCGTATACCTATATATATACTGTAAACTTCACCTTCACCTTCATTCACTTCACCTCTGCTTTTCCCGCTTCAGTTGACTCATCCCCTTCCCGTGCAGCACTGAAGTTTTCTTGCTCCACTCTCGTATCACTAGCGAACCTCTGCTTGACTCTTTCTCATTATTGTGTCCTGGACTTTCTCTCTACTAATGAATGTTTGTGATTTCAGGGATCCATCAGGTATGTCTCGATTTCTTCCCTCACCTTACTCATGTGGATTCTTTTCTTTCTGGACTGATCCTCATTATACGGTTAAGACTCCAGCGCTTGCCCTTGCTTTCCACACTTCCATCTCTGTTCTTTTTGACATTCCCATTACTTTTGAGCGGCACTTTAGGGGAGCAACCGAGTTTGCCTTGGCACTCATGAGTTTTCGAGCAGAAACTCTGTATGAGGAGTACTGACAATTGCTCAGCTACTTCGCACTGCGTGAGGCACTGATGAAGTCGCAGGTGTTTTCGTGAAGGTTTACTATGGCCGCCTTCTGCTTCCCCTTTGCTGTTTAGCGTCTCAGGACTCAAGCGTCCATAGTGCTTGTTGTGATATACTTTATATCCTGTCCTTTTCCGCTTCGCTCTCGTTACCCTGTTACACTTCGACAGGTTTCTGCAGCAACACCATCCTATAGCTCTCGCATTGTTCCACTCCTCCATTCCCCAGCTAATTACCTTCCTATTATTTTTCCTTTGCTCTTTGCCTGATTCATGGGACCTCTTGTGTATACAGTGTTCCTACCTGACTCCCGCCCACGTTTTTTATTTTTATCGTTCATGCACTGCTTACTGGCAGTCTTTTACATAGCGTTACCTATTTCTCGCAGTTGTTTGCATAGAGTTCTCAATTTCATGGTGGTTTACTAGTCTGTTAGCCATATGTTATTCTCAATTTGTTTCAATTATGGCTTTGCTTCAAGTTACATTCGATGCATTCTACCTTATGGATTTCTCACTATTCTAGCATTGTCAATTATGTACATCTTGCTTATCGATCATTTGCACCTCATGAGTTCTGGATAACCCGTTCCCAGAACGGCATCTGTTCTCGGAGACCTATATATCCTGTCCTCTTAAGCTTCGCTCTAGTTACCCTCTTACATTTAGACCCGTTTCTGCAGCCACATCCTTCGAGCATTCTTGTTTTGTTCCACTCCTCCATTCCCCTACTATTTCACTCCCTAGTCTTTCCCCTTCGATCTCTGACTGCTTCTGCCTCGACCTCTAGTGTTTACAGTGTTCCTACCCAACTCCATCCCACTTTCTTCATCTTCATCCATGCACTGCATCCTGGCGGGCTCTTACAGCACGTTTCCTATTCCTCTCGCTATCGGTTGCATTGCTGCTCTCGATTTCACATTTTTTAACTGGCGGACTCTTACATCAAGCTTTCTATTCCTCGCTAACGTTGGCATTGCTGCTCTTGATTTCACGTTCTTTACTGTCCATTGGCAGTCCGGTATTCTCAATTTGTTGCACTTATGCCTTTGCTGCAGGTTACTTTAGATGCATTTTACATTCAAGCTTTAATACTACTCTAGCATTGTGATTCAAGTACATGTTGTTTATCACATCTGTGCACTTCATGAGTTCTGGATAACCCGTTCCCATAACGGCTTCTGCCCTCATATACCAATATATATGAGTGCCTTGGCACTTATGAGCAAAAACACCGAAATTCAGGACGGGAGATACTGGCATTCCATCCAGCTTCGTCACGCTATCTCGACAATCCCTGTGGGGGTGTTGAGATAACGTGACGAAGTCGTGGGTGTTTCCTTGCAGACTTACTATGTAAGGACTGCTTCTTCCTGGTTTTGTTTTGTTGTGTTTGAAAAACTCATGCTTGACATAGAGCATGCACAGGTAAATCCCTGTCCTCATACAGTCGCTCCGGGAATAGTCTCTTCATTTTATGAGAGTCGGGCAGTTCATGTCCTGTGCATTAAAGTTCGTGCACTAACTTTTCGTGCAGTTACCAAATCAAGGTTTCACTCGCTCACACTCACAATGTACTGCATCTATCAATGCGTTTTAAACATCATGCTAACCTCTATGTGCAGAATTTCGCATGCTTGCCTCTCTATGTAATTGACAGTTATGATGAGAACCTTTCTTCCTAGTCTTTGAAGTAGATGGTCTATCCTCAGACATTCTGACTTCTGATGTATCAGACATCCTAGCACTCAGCTTTCCTAGTCTCACCAGAGTAGACACTCCTGATTGCACTCAGCAATACTCAACTCACTCTCTCTCAGAGCCTTCAAAGATAGTACACAGCAGCACTCACGCAGCATGAAAGGTACCCCAGTGGTAAGCAGCATAGAACACACCTAAAACAAGGTACAAGGTGCTGGGAATGACCCTTGTATGAGAACTTAACAAAACAAGAGCAGAAACCACTCTTATATACACATAAGCAAACCCTAGAGGATTGTTTTGCAGGACCCTCTAGGGTTTAGGGCTGCGCCCCCTCTTTACCCTAAGTATATTTAGCAGAGCTTCTAAATGAATGTAACAAAGCCCTAAAAGTAGAGAAGTCACTAAACTAGAGATTAAGTAAATCTAACAAGTTATGACAATCTTTACCATCTTGTGTCAGAGTCAGTTCAGTTGGACAGGAGTATGGAACCGGGTGGCTTAGAACGGTTCAGTGTCCCATTGCACAATCTGTACTATATATCTGTCGCAAGTTTTGTACTCATGAGTGCCTTGGCACTCATGAGTTTTCGAGCATGGTACGAGGGGTACTGACAATTGCTCAGCTACTTTGACACTGATGAAGTCGCAGGTGTTTTTGTGGAGGTTTACTATGGCCGCCTTCTGTTTCCCTTAGCTGTTTAGCGTCTCAGTACTCCAGCATCCATAGTGCTGGTGGTGATATCCTTTCTATCCTGTCCTCTTACACTTCGATCTCGTTACGCTGTTACACTTCGACTCGTTTCTGCAGCCACATCACCAGAGAACTCTTGTTTTGTTCCACTCCTCCATACCCCAACTAATTCCCTCCCTAGTATTTTCCCTTCGCTCTTTGACTGCTTCCTGCTTCTCGTGTCTACAGTGTTCCTACCTGACTCCAGCCCATGTTCTTAATCTTCATTCACGCACTGCTTACTGGCAGGCTTTTACATCACGTTTCCTATTCCTCGCTATAGTTTGCATAGATGCTCTCGATTTCATGTTCTTTACTAGTCCATCGGCCACTTGTTATTCTCAATTTGTTTGCATTATGCCTTTGCTGCAGGTTACATTCGATGCATTCTCTTATTCTCAATTTGTTTTGAATTACGCCTTTGCTGCAGGTTACATTTGATGCAATCTACCTTAGGGATTTAACACTACTCTAGCATTGTCATTTATGTAAATATTGCTTATCGATCATTTGCACTTCATGAGTTCTGGGTAACCTGTTCTGAAGCAGCTCTCATATACCTATATATCTATCGCAGGTTACATTGGATGCATTCTACCTTAGGGATTTAACACTACTCTAGCATTGTGAATCATGTACATATTGCTTATCAAACATTTGCATTTCATGTTCTGGATAATCCATTCCCAGAACGGCTTCTGCTCTAATATGCCTATATATCTATCACATTGTTCCACTCCTCCATTCCCCAGCTAATTCCCTCCCTATTATTTTTCCTTCGCTCTTTGCCTGATTCATGGTTCAACTTCCCGTGTGTACAGTGTTTCTACCTGACTCCAGCCCACGTTTTTACTTTATTTTTCCATTCTGGAGCCGCTCTCATATACCTATATATCTATCGCAGGTTACATTGGATGCATTCTACCTTAGGGATTTAACACTACTCTAGCATTGTGAATCATGTACATATTGCTTATCGATTCATTTGCATTTCATGAGTTCTGGATAACCCGTTCCCAGAACGGCTTCTGCTCTCATATACCTATATATTTATTACATTGTTCCACTCCTCCATTCCCCAGCTAATTCCCTCCCTATTATTTTTCCTTCGCTCTTTGCCTGATTCATGGTTCAACTTCCCGTGTCTACAGTGTTTCTACCCGACACCAGCCCACGTTTTTACTTTTCATTGTTCACGCACTGCTTACTGGTGGTCTAGTACATAACGTTTTATATTTCTCACAGTCGTTTGCATAGCTGTTACCGATTTCAAGTTGTTTACTAGTCCTTTAGATATATTTTGTTCTCAATTTGTTGCAATTATGCCTTTGCCTTAGGTTACAATCGATGCATTCTACCTTATGGATTTATCACTATTCTAGCATTGTGCATCACGTACATCTTGGGTACAGATCATTGCATTTCATGAGTTCTGGATAACCCGTTCCCAGAACACCTTCTGCTCTCATACACCTATATATATCTATCGCTCCTATCTATGCCTTGGCATTCATGAGTTTTTGAGTTTCTGCTCGAAAACTCAGTATAAGGGAAACTCGGTATAAGGGGTACTGACACTTGCTCAGCTACTTTGGCACTGCGGAGGCACTGATGAAGTCGCATGTGTTTTCGTGGAGGTTTACTATGGCTGCCTTCTGCTTCCCTTTGCTGTTTAGTGTCTCAGGACTCAAGCTTCCATAGTGCTTGCTGTGATATACTTTATATCCTGTCCTCTTTCGCTGTGCTCTCGTTACCCTGTTACACTTCAGACATGTCTCAGCAGCCACACCATCCATAAGCTCTCGCATTGTTCCACTCCTCCAGTCCCCAGCTAATTCCCTCCCTATTATTTTTCCTTCGCTCTTTGACTGATTCATGGTATGACCACTCGCGTCTACAGTGTTCCTACCCGACTCCAGCCCACGTTTTTCATTTTCATTGTTCACGCACTGCTTACTGTTGGTCTATTACTTGACGTTTCCTATTTCTCGCACTGCTTACTGTTGGTCTCTTACTTAATGTTTCCTATTTCTCGCAGTTCGTTTGCATAGATGTTCTCGATTTCACGTTGTTTATTAGTCCGTTAGATATATGTTATTCTCAATTTGTTTCAATTATGCCCTTGCTTCAGGTTACATTCGATACATTCTACTTATGGGTTTATCACTATTCTAGCATTGTGAATCTTCAGGTTACATTCGATGCATTCTACCTTATGGATTTATCACTATTCTAGCATTGTGAATCATGTACATCTTGCTTACTGATCATTTGCATTTCATGAGTTCTGGATAACCTGTTCCCAGAACGGCTTCTACTCTCATATACCTATATATCTACGGCTCCATCGCTTCTGCTCTCATGTATGAATATATTTCTATTGCCCTCATATACCTATATATCTATCGCATCAGCCCAGCCATCATCCACTAACACTACTTGTTTAATGCTTTCCCTTTGCTTCGGAATATATCTTCGTACTCGCTTGATGGTTTCCCTCTGCTTTCAACCGCATCCTCTGCTTTTGCTCGAGAAGGCTCGCTTCTTTTATTACGTGATGCATACTTCTGTACATGCTGCTCATGTAATGCATCAGTCTTCATTTCTGCTCTCGCTCGATTTGGCTTATGTTTCTTTGTCAAGTGCTGACTTCCTTGGCCTTTCATGTATTCACTTGCTTAGATCAGCTTGGCTTCAGTTTGCATCCATTCCTGCATGCATTTCCTCGCTTCCATCTGTTTGCCTTCGGTTTGTATCGGTTCCGTCCTAATTAGGTTTGGATCCCCCGTCCGCAGAATGGCTTCTGCTCCCATTACTCATACGTCTGTGCTTTACTAAGACACTATGATACTAAGCCCTGTATGCAGACATACGCATGCTTATCTCTTTAAGTAACTGACAGTTTTGACGATTTTACTATGTTACTGTTAAATGGGTATGGAACAGGGTTGTTTTATCACGGGTTCTTTATTTCATGACGTATTATGTTCCTGTCAAAGTGTTACTGTCAATATGTCAATATGTTAATGTCAGATGTCAGAGTCAGTCCAGTTAGACGTGGGTATGGAACTGACTGGGTTGTTTACAATGGGTTCTATATCCCGTTAATATATCTAAACTATATCTCTGAGTGGGTGGTGACCCCCCATTCTGCGAACGGCTTCTGCTCCCATTACTCACATGTTTCTAAAGGGCCAATCACGGACGTTATGATTTTTTGCATTCTCCGAGTACTTTTTCTCGTGGCTAGTTCTTAGTTCAAACTGGCACCTAACGGCAGACTGCTTGGGTTTCTTTTTGCACTTTTCAAGATAATATGCATCTGTAACGATCTTTATGCTCCGGCTTTGCGACCGCTGCGTCAAGTTGCCAGGTGTGTTAAGGCTCTCCTTCATGCAAGCGGAGCAGTTGTTGATCCAAGTTTTACCACCAAATTAAGTTTTCATATTACGTGCGGACAATTCATATTTTTAGAGCCTTCACTCGTGTTTTGACATGAACGAGATCTTGGATGTCAGCTGTAAAAGCACATGTACCATGTTGCCCCCACGTTCTTTCAACTAAACCAGAGATTACTTAAATGAGTATCCCTCTTCGAGTTTTAATACAGCTTCCTGTGCAGGGTTCATGCATTTTCCAAGCCAAGTACAAGCAGAATTGTGAGCAGGTAAACAGACATCATCAATGTCCATCAGAGCTCATGGATGTCATTTATGTCGTCTGTTGTAGGTTAATCCGAGTATCCCAAATCAATCCGGTTCTGTTCATGTAACGGAGACCCGAGCAACTGGAAGTACTTGTGTTGTGATTAATGTGCAAGACCTTTATAGAAGATGCGAGCTATTTCTGACTGCCGTGAGGAACATCCCTTTTGACATCCCCGTTGCTCTCTCAAGGTTGAAGCATATTTGCGAAGAGGAAAGTTACAGGGCCAGCGTTCGTGCGCTCTCAACACTTGCTGAACACACAGGTTGTTACAAGACTGAACACAATTTGATCTTGGGATAGCCTTTAGTTATCAAGAAAGTCCCTCTTCAGGTTCAGTCGTTGGACATCTATGTCAACATCTTACCTTTGAACCGATACATCCGCGTAGAAACCGTCATAATAGCCAGTCTTTAGTACTACTTCAATTGACAACAGAAGCACGACTCTGGTGGAATAACAGCACAAGTTGTGCACGTAGCTAAAAACCTACTGCACTTGTTTCGCGTTGAAGTAAGAGCCATGTCGCTTACATTGAGGAAAATGCCATAACTGGTGGTAAAGAATCCCATATATATGTTCCCTTCTTAGCCATGAGAAGCCTAGTTTTCGCAACTTATCTTTCCATTTCACTTTTCTTTTCTGAATACAGAATGCGATATAAGGGCATGCTTGAATACGCTTCAGTTCCTGAAACGGAGAGGCAAGGACCTCAATGTAAGTACAGAAAACTTGAACCCCTTAATTGATATGTCTGTTTGATGTGTGCATTTGCCTACTTATTGATACGTGAGTGGAGAAATTGCGTGGTTAGCATTTACAAAACTTGTAGTTGGGGTCCTGGTCCACTGCGTTCAAGTCTAGCTTAGGCTCCAAAAGAAACAACTTAAAAGGTCCCTGACAACCGTAGTGCTTATCAGATCTTTATCGCCCCTTTTCTGACGTCCTTCGTGTTTTTCAGGTAGGTGACGAATTTCGGAGAATTGGGTACAAGGACCTGACTACTAACATCTTTCAAATCTGGACGGAGGTAAACCTTATTATGATAATTGAAGCTGAGGTTGACATGTTGTAAATAAGTTTACCGATCTGTCCTCATGCTGTAAATATGTCTGCCATCTGTCCTCATTCTGAAACTCTCCCCAAATTATATCGGCTTATAGCAATTCTTAGTCCTGAACCAGACTAGACACAAGTAAGCATGCTCCCTCGGTCGTTCTTATGATTCAAGACCTGTCAGATCTTTCATCACAGAAAGGACTCCCCGTCGCGAGCACTGACGCAGCAAGGACAAACGGCAAGCGGTGGTGGTAGCCAGGAGCTCCTAAAATTCACTCGTCTTTATGACCTGCTTGGCAACCAGTGAGTCTTACTGTACACCGTGCTCTTCCTTCTCTCTCTATCTTTGCTTTTGAAAAGATCTATTGCTCAGTTATGTTTCTACGATAAGGACTCGCGGAAGTTGAAATTGATTTCGATTTTTCTCTCGTCTCTATACAGTGGTGATCATGAGCTAGCCATTGAGGGCTTACATGAAAATCTTATGCACATTCGTTATCAAGATTCAAATCTCTCTAAAACGGTAGGTATCACTGGTATTACTGAACAGGTCCTCGCATCTCATACAATTCAATCAGTAGTTACATGGCATAGGTAGGTTTTGGTTCTGTACATACTAGTTGAGGTCAATGCTTTAAATAGAGAATGAAGGCTTTAGCTGCGAGCAGGAAGCATCTTGTGAGTTACAAACAGACGCAACAAAGATCTATATTATCTGTTTCACCTGTATCGGCTGAGAAAGCCATGTCTAATGCAGGTGGGTTCATTGGAAGCAATTTGTGATTCGGATATAAGGAGCAAACGAGTAATGTCCAAGCAACAGTTCTTTCTGAACGGTAGAGTGAAGCATCAACTATTTTCTATTCAGAAAGAAAATACTTAAGAGCCGAGGATATTTGTAGCTTCTAGATGAGGTATTCTCTTCAAAGGCTAGGAACTGAATTATAACTGTGGTCCCATTAAGCTTCCGGCGTCATTGTTGAAACCTTTGAATCAACTTACAAGAACCTCCGTGTGATGCAGCGTATCAACCAGCAACATCTATCACTTTACGACATTTGGTCGCTGGGCCAACAAAGCCACAACTAGAATGGCCAAAAGCATTTCAAAGGTGCTCTTGTCTCTCGACCGTTCTTCCCCTTTGGATTGTCTTGCAAGACATCGATTCACATGATAATTATCTAGATTACGATTTTTCCATCGATCAAACGGCAATGCAATGCGATCTCATCTGCAGAAACCTGGAATGCTCCTTATCAGGAAGAGAAACTACTTTTATAATCTTTTCTATTCTTTTGGGTCAAGGAACCAGCAACATCATTATCAGCATGTTTCTCATTAAAGGATTCAGATTCGATGAACATGAACGAAGAGTCTTACACCTGGGCTTTTGAAATACTGCAACTTGATATCTGTGCATGGTTTTCCGTGGTCCAAGCAGGTACAGGACAGAACTCTCTTTGAGAAACGAAATAATGGGCTCATGGATCAACGGCATGTCAACTACGATTTCTCGAAGCGTGTCGCAAAGTCTTCTGAGTCTGGAAATGTTGTCTCCACTTCTAGCAATTTTGAGTCCTCCTTTGCGACCAGTAAGACTTCCAGAACTAGGAAATTTCTTTCACCGACTGCATTTATGTTATTATTTCAGTACATTGTCATGTTGTCGTTTTTAATTGCTTGCCTTAAGGTTAAGAACAAACGATGATGGTAAGTCACCTAATTAGAATTTTACTCCTTCTCAGCCAGTGGCTTGCAATGTTACGAGATTATCTTACTGTGCTCATACACTAACGTCCAATTTTTCCTTTCCTGTGTAGGTGGCTGCGCAGCTCTATACAGCTGCTGAACAAGAGACCATGAAACGACTGGTAGATACAATGATTCATTATGGTCTAACTTACAAGGAAGGAAAATCAAGTTCCTTCGAAGTTGATGCATTTGGGAGCAAGAATCAGGAGCAAGGTGAAATCCAACTGGATCCACCAGTGAGCACTCTGGTCACCTTTGAGGTAGCGGTGTACTATTTCTTACTCCTTATCTTTACTGTTAGTTCCAAGTCAAAAGAGGACAAAGGTTTTCCAGGACCTCGAATGTCATTGGCTGTTCTTCTGACTCACGGAACATCCTCGTGAATTGTCGGCAGTGTCTTAGATATGAGCTTCAAAGAGACAGGTGACCTCAATTTGGATCTGTCTTTTATGCCATGAGATTATATTGCAGTAAGATGTCAGCGGAGTTTCTTACATTCCTGCCCTGTGTGTCTCTGAAGGGCTACAAGGTGCCTCACCGCCAACTTTCAACCACTATACGTCATTTGCTGGGTCACAAGGTAAGCATACGTTTCCTCGGTTGTGTCAAACTACATCAGTTGGATGAGCCGATGAGGAGGTTCATCTTGTACATCCCATCTGGATTCATCCCGACTCACTTAATTAAATCATGTCCTCTACTGGCACAAAATACATCTCTTACCCTTTGTTGGACACCTTGATGGAAGCTAGATAGAGTCCCTAGTTGAGTTTTAGGGATCAAGTGGTGGACAAAACTTACACCAACGTATGGCCTTATGTTTATGCAGTGCTCTAGTGGTTCTTTGCAAGAGACGATCTTCAATTGATAGTAAAATTTTGATAGCTGTCTATAGAGTTTAGCCACCTCAAAATTAAGTCTTCATGGTACTAATTGGCGTTAGCTGATGTTTTATGGCGTGCAGTATGATACATTTGGTGCTGATAAATGTACAGGAGCTGAGATTTCTTCAATTAGTGGATGTACACCTCTATAGGCTCATGATATAAGATTTTCTTTGTAGGTCCAACAAGAAAAACTTCTTCGAGAGGCAGTCAGCGTGGTCAAATCCAGTGACGATTTGGTCGAAGGACACCCCATCCATGATCTGAAGGAAAGAGGAGCCGATAAAAGTGCCACGCTCTTAGGTCCAAACGAACTGATTAAGTCGCAGCAACCGGTCACAGCTAACCAGAAAACGAGCGACGGAAGGGAAACGTTCCTCGGAGTGGGAACTAGTACAAATAGTGCGGAAACAAGTCCATCATCGTTGAAGGTCAAGGCATTACCAAAAGTGACACAACAAATTTCATTTTTCGAGAGGTATGGAGTTTATTTTGTCCTTACGCCCTCTCCCACCTTGACGAAAGTTCCTAGCTTCCTTTCACAAGTGAAGCCAGGACGTACTGTAAGAAATAGTGGAGTAGTTGTACAGTTTTCGAAGTTTCGAAGTTCCTATATTAGGCCATTCTCCAATTCAGGACCGAGAGGATATCTTGTTCTCAATTTAGCTATTCTTTCTTCCCGTGGAGCTGTCTTGAAAATGGCGTAGAAAGCTTACGAGAACTATTTAACCTTTGGCATCGTACTCAGGTTAAAGAACGGTGGCCAATCTGCAAAACAAAACCAGGCACAGTCAAATGCCACTAACCAAAGGGATCTGAGACCATTGCTTTACAAATTTCATGAGGTACGGAGTGACTCGATTGTCATCCATGTGAGGCAATTTTGAGATTATTTGGACTAGACCCATTTCAATCACATATCGTACTTCTCTGAGAATGCTAGTTTCCAGGAACGTTTGGCAAGTAGTAACATGTGTCTTCCTCCCTGGACTTGGTAACGCAGGGGTTTACGAATGCAATACGGAGACCGCTTCTTATTCGCGAGCTTCTGTAATTTGGAGCGATTTGAATGTCAAGGATGAACTTCGAATGTGACCATTTTGGACAAAGGAGAGATATTGTGGATGTTCATCTGCTGATCAACTTCGCGACAAACTTTGAGGTTAGGCTCAAAGAAAACCTCCCCTAGACTACGTTTCCTTACTTCATGATTCCACATGTTGTGTTCGTACGATGGAGTTCCTACAGCCGGCTCTACCAAGAAACGTCCTATGAAGTTCTAGAGCGCCGTTCCACGTCCAAGTCCTGATCTGCAAAATGTTACTGCACCGAGCAAGTAGCTCTAAATCCTCAGCTTAATCAGAATTCTTGTTTTCCCTAAATCATCACTTGTCACTTTCTCCCTACTTCCTATTAATATTAGACATTTATTTAACTGTATTGGACTGCAACCCGGCAGGCCTGTCATTAGCGGGTTCTTTATTTCTGGTTCCTCTGTAATCATCATGTCTCAGTTTCTAAATTCTCCCTAGCTCCTACTCATTTATCAATCTTATTAAACTGCAAGCTTGCACACCTGTCCCTTCCCGGTTAATTCATGCATCTCATGAGACGTCAAGATTCGAGACATGCTGTTTGAGACCCAGCAACCCCACTCACCTGAGCTCTACGCTCATGCTCTCGAGTACTTCGAATTTCAGCTTTTGGTTCTAAATGATCGTGTGTTCTTACATTGAACCATAATACGTGTTCTGTTCAAGAAATCAGGACCGCTTTGGAAAGGATTGGCCGAGTTTGTTTCCCACTGATGACTGTTCGTTTGCTTGTGTGCAGTGGAGTACACCAAGTTGAGAGGAACCCAGTCCATCGCGGGTGTAGAAATGTGCATATGAGATGGTCTTCAGTTCGTTACAAGTTACACAAGGAGAAACAGGATTTGAAGTTAGTATTCCGGTCATACGTATAGATGGAAGTGCTATTTTCGACCACTTCTTAGCCCGTATGATTCGAGTGCAATAATTTTATCATTGTATCCAACAGAAGCAATGTTGTCGTTTTGTCTGCGATTAAGTACAGGCAGCAGCGCTTAAGAAGGGGAAGATTGCCTTCTGGATGTAATTGTCTAATTGTAGCAATTACCCTCCCGTTTCGAGGAGAATTAATCATTTTCTCGATTGCAGCTTTCATGGCCTACTCTTTAGCTCGTGCAAATGCCCTTCTTGTCTGCCTTCATACTTGGTTGGTTGGGAGGAGTTCTAGCTCCATGTTTTTTTAAGTCCAGAATTGATCCATGTCATGAGCGTACAAGTAGTACCTCTTCTATTAGGTAGCTCTCACCTAAATTGCATTATTTGATTGGTTTACTCAGTTTTCATGTCAAATTGAAGATGGTGGAATATGAAGATGAAGAAAATTTATTTCCAATGGAAATTCTCTCGGTAGAATGGTCGCTAATTGCCAGTCAATCACGCACCATTTCGATTTCAGCGCGTTTCGCTAATATCTCAAAACTTGCAGGGCACTACAGATCATGGGGAATCACTGTTTAGAAAAGTATGTAGGCATAGATTTTTCATTTAGTAGAGTCTATTCCCTATTCAGCCGTGGAACTGATCCCAAATAGGGTAACTAATACAGGCTGTCAATGGTTCCGTCATGGAAAGTTTCCCGTAGACGATCTAACAAGAGGTGACCTAGAATTGAACGATACTTCGTTTCCTTTGTACCCACATGCTGTTGATTGTGCGGATGTAATATGGTGGCCGCCCTGGTGCGCCTAGCGACCATTTCCGCAGCGTACAGTCTGCTGTTCAGTTCCCCACACTATTTTAACGGTCTTTGAGGTGATGTATATTTCTTCTTTCCAGGAAGTTAACGTATCACTTATAGTAAAGCAAATGTGGAGCACGCCTGTAAGCTGTTGGCGTAAGATATCCTTGTTCTACATTTCAATTATGTGAAGAAAGGTGAGAATTCAGTTGTCTCAGCGCACGAGTTAACTTTCATGCTTCTTAGCACGAAAATAACGTTACTGAACATTCTCAGTTAGTCTCCTTATGGAGAAAGGCAACCGCATAGAAAACATGAAGTCTCTTTAGGTGGAGTCACTCCAGGTGATGTTTCTCCTGATGTTCTGTAATTTGTGGACTTTACTACTTGTCTAGCTCGGATATTTTAGATGTTATTGATCAAATTTCTCTCCTCGATACTATTGAGGTGTAGTTCCGTTTTGCCTCTTTTGTATCTTTCTTGTCCTTGCCTCCATGACAGTGACAATGGGGTTAGCATCGAAAAACGCGACCGCGTGTGAAAACAAGAAGGAAGGGAACACCCCATCAAACCGTACAAGGAAAAGGCAAGGGAGTTGAGGAAGTAGATGGATTATATATATGCTTTGCTTGATACCTGCACAGTGTAGGTCCTCTGAATCCTCCCCTAGATAGATCTGATTATACCTTTTATACCCTACTAACCAACCAGTTTGCTCAGAAGTCATGTCGCGCATGCTGAAGTTGACTTGTCTTGTCAAGAATTTCAAGTGATTTTGATCCTTACTGTAAACATTAATCAAATGTATTTGCGCCAGAAGGGAACTGCGGGCTGTAACATCTATCTCATCTAACACGGAGAATAGTGATCCTAACTGAAGACAGATTTGCCCCAAGACAGCATTCTTCAAGTCCTCAACTACAGCATGAGCCTTGGATACGAGAGTAGTCTCCACTAGAGGGTGTGCTCCAAATAACGAGAGTGGAAGTATCGACAGGGTCCGGATTCAGAATGTGAAGATACGCAAGAACACAACATGTTCATCAGGAGATGCACCAAACCCCTTGGAGGTAAGGTATGTCTCTCCTTTCTTCACCATTTTTGCGTATAGCTTAATGGGGGGCACCCACGAAGTCACCTTTGGCATAAATCACATTTGTTCATAGTTTCAACTATTGAATTCTATATTACTATCTGCAAGTTTCACTACTAATGAATTCATTTTCAGTTCTAGTGGAGTGATATATAAAAAATAAACAAAACCCATTTTTAGCATGACAATTTTAAAATATTTATTGATTTAAAAGAAAAAGAAATTGAGAAGTTCAAGTTTTACAGTTTTGAAAAATCTGTATTTTGTTTCATAAGAACATTACTACGTTTGGCACAGTTCACATTAAACAAACAATGCCAATATTAATGTTCCTTCCATTGAACACATGAAATAAACCATTGAAAAGTTGACTATTGTAGAAAAGGGTTTTAACGGTATATTTTATGGATCGTTATGAAAGTGGAGTTATTTGCGTCACCTTATCATGAACACTCATAACAGCTTTTGCGGAAAACTCTCATTGTGAATTATTATCAAGTATTAAATATTTACTTCATCTAAAATTATTTTTTGGTGGGAAATATTTAAGGTGCATTTCATGTGTTAAATGGGAGAAATAACATCGTCAATATTCTTGACTATTGTTTGTCTCTTGCGAAGTATACCAAAGGTAAGAGTATTTCTTATGAAACAAAATTCCGATTTGTTTAAATTATGCATCTATGATGTTTATAGACGAGATCTAGGTGTATTAATCATTCATTCTCTAAAATTTACAATGAGTGTTTTTATAAGAGTTTATAAAATTTTTGCACAATTAACTCCACTCCCCAAATAATCCAGTAAATATACCCTTAAAACCGTTTATTATACATGAGTTTCTTTAAGATCTAGTCTATAACGTTACCTATAAAGGTAGAGAAATGAGCAAATGTACAATTCTAAACTCCCATATAACTCAATTCTGCAAGATTACAAAGGATGTAGAAACAAGGGTAGATCAGATCATAAGGGCAATCCGTACAAAAGTCTCTTTATAATTTCCTTCACTTTTTGACTATACCTACCTCTTAAGCCATTTAAATGAGATATTATTTTTCTACTTTTAGATTGTGTTCGGAGAGTTTGGGTTCATGATGTCGTATTAAAAGTTACAAAACTTGGATACTAGGGTAAATTTTTTATCCCTACACATTTTTTTGGGTTTTAGTTTCATTCAGGAATACTATGAGTATGAGATTCAATTTTTTATCTCTACACATTTTTTTGGGTTTAGTTTCATCTAAAAGTACTATGAGTATGAGATTCAATCTTTAGTAGCAAATAACTTTTGTAACTCCTTTACTTTTGATACCTTGTTCATAATGCTTTGCAGGTCATCCATTATCAATACCCTTGTTCAAAGTATTATTGGTTACTCTCATTTTATTTCCCCTTTGAAAAATACAGAATTAAGCTACTCATCTTGATCAATTATTATTTGCTTAGAGCCTTTTATTTGGACAAATCTATTTACCCATTGACATACTTTTTTTTTTGTTTTTTGTTTTTGTCTTCAGTATGTTTAAAAATTATAATGTTATTATATTTTAATTGCTTTATCTTCTTTTTTTCATAAGTGTTCCATAAAACTGATCAGTGTCACAACAACATGCAGATTACCAGCGAGTTCTCGCTTCACACAGGAATACGTGGTTCACCGCCATGTGAGGCTACTCCACTAGAAAGCTTTGCCGTGCTCCTTTACTGACTCAAGCTCTTTTAATATGCCAGTCCAATGCTTCAACCTTCTCACAGTCCACTCTCACTGTCAACATGCGAGTGAGCAATATCCCAAATACATGGTAACCCTAAGGCATAAGAGTACAACCTAACAAACTCCTCCTTGACTCTTGTCTTGGGATTAGTAACCTTGCAACAATTTATCACTCAGCGGGAAGTTCTAGACAGATAGCCAATCACTTCTAGTTTATCCTAGTTTAAACTAGGATAAACTAGAACTTTTAATTGTAGCCCATATAGGGATATAGTAACCAAAACAGCCAAGGTCACCTCCAATGCTAGATCGCCCTACTCATGCTCCACTTGCACAACCTGCAGGGTAACACGATGCCTAGAGAAACTTTCTAAAGGTATGATTTTGGTAAAAGCATCATTTGGGTGGAACTTACCATCAATTTTGACTAAACCAAACATTTTCTCAGAAATAGCTTGCCTGAGAAAGTGGTATCTAATGTCTATATGCTTAACCCTATTGTCCACCACCTGATTTTCAGCTAGGTGTAAAGCACTTTGACTGTCACAATGAAGCATTACATTACCATGCATTAGCTCCATCTCAGCAACAAGTCTATCCAACCGAATTGCCTCTTTTGCTGCTTTCGCTGCTGCCACATACTCAACTTCTGTAGTAGATTGTGCAACACGCTTTTGCAAGGGAGATCTCCAACTAATGCACCCACCACTAAGTGTGAATACATACCCCATTGTTGACCTATGCTTGTCCAGATCTTGTCCATAGTCAACATCTACATAGCCATCTAGTGATGTGGCATTCATTGATCTTCTATCAAATAAGAGCCCATAATCTAGTGTACCTCTCAAATACTTGAGAATCCATTTAACTGCTTCCCAATGTGTCCTTCCTAGATTTGACATATACCTACACACCTTACCCATTGCTAGGGCAAGATCAGATCTAATGCAAGTCATCAAGTACATGAGACTCCAACAGCCTTCTCATAAGGAATGTTAGCCATCTCTATGGCATCTATAGGACAACATGCTGCTGAAAGCTTGAAATTAGAAGCTAGAGGAGTACTTACTGGTTTACAATTCTCCATGTTGAACCTAGCAAGTACCTTCTTAACATACTTACCATGCGTCAACCACAACTGACCAATGCCCAAGTTCCTCTTGATCTGCATACCTAGTATCCTTGTGGCCAATCCTAGATCCTTCATCCTGAATTCCAAACTCAAGAGCGCCTTGAGCTTGTTCACCTCAGATCTATCCTTGACAACTATCAACATGTCATCCACATACATCACACAAATAATAAAACCAAAGGTCTTATTACTCACTACTTTCATGTGCACACAAGGATCAAACAAACTCCTATTCAAACCCTAAGTGTGCATAAACACATCAAACCTCTTGTTTCATTGGCAAGGTGCTTGCTTCAATCCATACAAGGACTTCAACAATCTGTATACCTTGTCCTCCTTGCCTTTCTTCACAACCCCACAGGTTGTCTCATGAAGATCTTCTCATCCAAGGTGCCATAGAGAAACGCCGTGACAACATCCATTTGATCTAAAGTAAGACCAAATAATGCAACAAACATACATAATAGACGTATTTTGGAATACTTAGCTACAAGAGAAAAGACTTCCTTGTAGTCCACCCACTTCTCTTGAGTGAAACCCTTTGCTTCAACTTGTAGATCCAATTGCAATCTATCACTTGTTGATTCTTAGATAACCTAACTAGCTCCCAAGTCTTGTTATCCCTCAAGGATTCCATCTCCCTCTCCACAGAACCAAACCACTCATCCTTTTCACTGGAAGAACATGCCTCCTTGTAGAATGAAGGTTCACCTTCTTCCAAGACCAAAGCATGAGCATCATCTCCAAAAATCAAGTCATCATCCAACAACTTTGTTGAATCGCACCATGTACCATATCTATTTGGAGCTCAACTAGCATGCCATGATGACCTCCTGAATGAGCTTTTCTACTTGATCTCCATGTGTAGGTCCAATGTGAGACTGACCTAACATATTTTTTTGCTCACCAAAACTACTTGCTCCACTTGTTCTTGCTCCTCAAGAACTTGCTCTACTATAGGAGCACCTCCTTCCTCCTCATCACTTAAGTGATCAATCTCCGCCTAAACTAAATCCGGGGTGGGAGATTTGCCTTTGTCAATGTAGGGAGCCTGAGCATTCTCCTCCTCCTTGAATGATTTGGATTCATTAAAGGATACATCCCTATTGACCACAACCTTACACGCTATTGGATCCCATAACCTATAAGCTTTCACTCCACTTGCATAGCCAAAAAAATACATTTCTTTGACTTAGCATCCAACTTGGACCTATTATCCTTAGGTGTGAGTGAATATGAATCACAACCAAAAATTTGCAATCTATCATAATCAGCTAGTTGCTGATGCCTCAACTCATATGGCATCTTGAATTTGATTGCACTAGATGGAGAAATATTTACCACATATATTGTTGTGTTGACAACTTCTACCCAAAACTCATGTGGCAACTTTGATTTACTCAACATACTCTGCACGTGTTCCAACAATATCCGATTGAGCCGCTCAGCAACATCGTTCTATGGCGGAGTGTAAATTGTGGTAAGGTGGTGAGTTATCTCCTATTTTGTGCAGTATGCCTAAAACTCTCCAAAGACATACTCCCCACCATTTTCTGATCTTAGACACCTCATCTTCTCCCCAATCTGAGTATCCACTTGGGTCTTCCACTTCTTGAAAGTGGCAAAGACTTAAGACTTGTGGTGCATGAAATAAATTCACACAAACCTCAAGTAAACATCAATAAATGCTACATAGTAAAATTTTCCAAAGTGTGAAGGTAGAGGGGATGGTCCCCACACATCACTATGTACATACTCGAGTAGACCCTTGGAACTATGGGTCCCCACTCCAAAAACAGATTTGTTCTGTTTTCCAAAGATGCAATGCTCACAAAAATCCAACTTCACGGTCTTCAAGCCAGATAGCAAGCCATTTCTTCTCAAGATAGCCAAACACTTCTTACTCAAATGATCTAGCTATGACTGCTACACAATCATCATCCCATCCTAAGACCTAGTTACATTGGCTTCTCCACACATTGTAGTGCACTCCAATACAAATAGATTTGTATTGGAAAAGTTACCTTGCAAGATAACATTTCCACCAAAAGTGACTCAAAGTACCCCATCACCAACACTCTATTGATGACCTTTGGTATGCAATACTCCAAGGGAAATCAGGTTCTTCTTCATGTCAAGTATGAACTGAACATCATTGAACTTTTGCATAAATCTATCAAACATTTGAATCCTTATGGATCCTATACCCTCAATCCGACAAGGTTGATCATTCCACATCAAAATTGAACCATTCAATGTTAAAAGTGAATAGAATAACTCCTTGATATAACATATATGGTATGAGAAAGCACAATGGTAGAATCCACTCATCATCCATATTAGGAGATGAGGCACAAAGAGCATACACACAATGTCACAAATCAACCTGATCATCCAACAAATCAATATCCTCCTTAGCATAAGCTATGTTTGCTGAAGAGCCTTCATCTACCTTTCCTTTGCCCTTAGCTTTACACTCCTTCTTCACATGGCCTACTTTGCCACATCCCCAACAAGTCAACTACTTCTTCTCCTTGGACTTGCCTCTAGACTTAGACCTGGACTTGGACCTAACCTTGTTTTTCTCCTTCTCACCATCATTACTCCTCCATTGAGTTCTTCCATGTTGGATAACCAAAGCATTTCTTGGAGTAGAAGATGATACTGAGGTTGCAGCAATTTTTTGTTGCAAGTCATCCATAAGTAGAGTTGTTATCTCCTCTCAAAGGTAATAGTCTTTTTCTCACGGTGCAACAAAACTCATGAAAATGATTGATTGGACGGTAGCAAGGAGCCCAAAGTGCAGTGCCTTCCACTCCTCATTCAAGTCCTCTCCCAAGGTTTTCAAGTCTACTACAAGATCACAAAATGCATCCACATTGTCTCTAATGTTCGTTCTTGGTTTCATCTTGAATGTGATTAGTTTGAGATTGGTGTACAATCTATTTGACAATTCATTCTGATGATACTTGCTCGGCAGTGCATCAAACAAGGAGGTACAATCAGAATGCTCCCCCATTTTCTTGATCATATGGGGCTGAAGGTGAAGAAAAATATTATTAATGGCTTGCTCTTGCATATCATCCCAATCACTTTGTCTCACATCCTCAAGTTTCTCCATCAAGAGCTTACCCAAACCAGTTGTCCTCAATATTCCTTTCACCTACCGTTCCCACAACAAGTAATCCATGCGACCATCAAAATTTTCCACATCAAAGTTGGGGCCACCAAGCTTTAAAGTACCCATGTTGACTTTCTTCTTCTCCACAAGTACTACTAAGGGCTATTGCTGCACTTAGAGACTCTTCTTGAGTCCCTAAACTGTCCACCTCAATATTCCTTTCACCTACCGTTCCCACAACAAGTAATCCATGCGACCATCAAAATTTTCCACATCAAAGTTGGGGCCACCAAGCTTTAAAGTACCCATGTTGACTTTCTTCTTCTCCACAAGTACTACTAAGGGCTATTGCTGCACTTAGAGACTCTTCTTGAGTCCCTAAACTGTCCACCTCCAATACTCAAGGGAGTGGGTCATAAGACGGAAATTGTTTTACAGAAGCTCTTCAAATACTCAAATTCAACATCTTATTGCATCAACTTGTAGCCTTGAGGATAAGCTTTCCAAAGCACTAAACAGATTATTCATCTGAGTCCCGAGTCAAAAGTTATGAACTGAATTCCAAAGGGACGGTAAAACCTTGGATTCTATACCACATTCATAAGTCTAACACTTCTCCCCCACTGAATCTCTTTGGTTTCTACTTCTTGCTTGTCTTTGTTGGTGCAACAACAAACATTTAACTGAGGAGGAGTTTTGCCGGTATAAATATTCAAAAGTTCTCTATGGGACTCGCTTAGGAAATCTGGATAAGGATTGTGCAGATCATTTGACTTTCTGACATTGAATATTCAAGTAAGTAAGCAAGTACATTCACCATAAGCAATAAGCAGGTACATTCACCATCTAGTGGCCGCCATCTCTTCAAGATTTCAGCTCCTACCTTCCTTTTGTCCCAGCAAAAATTTGGTAGTAATGTGATGAAGAGCCTTCTATGGATTTCTTCCTTCCACCAACTGGTTCTTCTTCATTTTAGGTCAATCTTCACGAGCTCCTCCTTCACCACGGGGAGCTACTTCTTCCAATGTTTGATCCTTCTCATCAATAAACTTGTAAGACGTTGGGCAAATCATTGTGTGCAAAGGATTTCCTAATGCTCTCAATATGCAGACCATCAAGAGTTCATGTGATCACAAGTAGCAGCAGCATCAAACCTACTGCACTACTCAATCTTGATGCAACAGTTACATCAAGTGATAAAAGGTTGTTTGCCCATGTGACACAACCTTCATCCAAAAACCTTCTATAGGTGCAATTTGCAGTCTCTTGGTGTACTCTACTACCCTAGTCTTGAAGCTCAAAACCTTTGGGAAGTTATGGAGTGTACCTCCAAACGCCCTTGACACTCCTAGGAAATATTGTACAATATCTGCATTAATGGGGGAAGCACATGAAGAATGGCTGCCTTAACCATGTCAAGCATAAGACTAACGGTAGATTTGTTTTACAAACTACAAACTCTACTGCTACCAAGCAGATATGACACTCTATATCAAGATAAACTGATTTCCTAGAGTCCATCTACTACCATTCTATCACTAAAACAAGAGCTTGATGGTTAGAGAAATTCAGACCAATATTACTCAGTTATCATCTTTTGCTTCTACTTTCACTAGTTCTACTCAAGTGAGTACTTGACCAAATCACTTGTCCTTTTACTTGCACTTGTACCTACACCTGCACCCGTGGATCATTTTGGACAACAATCTCACAAAATTACTAAATCTAGAATGGGGTGTCCGACATTAGTAAGTAGAACTGCTGTAGGTAGTGAGATTTATTCAACCAAGACTAGCTTCCCTCAAGACAAGACCTCTTCTACCTCAATAATGACTAGAACTCCAAAATGCTCATCTCAATCAGACATTAACCATTGCCCTTCACCTCCATGGATCATACAAAATTTGAGCAAATTGACCTACTTCCAAAGGATAATAGTAGCCTTCAAAATCTAAGGCAAAACCCTTATCAGAAATGCAACATCGATCTATCAATTCTTCTGCTCCTCCTTGTCAGAAAGTCCTAGACTTGATTGTCCAACAGTAGGGATGGATGGATCGATCTTCAAGAGCTTCAAACTTCTAGTCTTATTATAAATGAAGCTAAGAAAAGGCAGGTTGATCACAAAACAACAGCTGCTTTGAAATAACCTTGTTCACTTCTTGTTTGAATGTCAAAGATTTAGAGCTTAATCATCGATCATATGCTATTGTTCTGGTTTCCTAATATCACTCATTCTCTTTCCTATATCGACTCCCAAATATCTCTCAATTGACTTGTCTTTTCAATGGATCCCATAATGAAATCACTATTCCAGTCCCTAGAAATGCTCTCCTCTTCGGCACAACCAAGCCTATGATTGTTTCAACATTTTGCACAGATTTTGGGTAATTAAAATTAGTTCTCATAAATATGTTCTGGTCCCAGTGTTACTCCTGCTCTTGACTCCTCCTTGCCAACCTGCACTAGCTGAAGCGTTTGTTCATTGGTTCTACCACCTACTACAATCCTAGAGGCTCGCAGCTCCAAGCAACTCCAAGCATGGAGAACAGACATTCGACCAAGGTCCCCAAACTGAGGTTCATCCAAGCAACTCCAAGCATGGAGAACAGACATTCGACCAAGGTCCCCAAACTGAGGTTCATCCTTTAGTAGAGAATTACTTCATGCATCAATTTCATTGAGCCACCACTTGTCTCAATGACCCATGGCCTTCATCATCAACATCAAACTCACTCTTATACCATTTGTTCAATAAAATTGATTAGTGTCACAACAACATGCAGATTACCAGCGATTTCTTGCTTCACATAGGAATATGTGGTTCACCTCCATGTGAGGCTACTCCACTAGAAAGCTTCACCGGGCTCCTTTACTGACTCAAGGTCTTCTAATATGCAAGTCCAATGCTTCAACCTTCTTACAATCCATTCTCACTGTCAACATGCAAGTGAGAAATATCCCAAATATAGGGAACCCTAAGGCATAAGACCTAACAATAAGTACATGGTAGGATGATTACTTGTTCAAAAAAGGAAACTTTTTAGTTGATTTTCCTTTGGAGTAATTTATGTACATGCAATGGTACAAAAGGAACCAATACAAAGCCAAAGGCACTTCAAAAGAAGAATGCCAAAGGAGTCCGATCCAATGGGTGGTCTGAGGCAAATGAATCAAGTACAAAGGACCTTCAAATCACGTACAAAGGTCCTTTGTGGATTACAAATCTGTTCATATACACTTTAATTTTAATCTATTTATAATTCTTCTATGTTGAAAAAATGTAGAGTAAGAGGCTTCTTTTATATAGATATATCTATATATAATAATGGGTAAGCTTGTAGCTAATAGAATTGGCAGTTATTCACGAGTCTATTCACTTAACCTTGTGAGAGAATTGGGTTGGCAACATGGTCAACTAAGAATAAATGGTACCAATACTAATATTATGAATGGTTTCCAAAGATCATACAACAAATTATACAACAAATTAATACATCATCAATTGG
This sequence comes from Lunularia cruciata, assembly GCA_948567375.1. Classification (NCBI taxonomy): domain Eukaryota; kingdom Viridiplantae; phylum Streptophyta; class Marchantiopsida; order Lunulariales; family Lunulariaceae; genus Lunularia; species Lunularia cruciata. The sequence goes on along the minus strand of OX419757.1, from coordinate 16,658,972 downwards.
ATAAAAAATTACTGCCAAAGACTATTTGCTTTCATTGAGAAGCTTGCATGCATGGAGAGTTACTCCCCACCTACTGATTGAAACACACTAACTATAAAATTAAGTGCAATTGGAGCAATTTCACTTTGCTAATATTCTCATTCTCAAAGCTAAAAAGCAAGTAATAATTCTAACCTTCATAGTTCTTTGGAATTTTCAAAATGCTTTGTAGTTGTTTGTTTTCAACCTTAGCATTTGATAGGGACATGGTGTTCATCCAAAGACCCATGAGAAATATTCCCGAAGCCATTTTTCATAATCCAACAATAGAAGAATATGCAATTTTGAATTTTACAAATGTACAAGAGTGAGTTGACCCATAGCAAGCACCTCTCTTTCTTAGTTTGGAACTAGGAGTTGAGTGGTTTCATTATCAGTTTTGAGATAGAGGAAAAAGTGAGAGTGGACTTGAGAAGAAACTCCTATAATTGGACCAAGGAGAATTGGAGGAATCTCCTTTGTGCAAACACATGTATATATGGGGCCATGAATTTGGACTCAAAGTTGTAGACAAGGAGCTAAGTGATTGAATTATTGTTTCCTTTGGAAAAAAGAGATCCACCAACAACGGATGTAGAACTTGCAATTACCAAGATTTGGCTCGAAGGGCGGTTGTGGAGGTGATCCTGAAAAAAAAATCGGCCAAAGAGGACAACCTACCTCAATAATAGCCAAGTTTTTTTCTTTGAATTCATGTATCAAGGAGAGCTAGTCAATTAGGCAAACATGATTTACTTGCAAGTAAGGAGCTTGCACAAAGAATTTGAAGAAGATGGTAGAGCTACATTCTTAGTTCCCTTTGCCATACATTTCTACATGAGGTTAAATTTGTTGACAAAGGAGGAGCCCAAGAACTACCCTAGACACTACCATCTAGTGATGTATTTTACCTCACAACCCAAAACTTACCTAATCAAGAAGTACCAAGTTGCCAATGCCAAGTATATAGAATTTGGTGATTTGTATTGGTGGATGAAGAAGGAGCCAATTTTGTAATACACTTGATAGGTTCAACATTGTAGATGATGGAGTTCATTTTGCTGCAATATCAAGAAGTCTACACCAATGGGGTAGATTACACCACACTAATCCAAAGGCTCCATAAGGTCATCTACATCAAGAAGGAGAAGGAGGAGTTGAAGAAGAGCAAGAACCTACACAAGGAGGAAGCAAAGAAGGTAAATACTATTGTCTTGGAAAACTTTGAAATAAAGAGGCAAAACTCTTCCTTGATAGCAGAGCAAAAGAGGTAGGATGAACTTTGAAGGGTTTTGAACTGGGATCCCTTTGGACAAGAAAGAAGGATATGCAACTCGGATATGAAGATCAAGTGAAGACTAGAGACAAAGAAATGGTAAGTATTTGAGGTGAACTGAAGACTGCCACAATCAGAGTGGTCACCTTGGAGATGTTTGAATATCAGAAGGAGGTGGCTGCACAACTTGAAGGGCTGATAGAAGAGTTGAGAAAAGAGAAGCAAGAAGTGCAGCACATTGATTGCAAATTATGAAAGCAATGAAGAACAAAGTGCATGCATCAAACAATCATTCAAAGGAAGAGAAGTGTGAAGATCCTCAAACAGTTGGAGGAGGCACAAGATCAGTTTGTGGTGATATTGGAAGAAGATATTTGAGATTTTAAGTACCTTTATCACCAAATTGGTTTTTTTTTTCTATAGACTCAAGGGTTATTAAAGGAGAGGAGTTACAAGCCACTCTCATATTCTATTATAAATAGAGAATTTTAGTCACTTTATGATTGTAATTTTCCAAGGATAGGTGAACTCCCAAGAGAAACCTACTAGAAGAAACACAAAGTTTCACAGTCAAAACTCTGATGCTCCAAAGGAGCATCTCGTCTTTAATAGATAGCAAAGAGGATTCCTTCAAATGAATCTCCACCCTTGGATCGGATACATAGATTGATGACATGTCAAATGAATTAACCCTTAGATTAGTTGTATGCATGGGTGACATGTCAGTTGTGGTCCTATCTGGTTGGTCAAACAAGCTTTGACCAAAGGGAATCATTAAAGAATCTTCTTGTATGAATCTTTGAATCACATGGGTGAGGTACCATTGGAAAGCACTCAATGAGAGAAATATAGTAAAGGGGAGGCAATTTGTACAAAATGTGCACATTTTTATGCCTAATTCATCTGTTTAGGACTCCAAAATTTGCTCTAATTTTTTAGGTTATTTTTGGCTCATGCACTATTAGTAGTACTCTTTTGCTGATATCTCTATTTGATTTACTTAATCCATCATATATAACATCTTTCCATATATTACCAAGCCAATTTTCACCTCTAGATAATATGTCTAGCTACTTGTATTACAATGACATCCCAAGCATGAGATCTATATTGACATGTATTGTTTGTGGAAGCTTTCCTCCAACTCTAGAACTCTTTGACACCTTCTACAAAATATACTCTAAAGGGCGTTTTAGTGCAATTTAAATCTTACGGATTAGTATTGTCATATGTTTGGTCAATCTTATACATATTTTTGGGGTATGTAATATGGTTGGGCCTTGACCATTTTTTCTTGTGCAAATTATATGCCTTGTATTCCCTTTCTTTGCTTAATGTTATTTTATTTGACGAGGGTTGAAGAAATGAATAAAATACAAAAAAATGAATATATAACATAAAGAAACATGATATATATATATATATATAATTTAAAAAATATTATTTAGTTTTTCAGTTTCAGGAAGATTATCAATTGCATAAAGGTATCTTCATTCCATGATTACATAATCTTCATTTTATTGATTTGATATCATCGAGAGTTAGTTCGTATCACAGTTTCATTTCCATTAAATGAGGCCCGTGTGACACCAAGCTTTCTAAAATTCCCAAGTTTGGCCGAACCGGAGGACCCAATCACGAAGTAAGCCCCTAACAGAATCATCACTGAAGAAATACCTGTGGATTGAGAACAATAGACTTCCGAGAGGATAACGTAAAAGTCCTATCACTCAAGATTTCTTGACACCTTGAATCAGCCTTATCTACAGTTTTAACAACGAGTGAGAAAGATATGTCTTGGTTCCTTAGATTGAATTAAGACCAACCAAGCGAAACCGAAGACCTTTCACACAATCAACAAAGTATGAATTCAGGGTTGATTCCCCAATTGGACACAATAGCTAACAAAACATAGATGCAAAATTGTATAGGATAGACAGTGGGTTGCATGGGGTTCAACAGCTGAAGTAGAAATGGTTTGAAGTCATTGAACTAGCTTCACTTTTCACTTCTGCATATCTAACGTGACCCAGAACTGAAACAGGATGAATGAATGAAAAGTCTTGGGGCCCATTGTACTCTTTCTCCACACAAATCTGTAGTTCTGATTCGTAGCGAACACCAAGATGCGCATGACGGCATATACGTACTACAGTAGGTTCTTATGGGATCAACCATATAAGGCGTTCCACGGACTTAGTCTTCGAACGAGTCTTCTTTCTACAGATGACGAACCAAATTACAGAGATCATAAGTTTGTCTTTCGATACTGTTTACTATTAGAGTACTCATTCTGAGGGTATGTAACTCTTTTACGATCAAAGTCCTTTGATCTCCATGGCCATTATGATGGTAAGATCCACCACACAAATTAGAATGGTTCAAAAGTTGGTATGCTGTTAATCACTTTACACCACACGGGGTGGGCAAGGTTGGTTTGTTTGTAACGGGGAGGTGGCGTCAGCATTTTAGATGCAGCATGTCTCGCTTTGATTAGTTGGATGAATAGCCAAAGGTGCCATTGTCTCAAATAGCCATATCCACCATCTAAAGAAAGTGATGTGTGAAGTAAGAAGGGTCCATCGAAAGAAGAAAGCCTAAATGACAAGAAGTTGACTCAGAAGTCGTCTTCGACGTTCGAAGAGCCAGAGAATACTAGAGAAGAATTTTATCAAACTTCTAGAAGGCAGTTACTTTTCTATTGTTTTAGTCGTTCTTCGCTATCCGAGGGGCCAGAGAAGAATAGGAAAGAAAAGTCCAACTTGGAAGGTTAAAGAAGGCAACTACATTTCTATTATTTTATTCGTACTCGTGGATATTCGGAAAGAGACAACTCGGGATTCATCTAGTCTCATATTCAGGCCTCTTAGATGGCTTTCAAAATCGGTATGTGAGTTTTTAAGCTACAGGTTAATATATGTGTAACTAAGGTAGTAATTTACATATTTACCCATGTTTAACATTTCTAGGTAATCGTGCACGAAACATGTATATTTGGAACATAAATATCTTTTAAAATCTCTGAAAATGTCTCCTAGTTTCAGCAAGAAAATCTAATTTACACTAACACTAGATTATTTCATCCTTGAAAATTTTATTTTAGAAGCTTTAGAACAGAGTTAGTGTTTGTTTCTTATCTTAGTATAAACAACACTCTTTTTATATAATTTAGGAAAAAACTTGGCAGAATTTAGAAAAGCTTTATGATAGAAGTCAATAGAACTAATATTTTAGAATAAGACTTTCATGTTTTTGCACTTGTATTTGTTTCAAGTTATTCCAATCAAAATTCAGTACCCCTAAATACCGTTAATAATTATCAAGACAAGTAAAAATACACAGGGAATTTATCTTTTTATTTCATTTTAAGAGAAACAAGAGAAAAAAAGAGTAAATTGATACTGAAAATAAATACATAAAAATTAAAGAATGAGGTGAGAAAATAGGTTTAACAAATAGTCTAGGATAAAAAGGTGATTTGAGATAATTTATTAAAAATAATATTTTAAATATTTTTTGTGTTTTTTCAGGTATCATATATTTTTTATACCATTTGGTAGTTTATCCTTGTAATCTGCACATACTGCAAGTTTTCATTAGCTTATTTCTAAAAACATTAAATCTATTTTAGTTTACCTTTTTACTAAATTTTTCAATCTGATAAATTATTTAAAATATCCATTATGGATGGAAGTTGTGCCCTAATCAAAAAGATATGTTAAGTAGAAATGGAGCTTAGATCATGAACTTAACTGACTTGAATGATTGAATCATAAACTTAAATGACTTGAATGCAACTGAATAATTTTCATCTATTAATAAGAGTGTACATACCGTTGATCGCATAATTTGAGCAAATTGAACATATTTGATTATGTGGAGATTCTATTGATGTATTAAACATCACATGTAGATTATATAATCCTCTTCCCCATTCCTTCTTTGAAATTGATCAATTTGAGAAATTTTTGTTAAGTTAACACTTTTTATTAAATTTGATCCTCTTTATTCCTTACTAGATAGTCGTAGTATAAAATTTAAGTCTCTATTAAGATATTATTTTATACTAACATAGAAATGTTTCTTTTTAATTATATAAATCATTTTTGAATAAAATAACCAAATATAAAAATAAAATATTTGTGTTAAAGTCATAATTTAACCTACGTATTTATAATTAATGATGAAGTTAAAATTAAAACGTTAATCTCTTGATATTATGATGATTATTCAGTTCTCCAGAATGATAAATAATATCGGAAAGGAATACAAATATGACTCAAATCGAAATGACCAAACTATTTGACATACCAAATTATGGTCAATTACCATGTGTTATATAATCATAGAATGTTATCTATTCAAAACTGGTTGTTCAATCTAAATTTTAATTTCTCTCTGTGCTCGTTGAGATAAAAGTTTTCAAATGATATTTAATCTTTTGTGTAATATTGCTTATTCTTACTTCTTATGGAAACCTTCCAATCAATATGGATTTTAGCTTTATAGTTTCACCAGAAACCTTAATATTTAGTAAATAGCTAAAATAATTTTTTTATATTTTTATTAAAATATTAAATTAGAATTTAGATATATGATTTCAAAGGACCATAACCATTAGAAATACGATATATTCGTGAGTTCAACATAAGGTAAACCATAATTAAGTATGCATATTATGATCATTATCAAATAGAGACTTTACATACTCCATATTTAGTTCTTAGATTTAACTACACTCCAAGCTTATTGAAATTTTTTGATAAAACTCCATATGAACTTAAAGTTGAACTTCATATAGCCAAGCCTAACGAAGTCATATCAAAACAGCTAACATATTTTTAAATATTCATAATGATATATAACGCTATCTTTCTATGGAAATATCATATTTTAATTTTGATTTAGTAACCAGATGTAAGTTTTATCATATTTCTGAATATATCGTGTGAATTATAATTTTAAAATCTTATCTGTTGGTTTTCAAAAAGATACTCAATTTCGAATTGTTTACTCTAAAGGAAAAAGTTACAACTTAATAAAAAAAAAAACTTAAGTTAATAATTAAATAATATACATGTTAAAACTCAAATCCCCAATTTCATTTGAGTACTTGAACCTTGATGGCATCCACGATCCAAGACCTTGGACTGAATCGATTCATATGACTCTAGTTTAAATAAAAAACTGACCCTAATTAACTGTATTCATCAGAGCGAAAATCTCCCGTAATCCTGATTCAAAACTTTCGTCTCCACCTTAATCTAAATTTAAAGTCTATTAGTTGATTGCACCTCAGTTCCCAACCCAAATCTCTCACTCGATTTGACTCCCATTCGACCAAAGACATTTAATATCTTGATACAAACATAATTTATTATTTATGTAACTTCACAATTACCTACCTCAATACAATCTCAAGAACCTATCTCGATAAAATCTCAAGACACGTCTAGGGTCTATGTGACGATGTTTGCCAAATTTATTAAGTACTAAATACAAAGAGATCACTTTCCAAAATCTCCGAGTTATGATTTACAAAAAATATAAATAACTACTAAATAGGTTACTCATCTCCCGATTTATGGTGCACTTTTGTTTATATTCCCTCGTTAATCTCAACGCCATGGATGGTTGCGATGCCTCATCCTTAAACTACAAAGTTATTGTACTTAAACTCAAGTTATAAGTTTAGAATGACTAAAACTTCATTGAAGAATTTAACTATATTCAATTGAGCAAGTAAAAGTTTACACTTTGAGTAAGTCCAAAGTAAAACTTATTATCAAACGTGAGAACTATATCACATCAACTTAATATTGAACTGGTCGATTCGTCTATTCTTTACATAGACGAATGTCAACCATCATTGACATCAATTTCTCGTTTTTTATCCGTGAAGTAGAAAAACTTGAGGTGACCAAAGACCCTTGTCCAACATACTATATCAAGACACATATCACCGCCCTCGCTGATCAGATCTGCCGCTCCTATAGCTTTTATCTCACTGCTATGCTCCGCAGAAGAAATCCAATTTCCGACAGTTGAATTATTGCACATACAAGATTTCTTTAACTTATGTGCAACTGAACGAAACCGAGGTGGAGATTTGTGTGAAGACATTATTTGTTTGAAATATTGCGACCTTTCCATGAGTTAATGCATCTTCTATCTGGTGGGCTCTACACATCTGAAGTGGGCCTGTATGTCCGTCAACATGGAAGACCGTAGAATCTATAGGATCTCACTAAGAATAGCTCTGACAGAATCTTGGGGGAGTTGAGGATTCCTCGTTGAATGTCTGAACGTATGAACAAGGTACTGTATGTTCGATTTCAAGTGTTTATTTTTAGATCATTAAAAGCGAGCTATTGAACCACAGCAGTAAGTTAGTTCAGTAAGTTAAGTAAGTAAGTTAGTTCTGACTACACCTCGAGAAGTTAATTTTCTTGTCTCCAAGTAACGGGACATTACTTGGTAGCAATACAGCACTTGGAGACATTACTATCTGTCTCACATATTCGATGGATAAACATGTGCTTTCATCCTTCAATCCATGGGAGAACGATCAGATTAGGTGGTGTCTTTCGGATGTACGACTTGCATAGCTCGATGGGGCAGATTTCTCGTATAGTCTCTATTGGGGCTTAGCCCCATTTACCTTTTTTTTTCTCCCTTGTATGGCTTGATCGGGTCTTCCCGGTCCTTCATTTTTTCAACGCGGCCGCCTTCTCCTCTTGGAAACCAAATATGCAATTTACAGCCTCCCTGTGGGTAGAATCAGCCCGAAGCATGGTGTTATTTGTTGTTCTTTGCTCACAGACTTATCATTTGGCCAATCATACACATTACTATAATTCGAAACAAATAAACGGATGTCGGCATGTACAACCGTTCAGACCCGGAACATCTTTAAAATGATAATTCCAGTCAACGACTGCAGGTTTACACATTAGTAAAGATGAAAGAAAGACTTACTAGATCGATTTTGGAACACAAGCATACAGTACTCACTTTTCTTTTTGGGTTTCCTTCGGTGTATTTATTGTGTGTTGTTTCACATGCTTGCAAATTTGTGCTCAGTTTCTCTTCATATTGCAAGAAACACTGTTTAGTGGCGCAAGGAATTTTTCATCTCCTCCAGAAATGAATCCAAGAAACACTGTTTAGTGGCTCAAGGAATTCTTTATCTCCTCCAGAAGTGAATCCAAAGGCTTTGAGATAATGGGCTTGCTTATGAAGTCATGTACATTTGATGTCTGTTCCTGAAACAAGATGGATCAATTTGACTGAAATACTTTGGGAGATACGATACTCACAATACGCTGCCTGACAACGTCCTGTGCTTTCCGCATCAAATTAGTCCTAATCTTCCCCACTGAATCTGATTGATCGACTTGTTCCATACGAGGATTCTTTTACGACAGCTGGCTTGCCTGACAGTGCCGGTTTCTTCCACCAAGCGCGTCGGGATTGTCATCCACCAACACTGAATTCCGTACATATGATCGATCAACTTGAGCAGCAACTTTACTAATGCTCATACGCGCTTGCCCGACCAAAATCCAATTGCAACTACTGCAGCCGATCAAATATGTCCAGGAGTTTTCTAGTTCAATAAGATCCAAGATTTTGCAGGAAAGACATTCCCAGCGCAGGGACAAAGCACGCGACTGCGACGAACCGCGGCCTGCAACGTTGCTCTCTAGGGTGAGAAAAGGTGTGACTGACTGCGACTGTATCTCGTAGGCTACCACGTTACAGCCATGATGCAGGAAGTTCTTATCTTCTTATCCGGAACCATGTAATATAGAACTCCGGAAATGAGTCAGCTCATCTCGGTGGACTCGTCTACCAGCTGGCTCCTCTCGTCTAATCCAATCTGGATCAAAAAGCATACATGACGCGGTACTTTCTTTCTGGTGAAATCATTTTCCATTGTCGTGTTTCGCCTCTCATTCAAAGACACGTAATTTGGGCCTAGTCACCCTGGGCAATAATAACAGGGAAAATCGCCGTAGCTGACGCAGTCGTTGAAACCATGACTTGCGGAGCAACTTGGTTACCCGCGACGTTTGCCATCGGAAACTCCGGCTATCTAGGATGCCTCGCAAGGCGCACCGGAGGAACGCCAATGCATACCAGTGATCTGTTTAGTAATTTTTGTGGTATTTTTGTCTTCCTCAACCGTAGATACGTAGTGTTCTAGCTTTTACAGTCAGCGGATGGATTTTAAGTCCTTAAGTTAGCTAATCAAGTGGGGTTAGGAGCTCACATATTTAAAACCAGAGTAATTAAGTGACTAGTTGACAAACTCTTATCTTAATACTAGCTTTGTTGACCTCATACACTTGGATACGCCTGTGATAATCTTTTCATGCTATGCTGAAAGCTAAAAAACTTCACTTGTGATTTAAAATGAGGAAATTAAGACACTTGGTGATAGACAACTGTTTGTCAGTAGAAGGAAGGCGATCGGGTGTGACAACAAGAAGGACGGTTTTCCCGTCCTTCATCAAGTCGTACAAGGACAAGACATAAGGGTAAAATGGGGCTAAGCCCCAATAGTATTTATCAGCTATACTAGCGAATATCGTCACACTTGGATTAACTTCATCCTAGCTCCCAGGTGCCATGTTTAGCCGTCGGAACCACGCCCGTGTGTACCGGCGTTTCACTGCCTAGGCTCGGTAACTTCGGCTCCACGCCGGCGGCGGACTATAGTGAGCAGGAGAAGCACCAAGAACTTCGCTTTTAAGTCTAGGCCCGAACCGTCGCCGTCTTCGTTCATTCGCGAAGGTTCCGGGCGTGGCTGACAAAGCAAGCAATTCTTATACCTTATCCAGGTGCTGACTCAGAAACGAGCCCGCCTGCGATCCAATTGGTATAAGATATTTGATATTCCTTTGCCATAGTGTCAACGATCCACAACATTGGAGCCCCCAGGTGTCCACCCGGCAAGTTGATTATCCAAAACGACAATGAAATTGGCGAATTTGAAGATTCCCAACTAGTTGGGAGACGGTGGAAACCCAAAGAGCGTGACAGGTGCCCGGCTCCCCACCACCTTCTGATTTCTATATGTACTGGACATGTTCCCAGTTTCAAGCATCATCTAGTTTCTAAAGAAGTAGAAAGAAGACCTGTCCGCCCTAGAAGGAGGCGCTTATCTGACTCAGCTGCGTGGAAGGCTTTCAATACCGTCTGTATAAATCTGGGAGTGGAGTCGAATCGACCCAAATTAGTCAAAAGGATTCGTTAAGGATTCACGTTCAGGGAAGGAAGGGGAAGAAATTGAAGCCTAAGGAGATTTGAGGACGATTTTAGGGACTTGAAGAAAAGGATCGTTTGCCGAGGAAGAAGATGTTGGGAAGTGCGGCGGTTTCGAGGGTGGGTTCACCAGTGGCGAGGTTGACGAGCTTGGCGACAGATGCGCAACCGTGCTCTTATGGTGCGGAGAGTTGTTTCGCGTTTGGCTCCGGCGGAGCGAGGAGTCCAATTGGGGCGGTGACCTCACCTCAATTTGCAGGGCCGACAGTATTTGGCTTCGAGAGCCCGAGGGTTGGAGTTGTTTCTTCACCGAGGAGAGAGGGGGCCAGTTTTGCTCAGGCTAGAGCTCACACGGCGACTAGAGAGCAGCGGTCCACCGAGGGAAAAGTTGGTGCGGCTACTTCTCCGAGAAGAGTTGAGGAGCCGACGCTGTATGACGTTTTAGGTATCACGGAAGACGCAGGAGTTAAGGAGATCAAGTCTGCGTTCCGTCAGCTTGCGAGGAGATTTCATCCTGATGTTGCTCCTGAAGAGCAAAGGGAGGAGTGCACCAAGGATTTTATGAAGATTCATGCTGCGTATATTACGCTTTCAGAACCTCAAAGCAAGGCATCGTATGACCTACAGCTTTCCATGGAGAGCTTTCAAAGGAATGGATACGGTGGTGGACGTGTTGCTTCTGTAAATCAAAACTGGGACTTCCCTGCGGCTGCTGAGTATACTCCGAGCAACAAGACATGGGATTTCTCAGCGGCGTCTGGTTATTCTGCACCTAGCTCTTTCAACTCTCAATGGAAGGGAAGAAGCTGGGAAACCGATCAGTGCTGGTGATGTCACCGCGTGTGCCTGCCAGCTAATGTATATTACTTATCAGGGGGACTCAGTGGGGGTTATGGCTGCGGAATCTTTGTGTACAGTTGCAGAGCAAGGTCCCTCTGCTGTCACCCTTTAGAGCATTCTCAACTAATCAGAGCATTCACAAGAGCTGCAGTAGATGTAGTAAAGTAGTTCATTTAGAACATGACATGACAAACTGTATATATAGGACCGTCATGACATCAGTTTAATATGAAGATTCAAACATCATTCAATCATCACTCCGGTTTTTCGTCTCCAGTTTCCCGACTTTTGTGCATATGAGCCTTTCCAGTATCCGATGTCTTTTTTGTATGGTTGGTAGATGTGAGGAAATATGGTGTTATGGTGCGGAAGGTTGAAGCATTTTAACATCTTCATCATATCCCCTGTTCCTTGTTTCAAAGTTTTTCGACTGTTGGGGATGGTGAGTCTCTCAACTTTGATTGTTGTCTTTGCACGGTTGGTGCAGGGGAAAACATGATGTGATGATTGGTGCGATAGGTACTGTTCTGAGGATTTCCCAGACATTGTAAATTTTAAAAACTGTCTAAGCAGGTTGTCCCTCTCTCCCTGAATTCAGGTAAAATCACTATCTACCACCTGTCTTCGGCTGATTCACTCGCTTCCATCTCCCCAGGAATTGTCAATTGTGGTAACATCGGTTCTCAATTTCCTTACAGTTGGGCAAACAGTCAGAGTTGCACCTCCTGAGGTGTCAGTTGTGGTTGAAATGGATTGAATACTCTTGAATGGGTCCTTAATTTGTCAAGTGCAAGCCACGAGATTGTCCCCGAGGAAGTTTACATCCAGATAGCCAGGTTCAACTTTACCAAGCTACTCGACCCACAACCCACAACCCACAACCAGAAGTTTCTGCCCAAATTGTGGTCCAACACATTTGCCTTACCTACCGTAGGTAGAGGCACAACAAATTACCTTACCATGTCGTGTTACGCAAGAGTGTAGCAATGGCGTGGGTTAATTGGGGTTGTGTTGTCACCCCCGCCAGACATAGGTCATGTATTGCACTCGTCTGTCTCCTGTGCGCCAGCGTTTCTATGCTGAGAGTGTAAGGTGGTAGTGACGTGAAGAGCACAAGGGGAGGTGATGCGGAATCCCTTGCTCCTGCTTGTCAAGCCTCGAGTCTAGCAAGAATCGATGACAACGATTACAATGACAGCTCCAATTTTAAAGAGAGTCCATACAACTGCAAAGTACCTGATGATTCTAAACATACGGAGGGCCTTGGCACTAATGAGCAAAAGAACAGAAAATCGGGACGGGAGATACTGCTATCTTGCGCATGCGGAGGTCAGCAACGAAGTCATGCGTGTTTTCGTCCAGGCGTACTAGCAAAGTTCGAGTCTCCTTGTGTTTTTGAAGTAACGACTCTTGCTCACATAGAGCACGGGGAGGTAAATCTTAGTCTTCATACACTCGCTCAGTGGACAGTCTCATGACTTTTATGAGACTCATGGTATGTCTTTATTTAATCAGCGTGCATTTTTCGTCTTCAATTGTTCCAGTTGCTTACACTTCCAAAATCTTGCAAGCACTTCCAATTTCTAACTCCCATCGATGCATAGTAATTCTGCTAAAACTGGGTGCAGTTTTACGCATTCCTTGCCTCTCTTGTATACTTGATAGTTTTGACGATCTTTACCATCAAGAGTCAGACGTGGGTATCAAACGCGGTTGTTTGACAACGGGTTCTAGGATGAAATTCAGAACCAGGTTGTTTTACAACGGGTTCTGAATTATACTTCGTAAAATGGAAGCGTCTGGTTCATAATAGAGTGGACTGTACATCCGAAGTACAGGGCCAGACCATGGAAATGTTTCTAACGACATAAGTTCGATTGCCATAACTTGAAAGATGGCAACAAGCTGTCTTTTAGTAGAATTCACCTGATTCAGCTCCGTGAAGGCCTTCCATACCGTCAGCGACCCAAATTAGTGAAAAGGAAACGTTCAGGGAAGGAAGGGGAAGAAATTGAAGCATAAGGAGGAGATTTGAAGACGATTTAAGGGCTTGAGGAAAAGGATTGTTTGCTGAGGAAGAAGATCTTGGGAACTGCGGGGGTTTCGAGGGTGGGTTCACCAGTGGCGAGGTTGACGAGCTTGGCGACAGATGCCCATCCGTGCTCTTATGGTGCGGAGAGTTATTTCGCGTTGGGCTATGGTGGAGTGAGGAGTCCGATGACTTCGCCTCCATTTGCAGAGCCGACAGTATTTGGCGTCGAAGGTCCCAGGGTCGGAGTTGTTTCTTCACCGAGGAGAGAGGGGCCTAATTTTGCTCAGGCTAGAGCTCACACGGCGGACGAGAGCGGCGGTCCACCAAGGGGAAAGTTGGCACGGCTACTTGAAGAGTCGAGGGTAGTTGAGGAGCCGACGCTGTATGACGTTTTAGGTGTTACGGAAGACGCAGGAGTTACGGAGATTAAGGCTGCGTTCCGTCAGCTTGTGAGGAGACATCATCCTGATATTGGTCCTGAAGAGCAAAGGGAGGAGTGCAACCAAATGCTGCGTATACTACGCTTTCGGAACCTCAAAGCAGAAGGCGTCGTTTGATCTACAGCTTTCCATGGATAGGTTTCAAATAATGGATATGGCGATGGATGGGGTTGGTTTTACAAGTCAAAACTGGGACTTCCCTGCGGCTGCTGAGTATATACCTAGCACCTCTGCGGCGACTGATTCTGCACCTAGTTCTTTCAACTCTCGATGGAATGGAAGAAGCTGGGAAACCGATTCATGCTGGTGGTGTCACGGCCTGTGCCGGCCAGCTAGTGTATATTATTTATCGGGGAGTCAGTAGGGGCTATGGCTGCCGAATCTGTTCAGTTGGTCCAGTTGCAAAGCATTGTCCTTCTGCTGTCACCCTTTGGAGCATTCTCAACTTAACACAGTAGTGTCAAGTTGACACTATGTCCTTTAGGACATAACATGACAAACTGTATATGTACGACTATCATGACATTATTCTAATCTAAAGATTCAACCCAGGATCGACTTTACCAAGCTACCCAACCCACAACCAGAAGTTCCTGCCCAAGTTGTGGTCCAACACACTTGCCTTGCCTACCGTAGAGGCACAACAGATTACCGTACCATGTCGTGTTACGTTACACTAGAGTGTAGCAATGGTGTTGTTGTCACTCCCGCACGACATACGTCATGTATTGCACTCGTCTCTTTCTATGCGCCAGCGTTTCTATGCTGAGAGCTGTAAGCTGCTAGTGACCTGAAGAGCACAAAGGGACGAACCGTAGTACATCTTCCGATAAAGTGGAATGCCTTGCTCCTGCTTGTCAAGCCTCGAGTCTAGCACGAATCGATGATAACGATTATGGTGACGCCTCCGAGAGTCCATACTCCTTTAGACAATTGCAAAGTACCTGATGATTCCACACATACGGAGGGCCTTGGCACTAACGAGCAAAAGAACAGAAACTCGGAACCGGGAGATATATAAGGAAGTGCCTTGGCATTCCTGAGCAAAAGAATAGACAATCGGGACGGGAGATACTGCTATCTTGCGCATGCGCTGGCCACTAACGAAGTTCTGGCGGTTTTCGTCCAGGTTTATTATGCAAAGTCCGAGTCTCCTTTCTGTGTTTCTGAAGTAACGACTCGTGCTGACATAGAGCATGCATAGGTAAATCTTAGTCTTCCTACACTCGCTCAGTGGACAGTTTCATGACTTTTATGAGACTCATGGTATGTCCTTATTATCTCAGCGTGCATTTTTCGTCTTCAAAGTGTTCCAGTCGCTTACACTTCCAGAATCTTGCAAGCACTTTCAATTTCTGACTACCATCGATGCATAGTATTTCTGGTAACACTGAGTGCAGTTTTACGCATACCTTGCCTCTATTGTATACTTGATAGTTTAGACGATCTTTACCATCAAGAGTCAGACGTGTCAAACGGGGTTGTTTGACAACGAGTTCTGGAATGAAATTCAGAACCAGGTTGTTTTACAACGATTTCTGAATTTCATTACATAAGGTGGAAGCATATGTTGTATGACAGAGTGTACTGCACATCCCAAGTACAGGGCCAGACCATGAACATGTTTCTAACGATGTAAGCTTGTTGCAACAAGCTGTATTTCAGTATAATTCTATTTCATCTCCCTCCTCAGGAGCGAGACAGGGTGCAACAGTTGGACAAAATTCGAAGATAGTCAATCCTCACGGGTGGACAATCAACCTTTAGAGCGATCCGAATTGGGCGACCACGCCATTGCATCATACTGTGAAGGGAGAACACAAAGCAGAGTTCGAAATATGGAGAAGCAACTGTTGACAGCATGGAAAACGCAGTGAAGAAGCGGTGGGCCTCGGTCTAGGAATATTTAATTTGGGTTATAAACATGTAGGAGTTATTGTCCACTTGTCTGGTTTGGTTTAGGGTATAACGGTAAAATATTAACGCCAGGAGATTTGAATCATAATATTTGTTTCCGTGAATTTTTCATTATATTCTTTAATTTTTACTTGACTTGTGTCAGTTCTCAAGAGTGTAATTTTGTTTCATTTTTTAACTTCTATGAGTAAAATCTTTTTATCATGTCTAGGTAAGAAATTAGTCCATATGATATTATTTAGTTTCATTCTTGTATACATCACTTTACAAAGGGTGCGGCTTTGAAGATCTTTGTTGTAATCAACATGAAAGAGTCATCTTTCCTCGCTCTGCACATTCAGGGCTCTACACATTTCTCTATTGTTACTTGTTCAAATGGAGTAATGTTTATTTTCATTTGAAGCAACTTCAAAATTGTTTTTTATTGACACCAAAATCATAGCATTTGGAGGTATGTAGCAAAAGTTACGACCATAAGAAGTACCAACCATTTGGATGTTAAGCCCACACCTTGTATCTTGTACTTCTTGTACCTCATACTTTATTTCTCATTCATAACCTTGTATTCATTTCCCATTCGTAATCTTATAAATTTTTTTTGGTCGTAATCTCATATTGGTTTGTAACCTCGTACTCATTTCTTGTTGTTTGTAACCTCATATTTTTTTCTCATTTGGAACCTCATACTTATCTCTCATACATAACAACATATATATTTTCCTTGTTTCTTGTTGGTAACCTCTTACTTATCTCTTGTACATAACCTTGTATTAGTAACCTCGTACTTATCTCTTGTACATAACCTTGTATTATTTTCCTGATTTGTACCCTCATACTCGTTTCTCATTCGGAATCTCATATGTGTTTGTAACCTCATTACCTCGGATTTGTTTATTTTTTGTAACCTCATATTTATTTCTTGTTCATAACCTTTTACTCATCTCATATTAAGATCTCATATTGTTTTTGTTCCTTACCTCATACTCATCTCGTATTAAGACCTCGTACTATTTGTCTCATATTCATATCTCATACTCATCTCAAACTCACACCTCTTACCTCATTATCTTGTACTTTTGCTCAGACCCAATACTCATGTTTTCTATCCTACCTTGTACTACTTGTCTCGTATTCATACTTGATCTCTGACCTCATATTATTTTTTCCTCATACTTCATTTTTGTACCTAACCTCTTACTTTGTTTCTTGTACTTCATTTCTTTTGTCTCTCGTACCTCATACTTTGTATCTCATATCTTGTACCAAATTGTCTTGCATATGAGTCACGCCATCAACAGGTTCATACAAAATGAGCCACATCCAACTTCATCACAATCTACTAAGAGCCATTTCATAAATACAACATTATAGTTTTTGCAGCTGCAATACAAGACATTTTGTATCTAAATATATTTTGTACATAGTAGTTAGGTTACAATACAAAGATCTTGTATTACACCTTTAACTTGACATAATAGTTGTAGATGATAAGTTAAGAGGCTTAGGTTGCCATACCACATGGCCTACACCTACATAGGATTAGGTTTAGGGTTAGATAAGTAGATAAGATGTGATTAAAATTGAATGGCTTAGATGTAAATATGGATTTCATGTACATTGTAGCCATTAGATTTCTTTTGCAACTAAGTAGGATTGTATATAGGACTTAAACCTGATGTTCATAAAGCCCATTTGGTGCATCTTTTCATTGTAGTAAAAAATTTTTATACCATCAAGATTGTCCCATGACATTTGTAGTGTCAAAGCTAGGTTGCTCGGATGCTGGAGTGGTAGTGTTGGTAGTCATAGGCATTTTGGTATTTACCCATGTACTACTTGGCGGTTTATGTTAGGGCTATTAATCACATGGTGAGACCCATTGTCACTTGCACCATTTGCATTGTTGATGTGTCATCAACAACGCTATTATGGTTGGAGACCTAGGTCAAGTAGAGGGGTATACCTTTAAAGTGCAACTCTAGAGAGCTCATTTTATGATGTTGAGCCTTTGAGTTCCTAATTATGGTGGACAGATGAAAACAAGCATCACCTGGAGTCTCTTAGCTAAGTGGATGTGGCTTGACTATAATCAATACTTGATTGTTGGAGAGCGTTAAGTGAAGGATCAAGTACAAATTTGTTTGTGTAATTTGAGTGGAAAAATGAACTGATTACATTAGAGAGTGAGAGTCAAGGGGAAATTGGGTATAGTAATTGAGGGTGTTGGTGGTATCTCCATGCTTGATTGATCATTGGTACCTTAATCATGGTCCTAGATTTCTCTAAGATTGATTGTGTGTGGATGCATTGGCAAATTGATGTAGATTTGCAAGTGAGGTAGATGATGTGCAGATGCATTGGCAAATTTCTTGAGAATTGAGTCAATTTGAGACAATGGGTATTTGATTTGAGCCTAGGAGGTGAAATCAAGGTTGATTTGGTGTGAGTTGAGCTCAAAGAGAAAAATTGAAGATGAAATTGTGAACCCGTCTCCTTGAATTAGGAATTTGGAGATCCCAATCATCTCAATTTGGCTCAAGTTGGAAACTAATGGAGGATTTGATGGTAAACCAACTATAAAGGAGGTGCATCAAATTGTTGGAAGTTGCACAAGTTGCCTTAGCTAGTTCTTGAGTTGGCCAGAGCTAGGTGAAGCTTGGCCAGATTTAGAGAGGATTTGAATTGGCAAGAAGAAATACCTTATTTGGTTGAATTTTGATGTTTAGAGGCTTCAAGGCATAGAGCTATGGGCTAGAGAGGCTACAAAGGGCTAGCTTGTTGGCTTGAGGCTAGCTAGTTTAGATGAGTTTTTGGTCACCATTTGGCAAAATATGCCCACCTTTCAAGTTGCCTAGATCTCTAGTTCCTAGATTGGTACCCTTGCCAATTGGTCCACCTTCACTTGTCCTAATGACTCATTGAATGATACTTATATATATATATATATATATATATATATATATATATATATATATATATATATATATATATATATATATATATATATATATATATATATATATATATATAGCTTTGGCTAGGAAAGGAAATTTTATCCTATCCTTGGTGATCTCAATAGCTAAGGAATAGATAGACACTCATAGTATATCAAATGTCAAATGGTGACGGAGTTAGTACGATATTGATTTATGAGATGAACAATTTTTTTTAGATTTCTTGTGATTGGATCTCTTCCATTCTCTACTTCTTCTTTGAGCACCATGTTTGTGTGAGGTGCCTTGACTTTAGAGCGTTGGTGCTTTGGTGTGCTTTGGTAGTGAGGTTGGAGTGATGACCAATCAAACTACTTATGTTTCTTTCCAATGAGGCAAGAAGTGATGACTTATAGACCATGAGAGTGCATGTTGTGATGGCAAGTTACAAGTTGTATTTTCTCCTAGTGTAATTGTCATAGTTAGAGCTATATTAGAGGGTGGTATTCAGTTGGTGTTCACATTTGGTAGTGATCCTTGGTGTGGTACTTGTGATAATTACAATTATGATTTGAGTTACATTGTCATAATAGAGTTCTTTGGAGATTCCAAAAGAGATATCATTATAGTGCGTAGTGGGTTTACCCAAAGTGGCACTTAATATCAACTTGTATCTTAGGTCTGAATGAAGGAAGAGGTTGACTCTAATTTAGAGTTTGATACAAGAGCATATTTAATTGAGAGTGCACTTGGTGTGTCCGCACCATTGTTGTGAGATATGGATGAGATTTATAGGGCTTCCAAACTCCCCAGGTGCTACTTTGGTACAATGGGTACTATTGGGTTGGATGACTTCATCCAAGAGTTTGATAGTTGGTGTGATTTGTAATAGATACAAAACCCAACTTTGTTCACATCCTTCATGGTATGGAAAATATTTTTTCAACACTTGAAGGGTCCGCTGATGGATTACTATCATGAGTTTAGGGGAGCTCACTTGGAGGAGATCAAGCTATGGAGATAGTATTGGTCTTTGAACTACATCTCTATCACATTGGGCTTGGTTGTTAGGAGTAGATTGGTAGTACCCACAAGTTCTAGCTCTAGTAGCATTGGTGAATATAGTGGAGGTGCATTAGTTGGAGATAATGTTACTACAAGTGGGAGTACCATTACAAGAGGTAGTGCAATATCGAGGTTTAACCCCATGGTGGAGTTCTTCTAGTGCTTGAGGTAGAACTACCAAGGAGTATGGATTGACAAGTTGAAAAGCTTGCAAGAGTTCCAATGGAAGGCTAGAAAGAGCCTATGGAAGGCGTACACTTGCATGAGATGGCTGATTAGTTTCACTCAAGGAGTTACTAAGGCCCAAGCAATCCAATTTTGATATGGGATCCTAGATAAGGAGTTGCAATCTAGAGTAATGATGCTATATTGTTACATACTACTTCACCTACTTTGGTAGTGGTCTTTAGTTTGGTTGAGCATATTAAGCTTAACATGGTGGAGGAAAGAGTGGTGACATATAGATTTGGTAGGGAGAACTCATCCACATCTGTTACTTCTTCTAGAGTGTAGTAGAGTGTACCATGTTGGCTTTTGAGTATAAAATGGATAGCCCAAATCCTATGGAGCAAGTGGAGGGCCTAGTGTAGCTAAACCCTTACCTTGATTCTTAAGTCAATAGTAACCAATGAGTGGTCGTGTTGCTTGTTGGACTTGTGGTGGACCTCACCATAAGAAAGAGTGCAATCAAGATGATAGATATGATACCTTTGGTACATAACATCCAACATAAAGATAGTGTGACCATTGTCACAAATTTGGTCACAATGGTGACTAATGCTTTGACCTTCACCTGAAGTTACAAAGTGGTAGGGTTGTTATGGCAGGTGGTAGAGGAGCTCCAGGTCATGGAGGACAAGGTGGTAGAGATGCAATACATATCCTTGCTTCTTATACATCAATGTTTATTTGAATTGAGCAATTAGAGCAAAGATTGGCTAGCATGGCCATAGTTTAGAGGAGATCAAATTTAGGCGCTGAGGCTTCTGAATCTAATCTCCTCTGAGCTATAACCATGCTAGCCAATCTTTTCTCTAAGCTATGGCTTCCACCTCTTATGTTGGTGATAGAGATATCTTGGACTTTATTTGTGGAATAACATAGGTAGATGCATTTGCTGTAGTGATTAGGAGTGCAGTACATGCTCCATAGGCTAGAAGAGCATCAATGGAGTTGGACCCACCGACAAGAGAGGCTGGTAGATAGGTTAGACTTCCCTAATCTTTCACACTCTCTAAGGCACTATAGATGACATCCATGACTCCTAGCCATCCTAGTGCAAGTGTGGTAGATGGTGATGGAGTGCATAATAGACTAGATGCTAGTCAGCCACCTACTACTACACAGATTGAGTCTAGCATGATGTTGGGAGCTACTCAATTGATTATGCACTTTCCTTTGTTCTAGCCAATGACATGTTTAGATTGGAAGTTGACCCAACTCCAATGTTCCGGTTGTCTGCCACACTTTGTGAGAATAAAGATGATGTGGTTCTTGCTTCTAGAGCAAAGGTGTTTGATAGTAGAGCTGACTTGGTTGAAGAGCATGGGATCTGCTCAATGAATTGAACACTCATTGCTTGGTAGAACCCAATAGAGGGAGTATGTCTATTGGAGTTGTTTGGTGGGATTAGCATTAGACTAGCTACAATATTATTGGCAAGTATACAAGTACAAAGGTACTTGTATATGGAAAGAGATGAGATTGCTAGGAAAGTCTCTTTATATCATGTAGCACACTTGGCCTATTGGTATCTTGAGTTATTACCTATATTAGAAGCCCGGAGTTACCAAAAGATCCTACCAACAAACATTTCATTGCTAGGGGTAGAGGATTTATAGAGATATGGTCCAATTCATTTGGTGATTTTTGGATGGCCATGTTAGGAACATACCTATACTAGCCAAGGTTAGAATCTTCAAGATCTCCATTTTGGTGTGTTTTGAGAGATGTTATGTATACTATAACATCTCTAGATTTATTAGTACATTTCTCTAGCCTACATCTTGGAGAATGTCATCCTTGGGCTATAGAAGAATCCAAAGTAGAAAGGCTTGTGGGTCCAAGTGTTCTCAACTCTTTCCTCAAAGCCAATCACCTAGAACTAATACCAAGTCAACACATTAGAATCCAAAATAGTGGTGCTCATCTTTTCTACTTCCTCTAAGTAAAATACTCTCTATCTTAGCTATAACTAACTTTAGCTAATTATGACTAATGTAGAACCTTTCTTTTTCTTTATATAAATAATATCTATACCAAACTAAATATCATAAATGGTATAACACAAATGGATGTTACAAGCCTAATGCAACATAGAAGGACATCTTATTGGTTACATATGTGGGTGGAACCTACAACTAGTATTACCATACTAGATCCCATATATATTCCAATAGTTGCTCTAAAAGCTCTCTCGGACTTGAATTTTTGGTTAGATCTTTTGGACCTTATCTCAACATTCCTACCAAGTTTACCTTGGCCATGGATTTATACTTGGGATCTTCATGCCATTATGTCCTCTTATTTTCTCCACATTTTTCCTCCTATTTTGTGCTATTGTGGTAAATGACCATGGCAAAGATGTCTCTACTTGGACTTTATGTGGCCTCTTTTTTTAGTGGACATTACTCCTTCTAGTCCATAGAGGTGCTTCAAAATATTATAAGATTACCTCTAGGATTAATAGGTTTTTGAGAAGATATTTTGTAACCCTCTATGATGATTACACCATTAGGGCCCAAGTTGTAGCATGATAGATTGTAAAGTCTCCATAGTCCCATGCCCTTCCACTAGAGTATCATTGCTTTCAATGCTTCTTGATGTTAGGTCAAGAAGGTGAGTATATATGAGCTATAACATTCGTTTGTGCATGTATGTACTATTGTGATATTTAGTTTGGTATTATAAGTACTTGAGAGATATTATTTTTATAGTGATAAAGGATGATTCTGCATTAGTCATGATAAGCTAAATTTAGTCATAGCTAAGATAGAGAGGATCTTACTTTAGTGGAAGTAGAAAAGATGAGCACCCTTATTTTGGGTTCTAGTGTGTTGACTTGGTATTATTCCTAGATGTTTAGCTTTGACAAAAGAGTTGAGAACTCTTGGATGCATAACCTTTTTGTTTTGGATTCTTCTATATTCCAAGGAAAGCCCATGTGAAGGAATCCTTGAGTTAGTGGTTTGGTCAAGATAAGACCACATGCTTAAGAGAATATTCTTATAAGTGAATATTTATTTAGCTTTTTTACTTTATTTGACTTTTAGCTTAGTAACTTGAGTTACTCCAATAATTAGTAACTTTGGTGCATAACTGTTTCACAAGTATATAAAATACGGTGAAGAGGTACTCATCATCCTTTCATTTGCAACTATCTCTCTCTCATTGAGTTCTCTAGTGAGCAATAGTTTGAGTCTTGGAGTGTTAGCCTTGGAGGAGTATGATGGAGTTGGGGTTCTTTGCCTTCTTAGTCCATGATGCGCTACTATAATAGCCATTAGAGGTTCATCTTGAGTGAGAAACATGCTTGCTCATAGGGAAGCCTAGGCACACTCATTGTCTTGACCATCACTCTTCTCCTCTAACACTTTGTTTGCTTTATAGACCCTACATCCACCTGCCATTGAAGACCTTTCTTTGTTCCTCCATGATGACCAACCAGATAAGGAATAACAACTTATTTAGTCTTGCTTTGCTCATGTGTTACTCCACTCCCCGTGTTTCTAAAAAAGTGGAGCCATTTATGTTAATTTTTGAGCACTTATGGGATTGCCTCTCCGCAAATGCTCTAGACTCAAGTTTTCCTCTTCTCTTTGCTTTTGTTAGCGCATTGCCTTAGGTCATGTACCCCTTGGAGTAGCTTTACTTTTTGATGCTTCTTGATTCCTAACTCTTGCAAAAGAGACCTCAAGTGTGCACTTCCTTGCCAGTGGGGATGATTTTTTGCATTTGGTTCCTTGTACTCTTTGCTCACAACTACATTAGTGTTTTTCTTCCTTGTTGTCTCCCCATCAATTTGTTGTGACTACTCTAAGGGGATGTGAGACAATTATTGCAAGCATTCAAGCATCTAAGACATTCATCTGAATTGGGTGGTGATCCAAGTTGATGTCTCCAATGCCTTCAATACCATTTCTTGTTTAGCATTTTTCTGTGCTCTTTGCTTAATTTAAGATCATATTCCCTCCTTGATCCTATTTGTTTTTACTTTCTATGGTATAGAGACACCTCTATTGTATAGCCACCATACTACTACTAGAGAGTTCATGCAATTGACATTAACTAAGAGCACATGGCCATAGGATCCCTTGGATGGATCTCTCTTTGCCATATTTAAATTTCCAAGGATTGGAGAAACCCCAAGAGAAGAAACACAAGAGAAATATAAAGTTTAATTCCTTAATACTCCGATGCCACAAAAGAGCACTTTGACTTTATTATATAAAGGAGAAGATCCCTTCCAAGGGAGCTACATCCTTAGATTAGATACATGGATAGGTGATATGTCTATAGGATACCCCTTTAGATTGGATCCATGAGTTGGTGACATGTTAGCTTGGGTTCCTTTTGATTGGTCAAATAGGTTTGACCATAAGGAATAATTGGGAATCTTCTTGTAGAAAGCTCAGGACAGTATAGACATAGTATCATTGGAAAGATCTTGACAAGACAAAGTGAAAGAGTAGAAGGAAAGCATTTTCCCTTTAAGATTGAAATTTCTAATTTTGAAGCCTAATTCATGCATTTAGGGTTCCAAAATTGGCTCTAAAGTTTTTGGTGTGTTTCTAGTCTCTACACTATTAGTGGAAGTCCTCTTTTGGTGACACATTTATCTAATATACTTAGACTATCATGTATAACATCCCCAAAGGTATTACCAAGCCAGTTTCTACCTCTAGATAATTTATCTAGCTAATGGTATCACACCATTAAACATTACATAGCTTTACAACATATTGTAGCTGATTTTTTGTCTTGTCTTTCTCTTTCTTCTTTGACATCACTCATATTGTAGGCCATTTGGAGGATGTAGTTTGAGTAATGTTTTCTTTCATACTCAACTTGGAGGCCTTGGGTTTACAAGTCCAAACTTGTAAATACAAGGTCTAGAGCCCACATACAATCCTCACTCCTTTTGATCTCCCACCAAGATTCCAATTCCTCATAGGTGGTTTGAAAGTTTTAGGCTCTCCTTTGGAATAGGAGGATTTTTGTAGTGCATTCATTTCAAACACCTTAGTCTAGGCTATAGCCTATGTTCACCTCCTACCCCAATTGGAGATTACCCAGGTTGCCTATTCTATTCTTGCATAGTCTTACCTTTCTAAGGCCTCATATTTGGCACGGACTTTCTTTCCTCTGTAGACATTGTTTCCAAACTTGTGGATGTTTGATAGCACTATATCGCATACTTTTTCACTCTCTTAGGGCCATGTATGCTCCCATAGCTCTCAAATGAGTGGCATAAGCAATAAATAGCTCTACACATAGTTATAGGTAGATTAGAAGTGGTCTCATAGAACAAGATGCCACAACACCAATAGCATATATTGGAGCATGAGCCCTAATGGTCCTTCATTTGGCAGATAGGTTCTTACATGTCTCTTTTGGTTAGAACCCACCACAATAGTGGATTCAAGCACTTACACCTTCCAATCATATCTCTAGTTGGCTCAAGACTTATTGACTTTGTATCCTTAAACTCTAAGAAGATTTAGGTGGATCTCAATGAGCATACGCACACTCACACATTTCCTAACATCTTCACCAACATGCCTCAACTTGATAGAGCTAGGATCTTCTCATTCATGGAAAAAGACTTTGGATCTTGGCTCTAGGCTTCACCCTTGATTGATGATTTCCAATCTACTTTTGAGGAGTTTACCACAACACTATGAATGAACTTGGTCTCCCATATCTAGCTCTTATAGGGCTTCTAGATCACTAGACTTTAGTTCTCCATATGATATATAAGAGATACATCTTTTATGATGTGCAATAAGAAGGAAGCCTACCAAAGTCCATGAGGATGTTTAGGATAAAATCACTTAGATCTTACAAGCTATACAAACACATGTTCAAATTGAGTGATGGTTGTATCTATTGGGACCACCTATCCATTGGGAGCAAGTAAATATTGTTACTTTCATGGATTATCATCATACCTTGCATAATGTGGTGATGCAAACCCTTTACAAATTGAGTCATTGGCATTGGCAAGCATACAAGTGGGAACAACAACAACAACCATTGCCTTTAGAAGCAAGGAAGAGCGCTATGCACCTCGGGTCTCCTTGAAAACCTTTGTTCACCGAGCAATTGAGATTGTTGGGTGCCTACATCACCATTTGATATACTTGTCAAGGATTTAGTAGAGGGTTCTTTGCAAAGGAGAGTAGCATTGGTTGTCTCTTTAGCCATATATCAATAGTATGTATCAATCCCTTTGCAATGTGCTAAAGCTTTAGGTCTTCATTGACAAGTAGCTAGAGTAGATCTACCCATCATGGTTAGGGTCCTCCTTTCCTATTTACCGGACATACCATTGGAGGAGTAGCCTACACTCTTTTATTTCTTTGGTGCTTGTTATTATCATGCTTTTTTCCCTATAGTACCTTTGGGTCCTATTTTTGTTTGTCTTTTTAGGCCACTTTGGACTATTGAGCCTTGCGCTTTATTTCCTTTTTGTACTTGCTTGTGCTTTGTACTCCTTCCTCTTTTCCTTTAGTGTACATTGTATATCTATATAAATACTAATATGGATTTTTTTGTCCCTTTCTTTGATTAATTTCCCAAAGGTTAACCCTACCACAATAATATGATGTTTGAATCTACTAGAGCAATGTCTGGTGGTAGATCAAGTTGGGGAAGCAACAACTGTTAATGAAGTAGTGAAATGTGAAGTTTTAATATAAATAATTTATTTTTTGATGGGATTATGAAATATGGTTAATAAAATACTCACAATATGAAATTGTAATTTTGTGTATAATGAATGTAGAGGTGGATGCTTTGATGTCCAATTGCTTCTATCATCATGGATTGAATTTGGCTCTTACTCAATCTCTACATCTCTTTAAAGTAAGGTAGAGGATCCCATACAAATTAAATTCCCAAGGAGATTCCTAAAGGTGAATTAACATCTTTGAATGTCAAATCTTGATTGGTTCCAATTTACACAAATGACATGACTATAGATGACACAAATTTTGGACTAATCAACTATAAAATATCATGTTTGAAACCTAGTAGAAAATATCAAACTAAGCTCTTGAGTGCTCAAGCACCTCTTATGTAGACCTAGGTGGACCTATTATCAGCTACACAAACATATTTTTGCCCCGCTAAAGGCACTCATCATCCAAAGTTGCCAGATTCAAAGAATCAAAAGGGATGATTACTACTGCCAAACTTGACATTCATTAATCATTGAGTACCAAAAATTCTTGTCACCTTACTAAGGATAGAGAGTTGAGCCAACCCCAAGAAAGGCCCAACTTGGAGTACTTGACAAGCACCAATGATGACCGCACTTCCAGATGTAGTTCCTCAGATGTACAAAGTATGGTATGTTCACATTGGATGTTTACTTGTGTTCAATGATCCTTTTGCAAGTTCACCTATGGAAACATTGTTCTTCCTTCTCCTTGTTCTAATTTATAAAGTTTAAAGAGCTTTTCACAATGTTACCAATGGCAAACTGCAGGTATTGTTGCAATCCAAAATCTTCATTCGATCATTCAATCTATAGAAGCAATTGGTAGTCCCTTTGTTCTTAGGACACTTTTTCCCCTAATATGCCTTTGAGCCTTGTTTTCTTATATCTTTCTTGGCTACTTAGGAATGTTGGGCCTGGCTCATTTTTTTCCCTTTTTTCCCTTGCCTTATACTGCTTTCCCTATTCCTTTAGAGGGAGCGATATATATATATATATATATATATATATATATATATATATATATATATATATATATATATATATATCTCTCTCTCTCTCTCTCTCTCTCTCTCTCTCTCTCTTTTACACAAGAGAAATAAAACCAAAATATCAAGAAATAGGTTTAATTGAGTTTTTAAAGTTGACACACAAAGTGTATAAAACTGGAATTTTAGAATTATAATCAAATATATTTTTTCTCAAATATGTTGCTTCAGGCTCAATATCTGTATAAAGCTGATAGGTAAATATACATTCCAATGTAAATACAGATGAGAGAAGAAGAAAACCATTAAATCAATATTAGGTTTAGCTCATCAATAGAGCAAAACCAAATTGCATTCATAATTTAATTGGCTATTTTTGTTAAGTCGGTAAATAGTATAGCACAATGACTTCTAAATTCAATTTATAAAAAGATATCACAACTCCAACTATATATATGTTTGTTCCTTTATATCCAAATATTATCATGAGTTAATGAAAAATATTATCCTCAATAAAACATTAGATGATGCTTTTATCAATTTTTTCCATCAAGAGATTAATTTTCTATTGATAGTCAATTTGAGGTTATTTAGTTACCCCTTTCTAACCTTCAACTTACCTATAGTATAAGCTTTTTTATATAGAATCTGGAAGCACATAGAAGAAATTCAAATAATACCTAAATGTAAAGTGAAAAAAGAGAAGATTACTTGGTTATCTTGCGGTCCAAAGCATGTAAGAACCAGAGGGTGTAATGAATGTTTAAGGAAAAGTTATAACGCTGCTAATTCTACTAATCATATACTACATAAGTGAGCTCTATATAAATATATAGTTATCACTCCAAGATATATTCCAATACTCATACTTCACACTTCTATCAAGCTTATCATTCTATCAAATTTCTAATTAACCTAACCTAGGAATTGATAATACAACCTTTGTAAGAAAAAATCTTAGTAAATTTACATGCTAAAATATCTTATGTTGAAGTAGGTATCTAGTATGAAGTGGTATACATTGATTATTTCTCCTACTTACTTGCATAAAATTGGTTTTTAGGTATTTCTTTTTAGTCAATTCCTAAATATACCAACTTCTTTAGTTCTTGAGTGTAGGTTACTAGACTTTCTATGTGCACACATAGAGTGGTTGGAGATACATCATGCCTTGTGTATCATAGAGTCTTTACCTTTAGAGAAATAAAGACCAATGTAAGAAAGATGCATAAAGACTATGATCGCACCACTTAGGATACCAAGTGAGATATGCAAGCATATAAACATTGTCAACATTTGGGATTACATGCACTACATGGATCCTTTTATTGACCATTTTGAGTTAATCAATCAAGTCATGGGAGTGGTTAGCATCCTAGACAAGCTATATTTTTGAAGCTATTTGAGACTACTTTTCTATTTTTCTGCTTATTCTATATGTTTCTTTGTGTATTCTATGATGAGACTAGATAGGCCTTTTTCTCTTACCACTCAACTGATTAGCATATGATCCATTGGATGAATAAGCATATTTTTTTTTCTCTTACTCCCATGATGGTGCCTTTTTAGACTAAAGGGAGATATGTGCGGCAAAGACAAGTGATATAAGATTTTATGGATTCTAAACTTAGAATTGGGTTACCTTATAAGAAGAGTTTATTTGGGCCACATGGTTTAGGAGATAGTTTCAACCATAGGATACCACCAATTTTTCTTGATTACTATTGTGTAGGATCTTAGGTCAAGTTTCAGATTATAGTAGAGAAGCACTATTACATCTTGGCATAGGTATAATCCTGAATCAAATAAGTATATATTTTTGTCAAAGATAAAATGTTCCAATCATCCTTTTTTGAAATAAATAGCCTAAACATGAAAATAAGGTGGTTTTTGGCTAGACTTATTGATGAGACTATTTCCTCCTCATGGCTATTGTGTCCTTTGCCAAGAGAAGTAGTACCATTAGAGCTCCATGATTATAAGCTTAAATATTTTTTATGTCTTGATAGATTGCTTTTTGCACATGCTTTCTACATAACTTCAAGTCTCTCCTCAATGAGCTTGTCAAGGATGGTTTATAAGCATCTTAGAGATTACTTTTGAGTAGAGGATCCATCTAGTGGTTTTGTAGAGTTTTTCCAAGTGCATATAGCCATAGTGAGGAGGAAATTCCTACATTACTTAATCAATTACTATATGTAAATCAAGTTCTATTTTGAGTAGATGATCCATCTAGTGATTTTGTAGAGTTTTTCCAAGTACCCATAGCAATAGTGAGGAGGAAATTCCTACATTACTTAATCAAGTATTAGATATTAAATCAAGTTTTCACTATGGAGAAGGATATAATGTGTATTAGACTGATTGCTATCAAGGATGCCTTCTTACCTACTATCAAGGTACTATTAAAAGGGAGAAAAATAAAAGAAGACAATGGTATGGCTAACAATGAGTCTTCTTACCTCTTTTTAGATATACCATTTTTTTTATAAATGTTCTCCCTTTTAATAACACCTTAGTCTACATAAATTTGGAGTTGCTATACTAAGAGATTGTGAGACTATATCTTGTGGCATTGGAGTAATCCTAGATATCCACCTACACTAGGTTGTTTTGTAGGTTGGTGAGAAATCTTTCAACACCATCTCTAGTGCACTTATCTTTAGAGAGGTTAGGAAACTAGTGGATCTTTTGAAAGTTTTATATTATTCTGTATGGTCCTTCTACAATTTTCCTTCTTCTCTTTACTTCCAGTATTACTTCTCATTAGAGAAAGTCATTGTTCTTTAATCAACCATCAGTACACAATACATAATAGAGAGATCCCTTAAGGAGACCTCTATTTGCAATGGCTCATTTTTAGCCCTTTTGTCTACTACTTTGGCCATGCTAGGTTACATCTTTCTCTCCTTGGGGTAAGATACACATATTATGGACCTTGTAGACCAGATTTGGCAAGCTTTTGGCCATTTTAGTATTGCTTTCCATCTTTTAGGCTTAAGAATAAAGGGGTCAAAGTGTAATGCATGATCCCTTTGGGTATTCTTCCTCACCTCTAACTTCCAAAAGGATATATTGTGATGATAAATAGCTTATACATGCCTGGAGTGCAAATAGAGTCCAAGGATTTTGGTCACACACTTTTTAGATGTCACTCTTGCAAAGAATATTCTTCATGTAGATGATCTTGCTATACTAGGGGATTTGCATGTAGCATTTGGTATAGTATTTCTTATTGATCAACCTACTTAATTTGCATGATTCTCACTTCTTTAATCTTCTTATCATACTTGAGAACCTTTGATAAGAGGATCATGGGAGTCTTTGGTGATATCATTGGATCAAGGACCTTTGAGTGTGTAACAAGGACTTGGCACACATATAGATATCTCTACTAATCTTGTATGGAGTGGTAGGCATACTATCTATGGAAGAGATAGTACGTGTATTGTTTTTGGGTAGTTTGGAATTCTCATCACCTTTGCTTTTCTTGCAGTGGTTACTTAGAAATCAATCTTGGGGATATATGTGATTTGGATAGAGGAGAGATATTTTTCTCTATCTATTTTTGCAGAAAAAAGTGATGTCTCCTTATACATGAGATAATCTTCAATCCTTTGCTTCTTTGTTTTTTGATTTGATTAGAGGTTTGCAGTCTTCTTTGATGGATTGACAAGTTTGACAAGCTCTACATTATCTTCTAGTTCACTTTTCCATTACATGTGCTATTAAGGTATGTTTTTGCTCTTGTCAAGAAAGTATACATACTATTGGATCTTAGCTCAACCTTGTTTTATGGTATTTCAACTACTTTCTCTAGAATAATAAGGTTTTGCTTAGGTTTGGTACACCCAATTTCATCTTCATTATTCACTTGTGAGTGTGGTACTATCTTATAGATGTAATAAGGGTCCATATGCCTCATTGTTCCTTTGAAAGCCATAGTATAGTTTCCCATAATGTAATTAAAGATATAGCTTTTTTCATTGCACAAGAAAGAGGATATTCTTCTTAGAGAGAACATTGATATGCTTTGTAAGCAACTTAAGTTAGGGTAAACTTGTATTTATTATGAAATGATCAATTGATAATGGTGGATGTAGTGTTCCCATCTAAATCCCATACGTACTGTTTTGGAGAGCATGATTAGAGCCTCCAAAAGGTTACATGGTTAGGTAACGAGTTGAGTGGTATCAATAAGGTCTGCAAATATAGGAGCATGAAAGAAAGATACTTCTTTGTTCCTCTAAATTTGAATGTATATGAACAATGGATATGGAGTAAGACACATTTGTTAAGGAGTACATGAGAAAGGCAACAAAGGTATTACTCTTATTTTCTTATTATACTAGATAAAAGATGTATCACTCTCATTTTGTTATTTCAAAATTTACTTTAGATAAAATGTTTCATTGCTTTAAATAGAACATTGGTTTCTGCAATCCATATCAAAACAATCACACACTAGATGACACTTCTTTGAATAATCCAAAGTTGTGAAGATAATATGACTTACATTGCTCTTGGTCTTGGTATGCATGAGAATGGAAAGGAATGTGAGGAATTATATCTGCATATCTTCATCGTCAGAGTTTGAAGCTTTGCTTGGTGGCGAAGGCAAAGAATTCTACTGTGACTTTTGGAAGACTGATTCGAGCCTGGAGGCAGAAATCTCCAGCACTCAACTCGTGAACTTGGTAACGGGATTCGGCTTGGATTGGATACAACTCCAAATCTGTGGAGAGGAGTCGGCAAGCTGGGGTGGCCGCTTCTAGTCCCAAGAACATCATGATGACGATCTCGGTTGGAACCTCAGCTGAGCCTGCATTATAATTGTTCCCATTCATTTAGGGACGTGCTATTTCCATCACATTTGACCCCAGACTGTAGGATTAGTTTAATGTCGACTAATTTACAGTGTTGTGATGGAAAGAGCAAAAAGTGTGGTGAAAATAGCTCGTCCCTTCATTGGAAGTGCAAAGAGCATTGTGATTGTGATTGATTTATTTTAAGATTCAGGACTCGTCCGTAATTGGGCTCTGTGCAATGTCTTTAGTACCAGTTGTGGAATGCACTCTCACAGCTTCTTCAACAAAGCTTGCTAGAGCAAGAATCATTGAAGACCGAATTGCAGTTGTGGAATGTATATTTACTTCTGAATCACTCCCTTTGCCGGCACAATCATCAACAAAGTATTGAAATAACTGTAAAAAAGCATTCCACAATCAATTACAAAGACGTTGCTGTTCTCATGCATCTGTCTCAGACACAGCTAAATTTTCTTATGCACAACAATTAGATCTAGAGAAGCTCCAAATAAGAAGAACAGCGCACTCAGAAATTGTCACTCTGGCACTAAAACATCCTGATGGTTTCGTAGTATTTTTTCGTTGTTTTCGTGTTGCATGCATGCATTGTGTGTTTCGAGAGGACTTTTATGCTAGGATAATGTTTTCGTTCCTCTAAAGTAAACCCTTCCTCTTGCTCTCGTTGCATATAAGAATAAACAATAAACTAATTCTGATATTCTGCGCTGCACTCTTGTCCAATGCTAGTTATATGTATTCTACTTCACTGATAATAATGTATCCAACAACATATCCTCATTGCACTTTTCTGCGGAAGGATCCTTTCCTTTAAAACATGTATCAAAGATATAACTTAAAGGATCTGTATAAGGATGGATGATTTATATTTACACGGTCTTCTCTGACCACAAGAAAATTTTTCTCGATGTATATACGGTGAGATTATTTTCAACAGTTGTATGTTTCTATTATTTTGAAAATATTCTCTTTCAAATATTATATCTAAAACAAAACTTAAAGAACTATATCAGGATGGATAAGTTATATTTATATGTTATTGTCTAACTAGAAGAGAAGTCTTCTCAATTTCATAGGTGGGATTAATATCAATAGTTTATGTTTCAATTATTTTGAGTGTTATCACAACATGGCACTTAAAGAAAATTATTTGTATTGTAGGAGCTATGGACACAAGATATAGATTATTAGATCAAGTTGTGGTGACTGAATGTCAACTTACTATAGTATAATTGGTAAGAACAGATCATTCCTTTGATGATGCGGATGGAAATGACTAGAAATGAAGATAAAGTATCACAATGCTATAAATTGTCTATTCTTGCCTATTTAACCTCTTGGGCAGAAACCACTTCTAGAAGAGGGTAGAAACACCACCTCTGGTACACTACAGAAAGAGAGAATCACCAATAATCATACTCATGATAGATTTTATTGAGAAGATTCTTGCTTATTATGGTTCATTAGTAACAAAAGTCATTGTACATTGTAATTTCTGTACTTCCCCTACTGCCCGGCCAAATTCCTAGTACTATCATTGAAGCAGTCATAAGTACAATGATTTGCACTCTTATCACAAATTTCAGGTTGTACAAAATTAATAGTATTAAGATGTCTTATGAATAGTGTCTTAGAACATGCAAACTAAGAGAGAGTAAGATCTCCCAAGGATCCAATCAGTTTGACAACTACAATTGTGACATAGCATTCCAACCTTCCCAAAAGGCATGACATCACAAGAATCTTGAATGACTATCTATTAAATCTTAAAGGTTGGTGTTACTTTAAGATACTCTAGGTATTTGGTGGTCAAGAACAATATAAAAGTTTATATTGTTCTTGACCTTTGCAGAACCCTAGAGTTGCACATGCTAGTTCCACACGAATGACTTCCTTCACTCAAGTGCTTCTGGTCATGCATCAAGATTCCTCACTCCCACTCACTTCAACCTACAATCACTCATGCAAAGTGCAGACTAATACACATACACCAACTTGATAATTGTTGATGTATAGATAGAGATGCATATATACATTGTCACACAACATACATTTCTGTCATCATCATACACTATAGAAGCACAAATCATACATAAGTCATACATGAACTCTAAAATGCCACAATAATCAGTTTATTCTTCCACTCAAATCACACTTAAACAAATATATACTCAATCCTCCACTCAACACTCTGCCAGCAATCAAGCACTGACTATAGTCAAGCCACACCCACTCTAGCTACGAGACTCCATGTGATGCTTGTTGGCCTTTGTCCATAGCCAACAACTCAAAGGCTCAACATCAAAGAAGTGAGCTATTTGGCATTGAATTTCAAAGGTATACCTCTTTGCTTGACTTAGGTCTCCAGCCCTAACTGTGCTACTAATGGCACATTTGATAGTGTGAATGGTGCAAGTGATGATGGGTCTCACCATATGATCAATAGTCCTAACATAAAATTGGACTGCCAACAAGTAGTCCATGAGTAAATACCAAAATACCTATGACTACCAACACTACAACTCCAACATCCAAGCAACCTAGCTTCAACACTACAAATGTTGTGATAGCTATTGTGCATATATACATCACTCACAACATACATTATTGTCAATATCATACACTATAGAAGCATAACTCATATATAAGTCATACATGAACTCTAAAGTGCTGCAATCACTCCCCTAATTGGCATTTAGATCCTTCTAACTCCAGATAGCCATCTTCTCTAAGTATGTGGTATACCTTATGGTGAGCAAAGATGAAGATGCCAGGTGCTATCAAGCTCCATCATTAGTTGCCTACCTGCAATCTATATCACATATAGGGTGAACTAGCTATAGGTCAAGTACATCTAGGACATAACCATTATTCTTGAGGAACCACCATGAGAGAAGGAGTCAAACATGCCATATGCCATCCTCTTGAATAACTATCACACACCAACATAGTAGCAGCTCCACTAGAAGAGCCGCATTACATACACCACACGCCTGCACATACAAGTGCCAAGCTTTGGTCCATAATGTCATCAATTTTTGGGAGGTGGCAAGGTGCACAATTGGGCACATGATCCTTCCAAACAACACCATCATGTCCTTCCAACATGGGAGCTCTAAAAGGCAAAACCTTGTGCACTCCCAAGATATTGTACCCTATAATAACATCAAGTGTTGACAATGTTGTATGCTATGGATCTACATAGTCCCATGGATGAAATTGACATATCAAAGGTCTATAACCTACTCCTTTAATGGTAGCAAAACATAAGATATCCCTATGCTAAGCAATTGCCAAGTTCTCAAAAGCCATTGGCATCTCTTTCCAAAAGATCTCTGCCCATTGAGAATATGCGTTCATTCATATGTTTGGATCATCCAACTCCAAAACTACAATAACATCTTGATAAATGGTTGTAACTAAATCAAGATCTCATCCATAGAGTAGAAAGTAAGGAGAGAAGGATGGTAGGGAAGCTTGCTGGCTGAACCAATAGCCCATGGCTAGCCAAGGTAGTTGGAGAACCCAATCTCCCAAGTGGTCTCTTTGCAAACTATACTTAGGCAATCCTCTCTTCATTGTCTAAACCACTCTCTTTGCTAAGCCATATACCTCAAGGTGATCTTGAGAGGTAGTGCAATGATCAATCAAGGCCTTATCACATAAGACTTGAAACTCCCCCAAGAAATTTGTAACTTGATCAGTCAAAACCTTAGCCGGTGCACCAAAATAACTAAGAACCTGATCTAAGAACAAGTAAGTTGTCCCTTCACTAGACTTGTCAAGAAGTGCCACCTACTCAATCCACTTGGAGATGTGTTCCACCATAACCAAAACATATTAATGATGTCTCACAATCAATGGTAAAGGTCCAATAAACTCCAAAATCCAACGGTAATCCAATCCTATGATAGATAATGGGTGTAATTGTGGAGATTATTAGGCCCACTCATTCTTCCTCCTCTCATTGTTTCTTGTGAAAGCTCTCTTGAATTCTCTCACAAAGTCCTCCACATTTTCTCCATCCTTGCCAAAGAAAACCAAAAGTTTCCCCATCTTAACCCATCACTATCTTTCTTTTCTCTCATTTTTTCTTTTTCTTTTTTCTTTTCTCTCACTCTATAACTAATAGAGCATGTACATGACTAACACCATTTAAGAGTAATCCACCGTAGGGAACACAAAAGGTTCAAGTTGCTCCAAGATTTCTATTGCAAAATCAAATCCTAGAGTGCATATTAATCAAACCCTCATGGATAGTTTATCCATAAGTTGAAAGATTATCTCCATCACTAATCTTGAGAACTAGCTGATGAAAGTGATAGTATTTTTGTAGATGTACTAAGACTCTCTCCAAGATTCTTCACCAAAGTCTCCAAAAGTGCTTTTACTCCACTACACTCATGTCCTTTTGGAAGTCCTTCCACTCCACAAACCTCATACAACTCCTTGGTCTTAGATCTTCTCCGTCCCAATCTTGGTGAAGAAGGTCCAACATGCAAACCCAAGTCAAGTAATCCTCTCCTTTCCCTCAATTGCTTGCTCTCAAAGGTCAATAGAAATGAACTTGCCTTATGTCTCTTCTCTCCATATAAAAAGCACTTAGACTCATTCTTTCCTCCAAGTGGTGTAAGTTTTTGAATCCTCTCAACACCCTCTCCAAATTCTATTCTCAACTCTCTTTTCCTCAAATCCACTCCTACAATCATCTCAAACCCTTGGAGAACCTTGCATAGTCTCAATTTCTACTCTTGGTGACCCTCCATGTTCCCAAGATAAATCTAAACACTCAAACATGCTTTTTGTTGCTCTCAAAATCCTCATGCATGAGATCTCAACTCTGTAGAATTAACCCTTCCTCACAATGTCACTCAAATCTCTTAACTGGTATATCACAGTCTTATGAATTTTCTAGACTTGATCACAACTCTAGTGCGTCTCTCCTTGCAAAATTTCAGATCATTTCATTGAGCAATTTGGCCTAGGCACCTTTCTATTCAACACACATATTTCAGATTTGGTCTAAAAACCACCCCCTCTCACTTTAAAAACTCATAACCTCTCTACAAGAATGATCTCTCTCTAATTTTTGTGTCAATAGGTAGGATACAATGCACTAAATTTTCTTGGAAAGTTTTAAAAAAAATCCACTAAAAACTAAAGAAATGGCAAACCCTTTACAATTTTCCAAAGAGCATGCAATTGCATAAGCAATTTACCCTATCAACTTTCAAAAATTCTAGCCCAGTGCGCATAGTAGCTCTCAACAATAATTACAAGTGTGCTAATTGAATAAGGATAACCCAAGCTATTTTGTGTAGAAATTTCAAGTCTAGATCTCTAACTTGAGATTTTGCCCAAAATCACATGAATCCCCAAAATCTGCAATCCACCTCACACAATCTTTCCAAATCCTCTCAAGTGTACAACATGTACAAAATCACCTCAAAGATATCATACTAAACTATAGGGTATACAAATGGATCCAAGTTCTCTAACATAAGTTCAGCTCTCTCCTCCCCTAAAGTTTTCTCCAAGTGAGCTCTCATAGCCTCCTTCTATCTAATATAGAATTGTACACTAAACACTATCTTGCCTTCTAGAGAGGTGCTGGCAATGGAACCAAAAATGTGAGTTGGCTTGTCTCTCACTGGGAATGAACCTCTGATGGCTATTATGGTTGCACACCATGGACTAAGAAGGCAAAGAATCTAAACTCCATCATACTCCTCCAAGGTTAACACTCCAAGACTCAAGCCATTGATCACTAGAGAACTCAATGAGAGAGAGATAGTTACAAAATGAAAAGATGATGAGTAGCTCCTCACCCCTTGTTTATATACTTGTGAAATAGTTACGCACTAAATTTTCTATTTACCATAGTAGTTCAAGTTACTAGGTTAAAAGTCAAGTAAAGTCAAAAAGTATAAAGGAGTATCCATCCACATGGGCATATTCCACCAAGCAATGATCTTATCTTGACCCAACCCCTAAGTCAAGGATTCCTTCACATGGGCCATCCTTGGACTATAGAAGAATCCAAAACAAAAAAGCTTGCGGGCCCAAGAGTTCTCAACTCTTTCCTCAAAGCCAAACACCTAAAATTAATACCAAGTCAACCACTAGAATCCAAAATAG
Source organism: Lunularia cruciata (assembly GCA_948567375.1). NCBI lineage: Eukaryota > Viridiplantae > Streptophyta > Marchantiopsida > Lunulariales > Lunulariaceae > Lunularia > Lunularia cruciata. Next base: position 16,620,288 of record OX419757.1, on the reverse strand, counting down.
TGATGCTCATCTTTTCCATTTTCTCTAAAGTAAGGTCCCTTCTATCTTAGCTATGACTAACTTTAGCTAATCATGACTAATGTAGAACCATATTTTATCTCTATATAAATAATATATCTCAAGTACTAGTAATACCAAGCTAAATATCACAATACCACACATCACAATACCACACACATGCACAAATGGGTGTTATAGTGAAGGGAGAGACATACAAAATGCTTGTAACTGTCACTTTGCCTGCATTAGGAAGGGAAATAACATTATTCCATAGTTGAGGATGGGTGGGGTTATCTCATCTCCCAAGTAAATCTTATCTACATTTTTGCTCGAGAAATAAGCTTTTGGGGTGAACTCAAGAAAATGGTAAATGGCAGAAGATAGGTAATGTGTTGCTCTTGTATCCATGTTCCAATGTTGATCCTTAATTTGTCCTAGATGGGGTGTTGATTTGGAGCAAAAGGCTTAGGAGCAATAAATTTTGGCATAAAAGTTTGGAGTAAACTCCTCCTCATGCTAGTTTTTCTTTTATGTCACTTTTGTATTGAAGCTTAAGAGCTATGTGTAGGGAAACATTTGTTTGTTTCTCATTTTAAAATAGGTCATTTAAAAATATTTTCAAATTAATTTTAAAATACCATAATTTTTTATAAAATATTCTTTTTTATTGCATAAAGAATGTCACATTTCATCTTTATTGTAAACGAAATGTCTTGTTTCATGGGGGCAAAAAGAATTCTATCTGAAATGTTTTCAACAGCATCTGCACCTATCAGGAGAGGTTATTGGAGAACTTCCTGCTCCTCAACTTCTCCCATACCAAGTAGAAGGCTGATGGCATCAACATGCACATCAATTGGTTCACCCCCAAGCACAACAATCTTTTCTTGGAGCTCAATTGTTGTGACCAGAAGTTCAGCCAGGCCATTCTTGACAACATAATCACCCGAGCATAAAAGTGAATTTTAAGACTGCTCAAATGAATGGGACTACATAGATTATCACACACACCACGAACCAAAATTGTATGCACAAAAAAAAAAAAACGTTTTGTAAACAATTTAAAATATTTTAAGACATTTTAAAATGTTCTACTATCCGTAGAAGTAAAAAAAATATGTTTACATAGCTATGTGCTAATCTTTTTTATTTTGGCATTCTATTGCCTAATGAAAACCTTAGCCATAGATGGGGCATTTCATTGCACTTTCCTTTGCCTTGCTCCTTTCCATTTGTATTAGAAAATCATTTTTCATTATTGTGAGCAGGACCTCATCTCTCCCTCCACTGCACTTTACCTTTGTTATGAATAGAAAATAGTGCAGTATCCTTGGAACTTCCATGTTTCATCTCAATTTTCTCACATAGGAGTGATGTAATGATTTCTTGAAAGGTAATGGTTTTGATGTAGCTTGCAAATTGTGAAAGCATGGAACAAAGCAGAGTGATTGCTTATTCCTCATCATCAATGATCACTCCAAAATTTTGTAGTTGGATAGAAAAGCATTATTATTGTGTCATTATATAGCATCATTATTGTGAGCAGGACCTCATCTCTCCCTCCACTGCACTTTACCTTTGTTATGAATAGAAAATAGTGCAGGATCTTTGGAACTTCCATGTTTCATCTCAATTTTCTCACATATGAGTGAGGTAATGGTTTTGATGTAGCTTGCAAATTGTGAAAGAATGGAACAAAGCAGATTGATTGCTTATTCCTCATCATCGATGATCACTCCAACATCTTTTAGTTGGATAGAAAAGCTTTGGAAATGAGAGACATGTTGGGTAATGGACTTGCCTTGTTTCATTTTTAAGTAGAGGAATTTTTCTTTGAGATGCATTTTTTTTATTACATCTTGGGAGAGGTAGGTTGACTTGAGGTGCTCCCAAATTTTGTGGGAGGTCTAGCAATCTTGGACATGGCTTAAAATGTCCCACGAGCTGCAGTCCCAAGGTGCTACCTTGGCAATTTTATCTTTTATTTTGCAATCAGAAATTGCTTGATTCAATGCGTTGATAAGCAATGGTTGATGCATTGAATCAAGCAATGGTTGATGCAATAATTGCATAGCAGTGGGAGGCGGGGCTTTGGGCTTGCATTGGAAATAATATACTAGTAGCCCCTTATTGAGAATTTATTCTCAGTTGTTGATGCCCAAGAACTATACCCAATGCCATCAAATTTCTACCAATACATTGTGTTGATGAGTTGGGAAGTTGCTATGGTTTCTGATGGGAGTGAGCCTACTTGTTCAAGGGTAAATTTTCTTTTGACTCTAGTTAACTCTATGATTCAATTTGAAATGATACCATATAGGATGGAAAAATACCAAAGAGAAATTTGAATTTTTATATATTGCTTTGATTTTACCACCCATTCTCAATTCTGAGACTGATGCTTTGCTCAGGTCTTTGTGGGTCTATTTTGATCTATTTTGGCATTAAATGGTGGTGAATGAGACAATTTTTGACAAGGAAATGAGAAAACCATCTAGTCTCGAAGAAATGAGACAAAGAAATGGAAAATCTTCGCTTCCGTTTTGCATGTCGCCGGCGGGGCTTCAGATTTGCTTGCATTGATCAGATGTTGGCCAATAGAAATGTATGCCGGGTCGTTCAGAAAGAGAAGGGCACGTTCTTGGGTGGGAGGGAACCTGAGTCCAGATTCATTTGCTGTAACACTCTTGCAGAAATTGAAGGTAATTCTAGAATTTGTTAGTCCTATTCTTGCTTTAGAGTGTGCTAGATATTAGCAAATTTGCTCTTATACCATATAGGAATTATGTCCGTAAACAGATTGAGGAGAGCGTACAAAGTAGAGGCACAACTCTTTACTTAGAATCGATATACGTAATAATGAACACATAGGCTCAATATTGGACAATAGAGTTCTGCTCTTATGATGAGGCGCGTAACTGCCTACAGCATAACTACGGTACGCTGTATTAACTAGGGTTTACCTAGTTCTCAGGTTAGATTAACGAGAGATAAGGCTCGAAGTATATAATTTAGCCCTTTATACTATAACCTGGTTCTTACATGCTGGAGGTCCAGGCGGCATCTTTGTTCCATTGGACTTTTTGTGAGTGTAATTAAACACCAGTAGCCCAGCTATGCCAGCTCCAAGGTAAACACTCGACTGTAGTTCGACCCTGCAAGATCCAACAATGTCATTGAGGATTGATTTTGTAGTCGAAAGGAACTAACCTCCAGTATATCTGGCGAGACTTCACCAGCGGATGTTTACACTTTCACGACAGTCGATCTTTGCTACGAGCTCGCAACAGGAAGACCGTTGTATGAAAAGGTGATGCACGGTGAACATGACATAAATTGTTCGTTTCGTTATTTGAGCATTGCATGTCGAAGATAGGATGTGAAACAAAATTTGGTTACATGGACTATAGTTCCCAACATTTATGATAGTGGAGTTTTTTGAAAATATCGAACGCTGCTTATTAATGATTAGAAAATAAATATAACAAAGAAATCCAATGTGTAGAGAGAATTATCAATTCCCTGTTTAGAAATTTTGTAATTTGGTGTATGAAAATTAATTTTAATATTACGAGATTTTTTATAAATAATTATGAAAAATTAATCTACACCTACAGAAATTTTTAATCTGTTTTTCATAAAACGAAATATAAAAGAACAATTACGTATCAATCCGCAGAGGACATTATTGCATGTTTCATTCTCGTGCGGCGGCGAGATATGAAGATTACTTTTGCATGGAGAGATCAAGCAAAATACCATCACGTGCATTGGTAAGTTGAATGTAAAATTATATTTAATACTAAGAATGGGGAGTGAAAATAAACAAATGGATGGTCCCAGTTGCCTTGGTATTTAAAATTATATTTAATAGTAAGACTGGGGAGTGAAAATAAACAAATGGATGCTCATAGTTGCCTTGGTATTTCATAGCTATCGTGACTGCTGTCGTTAACTGTTTCGACTGTCTCGCATCCCAATGTAAATGTTACAATACCAAAATCTGCGAATGGATAGTGAACGGCCTTTGACATTAGGGGGTTTCAAGAATCCCTTTCCCGCTTCCGTCAAGGAGAATCTATTAGTTTTCATTTGTATGGGAAAATCTCTTGTAACGTCTTGCACGTGCATTTTACGGGTCATGAGAAACACGACCTGTAAATTTTGATGGGATATGGGGTGATTCATAAAATTTAAACTTAAAAAAATTGGTCCAAGAAAGCGTCTTAAAAACTAGATTGAAACCCTAAAATTTTATGGTAAGTATTGTGGTTCATAACATTTAAGTATCGAAAAAATGATCCGAGAAGTGATAAAAAGAAGCATCCATAACCCTGAACTTTTATGATAAGTTTCATAAATGGAACTGTTTTGATGTGCAGACCCCATAAATGAACTCAAGGGATCCTTGGGGAATGTCCAATTCCCTTAAAGTTCGTTTTTCAAACCTCGTATGGTACAGGACTGTGTTTAATTGTGTTAACTGCCGCTATACTGTGGCGTGCCCCAATGTTTATCATATCAACTAGTAATTAGGCATTGGTCGCCCCTATCTTCTCCACATGGCCGGATGTGGTCGTTCATACAGAGGTTAATATGGAGATTAAAATTGAAATATCCAATGGAATAGACCAGGAAAAGTAATCGAGAAAAAAAGGGGACACAACCGAAAACCGAACTGCTCGAGAGGAAGAGGGAAAGATAATAAATACTAGGTCTGTAAGTTAGAGAAGCCTCGAGAAGAAACTACATGAGAAGTTGAGAGGGAAAGGAGATTAAGAGTTGCCCAAATTGAGTAGACGGGAAAAGGAAATTGATTTTTATTTACATATTTGAAAATTTAACACAAAAACTAAAGCTGAAGTTTGCTCTATGAAGAATGGTAGATAGAAAGCAATTTGAAGGATTCAATGAAAACATTATCGAGAAAATGTGAAAAGAATAAAACAAAATCCTATTGATAAAAGATAAAGATATGTAGAGACGAAGTTATTTATTTTCATTGAGTTTGATAATGAAAAAAGGCGACCGCATAAGAAGAATGAAGGATGGGAAGACCCCATCAAGCCGTACAGGGGAGAGACAAAAAAGGTAAGTTTGTTAATACCCTTTAGTTATTTCCTCTCCATGGCTAATTTCATTTTTCGTTTCCGAAAGTGAGTGCAAGAACCGATCCTGTCGAAAACATCATATGGAGTGTGTGGATTCGCTAGTCTGCTCCTGTATTTACAGGGATGTTCGCGTTCGACTACCTTCGAGACTCCCGTGCCGCTTAATTATTTGAGATGGATCTAAAGATCTCCACTGGCCCCCAGCAACTCTGATTACAAAAGTTCTCCCAAAACCCGCTTTGAGACATCTTCACCTACTAATGCACTTTTCGAGCTCAACTTTTAACCAATTCAACTCCAGCTTCCAGGTAAACGTTGGATGGCAAACGTGGAGTGAGTACAACTTTTAAAGGAGTTCTTGTAGCTAACGTGACACCAAACTTTTCGCCCACATCCACATCCTCGGGCTTCACACCATCTGGAAGAGATAAATCGCAAGTGTGAAGAAGTTGGGCCAAAGTCAATTCGACCACCAGTAGAGCATAGTCCATTCCGGGACACATTCTTCGACCGGCGCCAAACGGTATGAGCTTGAAGTCGTCACCTTTCAGGCCCTGCGCGGTATTTTTAGCGTTCATGAACCTGCTGGGGTCGAATTTCAAGGGATTCTCCCAAATATCCGGAGACCTGTGGATAGCATAAAGGTTCACAAGGACTCTGGTTTTGTTGGGAATGTCATAACCAGCGATTTTGGTGGCCTCGATGTTCTCGTGTGGAGCCAAAAATGGTACTGCAGGATGCAGTCGGAAGGACTCTTTTAACATTGCTTTCAAGTAAGGGAGGCGAGCAAGGTCCGATTCCTTCACCATCTTGTTCTTCCCTATCACGGTGTCTAGTTCGTCTTGTACTTTGAATCTCACTTCTGGATGTCGCATGAGCTCAACTAATGTCCACTGCATTTGTGCTGCAGAACTGTCAATTCCTCCTAATGTCAAGTCCTGCAGTTCAGCACATGAACACCATTTAATTTAAGTTTGACTGAGTATGGCATAATCATCCTCTTAACTTCCTTTTCCTTTAATAATTTGGAAGTCCTCCGTGTTTGATTATCACCGAACTCCCTATAGATACTAAGTCTTACACTGTAGGCAAATCCTATGTTAAAACTGAATTAGAGATTTGGACGAAACTCCAGCAAGCAACAGATAAAGCTAGAGAAGAGTGACAATAGTTCGAAATTCAACTCCGCCGTTACTAATGAACAAAAAGTCAGGGCAGTATCCTTGTATTCATCAGTATCCATCAGGCACTGAGGATTCTTGTGACATTAGTTGAATCTACTTCATATTCCGCTTCCTCTCCAGTGTAGTAATTCTACACGTAATTCACAGAAGGTAGGAAGAATATGAATATGAATATGATTATGATGATGATTTATAACCTGCTTTAAAATTTCGTATTGGTCACAGCTAGCTACAATCAGCTGTAAACTGGAAGTGCGCAGATGTTTCGTCGCACTCACTCTCTCGCTCTACTTCTTCAGTAACCATTTCACAGACAATGTTCTCAATATTTCAATGACGTTTGAACGAGTGAGGAAGCTAATGGATACTGCTTTCCTTAAATGATTACGAGAAGTTGACTTTCACAAGCCATAGTGCGCATACCGAAGACATAGTACAAGAATTGTTATACAATGATACTTACAACAAGAAACAGAATACGGTCTAAGTTTCGCAGACACAATTTAAAATTTAAAACTTAGCATGGAGCGCACAGTATTTACAAACAGATTCAAACAAGCGACAATATTTGGAAACTAAAAGATAAATACCTGCAGAAAAGCCTTCACTTGCAGTTCCGACAGAGAGTGGCCATCTTCGTCTACTGGCAGTGACAGCAGCACATCTACGAAATCTTCCTCCCCGACTTCAGCGCGACCTCTTCGTTTGTGCTCGTCGATAACAGCAGTCAAGAATTCATTGAATTCGCCCCTCAACCTTAATAAATGTCTTTCGCAGCCACCAATGTCAAATCTTCGTAGATAAGGAAGGTAATCCCCAATAATAACGGACCCAGCCACTGCCGCCCATTCAGCTGCAATCTCGTGAAAATTTCTGGCTTGAGTGGACCCATCTGCATTTTTCATTTTCAAACCGTAGTAGCTCTTGCCGTACAGTATTCTGCTCACATTGTTGAAGTTCATCTCTGTGATTTTACCGTCCAGGTGTACTGGTTTGCCTCCTCGACTTTCTTGTAACAGTTCCTGCAGGAAAGATCTTATCTCTTCTTGGCGAACATCCTGCGGTCCAATTAGCAGAATCAGCAGCATGTCTATCCTGCCATTCATCTCGCCTGTGCTACCTGAGCATTGGCAACATGACGATCTGTATCAATTAATATAGCTAGAGAAATCGATCTTCAAGCCTGCCTAAGAAACTCGACCTGATTCTTCCACGATCTGAAATAACGATCCGCCTATTCGCCTTTGCCATGACATCTAGAACCGTTTAGACGATATACTTGACCTCTTACATCGGAGGCGTGTTGAAGGCGAACAGTTCACTCTCCTTCTTACTGTTGGCTGGCATAGAACTTGCTCGTATTCAAGATTGTCATAAGTTTCCAATGTGAAGATACTTTGGTGGGAAACTGGAAAGTTGAGGATCGGAATTGGTACAATCACACCCACACATAACATTCCGCGTATCTTCTACCTGTAGAGACCATAGATCTAGATGTAGGCAGAAGAAAATTGTATTACATAATAGGCACCGCTCAATCTGTCGAAAGCTAACTTGTCCAGAAAGATGTGTACGTGAACGTCATCCCCAGACACAAAAGGTGTTTGTTCCCTACCTTAAAATGTTCTATGCGTTTCGGAGTGAACAGAGAGTTGATACATGTCTTTCGGAGCAACCGGAAGGTAGGACCAAGCGGTGCGAAGAGGAGGTCTTGACGGTTGTAGAAGAAAATTTCGCCTGTGACAGTGTCAGGACGCGAAGCAAACAGCTGATCCTGAGTCCGAAGAACCTCCTTTGCTATCTCTGGACTTTGAACGACAATTGTTGGAACGGAGCCTAACTGCATGAACATGAGCGGGCCGTACTTCTTCGTCAAGTTCATCAACGATTGGTGTGGCAAGTCACCCATTTGTGGAAGATTTCCAATGAATGGGTATGCTGGAGGTCCAGGCGGCAGCTTCGTTCCATCGGACTTTTTCTGAATGTAATTAAACACTAACAGCCCAGCTATGGCAGCTGTGAGATAGTATAATCCACTGTAGTTCGACTCTGCAAGATCTAACGATGTCATTGTGGATTGATTTTGCGGCCGAACGGAAGTAATCTCCAGTATATCTGGGGTGACTTCACGTGTGGATGTTTAGCCTCTCACGACAGTCGATCTTTCTTCGAGTTTTGTGTTTGATTTGCACTCTTATCTACGAGCTCGCTACAGGAACATCGTGTACTCCACACACATATGTAGCTTGCCGAGAGATGTGTTCTTGATGTAATAATGTAGTCTGCAGTGGCCTGGACACTGCTGTAAGAACATAGTCTGCAGTGGTCCTGGACACTGCTGTAAGAACATAGTCTGCAGTGGTCCTGGACACTGCTGTAAGAACGTTGTCTGCAGTAGTCCTGGACACTGCTGTAAGAACATAGTCTGCAGTGGTCATGGACACTACTCATACCATTTCACCTTTCCTCACGTCGAAACGAATTCAGTTAGGCCAATCGTGAGCAGGACTTCACGGATGATCTGGTATATTTTCACCCGGGTGTACGAGGAATTGACTCGTAAAGTTTAGAGTCTTTGTTCATGTCAAAAGAAATTTGATTAGTTGATTTATTAATTGATTAGTTATCAAGTCTTTTTGGAGACTCAAAAATACTTTTACAGATCTATTCATTTTTAGAGCACCTAGCCTCTACATGGTGTTCCATTAGCATACGTGGAGGATCATTCCACTTCAACCCAGAAATACCTGGCAGCCCTTCTGTTAATGTACATTCAAGGGAAAATTTGATCAAGCGAAAGTTTGATAAATGCGCCTGTAGTTTTCATTATTTTGAAATACAACCTGGATGTTCATATAATTAGAAATATGCCCCTCGCTACTATAAGATGCACCATCTTCCCAGTAAGACGCACCCTCAAATGGACCGAAAACTCCGTTGCCTAAATTCTTTTGACCGTCCAACGATTGGACACAAATCCCTTGTTTTCTCACCCCGTATTCTCGTGTTCCCCATATTTTTTCAGTGAATTGCAACGCTGGATGACTCTGGTCCAGGAGCTCATGTTTCTGGACTGTGGAGCTTACGTGAGTTTAGTTGCTTTTCTATAAGTTGCCTTTGTATAAGCCTTTTCCTTTTTCCCTCAGGGTAAACTATTTGGCCTTTGGGGTTTATCCTTTATTTGGTTAATACCATTATGCTATGTTTCTCAAATTAAAACCCCTTACTACATGGGATATCTTTTGTTCATTCTAACATTTACATTCCTATCCTTGACCTATTCACTGCAGTATTAGATAAGTATAAAATTTTTTTGTCACTTTGCCAGAAAATGTTTCTCATCTATCTCATGTTTTCTCATGAATGCTCTCCATAGTACAAAAGGAACTTTCTATTGCTCATTAATGTTCCGTACATAATACAAAAGAGTTGTCTTGTTTTGCTAATATGATTTCATTCAAAAAATATATATATATATACTAAATCCCAACACAACCAGAAAACTCTAAAATGTTTTAGAATGGTCGTTCCTCTCTTTCTAATCCTGTACATAGTACAAAAGAAGCTTTCTACTACTCATTAAAGCTCTGTACATAATACAAAGGAGTTGTCTTGTTTTTGTGATATGATTTCATTTAGAAAGTATATACAACAAAAGTCCTCGAATAGCTCCCGAGGACATTCTCAAAATTTTAGATATGTTATTTATTTGTGGATATATGGAAAGATCGATATATGTTTCTACATATTTTCTACAACCGATAAGTGAAACTATTTTCCTTCTTAGCGATACTACCTTCATTACAGATCTTACCTGACTGTAATTATTTTGATGCAATTATTTTAATTTATCTTATTTTCCTTAAGAAGACATTGATTACCTGAGTTGCTTTGTTTTTTTCATTTCAAGAGTTTTTGACACCATCTGAATAATGAATATAGAAAGTTGTTTAATTGATGCACAAGATCTTCACTAAATAATAGAATAGTTGATGTCATTGCGAAGCTCATTTTTGAGACAATTAGTATTAGTTTCTTGGAATATTAGTATACTTTTCTCAATTCTATCTGTAGAATGGGGTGCTCTTTGAATGTGCAGGTTTTTCTTGAGACTTAGGAAAGTGAAGTACATTGTAAAATTGTGTTTATTGTAGACTCAAAGTGAACAAAATGGTGGACTTCAACTTGATATTGTCTAAGGCAAGAAGGTGGAAATTAATAAACCAAATCAAGTTCATAATGTTTAGCAGCTACTTTAAAGTAGCCTTAAATAAAACCCTATATGCAAGTTTGTTATGGAACTAAATGCTAGCAAGAGCTCTAAGGTAAAGTTCAATATCTCCTCACAAGCACAAGATCATATCATAAGGAGCAGGTTTAGAACGGAGAAAAAAAATCAAGGAAAGATAATGTTTCAAGTTGGCTTTCTTATGTTTATATTCTTAGCACCATTGTAGTACTTTGCCTTTCTTTCTTTGGGAACACACTAGGTGCCTAGTTGTGGAGTTTACGGATCAGAGGTCATGTATAGATTTGTCACTACCAATCTGAGCACATGTGTTGCCTGGTCACTGAAACCTTTTACTCTTGTTTCTAGTATTCCTTCTACCATATAAAGGAGTAATGTGCAACCTAACATGTCATCACGACACTCACTCTTGGTCATCACTTCCAACGTTACCAAGGAAAAAAACATAGCACACTCAGAAGGAAGGAATCTAAGTGCAACACCCGCACACCAATCCAAGCCAACTGGGCATACAAATAGGCATGCAAGCACAAAGAGGATCCAATCACAATAATTTAGCAACAACTCTCTATGTCTTTTTGTCAAAAATGAGCTTCAAAGCCTCATTTCTTTTTCCTCACACTAATTTCAATTTATACTCCAAGTTTTCTCCAATATGTTCTTCAGATTTCAACCAATTTCTAATCCAAGTGGGGAAATTCTATGTCTTTTTGATGTGGAAAACTCTTTGCAACTCATATGGACATAAATTTTTCTTTGTGAGTTGGATTCAGAAGTTCTAGAACTCAATGGAAAGCTTGTGAGATAAGCTTTCCAATGATATAAATAAGACACAATCTGATCATTGCAGCTCTCTTGAAAAGGTCTCAAAATTGTCTAGCTTTTGTAGGTTTTCACCCTAATTTTGAAATCCCTATAATTGATGCTGTGTCTCGGTAATTTTCATCAGATTTCTAGACCAAAGATACACATAGTTCTCAAAGCCACTCTTATAACTTAAAATCTTCAATCATGGTCACAAATATGGAAGAGTTTGCATTTAGTAGTGATTGAAGGTATAAATGCTCTTATTGAGCATATGATATTATTTTTAGTGGAACTTATTGCATTAGTTCTCACTCTCTATAGACTTTGAGCCAACCAAATATTCTATAGTAGTTATTTGTGCTCTTCTCTAAATCCTTACAAAGTTTGATGTCTCAATCCAACTCCAATACCTAGATATAAATCAATTCCTGAGCTGGGCTAATTGGTGAACTCTATAGACCCAGGTATACTTGATCCAAGACACTGAATTTTGTATTTGAAGAATTCACAAATTTTCACAAAAAGCTGCAAATTCTAACCACCGACAATATTGGAAATTTTCATAGCTTGATTTAAACCATAGCTTGAGAAGCAACTAAAATCCCAAACTTGATCGTAATCTTCTCCTTAACAATTTGATCTCAAGAGCTCCAAATTCAATTGATCAGATCTAATTCAAGATTGACTCAAAACTAGAATTTATTGAACTTAATACAATGAACAATTTATCAACTCACTAATGTTATTGACAGATTATGAAAAGATATAATACAACTCTCGGAATTCTCTTGTTTGCTCATCTGAGTGAGAATTCAACTCCCCTGCTTCCATTGACCTTAATTGTAATACCAAGAGCTAGCCATATGATCTCAATGTGAAATTTGGTTTTGTAACATCTAGAATGATGTTAAACATGATGGAAAAAATATATCAGATAGAAGTATCAAAAAATGGGTACTTCTACTAATAGTGCAAAAACTGAAATAAACTTGAAAACCTTAGAACCAATAGCTAGACATATGATTTAAAGGTGAGAATTGGTTTGGGAACATCTAGAAGGATGTTACAAATGATAGAATAAATAGATCAAAAAGAGGTGTCACCAAAAGGGGACTTCCACTAATAGAGTAGGAACCGAAATATGCTTGAAACCTTTGAAGGCAATTTTGGAGGCCTAAACGGATGAATTAGGCCTAAAAATGTGCTCATCCCCCCCTTCCCCCCCCCCCCCCTCCAATGGAGGAGAGGCTGGCCTTCCCTCCCCCTTCTTTGTCTCATTGAGAGCTTTCCAACAATACCTCACCCACGTGATTTTGAGATTCTTACAAGAAGATTCCCTAAAAGATTCCTCCCGGTCAAAGTTTGTTTGACCAACCAGATAGGACCTGGACCGACATGTCACCCATCCAAGTACATAATCCAAGGGTGGAGCTTGCTGACATGTCACCTATCTATGTGCCTAATCCTAGGGTGGAGCTTCCTTGGAGGAGATCCTCTTTCTCTATATAATAAAGAGAAGGTGCTCCTTTGGGGCATCGGATCATTGAGTGTTAAATTTGTGTTTTCTCTCTTCTCTTATCCTCGGAGTATTACATTAATGCACTCAAAATCTACTCAATTCCCTTTGTTTTTGTCTCTCAGTTATACCATGTTATCTCTTCCCTCCAACCATAGTCTAGTCTTCCCAAATGCACTCCCCTAACTCCTTCAATCCTTGAAGAAGTCTAGGCTTCCCTTGTTGGGACACAAACTTTTGCATTCAGCCGCTTCAGTTTTTGACAAATGGACCACACAACTCCACCAAAGCTCATGAACTAATTTAAATCCTTCTTCTTTGCTAAGAGCACATACATTGTTAAATCTCTGACTTGCTTGTAAGTAAGCATTGGAGGGACAATAAGATTTGAGTTTTCCATCATCGACTCCATGAATGTCGCCTTGAAATGTGCCACTATCCAATCCCATAAGCCATTTTAGTGAAAAATTTGAAGCCTCATGAGAAAAGGATTTGGGAATGGTTAATGAAGAGCATGGGACATCTCTTCTCAAATGCTTCCTTTGATGCCCTAGTCTCCACATTTTGCTAAAACTCTCACTCTCAACATCCTCTTCCCACTTGAGACTCCTAAAACTAAAACACCCTCCTTTCTCTCAACTCTCAACCACATATATACATCAGAGCCCTTGAAAAGGATAAAATTATACTCCACATCACCAACCATTTAAATGCACATAGATTGCTCACATTGCAATAGCTCAACCATGGGATACGTCATACAACCTACTCCATCTTTATGGAGATAAACCACACTAGTTTAATTTTTCATGGGCTGCGCATACCACAACATGACATACTGTCCACCATAATTGCCTTCTGAATAGAAGAGGCAATTGTAACATATCTACTATGATTTTCTTGATTTTTAAGATAACAACTCTTTTCACGATATATAATAATACATGAATGTACTTTTATGATATACATTACAAAAAATGAGCATTGTACAATATTTCAAGAGAAAAAAATGTAAAAAACCTCTGATTTTAAAACAGTCTTTGTGGGACTCACCAAGTCACACTTGCAAACAAAAAGACACTCCAAAGTACCATGGGGAAAAATAGGCCAACAACAAGCACCAAAGAAATTAGAGAGTGCAGTCTACTCTTGAACAATGTGGTAGAGGTCATCCAATGGTATATCTTGTAAGTGGGTAGGGAGGACCCTAGCCATGTTGGGTTTGCCTACAATAGCTGGCCATTGGTATAGACCTAAAGCCTGAGTGTGTTGCATTGTGACTGAAACTCGCTGTTGGTAATAAGATGTGAGCATGGCTGGTGAGACAACTAGTGACTTTCTCCTTTGCAAAGAAACTCAAGATGTATCCTTGAGAAGACCATCAAAATGGTAATGTACATGCCCAAAATCTCAATCTCTAGGGGGACAAAGGTATCCGATGATAGCCTGGGGTGCATAGTAGTCCTCTTTGCCCCTAGAGGCAATAGTTGCCATTGCTCCCGCCTATATGCTTGCTCGCGCCAATGACTGTGCTTGTAGAGGGTTTGCCACCACCACGTCATGCAAGGTGCAATGACCATATGTGAAAGTAACAATATGTGCTTGCACCCGGTGAATAGGAGGTCTTGGTAGATCCAACCACCACTCAATCTGAACTTGGGTCCATGTGGCATGCTACATGGCCCCAAGTTTAGGGTTGTAAGAGCTGAGTGACAGTATCACAAATTGAATAATGGACTCTTGTGGGTTCCACACCTACTACACAATGTAAAAAGTGGATCCCATGTTTGTTATGGTGACCCACATGTACACTATGTTGGAAGACCTTCTGCGAGCTGGATATGAAAGACACAATCTTACTCATAATGATGTGGTAAACTATTTGGACGAGAAACAAAAGTCATCCAACCCATAATATCAGAGTTTCCATCTCGATAGCAAATGGTATTGGTTAAAATAAGCACTTCACTAAGTACTAATAGGATGGCATGATGCTTTATTTGGCTTTTAATACCAAAAGCAAATGTTTGACTAACTGGTTTTTGGTTTTAGTCAAGGGATATTTAATTTGTAAATTTCACACATTTGTAGTATGTAAAGTAAAAGTAAATTTTATTTTAACTTGTGAAAAAGGGAGATGAAAAAATTTAAAATTTAAAATTTTATATTAAAATATAGTAATTAATATTTATAGATTTTAAATGTGGATATACCGTTCAATTTGCTCCGGATCTGCTCTGAGTTAGTATGAGTTCCAGATCACATATAAATTTTGCAAAGGATCATTTTCCGTGTGTTTGTGAGACATGTCAATTTCACAAAATAATTCTCTCGGCACGTGTAGAATATTCACCCTCCGGCGTATATTTAGTGATTTCGCAAAATAATTCTCTCACGTGTAGAATATTCACCTCCAATATCTATGTAGTGACTTTGCGGACAACGTTGATCATTGCAAGTGTTTCGAACTCACACCCACGTTCTTGACATGTGATGAGTTCTTACCCATCCTTCGTGTTTTCTACGCGGTCGCCCTTTCCTCTCTTTAAAGTAACTTTGACAATTCGCTTTACACTCGATATTTGTCTGTTGAGAGAGACGTCCATTATTATCTGATTTATGTGGACAGGACAAGTTATGAACTGGATATACATGAGCAATTCTATTCTGAGCAGTCCATCCATGATTATGCTTGGCCATACGGGAGTGAAAGAAATGTTCGAGTAACAGTAAAGGATTCTCCTTGAGAATCTACATAGTAGATTCTCATAGGTGTTCCGTCTCTTTCCAGGTGAGTTCAAAAATAAAAGAGTTACATTACCCACTGAGTGATTAGGGTAACAATAAGTAAAACCTATGATTGTTGAAAATAACTATAACTATAGCTATCGACACTCATATTGTGATCAGTTCTGAGTAAAATAGTTTATAACATAATCAGTTGTAGGGGATAAAGTTATAATAAAGCTGTCCTCCTTGGGCTTCCCATAAGAAGACGAGCATATTATTATGACACAACGTATAAGTTTTCATGTCTCCCGAAAAATAAGTGAATATTATTTAGAATATTGGATAATCAAGAAACTCTGGACCTCAAATTAGCATATTATCAAGAATAAACTCTTGTTCCTTTCTTCCATCTTCCTTCTGGAACCAGCGGCTGCGGTCATGGATTCTATCCGGTCTATTTGAAGTGCTCCACCTCCACTGAAATTTCAGAATTCAAGAGTTAAAATTGTACAGAAGGTAGTTTCTCGGGGGTTTAGTAGAGTGTGAGTGAACAAGACTTAAGTTTGAGATTGAGATTAGCACTACAGATTAGAATCACATACTCAAGTCTAGGAGTTTTGGGAAAACATACAAGATGATGACAAGACAGGTAGCAGATTGGATCGATAAACGCGCTCTACTCTATCTACTCTATCTGCTCGTTCAATGGTACTTTGGCTGCCACAGGCATGTAGTTCAGAGTGAAATGGGATTGGGCATTTTCAACGGGAGCATGTAGACAGGCATTATCACAGTTGGGTGAGAATTGAGCTAGTGGGAACTGAATCAAGAATTGAGAGTGTGGAATGAAGGCCCCATCCTAAATTGATTGCGGACTGTTAAGTTATCTTCTCCAAATACCCGTAGAGTGGGTTTAGGGTGTAAATTGAGGTAAATATATTTGGTGTAAACAAGGAGCATAGTTTAGAGGAGGACAGATCTCCTTGGGTGACATATAGCCCTATTTTACATCTCTCATTTGCTTCTCTTTTGTTACTTTTTGTTTGGTATCCTTATTTTCTTTTCCTTTGGTTTTAGATTTATACTATTTGTTTTGGATGTTTCATCTTTTTTCATGTATTATTCTTTATCTCCTTAGACTTAGGGTTACTTTTAGTAGATTACTTTATTATGCTTCTATTTTGTTCTTTGGCATGGGTAGCTGGAGTGACTATCATAGGCAATGCCCCTCATCTAGCACCCCATACCTCCTATATGCAACTAAGGAGTAGATCTTGACATCAACTCTTTTAGCACACACCATGGCTCAAGTTCAACTCTATAGAGACACTTCTATCTCCTTGTTATGTACTTTAGAAAGTAAACCTACCTTGGTGAAGTCTCTTATGGATAATCTTATACTTATTGTCACATTTATTCCTCATTTCCCTACATTTCCCTACCTCCTTTAGCTCTTTAGATCCACCACCATTACCAGACCAGATTTTTGCACCTGCACCCTTAGCACGTCCCTACTTACTGCCTCACCAACAACCTGCATAGTCTTGTTTTGATTGACCGTGAGTGGATATTTATCCAGTATAATACCAAGGATGATCTTGATGTTTAGGGATGAGAGCAAAGTCCACTTCTCCACCTAACCTCTCAAATCTCCTTTGTACTCTTATACTTTCTTTTCAAGCACCACTAGACTCTGAATCCTAGTTACACTCTCTTAATCCTATTCATATATTCCTACCAAGTTATCTAGATCTTGCATGTATGTTAGGATCCCTATGTCTCTACAACATGTAGCGGGTTCCCTGCTTTCCATAGTATTGCAAGCTCTTTTGGTAGATAATAATGAGTGGATGTCTCTACTTGGACCTTATTAGGCTTCTTTCCATGGTGGACTTTACTCCTTTCTGCCCTTGAGGATGCATCAGGACATTATAAGACCACATTCTAAATTATTAGCTTTTGTGAGAGGATTGGCCAGTTTTACAAGACAAGTACACCATCTGGACCCAAGCAATATCTAGATAGATCACAAAGTCCACATAGTCCCATGCCTTGATGTCATGCATATAAACATTTCTACACAACATACATTGTTGTCAATATCATACACTATAGAAGCACAACTCATATAAGAAGTCAACCACAAACTATGAAGTGCTACAATAATCAAGAATCAGCAATCAAAACTCAAATTGTATACAATTTGCCAATAGGCACTAATTACACTCATTGATAAAAACACACTCTAGCATAAAGATCAAGGTTGCACTTGGTATCTCTGTCTATCATAGCCAAGAGCTCAAAAGCTCAACATAGAAGAAGTGAGCTCCCTAGTGTTCCACTTCAAGGTATACCTCTCCTTGGAGAGCCAAGGAGGCAAAGGAGTCTAGTTTTATCACTTATGGTTGACTAAAATGCAATATATCGGTAATAACTAGATCATTCCTACAAAGATATAATTTGAAAATGACTAGACTTGAAGGAAAGTATCACTATTGAATTCTTTATTATTACCTATTTAACTTCTTGAGCAAAAACCAATCATAAAAGAGTGTAGTGTCACCAAGGAGGTGCACTATAGTAAATCACAAAGGAAAAATCACAGTCACAAAATCACATTCCAACTAAACTTCTAAAAGTCATGATCTAATCCTATAAAGAAGCTATTTGACTACAAAGATTCCTTCTCTAAAGAGCAAGTTCTACTTTTCTTAAATGAAAAATCTTCTCACAAAGGATCTTTGCATCAGTGCTTATTCTTTGCTTTGTATTTGCTAACTACTATCAACACTATAGGTCACTTAAGTCACCTCAAGACTTTACTTCAAGGGCGTTGCACCAAGGACCAAACACAAGGCCCTTAATACTCTTGCTACAAAGATTCCTCAACATACACACTACAAAGAACTGACATTGGTAATCAAAACTAAGCAAAAGTGACAAAGAGCTTTATTCTCTTTCACTTGTATTTATCTTTGTTTGAGAAAATGAGAATTTGCATTGAATAACAACACTCAATAGCAAAAAATCCAGTCAAAATCTAAGAAATTTAATGGCTAATAGGCTGACAACTACAACTATCTCTACCAAAACTACAATTGTCAACAACAATTACAATGGAGGTCTTCTTATCCCTTTATCATGTATAAGGTCTTATCTTGGTTATTTATAATTATTACTCACTTGTCTTTTGAGGATAATAATTATTCTCCAAAGAATGTTCCTATTACTTATCTTCTTTGGGTTTTCTACTACAAAGATCCTACTAAGAAGAATCCTAACTACTATAATAATATGGAGTTAGCCAAAGAGTTAGTATGAGCAAATGAGTTAGCTGAATTAGATAATTAGAGCAAAAGGAGATAAAACTAAGATAATCTAAGAATATTCTAGAAGCATCTAGGAAGCTTATTTGCAAGAAGCTTTTAAGAACTTCATAATATTTTAGTAGTTGGTATGCCAAGTTAGTAGCTATCTTAGCTTGTATACCAAGTAGATGGTTAGCTTGGCGTGCATTCCAAGCAAGAAGGCTTCTAGAAGGAACCTTCTTGGGAGCAAAACATCATTTCTAGCAATTCATCACTTCTTGTTATAGCTATTGCATGATTGTTTGAATGTGGTCGCATTGTCTAATGAACTACTGATTGTCTTGATAACTTACCGAGAGTGGTGGACATGCTGCATCTATGTGTTATCCTAGATAATTGCAAGAAGGCAATGTGGTAGAGAAGTAGTTATGGCAGTGATGCCCAAAAGTATCATTGATATGTACTAAAAAATTCTAATTCTCCAAGGATATGAGACCCAAGAAGAAACACACCATGAGAAACACACTATTTCACACTCAAACCCCCGATGCCCCAAAGGAGCACCTTCTCTTTATTATATAGACAAAGAGGATCTCCTCCAAGGAAGCTCCACCCTAGGATTAGGCACATAGATAGGTGACATGTCAGCAAGCTCCACCCTTGGATTACTTACTTATATAGATGACATGTCAGTCCTGGTCCTATCTGGTTGGTCAAACAAGCTTTGATCAGATGGAATCTTTTAGGGAATCTTCTTGTAGGAATCTTAGAATCACATGGGTAAGGTACCATTGGAAAGCTCTTGACAAGACAAAGCAAAGGGGATGGAAGGCCAACCTTTCATCCACTGGGGGGGGGGGAATTTGTACATTTTCAAGGCCTAATTCATCCATTTAGGCCCCAAGAATGCCTTCAAAGATTTCAGGCATATTTTGGTTCTTAATCTATTAATAGAAGTCCCCTTTTGGAGATACCTCTTTCTGATCTATTCAGTCCATCATGTGTTACATCCTTCCATATGTTACCAAACTAATTCTCACCTTTAAATCATATGTCTAGCTATTGGTTCTAAGGTTTTCAAGTCTATTTTGATTCTTGCCCTATTAGTAGAAGTACTCTTTTGGTGATACTTCTATCTGATCTATTTTGACCATCATGTATACATCATTCTAGATATTACCAAACCAAATTTCACATCTAGATTATATGTCTAGCTCTTGGTATTACACAAATCAAGCATCTTACTCAATTGATGAAAGAGAAAGATCATGACGAACAACAATAAGAGCAATTGGAGAGAAAAGTGTTTTGCAAAGGAGAAGATTGAATTTGATTTCAAAAACAAAGGTATTTGAAGACAAGAATAAAATGGATGCAATAGGGAACTTTTTGTTTGATTATGAATGTAAGTTTGATTATGAATCTAGATGATTAGAGATGAATCCTCTTTGATTCAAGTCATATAGATGGAGTGGTAAAACTATTGTGGCAATTTGGGGTAAATCATACTCAATGGCAATTTTTTGCTCCAATTTTGACCTAGGAAGACTTCAAGATTGCATTCTTTGGGAGATTCCAAGCCATGAATGTTACACAAGATTCATTGTTGAAATGGAAACAAGTTGTTTTATGAGGGGTTATATTTCTCAATTCCAAAATACCATGATGTTTATTCTAGACATACAAGTAGGCAAAGACTTATATTGGTTTTTGAGAGGCTTGAAATCAAACACCAAATTGAAAGTCACTATCCATGAATCCAAACATCTAGAAGAAGCCATACAAATGGTTGAGCATTTTGACTCCTTGATTGCTACAACTTGGTGTCATCCTAGACCTCTATAGAACTTACAACCATACCACGTACAAGTGGATGAGCCGTCACCAGTGGAGATTGATGTCATCCACCAAAGACCACTTGGCTTGGCATGGCAGATTGAGAGAAACTACAACAAAATGGTGGTTTTTTATTGTTGTTGAATTGGATATCGTAATATTGAATGTCCAAACAAGAATAGACAACCTTGACCAACTGCCCAAATAAAGTTTTTGGAGTATGATGATCAAAGAAACAATAGTCCCAATAGGAGATATTGAACCACTTATTGGAAATATGATAAGTTTCAATAGGATTGAAAGCTCTACCTTGCAATTTTGATCCACTTGCAAGGTATGTTATCAGACTATGATTGCAAAATTTTGGTTGATTATAAGAGTTTGAGAACTATCTATCCATAAAACTAGCAAAGGAATTAGTTATTCTTATAAATTTGATATTAGATAGCAAATTGATGATGTTAGATGATAGAAAGAGTTCTACATTCCTACCCTCATACCTTCTTGTATTCTATATTAGGAAAGAGCATTTTGAGTACATAAGATTTGTAGTAACTCCCTTACAATATTCTAGA
Organism: Lunularia cruciata; assembly: GCA_948567375.1. Lineage (NCBI taxonomy): Eukaryota > Viridiplantae > Streptophyta > Marchantiopsida > Lunulariales > Lunulariaceae > Lunularia > Lunularia cruciata. The sequence goes on along the minus strand of OX419757.1, from coordinate 16,598,972 downwards.
TCTTCCTTGGCTTTAAGCCATAATTTCATTAGACCTAGCAACAAATTCAAGTCCAACACTAAGGTAAGAATTATTAATTAGATTACTAGCACCTATGAGGAAGAAACCTAAGTATAATTAATCCCAATATAGAAAGTTTGTTAGTGTAGCAATTGTAGAGCAAGCTCTGGGAGAAGAATATTTTTTTGCGGTGTGGATCAAACCTATTATGCAAGGGAGCTTTGATGAAGACAACATCCTTAAAAGGCATTTTGATCAAATCCTATGGGAATTTATAGATATATTTCTAAATGATCTTCCAAAAGAAGGCCATATGATCAAGGTATGCTCTTCAAGATTGTGATACTACTAAGTAGTACTCCAATGAGTGGACCACTCCATTGGCTCATACAAAGGAGTTAGAAGAACTTCATATAACATTAACCAAGTTGTTGGAGAAGGATTTCATATGATATAATATATTTGCTTGAGGAGCATTGGTACTCTTTGTACCAAAGAAGGATGGATTGCTTTGATTCTTTAGTGATTATTGTAGCTTTAATAAACATACTATGAAGAATGTGTATCCCTTGCATAAAATTGATGACTTGTTGGATCAATTAAGTGGAGCATATTACTTCATAGATTTAGATCTTCAAAGCAATGTCATGTTGTGTTTTGTGTAACCCATGAAAAAGTAAAGTAATATGGTTTATCTCCATAAAGATGTAGTAGGTTGTATGACGGATCCCATGATTGAGCTATTGCCATGTGAGCAATCTATGTGCATTTAAGTGGCAGGCCATGTGGAGTATGATCTTATCTTGTTCAAGAGCTCTGATGTATATAGGTGGTGGAGAGGTGAGAGGGGAGGGTCTTTATAGTTTTAGGAGTCTCAAGCAGGAGGAGGACGTGGAGAGTGAGAGTTTTAGCAGAACATAGACACTAGGGCATTGGAGTAAGCATTTGAGCAAGACATGTCCATGCTCTTGATCTGCCACTCTTGGATCATTTCTTCATCAATCTTCAGAGTTTACACCATGATGGCTTATAGGACCGGATGGTGGTACACTTTGGAGTGGCATTCATGAAGTCAATGATGTGAAACCCATATCCTATCATCCTTCTAGTACTTACTTATGAGCAAGTCTTGGACTTAAAAATTTATGTGCTCTTATAGGGAAAAAAAATCCAAATTTTCATGAGCTTCAAGGTGGAGTTGTGGTGATCTATTTGTCAAAAAGGGAAGAGGCTAAATGATAAATTTACAAGAGTTTGGGTCCCAATCGGGGAAGCCTAGACTTCTTCAAGGATTGAAGGAGTTTGGGGAGATCATTTGGAGAAAGAAGACCAAGGTTGGAGAGAAGAGCTCATAGAGTACAATCAAGAGACAAAAATCAAGGGAATTGAGCAAACTTTGAGTGAATTAGGGTCAATTGAAGCATATGGGATCAAAATACTCTCTTAGATGAGCAAACAAGAGAATTTTGAGAGTTGTGTCATATCTTTTCATGATCTATTTATGGGAATAGTGAGTTGATAAAGTTCTCTCTATATTGAGCTCACTGAATTCTTCTTTTGAGTCAATCTTAAATTATATTTGATTAATTGAAGTTGGAGCACTAGAGATCAAATTGTTGAAGAGAAGGTTATGATCAGGTTTGGTTGCTTCTCAGGCTATGGCATGAATCAAGCTATGAAAATTTCAAATATTGTTGGTGGTTAGAGTTTACACTTTTGTGTGAAAATTTATGAATTCCTCAAATAGAGAATTTAGGGTCTTGGATCAAGTATACATGGGTCTATAGAGCTCACAAGTTAGCCCAACTCAGGAATTGATCCACATCTAAATTGGGATTGGATTGAGCCATCAAACTTCATAAGAGCTTAAAAAAGAGCACAAATAGCTATTTTGAAAAATTTTCTTGGTTGTGGGTCCATAGAGAGTGAGAATTAATGCAATAATTTACATTAAAAATACTATTGTTTGCTCAATATAAGCATTTCTACCTTCAATCACTATAAATGCCAACTCTTCCATTTTTTGACCATGATTGAATATTCTAGATGACTAGAGTGGCTTTTGAGGACTATGTGTATCTTTGATCTAGAAATCTAGCAGGAATTGCCAATACCCAAGAGAAAACCCTCAATTAGGGATTTCAAATGGTGAATACAGACAAAAAGTTGGCCAAGTTTGAGACCTTGTCAAGGAGCTATAGTGGTAAAATTGTAGCTTATGTCAAATCATTAGAAAGCTTATTTTATAGGCTTTTCATTGAATTCCAAAACACTTGAATCCAAGTCACAAAGAAAATTTTATATCCATATGAGTTGCATAGAGTTTTCCCTATAAAAGAGATATAGAATTTCTCCATTTGGATTAGAAATTGGTTGAAATCTGAAGTACATGTTGGAGGTAGCTTGAAGTACATGTTGAAATTAGCTTGGAAACAAAGCAAGAAGGCTCTAAAGCTCATTTTCAACAAAAAAGCATAGAGAGTTGTTGAATTCTTGATTGGATCCTCTTTGTGCTTGCATGCATATTTGTATGCCTAGTTGGCTTGGATTGGTGTGCAAGCATTGCGCTTAGGTCCCTTCCTTCTAGGTATACTATGCTCTTTTTCCTTGGTAATGTCGGAAGTGATGGCCAACAAGTTAGGAGTGCATGTTGTAATGATAGGTTACTCCACTATCCGATAGAAGGAATACTAAAAATAAGAGTAAAAGGTTTCAATGATTAGGCAAAAATATGCTCAGACTAGTAGTGAAAAATCTACACAAAAGCCTTTGATCCATAAAATCCTCAACTAGGCACCCACTGTGTTCCAAAAGAGAGAAAGGAAAAGTAAGACAATAGCTATTGGAAAATTTCAATTGATCTGCAAAGATATGCAAAAGATTACTTTTTGTACAAGGTATGTGCATTCTGAATGGAGAGTTTTGCCTTTTGGGCTCACTTATGCTTTGGAAATTTTCATGGATCAAATGCAATGGGTGCTGAGGAGCTATTAGTTTGATACATGGTAGGTTTCTTGGAAGGCATTTCAGTTTATAGTTAAGGTAAAACACAAGAACCACACAAGAGAAGTCTTAAGATGGCTATGATAATGGAAGTTCTACTATAAGAAGTCCAAGTATATCTTTTGGCAAAAAGAAATTATCTTCTTGGACCATAAGGTTTCAATTGGAGGAAAAAAGATGGAAGAGGAGAAATCAAGGTAATTATTAATTAGCCTACACCTAAAAATACCACAAAAGTTCAAGGATTTAATGGATTGGCAAGTTTTTATTGATGATATATCCACTATTATGCTCATGTAGCCACACCATTAAGGATCTCTTTGGAAAGACAACAAGCTTCAATTGGACCACAATGCTAGAAGAAGCATTCAAGTGGGAGTTGAACTCTTGCTACTAATGGTATTGATACTAGTTAGCACTTGTGGAAGTTGAACTCCAACATTTTTTTTTAGCACACAACTGTTGAAGATTCTGATCCAATCTTCTTGATGGTTTTGACCTTAAGGCTTAAGCAATGATGAATCTCACCAAGATCACTCACAACAAACCAAGAGGACATTTTGGACTTGAAAAATTGAAGGAGTGGAATAAGATCAGTTGCAATAAGTGTATCATCAATGAACAAGGTAAGGATAAGGAAATGGTTGTCTATGTGCAAGTAATGTACATTACTATCTAAAATTGATTTATTGAGACAAAGAGAACTTAAGGAAGCATTAATAACATGATACCACTCTCTTGGTGACTACTTGAGCCTATAAAGGGCCTTTTGTAATATGCAAACAAGGAAAGGTTGGGGAGCAGAAATGCCCTTTGGAACTTGCATATAGAGTTCTTCAAACAAGGTTCCATTTTAAAAAAGTAGTTTTAATGTGCAAATGTGCAGATTTTGTTATGCATGAATAACAAATATTAGTATGATAGACTGAAGACATATGACTGGAGAGAAAGTGTCTATGTAGTCAAGGTGATACATTTGGGTAAATTCTTGAGCAACCAGTCATGCTTTGCACCATGATACATTTGGGTAAATCCTTGAGCAACAAGTCATGCTTTGCACCAATCTATGAAACCATTTGGTTTCAATTTGAGCTTAAACAACCATTTGCAAGTGATGGGGCAACAACCAAGGTGTAACTTGGTGAATACCCAAGTTTATTTGGGCATGGGATTGCAGTTTGTCTTGAACTGCTACTTTCTTATAATAAGCTTAAGGTGAGTCCATAGCCTTTTTAAATGTAGGAGGTTCAAGTGGAACCTTGGGCACACTTGTATGAAGTGCTTATTTCTGAATTTTCTTCGACTTTGGTACCAACATTTCAGATTGATAATTTTATGCATGGTCATGTTTTAGAGGAACTTCCTTATTCCTTTTATTAGACCTGAGCAGCCACCAATTGATGGGTTTTTGAAGAGAAATCTGGGGGTGATGATGATGGTGCTTGAGCATCATTATGTGATGAGGAACTTGTAGAATCTATTCTTAGTTGCTTACCAAAGTTGGAAGCCTTAAGCTTATCTTTAAGGTAGTCCTTAATCAAGGTGAGATGTTCAAAAAAGACTATTGTTGTGGTGAATGGATATGATTGCCTAAGTGAGGCATGAGCTCAAGGCTAGAACTTAAATCCACAACTCTTGGAAAATGATATGGTGAGTTTAATGAGACTATCATGAATAGGAATATTGATGATGTCTTCCAAATTAATAGAGTCAACTTGGATGACCAGCTCCTCATGAATCTTTGATTGTGAATGTAGCATAGGTTCTATGGAGGGCTGAGTCAATAAATTATCTATTGGTCCTGGAACTATTTAAGAAAAGGGATTAGATGGTTGAGGGAGAATTGGCATGGCAATTGGAATAGTATAGGTTTGTGTTGGTTGGGTAGTGAGGTCTAGTGCAATAATGGAGGAGTAGTTTGAGGTGGTGGTGAGGGTCTAGAAGTTACAACAAGGATATATAGTGTGCAATAAAAGAAAGGATCACTTTGTAGAGTTTCCACTAATAATTGATGGCATGTAAGAGTTCTAGATCAAGTTTAGAGCTAACTACTCTTCCTCAAAAACCATATCCTTTGAAGCAAAATCATGCCCATCAGATATTATTTGCACTTTATAGGCCAATGGTATGGTCCAACATTTTGATCACCAACACAACGTAAGAAAATGCACTCTACAATTTGATACTCAAATTTGGTGCAAAGCTCTTTTGGTATTTTAATATACACTTGTAGCCAAAAACTCTAAAATAGGATAAATCATGTCTGTAGCCATGCCAAAGCTTGAAGGGAGTTGTATGTTGGGATATAGCTTTAGTTGGACAGCAATTTTATATGAAATTAGTCCATATCACCACTTCTCCCCAATATTGCTTGGGAAGCTTGGCTTGATGAAGCATGCACCGTGCTGCTTCATATAGTGTCTGGTTTTTCTTTAAGAAACCCCATTCTTTTGAGGTGTGTAGGGAGCTATGATTTTATGTGTAATCATCCATTCTTCACAAAATTTTGTGAATTGGTCAAAGAGATATTCTCCACCTCCGTTAGATTGAAAAATTTGCAGTTTTTGGCTGGTTTGATGTTTTGCCAATGAAGATAAAGGTAAAAAGCCTCAAAGCAATCACTTTTTTGTCAAAGAAGATGGATAGATGCTTAAAAAGAATGAGGCTATAAGTTTCTCAAGGTGTAAGCATGTTCATGAAGAGCAGCATTTGTTGTTGGAGTGTAGTGTCCCCAAGTCATAGTTTCTACTACATCTGCAGCATGTGCTGTAGTTTGTGGGGTTTGTCTGCCCAAGAATTCACAAGGTAAGGAATTTCACTTAAGGGGTCTTGTTGAAGGCCGGAGTGGAAGCTTTCATCTGGAGTGCCGGGCAGAAGCAACTTTAGAGAACATTGTAAACTGCTAGATTTGACCGCAACATGGTCTAGGGTTGCAAGACTACAAGAGTGAAGGCATCTTGATCTGAAGCTAAAAAAGAAACTACCATTGCTATACATTTTGATGTCATAGACTCAACTATGGAATTTCTCTATTGGTTAATATTAAGTGAATATGTGCTTGTGAATCTAACTCCAAAGGCCAAGTTTGCAAGTAGTGTGGAAACTAATAAACATATCCTCCTATGATGATCTGGAGCGTGGATGAGGATGAACCAAGAACTTGAAAGGGGAGGTGACATTGGTTACAAAGACTTTGTTCATCCTAATCATTTGCCTTCAAGTTTGAGTTCTGAAACTGCATACTTGTGTTTTGCCCTCTCTTGGGCTTCAACTTTTGTTTCTAGTTTTTGAAAAGTAAGTTGATTTTCTCAATCAAATGTAGCACATTGCAAGGCTTATGTTGGCTATGCATTATGTGCAGTCACAACCCTCTCCAAAATGTACAAATTATTTTTGAGGGGAAATTTTGTGAATAGTTTGCCTTTAGGGTCAAATAATTGGCATGTGATGTTGAAAATAAGAAAGTGTCATCCCTTTTTATCAAAGGCAGAAATAGAGAAGAGGTACTTTTGAAGATCTAAGACTCATTGCACATCCATTAGTGTGAGAATAGAGCCATTTGGTAGCATGATGTTCACAATTCTCATACCTTTAGTGCACAAAGAAGTGTCTTTGCCAAGGAACACGTGTTTGGTCTAGTTGTCTATTGTGACAACCTGGCAAGTATCACTTTTGCAGTAATCAGTTAAGTAAAGTTCATTCCCGCAAAGGTACTGGTCAGAATTTGTCAAATACAAAGTTAAATGTCACAATGTAGTCCTTCTTGATTTTGTCTTTAATCTCTCAGGTAGCAACTACACCTAGAAGAGAGTAACAAGCACTGATTTGTAGTCTAGTTACGAATTAACACTCCTTAATCACAACTCCAGCAAATCTTTCCAAAAAATCTTGATTGTGATGATTCAAGCTCTCCCAAAAATGGCACTTCACTGCAAAATGACTTCATCTCAAAATTGTGTTCCACCCTTCCACTGAAGGCACAAATTCCTTGATCAAAATTTCCTCACATCAACACTACGCTACACTCACAAATGCAGAATACTATCAACACTACAATTCCTCTCAGATCTGTCAAGGCATTGCTCCGATTGCACTTCACTCAAGATCAAACACACAGAATGAAGATCAAGGCTACGGAATCCAACATCCAATAGGCACTCTTATTCGCACTTCAGAATTTTCCAAACACTCACAAGCACACACACAAAGTTGATACTTGGAATTAAGCTCAAGCAACGAGCAATGCTTCACAACACTTTTCTTTATTTATTCTCAGAAATTATGAGCATTGAACAACATATGACTGCAAATGCCACCTTTAAATAGTGAAGCAATCAACAACTACTAACAAAAATACCATTCTACAACTTTTCTAACCTGTAGATCCGAAATGACAATGCACCTCTTCATATCTACCTCTTCAAATCTCAAATTTGTTACTACTCCAATCCGATGTCTACTTCTTCCTCGGCTTCCAACCCCAATCCCAAAGTAACTTCACATGCTACTCTATCCTCGGGTTTCACAACTACTAATTCCTTTACCAATCCTACTTATTCTTCACTCTGATCTACAATTCCACTAGCAAGTAATCTATCTAACTCCTTATCTCCTAACCCACTCTTCTCTAACATCTCTGATGGTAACTCCGAAGAGATTTGGATTCCTATGTCATCTACTTCGGGTTTTGTCTTACATCCTTCCAAATTTCATCTATCTCCAACTTCACTAAATCTAATCTAATTGTGATATTATCTTCCACTTCTAATATCTTCATATCTACACAAGTTTTGAGACTAATCAGCAAGGCATTCAAGTCTTTATCCTTTGCATTTCTCCTCCTCATCTCTTACACCAACAACTTCAACTCGTGCAACCTTGTTTCTTTGATCCAGACGCTAGCTTCTATACTCAGCATCACATTCATCTTCATTAAAATCTCCTTCAATGGCTCAAGTCTCATTATTCTCTCCCAATCTTGATCTGCAAGCAAGTCTTCCCTATACATTGCCAGTTTTGCCTCAAACTCGGCTTTCACTATTTCCTTCTCCTTCTCCTTCTGAACAATCTTCTCCTCTAGATTATGAAGTATCTTCCTTGGTCTTTCTTCTTCTCTATACCTCAATGTCAGCTGCTTCTTTTCTTCTACACTCTCCATCACTCTATCAAGCTCTTGCTTCTTCTCTGCTACTCTTGCTATAGCATGAATAATTTCTAATCGAGAATCAGCAAACAGCTATTTCAAGATTTCATACTCTGCTATCTGCCTTTCCCTTGCTATGATAAATTTTGCTCTATTATTCTCTCTTTACTCCCCACTTCCCTTTTCAAGTTTTCAATTACTTGATTTTGTACTACTGCATCTACTCATAGTACTTTCCTCTCTTCCTCACCTTGGATTATACTCTTCTTCAACTCCAAGTTCTCTTCTTCTAATCGTGCTAACACCTACAACACAGCCTTCACCTCTGGACACTTTGACTGCATCTCCTTCTTCTTGTGCTCCAAATTTACAAACAACGGGCACACAACCTCCCGCAAATACTCTACTCCTCTATTTGAGTTTACCTTGACTTGCAGACTTTTCTCCTTCTTCGCCTCTTCTTCACTTGACACTCGCCTTCTCAGCCACAATCGCCTTATAGGAATGGATTCTTTGCTCCCCAAACTTCCACTATCTACTTCTCTTACCTTACTCAATCCCACTTCATACTTCACTTTCCTTCTAGAGCGGACTCCTTTTTGAATGGTTGCCCTCTTCTCCTCCTGCTATGGAACTTATGCTTCTACGTGCACTTTACATTCTTCTTCTATTTCCATCTTTCCTTCATCCTCCTCGGGTACCGATTGCATCTCCCCTCCATCTTCACTCTCGCTGCTTGTTTCTCTACTCTGCTACACGAATTCAAGTTCTTCCTCCTTGTCCAAGTCTTCTTCCTTGCACTCGGCCTCTCCTTCCGACTCCTCATCCGATGACACGATTACCACCATGTCTCTCCTCGGGTTTACTTTCCTCATCTTTTGAGGTCTCGTCGCTGCTTCTTCTTCTTTGCCTTGTTGACTCCTCTTCTTTGAATTTGGAGTGTTCACCTTCAACTGCACACTCTACCCCGTCTGCGTGTAATACTCATCACTATGTACTACTGCAAGATGTACTACTACTCATCGGCATCAACATCTCTTCTCAAATCAAGGTGGAAGCGCAACACCATCTTGTGTCACTCTGCCATGCTCAGTAAGTTCAGTCCCAAATAGAAGTGGGCTGCAAACGGCACAATGTAGTGTAGAAGTGTCTTGTCTTGCAAGTTCTACACCATCTGTCTTGCATGCTAATAAAAGCACTTCACCCAATTGATTGGCTCCCTTGCAAACATCTTGTGGAAGAATACCGCTTGATGTTTCATCAGATAAGTGGTTTGCCCTAACTTCAAGATAGCCATCATTGCTACTATGATGCCTCTGTTCATTGGGTCCTTATAGCTCTTGACTTTGTACCCATTCATCGTGCATTTTGAAGAGAAGGCATCTCTCACCTCTTGGGTTTCTTCAGCTACTTCTCCCTTCCCCAAGAATGTGGATCCCCGCTCATCACCCGCCTCTCTTCTGAGTACTAACCTCCAATCCGACTTTGTCCATCAAGCCAAATTTCCTCTCTTCCCTTCTTCCTCAAGGCCATCAAGACACTTACTCTCAATGATCTTAGTCATGAAACATGGAAAGCTAATGTTCCAGTTCCATGCCAAGAATGTGATCCAAAGCCTGCTCAAGACATTGATTTTTGCAATCACATCTAACCTCCAAATTGCATGATTTCTCACTGCAAATTCAGAGTTCTTCTTCCCACCTCCCATCTTTCTCTCTTCCACTCTGGATTGGAGGCTACTCTTCCTATTGATTCCCGGAATAGCTCTCCTAACTTCCTCTCTACATACCAATGCGTCTTTGACTACACTTCCTTTCCCACAATCTCCCACAGGGCGACTTCTTAACGGTGGTGGAAAATTACTTATCATTGCTTCGTCTCTACCCAAATTTTATAGTGGCACGCTTCCACCATCTCTCTTCACTTTGAATTTTTACCAAGAAATCACACCTTCTTCATGCTCTTGTCAATATCAATTTCCTCCTGTTCATAGGCCAGCTATTTTTGTGCATGGTACCTTCTTGAATGTCCAACCCCAAAGGAAAGTTGATACACTATCCTCACCTTGGGTTGAGCACCCCCGTGACAAAGTCTCCTTACTTTGGATTGCAGGCTGACAGGGCAAATCTGAGTACTTTTTCTTTTGACACAAAGTCACTTTACCTTGGGTTTCAACCAAAGACACCATTCTTCACCTTCTAATGTGATACATGCACAATACGACTTCTTCTATACACTTCTTCTCCAAAATTACAAAAAAAACAAAAATGTGGGTACCACATCTATGTTCTTAGGGTGCAAATGTAAAGTTTGGAAGTCATTCTAAGTAAGAAAAATGGTGAGAGTCCTTTGTATCAACCTACCATAAGGGATCATTCTCCTTTTTTCTTGTCTTCTTGACAAATGTGTATGCATGCACGAGAAGAACTTGGGCAAAGTAGGAGTTTTGTTTAGATTGTGCCTCTTGTTGGTGAGGGTTGTTCATGGTTGTATGTTTTTTTTGTGATTCTTGAAACAACATGTAGGTTTTGAGTGGGTGGGGCATTCAAATGCCCAATGACTCTCATGTTGAAATCTTGGGCAAGAGCCTGGAGGAGTAGGTTTCTAGCTGATATGGTTTTGATGTCTATGGTTGGTTTTGGAACCTTGGCCTTTGTGGAACTTCTTGTTCTTGAAGTTTTTGCCTTTATTGTGGGTGAAGAGTGTTGTAGACTTTACATTAGAGCCTTTACTAGCTGTTTCTTCTTGTAGCAAGGTCAACATTAATTGCTAAAGTTAGACTTGTTGAGATATCATTGTTTGAATGATGGTGTTATAGGCAGGAAGAATGATGCACATAAGGGTTATTAATTCCTCTTTTGTGTGCATAGTCAGTCCTACTTCACAACATTGCTACAACATGTTCTTGTAATTGTTGGTATGGTGGGTGATAGATTTTGTGGGTTTCATTTTCAAGGTTATGAACTTTTCTTTTAAATGCATTTGGGTGACCAAGTTTGTGGCCAAATTTTGACTTCTAAGTTGATCCAAAACCTGTTTGGTTGAGTTCTAGCCTCCCACAATTCCATAGATGCTCTTGTTAACACAAGAGCAAATGCAACCTTGGTCATCTTGTCTTTCTTGAGCCAAGCATCTATGTCTGCTTGATTGTAATTGCGGTGGATCCAGAAGTAGTTTTTGGTGCAGGTTGGATAGTTGAGCCCTTTACATAGCCCCAAACATCTTCAAGTTCAAGCAATTCTTGAATTTTCTCTGTCCCATTATGTGTAATATGATCCATTGAATTTGAGCTAGGTAGAGGTGTCTAGGTGATTCTTGGTTGTCATGGTGTTATATTTCTCTCACCTTTTTTCTCAATTTTATTCCTCAATATTTTTCTTGTCTGGCCTAAGAATCCTCCTTATGCAGTACTGCCTAGAGAACCTATATTCAGACTTGAAATCTTTCTTGGTAAAAATTTGCAGCTGTGCTTAGAGGCTTTCAAATTCTGCAATGGTGATGGAGTCTAGGTGATTGAAAACTTTTCTTATGTTAGATGAGACAGATTGTATGGCAAGAATAGAGACTAGGGGCACCTTTATAGTTCTACCCTGATAGTGAACTTGTGTGTGGGGTGACTCTAGTGAATCTCTTTAGTCTATTCACAAAACTTAAGAGCTTATAAGCTCTAATACCATTATGGAAGATAGAGAGCACTCGGGAATGCAAGAGATGAGCCAATAATAAAGTTTGATGATTATAAAGGCCCCACATATGGAAAGTGTATACAAGGGCAGCCAAAAGCAAACCCTAATGTGAAAAGATACATCTTTTAGCCTCCAAGATGCTCTGTAAATTATATGTTCACACTAATAAAAGAGTTTGAGTGAAATTGAATTGATATGGATATTATCTATGTTCCTACACTTACAAGGTATGAATCAAAATAATAAATGAAAGAGAGGAGAGATGGTCAACAAGAGTCTCAAGAAAGTTTGACTATAGCATTCATTGAGAACTTTCTTCTGGATGAAAGTTATGAAAGATTGATGAGTGAGGTCACCTTCCTCAAGCAAAGAGATGGAGAGAAAGTGAGAGCATATATAAAAAGAGTCAAGAAGTTAGAGTCCCAATTTTTCATAGTGTTGTGGAAGAGTGGGGATGATGTGGTGACTACAAAAATTGGAACAATAGCCATACTCACAAAGAATTTTGGAGGAGGGTTGAAACTAGAGATTCAAAATAAGGCAAAATATAAGAAACCTTCTTCCAAGGTAGAAGCTATCAAGATTACAATTGGTATGAAAGAGAGTTTGGAAGGAGATGAGAGTGATGTGGTGGTCTAGGAGATTGTGTGTCCTCCACAAGTCTACAAGTATGGTGGAACTTCTAATCCTTTGGTGACAAGGGTTACACCTCAAGTAGTAATTGCTCTAGTTCTTGCATCTCCACCAAAATTCCCACTTCAAACTACCACAAAGCAACTTTTAGATCTTAACGTCAATGTAATACAACTTTAGGAGAAGAGGGAAGTGGATAAGAATGTTGGGAGAGAGCCTAATATATAAAAACTATCCATATAGAGACAAGTCAACCAACCAACAATTTCAATGATAGAAATTGTTTTGGTTGTGGAAGTAGAGGTCATATCTAAAGGAATTGCACAAATTCTACTTATTATGGAAGAAGAGGTTATGCAAGAGCCAATAGTGGGAAGGAAGGATGTAATGAAGCCTAAGTAATTTCTTCTCCAAATAGAGGTAAGAGGATAGTATCCACAAATGTGGAGGAGAGCACGTATGAGAATGGTGAATGATCAAACTGCAAAGGTTTTAACTTGGAGCTTTTGGCTCAAGGGGAGAAGAGAGCTTGTTTTGCAAATGATACACATTCTTCTCAAGGATTCACTCTTTGCAAGGATATTCCAATTCCTACAAGGAGTAGTTGTACTACCACTCAACACCATCAACAACCAAGGCTCCAAGGAAGAAGTTAGGAATGGATAATTTCTTGATCTCAAAACAACAATGAAACTACAATGTATTAGAGGATGTTGGGAGTCACAAGACCAACATCATGGTGGGCCAATTGATTGCTTTGAACCCTACCTTGAGAAAATAAAATTAGAGGTGGTTTGAGTTATACGAGAAGCAAGAGAAAGAATAAAGCAAAGGAGGAAGCTTTGATATCAATGGGGGTGGTGGATACCAAACCAACACCATAGAGGCTTGTGAATATGGCTCCAAGATTGATATGTGGATGAATGATCATAATATCAATGATGCACTTGTTGATGGAGGATCTACAATAAATGCCATGTTAGAGAGATTGATGAAGAAGTTGGGTATGCTACCTTTTAAACTCTCAATGTTTGTGGTGCGTATGGCAAACAAGCAACAAGTTTGACCAATGGATGTGATGGACAAGGTAGTGGTATCAGTCATGGGAACTCAAAAGTTCATGAATTTCCAAGTCTTGAAGGAGTCAAGCTATGATTTGCTACTTGGGAGAGTATGGTTGAGAACAACATGCACAATTGATCAATGGTACAAAGGTTATTGAGAATGGCACAAAGGTTATTGAGAATTGGCCCATCAAACAATCAAGTTATAATTTCTATAACTAACACAATCACACTTCACATTTAGATACACCATCTTTTGATTATTGGGACTCAAATTCAAAAGAAGGAACTTCAAGTGTGGACACAAGCATGGAAGAAGAGACCTCATTAGAAGAGAATGACTCTTAATCTGATTCAGATATATATCTCTTGTGTGCCATGGATTTTTAACCTAATGTAAAGGTTTGAAGGACTTTGATAAATCACTATTGACACTTGAGTAGATAGAGAGTAGAATATCTGCCCTAAATATGGTCCAAAGGTTACCAAGGAGATTAGGTAAGATTTGAGTAGATTTTTCATAAGTTTATCCATGTGTTTGCCTTTAATTACAAGAATCTCAAGGAAGTTAGACTAGAGGATACCATATAGAGGTGGAATCATATACAAGACCAGTCCACCAAAAGAAACTTTGCATTAGCGCACCAATAACTTTGATTTTGAAGGAGGAGATTGATAAGCTTAAGAGGCTAAGTTTATCTTTTAGGTAGAGAATTCAAAATGGGTGTCTTCAATTGTGATTGTGAAGAAGAAGAATGGAAAGCTTTGGATATTTTTGGGTTACAAGAAGCTCAATGATATTACTAAGAAGGACTACTACCCTTTTTCATTCATTGATGAGATCTTGGAAGAAGTTAAGGGTATCAAGAGATATAGTTTTGGAGATGGTTATAATCGCTAAACTAAGTCAAATTGCACCAAAGCATTAACAACTCATCACATTTACCACACCTTGGGAGACTTATGCTTTGAAGGTCATGCCTTTTGGACTTTGTAATACTCCAATCACATTTCAATGATTCATGAACATGGTGTTGAATTTTCAATTGGAAATTTGTGAGAGATTTCATTGATGACTTTTGTGTCTATGGGAGCAAGGAAGAGCACTTTGAGCACCCGATCAAGATCTTGCAATGCTTGGATGAAGCAAATACATCACCCAAAGAAGTACATCTTTGGTTGTGAAGACATTAGACTCTTGGATTATATCATTTCCAAGGATACAATAGCAATGGATGCTAAAAAGATGAGGAAAATCTCAGAATTTCCATTCCGTTCAAGCTTTACAAAGTTATGTCAATTTATGGGGATGGTTGTGTACTATAGGAGGTTCATCTTCTCATTTTCCAACCAAGCTTATGCATTGATCATTAACATGAAGAAGTGTGTAAAATACATGGTGATTTTGGAGGATAAAGAGACTCTCAAAGGTTTTAAAGAGCTCAACTTGAGCTCAAGTGATGGCTCCAATTCTTGCTAAAATTGATTAGAGTAAGCCTTTCATATTTTACATTAATACTTCTTATATAATTATAAGTTGCACTCTTAGTCAATTAAACCAAGATGTGCATGATCATCCAATAGCTTATATTGTTAGAAAAATGGTCTCAATAAAGAGAAACTATTCATTACAAAAAGAGAAGAGTTGATAGTGATTTTTGGTCTCAAGAAGTTTTGACACTACTTGATTGAGAGAAGCCTTCCATTATCATATATCACAAAGCTTTGAAGTACATCTTCAACAAGTATAATGTGGAGGGAAGGTTAACAAGGTGGATGATACTCTTATTTGAGTATGATAACACCATTGAATATAGGTCACGGAAGAAATATGCAAATGCTTATTTGTTTTCTAGGGCCTATGATCATGATGGTTTTGAGCCAATATATGATTCTTTCTTTGCTGAGGAGTGTATGTCCATCTCAATCATTCAAGAAGTTCCAATGGAGTACATGTAGATTTCTTACAAGAGCTAATTATCTAGATGGAATACAACTATAAATAGAGGTAGGCTCTTGTAGCAAGATCTAGACCTTACACAATGATGGAGAAGATTCTTTTTCACCAAAGAGAATGTAGCCTACTTCAAAGAGAAGTGTGCAAGGAAGAGTCTATCTTACTCATGAATGAGTTTCATGATGATTTAGTGTGTGTGGCTCACTTTGAAAGAAAGGTGACTACTTTCAAGATTCTAGAGGATGATTTTTAAATATTGTCTTGATTTTTATAGAACTTGTAATTTTTTTCAAGTTTTTGCTAGAAAGTGTACCTCCACTCTAACTCTTAGATCTATTCCATCGTTAGGACCTCTTGAGAAGTGAAAATTGACGTTTTAGGAGGTCCTCTCAATAAAAACCCAAGGAAAACTTTTTATATTGGTGTAATTATTGATTAATTTACCAAGTGATTTGAGGCTAGACCATTGAGAGATAATAGTAAAATTGAAGTAGGTAGATTTCTGTATGAATACATCATCACTAGATTTAATTGCAATTTGGAATTGGTTTTGCATAGAGGAGAAGAGGTTACAAGAAGCATCATTGTAGCCATGTTCTGACATCTCTAACATCCATAGAGTGACCACATCCAAAAATTAATCTCCTATGGCTTGGCAAAGAGAACCAATCAAACTTTATGCATGATATTGACCAAAGATGCAAAAATAGAAGGGGCTAAATGTCATAAGGACAATATGATTGTTGTTCTATGGGAGTATATAATAACTATGAAGACATCCATTGGATTCTCTTCATCTTTTTTGGTATATGGTATTGAATCTACTTTACTTATTCACTTTGATGTGCTACCTTAATAGCCATCCAAGGTGCATCCTAATTGAGAGATAGGCCGGATCATAAAACAATCTACACCTGGCAGCAATCACTTACCTAAACCCTCTCTTATTGCCAAAAAACCTCCACCCAAACTCTCCAAATGATCTCTTGTCCTTATAATCAAATATACAAAATTCTATTTTCTCAAGTCAAATAAAACTAAAAATTGGATATAATATAAATCATCTCAAAAAACATTATATAATCAATTGTGTCAATTTAAGACTTGACTAAAAGAAATAAAAATCCTCAACTCTTGACTGAACAAAATTTATATAAACACACTTCACATATACTTCTCACATACTGTCCATACTTTGTAAAATCAGCTATTTTGAAAAGTCAGAACTATCTTAACCAACTTTCTACTTTGTAATTTTGAAAAGTTAAACCATTTATTTTCTCTACTCTCTACTCTGTAGAATCTGAGTACTTGTAGTCATTAGTGGAATCTAGTACTTGGAATAAGGATTTGTGTGGTAATTTACCCTACGGAGCAGTATCATCTATGGCATTAAAAGATAGGCCATCTATCTCACTAAGCATTCTCATCAATTTTTATTTCATTTGGTGTTTTCCTTGACCTAGCTAATTCCAATGTCATTTTGAAGGAGTGCCTTGACTTGGCAAATCTTTCTTTTATGTGGAGTTTCTCTACTTTTGATCTTATCTTCTCACACCTAAGTTTCTTTTCCACCTATGATTTCACTCAAAGCTTCTCTATCTTGGTAGTTTTTTGGGCTGTGATTTTTTCCAATCCACATCTTTCCTTGGCTTCCAAGGATTTAGTTCTCAATTTTTTTTGGTTGGAAAGATCTTGCAAAATGAAACCAAGTGGGTGAAGGTGCCACCTTCTCATGCACTATCCTTTTCCCTTTTCTGTGATTCATATTTCCATTCACCCTCTTGATCATGCCCTTCTTTATTAGGGGTCTGCTCTTTCCTCCTTCATTGGTGTAGCCATAGCATGGTCCACCATTTCCTCCATTGTTGTTGGAGCCTTATCCCACCCCAATTCCTCCTCTATAAGTGTGGCTTGTGCAGACTGATTTTCATGAGATAAATGCAAAAATGCTCTAAATAAGAATCTTCTTGTGACCATGGAACATACTCCAAATTTTATCTACATAGTGTAACAAAAGAATAAACTTGATTGTCCTCCTCATGCAAATTTGTTCCAAGAATGGATTTTGGTACCACTTTTGAAAGCAAAATAGAGTCTTGGGTATTTGGAACTGTAACCATATATGAAATTCCACATGAGAGAGGATTATTGTCCCCATTCATTTCATTTTCATCTTCCATCTCATCCTCTTGGCACAACTTTATACTATCTTTCTTCAACTTTCCTACATCTTAACTTATTAGTGCAAGGAGAGAGATATTTGCCCAGCCTCAAAATATTATATCCATCCTCCATAAATGGGGACATTTGTGATTCAATTTATCTTTAGTTTTCCAACCTCACTTTCGCTCACTTTTTGTCATGCCTTCTCTCATGGACTTATCCTTCCAATCACAAGTTGACTTGTAAGACTTCATGTACCTTGCCCACTTTTTGTACTTTTCTTGCCATTCATGTTCTCAAGGAATCCTTTTCCAAAATTCACTTAGATAAGTGACCATGTGACTAAAATTTGTACTCTTCTACACAAGTTTCTTAGTACTTCTCTCATGAATTTATTTAAAATTTTCAAGATTATCTAAATAATCCAAGATCTATGCATCATGAGATGAGATCATTTGAAACCTCTCATCTTCTCCTTTCCCTTTTGCACACATCTACTCTTTGGGACCCGTTGAGTCTACTACTCCAGTCCTGAAACCTTTGGGATCCATCCAATCTCCTACTCAAATCCTCATGGAAGATCCAATTGATACATGGTTGAGAAGGTCTTGGAATCCACAAGGAATGTGGAATGGATTTTGAAAAGAGTTGGGGAATGATTGAGATGCCAAGGAATTGGGGAGTGATGGAGAGTGAGACACAACTATTTTAATTTCACCCCTAGTGAGCGGGTCTTGCTCAATTGGGCTTTGGTTTGTCTTCATCCCTCCTCAATTCTATACTATACTTTAATTTCAGAAAACATCAAATTTGGCATAGAATTACCAAATTTTGTCTGCAATCTTTGCATCACATGCAGAGGATTTACTTATTGTAATACTAAGAGCTAGCCATATGATCTAGATGTGAAATTTGGTTTGGTAACATCTAGAATGATGTTATACATGATGTTCAAAATAGATAAGATAGAAGTATCACCAAAAGAGTACTTCTACTAATAGGGCAGAAACCAAAATAGACTTGAGAACCTTAGAACCAATAGCTAGACATATGATTTAAAGGTGAGAATTAGTTTGGTAACATCTGGAAGGATATTACACATGATGGAATAAACAGATCAGAAAGAGGTATCACCAAAAGGGGACTTCTACTAATAGAGTAGGAATCGAAATATGCTTGAAATCTTTGAAGGTAATTTTGGAGGCCTAAACGGATGAATTAGGCCTTGAAAATGTGCAAATGTTCAACCCCTCCCTTACCAGAGGAAAGGCTGGCCTTCCCTCCCCCCCTGCTTTGTCTCATCAAGAGCTTTCCAACGGTACCTTACTCACGTGATTCTGATTCCTATAGGAAGATTCCCTAAAAGATTCCTTCTGGTCAAAGCTTGTTTGACCAACCAGATAGGACCTAGACCAGACATTTCACCCATCCAAGTAAGTAATCCAAGGGTGGAGCTTGCTGACATGTCACCTATCTGTGTCCCTAACCTTATGGTGGAGCTTCCTTGGAGGAGATCCTCTCTGTCTTTATAATAAAGAGAAGGTGCTCCCTTGGGGCATCAAATGTTTGAGTGTGCAATCTATGTTTTCTCTCTTCTCTTGTCCTCGGAGTATTACACTTATCAACTTTGTGCTCTAGTCACCCTTTGTGCACATCTTCAATTTAGTAAGAAAATCTTCAATTTGGTGAGAGGAGAAAGAACTCAATTCAAATTAGTTTTTGAACACATATCTACTAACCACCAAAACATCTCCGTTGCATATCAATTAGAGTTCCCTTTGTCTTCATATCAATTAAAGTTCCTTCTATATCAAGCAAGCACATGTAAATATTCAAATATCAATGTCTTCTCACCAACTCACTCCTTTGGTCATTGCAACACATGGCACATTATTATTTGGTACATGTAAAATTATTACTCATTATTATTGTTAGCTAATCCGACCTGTAACCCCTTGCACACCCATTCCTTGGAGGGATTGTTGAAACATTTCCTAAACTCTATGGGTACCTAAAAAATATTTTATGGCCGTTTAACTTTTGCACCACCATTTTTTATGAATACTTGTAAATATGTTTATAGAATCCTTAGGGCTATGTGGAGAATCTATAAATTTCCAAATTGAAATGCCCTAATGTACCTAGCATAATGGTGTTGGTAGATGCATTATCATGTTGGGAGATCTTGTCCACCCCAAAATCTACTCACCAAGCCTAGCATTTGGTAGTTGATTTAGGAAACCATAGCATTCAAATTTGGTTGTGAGAGAGAAAAATATGGTTGGAAATTTGGAGTAGATTATAGGAAAATTAATAACATTGATGAAGGAGGTAAGGAAGTAGCAAAATTCTTCAAACTTTGGAAGTGAGTGTTTGTAGTGCAAATTACTTTTTTTTTTTTTTTTTCTTTGACATGTGATGTCTTGTGACTCCTCCATACCCTGACACAATGAAAACATTTATTTTTGAGGAAAATGTCAAAGTACAAGTACTGATATTACAAATCTGCCTGAATCAATTCACCTTTTATAAAGGTAACCTTGGGTTTTGCCAAACCTTAATGTTGCTTTTGAATGTTGCTTTGCAATGCGGGTCGGGAGAATGGAGGCCATGCTCTTTGCATATTGAGGATAGTGATATTTCGGAAGCTATGTCCATAGAAGTTGCACATAATCAGATGAACCATCAAGTGTTGATACACTTACAAGCGCAACCATGGAGATGGTTGAGCTTGTAAATGAACCTAGTGCCCAAAATACATCAGCCTTGACTTCACAACAGTCAAGATATGGATATCAGTCGTCTTCACTACTCTTACCATAAACTGATCACATCAATATTGTAAGGAGGAGTGCATTGGAGAGATTGGAACTGATAATGAGATTGATTAATGAGAAGTTGCATGAACTTTTCAAGTGATTAATGAGAAGTTGCATGAACCTTTCAAGTGACTTTTGTCTTTCTTGTTTTTGATAATCACAAAAGCCAGTGGAGCCAACAAAGCTCATTTACCACAATTGTTCACAAACAATGCATGAATCTGATCCCAATGGCAATAGGCGCATCTTATTTGCTCCAAGCATCCTCTAATCTTCTAATCATGAAATTGGGCGTTAAATATAATGTCAGCTCAGGTAAAATGTGACCCTACTAGTAAAATTGACTAGATCTAGGTTTGGGACTTTTGGGTGGTTCTATAAAGCCATTGTGTCGCACTTCTCTTTTAGAAGCCACTATCTGAACCTCAGGAATTTGGATTTGAAATTGAAATTGATATTGAAAACTAATTTTGTTCCAAAGAGATATCACTTAGCATAGAATTCAGATGAAGAATCTTTATGTTAGTTATGAGCGTGAGGTATTCACTTTTGCACTGCTGTCATCAGGGAGAAGTTTGTCATCATGCGGAAGTTTGCTTGATGATGTTTGCAATGGAATTGCGAACATCATCAAGGATGATCAGAATCCTTCACTTCTGCCGTGCCAGTATCCAACTCAATTGGTCATGGAATATTTCCAGGTTTGTTTTACAACGTCCTTCCTTCCCCGAAGTTTCAGCAACTACCACATTTTCTCCACAAGAAATTTAGCATTATGAACCAATGATTGCCTGATCACAGCTCCTCCTCAATGATCACAGCTCACTGATCAGCCAATGGAACTAGACCAATGCAATTGGCACAATGATTGCCTGAACACAGCTCCTCCTCATTGATCACAGCTCACCGACCAGCCAATGGAACTAGACCGGTCCTTACTGTAGACCGACCACTTCACCTCACCTGTGGAACCGAGAGGAGGGGCACTTTCTCGACCAAGCATGTGGAACCCTGTAGACCAACCACCTCACCGGTGAATCCGGGAGAACGGGCACGGCTTCTGCTTTTCCGACAAAGCATTCAGAACCAGTATTAAGGTTTGACAAAATCCAAGACTACTATTATAAATAGTGAATTTGATTGGGTTAGGTTTGTAGTATCATTATTTGTCGAGATATTTTTGACGTTTGCCCTCATTATTAATCCTTCTCATAACACTCCACTTGATTCTACTTGGAATCCAAAAATGAAACTTGTCGTAAATTATATTGTGGATTTTATTAGAGACAATTTCTTTCACCAAGTACTATTAAATACCTCTAGGGTAGACCTCCTCTCTCTCTGCTTAAAAATAAAAATTCCATAGAATCGATAAGTAAAACCCGCCATCCTACGATATGTTGAATGCACGATGAGATTGTCGAGAGGAGCTGTCCTCGAATGCACCCTAAGGAATTGCGCTGCACCATTCAGACAATTTTGGACGTTTCTATTGTAACTATTTAGGAATGTACGATAGAAACATGTTTTGTATCCTTGAGGTAGGAGAACGCAAGGCACGCAACGCATCCCTAAGGCGGTATAGACGAAGACGTGAGATCACGATCTCTTTTTCAGATAATCGTGAGATGATCGCGTAAAGGAGCAAAATTTCAGGGAAGAGAGTTGTTAAAGCGGGTAAGTGTTTTTGGCCACTATTTTTTTATTTATCTGATCGTAAATTGTTACCCAGATTCGTAATAAAGGATATTGTGCACACTTACTAGTTTTAGAGATTAATTTAAAAAAAAGATATTGATCTAAAATTTTAAGATCAATCTTGAAATGAAATCTCCTAATGTCTTGGAATTATTACTTAATACACATTATCTAGATGATACCACATCAGCAAAATGAGAATCTTTTTGTAATATGTGCAGGATATTAATTAAAATAGAAAACGATTTTTAAATTACAAGCAATATTTAGAAAACCCAATTTGGTAAAACCCTATCAAGTAGAATACATTGTCTAGAAGTCTATGATTAAAAAATATCCCTCCTCTTAAATGGTCCCTGGAGATTTATACTTGTAAGAATGTTCAAATGACAGGATGAATGGGCAGAGGCCCTAAGCATTCTTTTAGCGCCTGATCACCCTTCATCTTATAGATCCTGGTTAACTTAGACCTCCTTTTGGTTAATTTCGGAACCGCTTGTTGGTGTGCGGCCTCCGAGTATGGCAATCTTGGCCAATCTCGGAATTGCTTCCTTCGTATGTAGACTCCAGTGTGTGGAAATCTTGATGTGTTTCGGAACTCCTTTGTATGTCATTCGAGGTATGGTGATCCTGGTTAGTTTTCCGAGTACTGTAATATTTTGTTCGTGACTGTTCAGCTCAATGTTGAAGCTTTTGATATTGATGCTCATCGTTGATTGTATATTCTACTTCAGTAAAATTGCGGGCACAAATCACAGCTCACTGTAATGCGTAGACCACACTGAGAGCAGCTTAACGTACAACCAGTCCAATGCCTGGTTGCCAGTCTGATCAGTGCTGGGTCTAGATCTTCGCAAACGAGTTGGAAATGCACATTTTGGATATCAGTTTACGGCAAAATCTAGAACTAGAAAGCCAATCGGATTCATAGCTTGTTCACTGTACATACATACGTGAACTGAAGTGAATGCAGAACAGGAAAATCTACCCAATCAAATCCCCCAGAAAAACTCATAATCCACAAAGTTAAACCAATTCATCACAAAGCCACAGACCTTCAAAGTCTTGTCCCGAAAACTTTAAAGCATTCAAATTCTGTGGACATCCAAATATTAATCGGACATTGTAATCAACAAAGGTCCCGTGTACCCGTCCTGAAGCACTCATTTTATATTTATAAGCTACATGTTCATCATGACCATTGGTAAAATTGCTGCATCCAGAAATAAATAGAGTCCTTCATACCATCATACATCCACGAAGGATAGTCTAATATTAGCGTTATTTCCCGAGGAGTCTAGATTTTATTTTGGATACCTGCGGAACTGTCTTCTGATCGTATGTAATTTTCAGAAATATTGCAAGAAAATCAGAATCCATCTGGATCTAGATTCTTGTCCCAACAGTGCTGTGTCTGAGGCTAGGCTCCTGTTACGCATTGTAATCATATCAAATCTGTCCAGTTTTACTCGGACCATGGAGGAGGTTTGTTTACCTACAACACCCTCCTCACTCCGTGGTGAGCTATGCCTCCAACCCTTATGCATTTTGCTGTAGCAAGAATGACAACGAGGACCAGAATGAAAGAACAAGACTATTCACCACTAGACTATCGGCGATGCTTGGCAATGCCAATTCACCACGGTGATACTGTACTGTGGTGAGTAAGAACATTCGAAGAATAACTCTGGTCACATTCACCGACTGTATCATGCCTGAAGTGCAAATGTAAGACAACTATTATAATACTCTAAATCTTGCCTTATGCGATTTGACTTACCGTCTCGAGTAGACGACGGTCGGGAAAACGAATGATGCTGGAACGTGAGCTGAAATCTTGAAAAGAAACGCAGAAATGCAGATGATCATGTGATGGCCTCCACTATGATGTTTGGTATATCTGATCTCGCGCACGCAACGTGTGACTGGCCTTCAGGCACTCGGCCCTCTCCTTCTCGTCTTCGTGCGCGGGAATTCTCCAGACATTTCCGGCCTTCGGCGATTCTTTCATAACGAAGTCTTCTGTCTGAAAGTGCTTACGCACCTTCGGACCATAGGGAGGGGCACTGCGTGCGACGACCAGAGGGGGAAGGGTGCGCAAGGGGAAAAAATATATTTTTTATGCTCGGGCGCTTCCCTCCGAACTTTACGTGTAAGATTTCCCCGCATTCGGCTCCCCAAATAAAATAAAATAAAACAAAATGAAATAAAATTATTTGAAAAGAAATTAAAATTTTAAGAGGAGTGCATTACGCTAAGATGTGAAAACACCCATTTGGACCTCGATGTGTGAAACCATCTTAGAGGTTATGTACTGATTCATCAATTTCGAGAGACATGGTTCACGCCCGGAGACTGAACCCAGACAAGAAGAAGGCTTGGGGTCCGACCGCGGTTAGTTAGTTGGATCCTAACGTATCCTACCAATAAATGGCTACGACAATGTAAAACTATCTTGGAGGCCCCAGATTGGCAAAATATCAATGTTGTGTCATGGGCCATTTCACATTTGCGCTTAGAACCGGGGCCGAACGAAGGGCCGAAGACCTTCGGCACTTCGTTATAGAAATGGCTTGACGATTTCCGCGCAAATAGCCTAAGTATTCCTCGATGACCGATAGCGTACCCGGACTCTTATGTTTAATTTCATATTGATTTTCTTTTTCCCTTTTTGCAAAGGGAGCTATAAAAATGGCTATTACCTCCAAATATTCCTAGCAATGAATATTCCTTAAAGTTGGTTAATCGGCATTCTCAAGGATAGGATTGTTGGTCAAAGGAGAATCCATATCTGTTGAAAAGTGTAGTAAATATTGTAGCAAATCTGCAACATACAAGGAACACGAAAAGATCTATAAACACTTTTACCAATTTCCTCTTATTGCAAATCTAGTTACATGAAGTGATGAATGGAAGCTAGTATGCAGGTTCTAAGCTAATGAAAAACTTGCTCTTGTTGCTTGACCTTGCTTCTCCAGACTGTTGCTCACACCTCCTGCTGCTCAAGCTTCTTGACTATGCTGCCTGCATAATGATGGAATGAGGAACCTGCTATCTCAAAGGTAAGACCTAAATATTCTAACCCTAACTAATGTTGCCATTGGGTGCTAGGTACTATAGATGCTATGTACCTAACACCTATAGTATAGGTACATGCTATATTGATGCCACATGTACTACATCTGAAATGTATTTTCAGCAGTCCCACTCATTGAAGAAATGGTAGTACTCCAATCAAATTTTTAAACCGATGAAACTTATCTCCTAGTAAGGCTTTCATAAAAATACATTTAATCTGATTTTTGGTGTTGACCTAATTGAAATAGATTTCTTGTTTCTCTTGCTGCTCTCTCATATAATGATATTATATCTCTATGTGCTTGGTTCTCACATTGCACTTTAGCACTTTGATTGTTGTTGTACAGCTGAGGTGGACCATCTTGTACAAATTGTAGTTCCTTGAGTGACCTGCAAAACCATATTGCTTGTTTGGCAACAAAACATGCTGCTATGTACTCTGCCTCTGTGATAGTAGTGACCATGCATTCTTTTGTTGGTTGCTCCAAGCTAGTGGTACACCATTCATCATGAATATGAAACCAATGTGTGATTTTCTATTCTCTAAATCACCCACAAAATCAACATCACATTACCTAGCTAGTGCATTAGCGGCATCAGAACCTCCACTAAATTCTAATCCATAATCCAAAGTACCTTTGAGGTACTTGAAGATTCTGTTCATTACTTCCTAGTGTTGACAAGAAGGAACTATACTTTGCTACTATGCTAACAACATAAGCTATGTCAGGTCTTGTACATATCATAGCATACAATTAGATATCCTACTACTTCTTGGTAGGGTGCTCTAATCTGTTCACTTTCTTCAGCTTGTAATCTAGCACTTGGATATGCAGGACTAGCAATTGGATGTGCATCTCCAAGATTAAACCAATTTATAATTGACTTTACATATCTTTCTGCAGTCAATAGTATTCTGAATTTTTTTCTATCACCAAAAATCTGAAGTCCTACAGAGCATTCTACTTCTTCATGTGTAACTTCAAACTCTCTACAAAGGGGATCTAACATGATAGCAATGTGGGATTTTTCTTTCCCACAAATCAGCCCATCATTTACAAAGATAGTGAGGATTACCCCATATCCATAATATACAAAAGGATCAGAAAGTAATGCTTGCAAACCATACTCTCACTAAGAAGTCATCAAACTTCCGGTTCTAGTTCCTTGAGGCTTGCTTTAATCAATAAGGACTCTTCAACAATCTACAAACACCTTCTAGTTTCCAGCTTCTATTTATCCTTGTGATTTCTCCATGTAAATTTCCTCATGCAAATCTCCATTAAGAAAAGTTGTCTTGATGTCAAATATGCTATCTCCATGTCTTCCGCTATAGCTAGTGAAAGAACATATCTGATGGAATCAAACTTAACTATTGGAGCGAATGTCTCCTCATAGTCAATATTTTCAAGTTATGAATATCTCTTGGCTACAAGTCTAGCCTCATGCCTTGAGATGTTGCCCTTAACATCAAGCTTGGCCCTTAACATCAAGCCTGGTTCTATAAAACCACTTACATTTGATTGCTTTTCCCCCTGCATGCAATGTTGTTAGCTTCCAAGTCTTGTTCTACTCCAATTGACTTTAATTCCTCATTGATGGCCTTCACCGACTCCAGTGATTGCATTGCATCTTGAAAATAAATAGGATTGGAGTCTACATCTTCTCTTTCAATCTTAGTTACAAAATGTTGGCATAAGATGTCTTATCATAGTACCACTCACCAAGCCTTTATGGTGGTCTTCTCATTCTCCTACATCTACAATCTTCTCTATCTTGAGTGGTTGAAGTAGAACTCATTTGCGAATCAGGTTTCTGATTGCCCTCACTTTCTTCTTGAAGTGGACGGATGCTATTCTTTTGAAGCTTGCTTTGTAGACCACTTAGAAGCTTGTGGAAACTCTCCATCAACTTCCATCTTATCAATGCACATTCTAGCATTGGCTTGCTCTTTATGGCTCTCTTGAAGACAATATGTGTCTAAGTTCAACATTTTTAACGATCAATGATCAGGCTGCTCCTCTCTAAACATGACATCCTTACTTTCACATATATTGTTATTCTTCTTATACCGCAATCTAAAGGCTTTGGGTTCTGAAATATATCCAACAAAAGACATCTCTTGTCCCTTTGGATCAAACTTCTTTCTCTGACCCTTTGGTGTATTCACAAAGACCAAGCAACAAAAAGTTCTCAAATGTGCAACTATTGGTTTTGTTCCATGATAGAGCTCATAAGGATTTTTCTCTAAAACTCTAATGAAAACCCTATTCCAAACATGTTAGGAGCTTTCACTACTTTTCCTCACAACTTTTAGGCAGCTTGTTATATCCTTCTTGCTACTTCAAACACTATTCTGTAATCTCTCTCTAAGATACCCTTTGCTCAAGAGTGTAAGGCACTATAAGTTCATGAACTAACCCAACATTCTATGCAAAAGCAACAAATTCTTTTCCAATGCATTCACCCCCTCTATCAGATCATAGTTTCTTGATTTTCACTCCACATTGAGTTTCTACTTATATGTGGAGTTGTTTGAAGCAAGAGAGAGTTTTTGACTTCCCTTTCAAGAAAAATACATATCTTAAAACCACTAGTATCATCCTTAAAAAGGAGATAATACCTTGATCCTCTTATTGAGCTCACAATCATAGGACCACAAGTATCAATGTGAAAGAACTCTCCAACCTTGTTCTTGCCTCTACTATTGCTGGATTTTGCTAGGGGTAAGCTATATTAATTCCTTAAAGCTCATCCATCATAGTAGAAAGACTTTTGGCTATTAGCTCTTGTGGTTTCAAACAGAGACCTTTTATTAGTCCTTCTCTCTCCATCTTCCTAATGTAGGTAAGATTGAGATGACCAAGTCTTTAGTGCCAAAGTAGAATATCTAACTTTTGATTTTCTTTTCTTTTCTTTTCTAGCTTCTGACTCTTCCCATCACTTGCAAAAATAGAGTTTGCTTGTGAAATGCTACCTATCTTGGTAACTTTGATCTGAATTTTGTAGAGCTTTGAATCAAAGACATTCTTCATCACACTACTCCATCTTTCTCCATGCAGTAGTCTTCTTTGGTGTAGGTGGTTTGAATGCCTTTGTATGCTACTGGACCAATAAAATAGGTTGCACTTCAACTCCAAAACATAGAGAACTCATTTGTTAACTCCTTTTATTCTTGTGCCAAGCTTGCAAGAAATTGGGATGTTTCCCAGACCAGCAACCCAAACCTTTCAATCTTCAATAACATACATGGGCCATGTTTATTCTTTGATCTTCTTGAAATCTTGGAATCACTCACATCTATTGGTCATGTGCTTTAAAGCTCCTCCATTAGCATACTAAACATCATTGTCTAGATGATCATTGCTTATGGCAATGAAATAACTAGAAATTAATGAAATACTCTATGTCATAAGAGCATTGGCTTGACTTTTTATATAAGCCGTATTGTGTAGCTTTCTTCTTGGGAGGTTTTGCATTCTCTTGCCTAATGCTCCTTCTTTCCACATTTGTTGGAGCTTGTTCTCTTCTTTAGCTCAAAATTTTTGGTCTTCTTTTGACTCTCAGCATTGTTGCTACCTCTCATACCTCTCAATTCTTCAAGAAAAAATCTTTCTTTTGAACTCCCTTCTTTCTCCTCTTAACATCTGTTCAAGGTTTCTTCCTTGAGTGGTCTTGCAATGAGTTTCTTGATGATTTGCTACTCCTCAAGTTACATTATCCCATGTGGCTTGTGGAAAAATACAAATAATCTTGGTGATGCTTGAAGAATATTCTATGTTAACACCAAGGTTACTCAATTGACTAGCAAGGGTTCCTAAAAAAGACC
This sequence comes from Lunularia cruciata, assembly GCA_948567375.1. Classification (NCBI taxonomy): domain Eukaryota; kingdom Viridiplantae; phylum Streptophyta; class Marchantiopsida; order Lunulariales; family Lunulariaceae; genus Lunularia; species Lunularia cruciata. The sequence goes on along the minus strand of OX419757.1, from coordinate 16,569,896 downwards.
TCAACCAACTAATAAAACTTGCTATCTCTTGTCTTGGTTTCATTTGTAATTGAAAGAATCTCTACTAGAGAACATGCTTTTTCTCTTAAGCACACATTGCCCATGTGATGTAATCAATCTACTTCACTTTTTTTTTGCAATTCTACAATTAATCAATCTTGTTAATACTTATCTTCTATGGTTGCATTGATGTACAGTCTATAACATCATTTTTGCTCTGCAAATCAACTTCACCTCCATTGACTATGGCTCATTTTATCGTCTCTATCCCATTAACAAACCCTATAAGTCTCTTTGATTTGAAGACTATCATCATTTGAAATTTTTGAATCACAAAATTCTCCCCATTGAATTGACTAATGTGTGTTATATCTCTCATATTGCTCCTTGTTCCCATTGTGTTCCAATCTACTCTCAAATGTAAAAGATTCTTGTCTAGTCTTTTAGTCTCTTAGAAATTTTACACCAAGAATAATCTTTTGTCATTCCTGGCACGGTGGGAAACCTATTGAAAATTTTTGTAAACCATAAAGCAAATCTGCATAGCATTTACAACATACAAGGAACACAAAAAGGTATAGAAATCACTTGTATCTATTTACTCTTATTGAAAATCTAATTGCATGAAATGAAGACTGGAATACCTATAGGGTAGATATAGGATCTAAGCTAATGAAAAACTTGGTTTTGTTGCATGATCTTGCTTCTCCAAACTGATGCTCAAGCTTCTTGACTATGCCACCTGCATCTCAATGGAGTGAGGACCTACTCTCTCAAATTTAAGACCCAAATACTCTGCCCTAACAAATGCTGCAATTGTGTGTTAGGTGCTATGTAAAAACCCTAACACCTATAGTATAGGTACATGCTATATCAATGCCACATGTACTACCATCTGAAATGTATTTTCAACAATGTCTTTATTGTGGCAGTGTAGAGAAAGTGGAAGATTTCTCACCATATATATTTTGTGTATCTAAAACTCAAATTAGATTTGAGACATGAGGTGTATTACTACCCAACATATACTTGTGCCTCCTTGACCAATTTTGTGAAGAATTAAAGATAAGGTACAGAGCTCCAACTTCTTAAATCATAACTCTTCACAAGTTCTTTGCTATAACATACATTTCTTAAATTATTCCCCATGCTTCATACCTACTCGTAATGAGGAGTGCATGGTGAAGTAGGAGCATCCCTTTGGCTAGGATGGTAGTAGCCTTGGGGATTGAAAGGCCAATAAGCCCAATTAAATACTTCAAAGTCTGCAATTGGAGGAAGTGATATATGTGCCAATCTTGGTAATAAATCACAAGCCAATCAAAGAGATGTTTGGAAAGCAAGGGTGCTTGATTCAACTATTGTAATAGGTGGTTATAGAAATAAACATCCCTCATGTAGGAAACTATATGCCAAAATGGGAGCCATTAGGGCCCACAACCTAGGTAAGTTGCCAATGCAATAGTCTCTTATGTTGTGATACCAAGTCCTCTCATGGCTATAGGAAGAGCTATCTGCAAATACCACTAGTCATCTCATAATTGTGGGAGTTTACAAGGCCCTAAGAGCATGGAGAAGGTATGCTGCATGTGATTATTAAAGGACTAAAAATATGGGAGGAGGATCATTGTGGGAGGATATGTACATGCCAAATACAATGCTCTTGGGACATAACATCTCAAAGGGAGGGAGTAGGCCACTTATGCATTCCCCAATTGAGGAGTAGGTAAGCACATGTAATAGATTGAATCAACATATTTGAGATATAAGAGCTACAAAAATCATTATCTCCAAGAGGAGATCCCAATACCCTCAACCTCCTACTTGATGGGAAGTCGGAAGGAATGAGGACTATATATGGAATCTAAACCTTGCATTTAAAGTTTGAACTTGTAAACCAAAGGTCTCAAGTCTCAGTGTGAAAACCTATATTAGCCTAGTGTGATATTTCTTGATATCAAACACCTAGACATAGCCATAATTCACACCACAGACTACAGACAAGCAAATTGCTCCTTGAGGCATTGTAAGGAAACTGCCCAAGACCTGATTGAGAATACTGATCTATGGCCAAGTCCTCCTTCTGGTACTAGAGGGAGATGACTTAAGAGTGGTGAGTGTTGTCTTTGAGGATGTATGACAAAAGCTCATGAAGATGCGGGTCTTATGGGAAACCCTTCTAAAGTCTCCGGCAAAGGAACCACCCGCGGGGCTGCATACTCGGCACTCCCATGGCAATCAGTGTCCTGAAAGCTTAAGCTTATTTTGACATAATCTCCCATTCTTTTTGACAGCTAAGATGAGATATGAGAACTAATGCATGTCTCATGGCCCCGGGTTACATTGAAATCAGTCATGTGCTCCTGTAATCCTCCTGCTGCATGAAAAACAATGAAATCTGCTTCCTTCCTTCCTTCTCTGAAAGATCACACCGGAATAAATCATCAAAATCATGCCACATCTCCCACAGCCATCATCAGTGTCCTAACAGCTCAAACCTATACTATTCACCTCACCCAACACTCAAGCAGCGCATTGCATGGGCTCTCTCTTTCACGTGTTCAAATTGCTCAAATGATCTGCACTACCGCCACCACGCCAAGCACCACGCTAAGCAGTCACTAAAGAACCTGCCTGTATATATTCTACTAGGCGGTTCCTTTTCTGTCCTCATGAGGCTGTACCACGTGAGCCTTGTCACACACAATTGGACAGAACTTGTTTTGTATTGCATTTCAGATGGAACTCGCTTCATATTGCATTTTGTGGATGTCTCACCCTTGTACGGCTTGATGAGGTCTTCCTATCCTTTGTGTTTTCTATGTGGTTGGCCATTTCTGTTTTTGGCCCAATGTCCTCTTGCAGCCAATTGTTAAAGACAAGATGAGACAAGGACATAAATGGCATCCACATTATAGGGTTGGGCTACTTTGAATTATACTTGGCTTCCTCCTCCACTACACTAAAAAGACAAATCTACTATAGTGGTTGCTTGAGGAGGATTCACTTGTTGTTTTGTTCTTCTCTTTGAGGGTGAGGCAACATCCTCGAGTCAAGACCTCTTTGGGGCAAAGTTGTCATTACTTTTTCCCATGAACTACATCTCCCAAGGGGCCCAAGATGTAGGTATCATCTAAAAGGGATTGAAGAACATATGTGGGAAAGGCAACTACAACCTCATATAAAGTTGTGTAGTAAGCAATGGCAAATAAAATTCCCAAAAGATCTCCTTGGTGTGTACCCTCTATAGATACTAAATTTAGTGAACTTCCCTATGATATTATAGTGGTTGTACAACATTGGATAGAAAGTAGAAATTACATACAAAAAGAATCAAGGAAGGAATCTGATCTCTTGCTAAATGAAGAGCTCAAAACAAAGCTAGAAGAAAAATGGTATTGAAGGTGTTTGAGACATCACTTGGATGACCACCTCATTTGGATGGAGGTCTAAGGAAGCTTTAATGTCCACAATACCTATCTTACAACCATCTAGCATAGCTATTACATACTTATCAGGAGACAAGAAAGAAGAAAAGGAGTGGCAAAGCTGAAAAAACATGACACTAAATAGTGCATGACATTAATTGCAAGAAAAAATCCCCATTGGCTTTAGGGAAAACACCTGATGTCTCCTTTGGTAGAGCAAAGAGATGAGTTGCACCAAACAAACAAGCAATACCCAAGGACACCAAATCCAAGGCAAGACACTAGTAGAAAGCAAAGAGAAGAAGGAAGCTTAAGTCTAGTAGATTGGAGGAAAGACAATCCCATGAATGCTCAAAAACTAGTCTTGCTGGACCACTTACCAAGAAAAGTGACATTAAGCCAGGTAATTTTACTCATCATCCTTTCATTTGCAAATATCTCTCTATCATTGAGTTCTCTAATGAGCAATCTCTTGAGACTTGGAGTTCTAGCCTTGGAGGAGTGTGATGGAGTTGGGATTCCTTGCCTTCTTAGTCCATGGTATGTTACCTTAATTGCCATTAGAGGTTCATCTTGAGTGAGAAACAAGCCAACTCAGAGTCCAAAGTTGGAGGTTGCTCAATTGCCCTAGCTAGTGCTTGAGTTGGTGAAGCTTGGCCAGATTTGGAAAGGGTTCAAATTGGCAAGAAAAATTCCTTATTTGGCTCATATGCAACTATCTCTCTCTCATTGAGTTCTCTAGTAAACAATGCCTTGAGTCTTGGTGGTGCCTTGGAATTCTAGCCTTGGAGGAGTGTGATGGAGTTGGGGTTCTTGCTTAGTCCATGGTGCATTACCTTTATAGCCATCAGAGGTTCATCCCAAGTGAGAGACAAGCTAGCTCATAGTCCAAAGTTGGAGGTTGCACAAATTACCCTAGCTAGTGCTTGAGTTTTTGAAGCTTGGCCAAATTTTGAGAGCATTGGAGGAGTGATGGAGTTGGGATTCCTTGCCTTCTTTGTCCATGGTGCATTACCTTAATAGCCATTAGAGGTTCATCCTAAGTGAAAAACATGCTAGCTCATAGTCTAGAGTTAGAGGTTTTTGAAATAGCCCTAGCTAGTGCTTGAGTTTGTGAAGCTTACCAAATTTGGAGAGGATTCAAATTGGCAAGAAGAAAGGCCTCAATTGGTTAAATTTTGGCATTTTCAGGCTTCAAGGCATAGGGTTGTGGGCTAGATAGGCTAGAAAGGCCAATAAGGGCCAAATTTTTGGTGTGAGGCTAGCCAATTTAGATGAGATTTTGGTAGTTTTTGGTCATCATTTGGTCAAATTTACCCACCTTTCTAGATTATGTGCAACAAGTTTGAACCTAGATATTTGGTTCCTAGACTAGTGCCCTAGCCAACTAGTACACCTACTCTTGTTACCCTAATGATTGGTCAATTGATACATATACACATGTAGCTTTGGCTAAGAGAGCCAATTTGATCCCATCGTTGGTGATCTTGGTAGCTTAGGAGTAGATAGACACTATTATATCAAATGGTCAAATGTTAAATGGTTGCAAAGTGAGTCTGGTGAGATGGAAGGTTTTTTTTAGACTTCTTGTGATTGGACCTCCTCCATTCTTTATTTTTTGTTTTTGTACCATGTTTGCATGTAGAGTGCCTTGACTTTAGAGCATTAGTGCTTTGGTGTGCTCTCAATAGTGAGGTTGGAGTGATGACCAGTCAAATTGCCAATGTTTCTCTTTGATGAGGTAAGAAGTGATGACCTACAAACCATGACAGTGCATGTTATGATGGTAGGTTATAGGTCACCCTTTCTCCTAGTGTAGTTATCATAGTTAGAGTTACATTAGTGGGTGGTGATCCTTGGTGAGGTACTTGTGGTAGTTACAATTATAGTTTTGTCACATTATCACAATAGATTATTTTGGGGATTCCATAGGAGATATTACATAATGGGTTTACAAGGAGTGGTGCTCAATATCAACTTGTACCTTAGGTCCTATTGAGAGAGAAGATTGACTCTAATTTGGATTTTGATACAAGAGCTCATTAAATTGAAAGTGAACTTGGGGTATTTGCACTATTTTTTGGGATCTAAACAAGATTTATGCGGTCTCCAAAGGCCCCAAAAGCTACTTGGTAGAATGGGTACCATTGAGTTGGATGACTTCATCTAGGAGTTTGAAAGTTGATGTGATCTATAGCAAATGTGGAACCAGAATTTGTTCACATCCTTCATGGTATGGAAGAGATTGTTCTAACACTTGGAAGGTCCATTGATGGATGACTATCATGAGTTCAAGAGAGCTCACTTGGAGGAGATCAAGCTTTGGAAATAATATTGGTCTTCAAACTACATCTCCATCACTTCAAGCTTGGAAGCTAGGAGTAGATTTGCAATACCTTTAAGTTCTAGCTCTAGTAGCATTGGTGTATCTAGTGGAAGTGCACTAGTTGGAGATGGTGCTACTATGTGGGGGTATAGCTACAAGAGATGGTGTAGTATTGGGGGTTAATGGTAGAGTCTTCTAGCATTTGAGGTGGAACTACCAAGGAGTGTGGATTGACAAACTAAGGAGCTTGTAGGAGTTCTCGTGGAAGGTTAAATAGAGCCTATGCAAGGGATACACTTGCATGAGATGACTAATCAATTTCACTCAAGGAGTTACTAAGGTCTAAGTAGTCCAATTTTGGTATAGGATCTTAGATAAGAAGTTGTGATGTGGAGTGATGTTATGTTGTTATAGGTTACCTCACCTATTTTGGCAATGGTCTTTACTTTGGTTGATTGTATTAATCCAACATGGTGGAAGAGGGAGTGGTGAGATCTAGATTTGGTAGAGAGATCTCATCCATAGCTATTACTTCTTCTAGAGTGCAATAGATTGAACCACACTATGTTGGGTTCTAAGGGATGTGAGCCAACTTGTCTCTCATTCAAGATGAACGTCTAATGGCTATTAAGGTAGCACACCATGGACTACAAAAGAAGGTAACCCCAATTCCATCACTCTCCTCCAATGCTAGAACTCCAAGACTCAAGACATTTCTCATTAGATAAGTCAATGAGAGAGAGATAGTTGCAAATGAAAGGAAAATGAGTACTTCCTCACCCCTAGCTTATATACTTGTGAAAAAGTTGCACACCAAAGTTATAAAATTACTAGAGTAACTCAAGCTACTAGGCTAAAAGTTAAATAAGGTCTAAAATTCTAAAGAATATCCAAGAATATGGGAATAATCCCATGGGTAGGTGGTGTTATCCTCACCTACCAACTAACTCAAGGATTTCGTTACATGGGCTATCCTTGGACTATAGAAAAATACACACCAACAAGGCTTGTGGGCCCAAGAGTTCTCAACCCTTTTCTCAAAGTCAAATAACTAAGAATGATACCAAGTCAATATACTAGAAGATAAAATATGTGGTGTTCACTCTTTTCATTCTTCTACAAAAGGGTCACCTTTATCTTAATTAAAGCTAACTCTACCTAATCATGACTAATGTAGAAGCTAATCTAAAGTCCATATAGATCATATTTCTCTTCTACTTGCAATACCAAATTTAATATCCCTACATATCATACATACATCAATGTGTGTTATAGGGTAGAGTGTATAGCCCAAAACTTATGGAGCAAGTGGAGGGCCTAGTACAACTAGACCTTTACCTTCATTTTTGGATCTACATCAACCAATAAGTAGTGGTGTTGCTTGTTGGACTTGTGGTGGATCTCACCACAAGAGAGAGTGCACTAAGGGTAGTGGACATGATAGCTTTGATGCTTCATAGCCAACACAAAGTCAATGTGACTATTTCCATAGATTTGGTCACACCAATGACTGATACTTTGACCTTCATTCATAGTTATGGAATGGTAGGTATGGTACCCATTTTTTTTTTTTGGGCAATCTTTGGATAGAAAGTGTATTTTTAAGTAGAAAAGTAGGTTAGCAAAAGAGAGTTGGCATTTTTAGATCCAAAGTAGGAAATCCAATCCAACCCAAGGAAGTCAACTTTGTATCAAAGGAGCAGAAGACTAGTATTGGACTTGGAAAGGTGGAAGACCCAAAGTGAGGATATTTTGTATCAAGATGAAGAACCCAATCCAAGGATCTCTAACAACCTTGACTTAGGCTATACAAACCAAGAAGGTACACTTAACATGAATGGTTACTTTATGTGAGGATATATCCAAAAGTGATAGGAGTAAAGAAACATTAGATGTGATTTTTGATTGAGGTTTGATTGAAGAATGACTACAATTCATAAGAGTATAAAATTGAGACTTTGTCAAGAGGGTGTTGCAATGTTGAGCAAAGATTACCATGTGCCTTTAAATAATCTAGAGAATTGTGTTAGAATCACAAGCCAAGTCATGAGGTTCTTGTGTGCAAAGCCAAGTGAGTAGGAGTGGAACACAATGCTATTCAAAAGAGAAAGATAAGTTTTGGCCATCTTAGTCCAAAATCCCACAATTAAACATGTTGGCAAGGTGGCCCTATTCAAAGTCTTGAGCCAACTTTAGATCATTTTCCTAGCATGGAACTAGAACTTGAGTTTTCTAGGATTCATGGCAAAAATTTCCACTAATAATTGTGAGGAAGGAAAGAAAGGAAACTCAACACAATGGACCAAAGTTGATTGGAGGTTAGTTCTAAGATAAGATGTAGGAGAGACTACAAGAATCACCATCGATCAGAAGTGTGATCCTATAGAAGAAATAAAGGAACTAAAGGCATCCTTTAGTGAACCTCAAAAGAAAAATGGACACAAGGTATACACTTATGTAGACCTAATGAGGCAAATTATTGTTGGGGCAATGATGGCTATGATGAAGCTAGAGCAAACTACCAATGTCACTTTACCAATGTAACAAAGTGACAGGTAGTGTTCTTTCACCTGATGTTTCCAAGAGAGAGTGTAAATTGAGCAAGGTATTTTTACATTAGGATGAGGTAGATAATAGGGCAATGGAAGATGGACTACCCCACTACTTCATACCCACTGCCCCACTACTTCATACCTTTTGTAGCTAACTACTATTTTGGATTGGACTTACTCAATCTTGAGGAGCAACAATAGATGGTGTTGTAGTTTCATTCAAACTTACCTCAAGATGCCAATGAGGAGGAGAAATACATGGTGGAGGTCAGAGAGAGTGACCAGTATTTTGCCAAGATAGGACAAGAGAAGATGTTGTTTGTCCTAGTACCTAAGAGGAGAAGCTGATCAAGTACAGTGTTCTCCAACAAAGGAGTAGACTACTTGGCAGTTGAAACCTGAGTTGAGCCATTGTAGTGGTCAACTTATCATCTAGAGTAGAAGAAGAAGTAGTAGTAGCGGAGTCTAACTTGAAGGACTTGAAGGAAGAGCTGACTCTTAAGAGCAAAGAGTCAAGCAGCAAAGGAGAGCATGAGGTCTAGCAACCAACTAAAGAAGCAGTCAAAGAAGGGTCAGATCATGAGTTCCATGAGGAAATTGAACGTATGGAGGCTAGAAGTGCCTTGTACATGGAATTACCAAAAGCCAATATTCCAAAGGAGAGGGAAGAAAAGCCAAAGATGGTATTCCAACAAGGAATATGATCTCACCAAATTGCCAAGGCAGTTTTTGCCGGGCCAAATGGACTCAAGGAGGGAGAAGAGAGTTGAAAGGAGATAAGTTTGAAAGTACAAAGATCTAGACTTTGGACTAAGATGCAAGTAATAACATCTGTAGACAAAGGAGGACCAAACAAGGATAATTTCAAGGGTGTCAACTACTTTTGAGTATTATCTACCCTCTATTTGTACATTTGTAGGAGCAGATGTAGGAATCAAAGAAGGAGCATCCAAAGGTGAAGAATGAACTTCAGATGGTGAAGGTGCTGAGTAGAGATGTCTTACAATTGAAGGTGACATTGGCTTAAAGCAAAGACAAAGCCAAGGTACTTTGGGTTGATGGTATAATAAGACAATAGAGCTTTAACAACTTGAAAAGGAGTTTCAAGCACCATGGCAATTACTTTGAGTGTCAAAAAGAAGAGCTAATAGAGCAGAAGGAGATGCTTGAGAAGCTGAAGGAGGCATTCAATGGCACCCAAATTGACTTAGTTCACCATAGAACACAAGTCCATTTGCAAGAACAAGCTATGGAGGAACTAAGGCACATAGTGGCAGAGAAGGATCAAGCTTGGTAGAAAGAACCCACAAGCCAAATGCAAGAAGAACAATGCCTACATGATCTTGTCAAGAGGGCCAAAGCTCAGGTTGCCAATGATGAAGTGGAGTGGAAGAAGATGGAGGCAAAGTATGTGAGGAATTATAGCAACTTTGTATAAAGTTGGAAGAGGAGGTGACTCAATGCAAGTCACTCTCATTGAAGGAGAATTCAGGTTTTGTAAGTAAGATTGCTATCCACTTAAAAGCAATGCTTAATATTGGAGCTAAGGCAGAGTTAGAGGATGCCTACCTACATGAGCTTAAATTTTTATTGCAAGAAACTTGTAGAAACTTGCAAAAACTCTTGTAAACTCTCCTCCTTTATTAACTCCAAAGGGCACCCAAACCTAATGATTATGCTTTCATAAAGAAACCTACCACCTTCATCTTCATTATTGTCTCTCAATGGTCTAGTCTCAACCAACTTGGTAAGGTAATTAGTAACTTCCACAATATATTAATTTTTCCTTTGGGTTCTATTAAGAGGACCTACAAAGTCAATTCTCCACTTCTCAAAAGGCCCTAGCAATGGAATTGATCTAAGAGGTGGACTAGAGGTAGACTTCCTAGTACAAGCTTGAAAGACATTACAAGTTTTTCAATCCTTGAAATTTCCCCTCCAAAAGTAACTTGCATCTAGCATCTTGAAAGTGGTCACCTTTCCTGCAAAGTGACTCCTACATACCAAACCATCATGAAACTCCTTCATAAGTACGATAGAATCCTCCTTACCCATTGCTCTTCAAAGTAGACCATCTGTTCCTTGGGAAAAATAATGTTCTCCATCATTATGTAAGATCTAGATCATGTTGCAATGGCCTTCCTCTCCCTAGCATGCATCCCATCCAGATAGTTAATTCTTGTAACAAAATCCACAATCTCCTTGTATTCCGTTGGAACCTCTTGAGTGATTGAGATTGTCATGAGCTCCTCTTATAGGAAAGAATCATCCATTGGCTCATCTCTATCATGATCATAGGCTAGAGATAACAAATCAGTATTTGCATGTTTCTTTCTTGGCTTATCTTCAATAATGTAATCATACTCAAACAAGATATCATCCACCTTGCTAACCTCCCTTCCACATTTGGCTTCTTGAAGATTTATTTCAAAGCCTTGTGATTTGTGACAATGGTGGCCTTCCCTCCAATCAAGTAGTGTCAAAACTTCTTGAGACCAAAAATCACTACCAACCCTTCCCTTTTTATGACTAAACAATTTTTCTCTAATGAGACCATTTTTCTACTAGCATAATCTATTGGATAATCATGCCTATCTTGGTCTAATTGAATAAGAGTGCAACCTATAGCTACATTGGAAGCATTAGTGTAGAGGATGAAAGGCTTACTCCATTCAAGTTTAGCAAAAATTGGAGCCATAACAAGTTATTGCTTGAGCTCCTCAAAAGCTTTGATAGCCTACTTGTCCTCCAAATTCACTATGTATTCTACTCCCTTCTTCATGTAAATGGTCAATGCATAAGCCCTACTAGAAATAAGAAGATGAATCTCCTATGGTACCCAACCATCACCGAGAATTGATATAACTTTGTCAAGCTTGAAGGGAATAGAAAGCTCTAAGAATTTCCTTACCTTTTTAGCATCCATTGCAATTCCATCCTTGGTAAAGATATGCTCCAAAAGTATACCTTCTTCACAACCGAAGATGCACTTCTTTGGGTTGAACAATGCATTTGCTTCATCCAAGCATTGAAAAACTTTGATCAAGTTCTCAAAGTGCTCCTCCTTACTCCCATAAACACAAAAGTCATGAATGAAATCTCTCAAAAATTTCCCAACAAAAGGTTCAAACACTTTTTTCATGAACTATTGAAATATGGTGGAGCATAACAAAACCTAAAAGGCATGACCTTAAAAGTGTAAGTTCCCCAAGGTGTGGTGAATGTGGTGAGTTGTTGACGCTCTAGTGCAATCTTGATTTGGTTGTAGCCACTTTAATCGTCTCCAAAACTATTCCTCTCATGACTCACAACCTCCTCCAAGATCTCATCAATGAATGGCAAGATGTCGTAGTCCTTCTTAATAATAACATTGACTTGTAACTTGTAATCAACACATACACAAAGCTTACCATTCTCTTCTTCACAATCACAGTTGGAGACACTTATTTTGAATTCTCCACCTCAAAAATAAACTCAGCCTCCTTGAGCTTATCAATCTCCTCCTTCACAAACAAAGTTGTTGGAAGGCTAATGTGACATGGCTTTTGGCAGACTGGTCTTGCATGTGCCTCTACTTCTATCCAATGCTCCTTCAAGGTGACTTCCTTGAGATCCTTGTAACTAAAAGTAAACACATGGATAAACTTACAAAAAATCTCCTCAAATCTTACCTTTTCCTCCTTGGTAACATTTGGACCATACTTGAGGGTAGATAGTCTTCTCTCTATCTCCTTAGTGTCAATGGTGACTTATGAGGGTCCTTCAACACCTCTTGCTTAGGCATAAAGTCCATAACACACAAAGGATTCACATTTGAATCAAATTTAGTGTCATCCTCCTCTTATGAGATTTCTTCTTCCATGCTTATGTCTACATTTAAAGCTAATTCCTTTGAATCTGGTTTTCAATAATCAAAGTATGGTATATCTAAATGTGAAAGATGATTGGTGAAGGTAATAGGAACTATAACCAGATAGTCTGATGGCCCAATTCTCAAGTATCCTTTTTGACATCAGTCAATCATGTGAGCTACTCTCAACCATGGCCTCCAAAGAAGCAAATCATAGCTTGCATCCTTCAAAACTTGGAAATTCATGACATTTTGAACTCCCATAACCAATACTACCACCTTGTCCATCACACCCACTGGTCCAACCTGTTGCTTGTTTGCCATGCTTACAACAAATGTTGAAGGTCAAGAGGGTATCATACCTAGCTTCTTCATCACCTTCTCTGACATGGCATTCACCACAAATCCTTTCTCAACAATTAAATCCATGATGTTGTGACCATTCATCCTTACATCAATCTTGGAGGCATGCTCACAAGCCTTCCATGGTGCTTGTTTTGCATCCACCACTCCCATTGATACCAAAGCCTTTGATTTCTTCTTTCTCTTACTCCTTGTAGAACTCAAACCACCCCTAAGCTCCTTCCTCAAGGTAGGATTTAGAGCAATCAATTGCCCTAACATGATGTTGATCTTGTGACTACCAACATCCTCCAACATATTATAGTTCCATTGTTCTTTTAAGATCAAGAAATCATCCATCCCTAACTTCTTCCTTGGAGTCTTTGTTGACGGTGCTAAACTAGAATTGTGTGTTCTCGTGAGCATTGGATTATCCTTGCTAGGAGTGAATTCTTAAGAGGACAGTAAATCATCTACAAAATGAGCTCTCTTCTTTCTTTGTGTCAAAAGCTTCAATTAAGACCTTTGGAGTTTGAGCATTCTTCCTTCTCATACTTGCTCTCCACCACATCTATAGATGATTATCCCCTTAACTCTCTTTTGCAAAGAAGGTACTACTTGGGTGTCAATACCTCCTTCCTTTTCTCTACTTGCTTCCTCATAACCCCTTCTTCCATGATACATAAAATTTGGATAATTCCTTTGGATGTGACCTCTACTTCCACACCCAAAACAATTTCTATCATTGAGATTCCTAGTTAGTTGGCCTCCTCTATATGGATAGTTCCCATAATACCTAAACCTTTTCCCAACATTTTGGTCCACCTCTCTCTTTCTCCTATAGTTGCACTATATTGGTCTTGTGATCTGCAAGTTGCTCCTTGATAGTTTGAAGGGGATCTTTTGGTAAAGATGCAAGGACAAGAGCGTGTACTACTTGTGGTGCCACCCTTGCTACCAAAGGATCAGAAATCCCACCATACTTTTAGACTTATGGAGGATGCACAACCTCCTTCACCACCAAATCACTCTCATTACTTTCCAAACTCTCCTCCATACAAATTTCAATTGTGATAGCTTCTACCTTAGCGGAAGCTTTCTCATATCTCACCTTGCTTCTAATTTGTGGTTTCAACCCTCCCACAAAATTTTTGGTGAGCATGGCTCCTCCTATCCCAATCATGGTAGTCTCCATATCATCTCCACTCTTCCTCAACACTATATGGAACCAAGACTCTAACTTCTCCACTCTTTCTACATAGATTCTCACTTTCTTTCCATCTCCTTGTTTGAGGAAGGTAATCTCACTCATCAATCTCTCATAACTCTCATCTTGAAGAAAGTTCTCAATGAATAATGTAATCAACCTCTCCCAAGACTTCTCTTGCCCATCTCTCTTCTCTCTCTTATGGTATTTTGCCTCATACTATGTAAGAGCTACATCCATAAAGAAATCTAGTAGTAGTGAGGCCCATTCATTCTTCTTAATCTCATTTTTTCCTATGCAAGCCCTTTTGAAATCTCTCACAAAAACCTCCACATTCTCTGTATCTTGCCAAAGAAAACCAAAATTTTTCTTGTCTTATCTTCCCACTACCTTTCTCATATATGTATATATCCAAAGTTGCAAATTAAGCAAACTCTCATGGAATTTTTCCATCAATTGAAAGATTACTTCTATCACTAATGTTGAGAACTTTCTAATGAAAGTGATAGTTTCTCTATAACTTTATTGTAACTCTCTCCAAGATCTTTCACCAAGCTCTCTAATGATGTTACTTCTCCTTTACACTCATGGCTCTTTGGGAGTCCTTCCACTCCAGAAACCTAACATAACTCCTTGGTCCTAGATCTCCTCCCTTCCAATCTGGTGAAGAAGGTCCAACATGCAATCCCAAGTCAAATAACCTCTCCTCTCCTTTCTCTCAATCTCTTGCTCTCAAGACTAGATAAAAATGAACTTGCCTTGTGTCCCTTTTGTCTACATAAGAAGCACTTAGAATCACTCTTTCCTCCAAATATGAAACCCTTTGAATCCTCTCACCACTTGCTTCAGATTCTACTCTAAACTCTCCTTTCTTCAAATCAACCACTACAATCACTTTCACTCCTTGAGGAACCTTACATAACCTTAACTTCCACTCATGATTGCTCTCCATGCTCCCAAGATGAGTCAAAACACTCAAATATGCTTTTGGTCAAGCCTACTCTCCTCATTCATGAGAACTTAACACTCCTCAAATGACCCTTATTCACAATATCAACCAACTCTCCCACATTATATGTCTCTAACCTTTGAAAATTTGCACACTTGATCAGCATTTTAGGTTTTTTTCCCTTTGAAATTTCAGCCCTTTTTATCTAGCCATTTGGCCTAAATATCTCTTTGTTTAGCATACATATTTCAGATTTTGTCTAAAAACCATCCCCATTAATTCAAAAACTCATAACTTCTTGTGCAAGAATGATCTCCCCTCATTCCTTATCTAGAAAGTATAATATGGTGCACTAAATTTTCTTGGAAAATTTCATAAATTAATCCAATGAAAATTAATAAATAGAAAACTTTGTATTATACACCCATTTGTGCATGTGTGTGGTATTGTGATATTTAGTTTGGTATTACAAGTACTTGAGAGATATTATTTATATAAAGATAAATTATGGTTCTACATTAGTCATGATTAGCTAAAGTTATTCAAAGCTTAGATAGAAGAAACCTTAATTTAGAGGAAGTAGAAAAGATGAGCACCACTATTTTGGATTCTAGTGTATTGACTTGGCATTACTCCTAGGTGTTTGGCTTTGAGGAAAGAGTTGAGAACTCTTGGGCCTGCAAGCCTTTTTGTTTAGGATTCTTCTATAGTCCAAAGATACCCCATGCAAAGGAATCCTTGACTTAGTGATTGGGTCAAGATAAGATCATATGCTATTGGAATATGCCCATGTGAATGGATATTCCTTTCTACTTTTTGACTTTAATTGACTTTTAGTCTAGTAACTTGACTTTTAGTCTGGTAATTTGAGTTACTATGGTAATTAGTAACTTTGGTACGTAACTATTTCACAAGTATATAAACAAGGAGTGAGAAGGTACTCACCATCATTTCATTTGCATTTATCTCTCTCTCATTGAGTTCTCTAGTGAGCAATGTCTTGAGTCTTGGAGTGTTAGCCTTGGAGGAGTATGATGGCGTTGGAGTTCCTTGCCTTCTTAGTCCGTGGTGTGCTACCATAATAGCCATCAGAGGTTCATCTTGAGTGAGAGACATACTGGTTCACATTTTTGGTTCTGTTGTCAGGACCTCTCTAGAAGGCAAGATAATGTTTCGTATTCAATTCTATATTAGACAGAAAGAGGCTATGAGAACTCACTTGGAGAGAACATTAGGAGAGGAGAGGAATTTATGTAAGAGAACCAAGATCTATTTTTATACCCTATAGTTCATTTTGATGTCTTTGAAGTGACTTTTTACATCTTGTACACATGAGAGGATTTGGAGAGATTGTGTGAGCTGGAATGCAGATTTTGGGGATTAAGGTGATTTTGGGCAAAATATCAAATTTGAGATCTGGATTTAAACTTTCTACACATGATAGCTTGGGTTATCTTTCAGTTATCACACTTGAAATTATTGTGAGAACTATTATACGCATTGGGCTAGAATTTTTGAAAGTTGATAGGGTAAACTGCTCCTACAATTGCATGCTCTCTGGAAAATTGTACAGAGTCTGCCATTTCTTCAACTTTAAGTGGATTTTTGTGAAACTCACCAAGACAATTCAGTACCTTATATTCTACTTGTTGACCTAAAAATTTGAGAGAGATCATTCTTGAGCAAGGAATTATGAGTTTTGAAGTGAGGGGGTGGTTTTCAGACCAAATCTGAAATATGTGTGCTGAATAGAAAGTGTCTAGGCCAAATAGCTAAATAAGAAGATCTGAAATTTTACAAGGAGGGGCACCCTAGAGTTTTAAGCAAGTGTGAAAAATTTTAGAGGACCGTCACATACTAGTTTAGAGATTTGAGTGAATTGTGAGGAAGGGTCAATTCTGCAAAGGGGAGATCTCATGCATGGGGAGTTTGAGAGCAACGAAAAGCATGTTTGAGTGTTGAGATTCATCTTGGGAACATGGAGGGTCATCAAGAGTGGAAATTGAGACTATACAAGGTTCTCCAAGGGTTTGAGTTGATTATAGGGGTGGATTTGAGGAAAAGAGAGTGTACAATAGAATTTGAAGAGAGTGTTTAGAGGATCCAAAAACCTACACCACTTGGAGGAAAGAGTGAGTCTAAGTGCTTTCTATGTAGAGAGAAGGCAAATAGGGCAAGTTCATGTCCATTGACCTTTGAGAGCAAGAGATTGAGGGAAAGGAGAGGCTTACTTGACTTGGGTTTGCATGTTGGACCTTCTTCACCAAGATTAGAAGGGAGAAGATCTAAGACCAAGGAGTTGTGTGAGGTTTATGGAGTGGAAGGACTTCCAAAAGGATATGAGTGTCGTGGAGCAAAAACACTTTTGGAGACTTTGATGAAGGATCTTGGAAAGAGTTTTAGAACAGCTACAAAAATACTACCACCTCCATCAGCTAGTTCTCAAGATTAGTGATGAACATAATCTTTCAATTTAGGATAAACTATCAATGAGAGTTAGAATAATATGCACTCTAGGATTTGATGTTGCTACAAAAATCTTGGAGCAACTTAAAAATAATTTGTTTCCTAGAGTGGATTATTTTCAAATGGTGTTAGTCATGTATATACTCTATTAGTTGGGAATGGAGAATTTCTTGATTTTAAAGCAACAATGGAACTACAATGTGTTGGAGGATGTTGGTAGTCACAAGGCTAACATCACAATGGGCCAATTGATTGCTTTGAACCCTACATTGAGAAAAGAGCTTAGAGGTGGTTTGAGTTCTACAAGGAGCAAGAGGAAGAAGAAGGCAAAAGCTCCACTATCAATGGGGGTGGGGGATGCCAAGCCAGCACCATGGGAGGCTTTTGAATATGCCTCCAAGATGGATGTGAGAGTGAATGGTCACAATATCAAGGATGCACTTGTTGATGGAGGATCAGCAGTGAAGGCCATGTCAGAAAGGTTGATGAAGAAGTTGTGTATGATACTCTCAAGACCTTCAACATTTGTGGTGAGCATGGCAAACAAGCAACAAGTTCTACCAATAAGGATGATGGATAAGGTGGTAGTTTCAATTATGAGAGTTCAAAATCTCATGACTCTCCAAGTCTTGAAGGATTTAAGCTATGACTTACTTCTTGGGAGGCCATGGTTGAGAGCAGCACGCACAATGGATAGATTGCACAAAGGGTATTTGAGGATTGGGCCATCAAATGATAGAGTCACAGTTCTTGTGACTAACACCACCAACACTTCACATTCAGATATACCATCTTCTGATTATTGGGAATCAGATTCTGAAGAAGGAGCATCAAGTGTGGACACAAGCATGGAGGAGAAGACACAAGCATGGAGGAGGATGAATCTGAATTGGATTCAAATGTGTATCCCTTGTGTGTTATGGATTTTGCACCTAAGCCAAAGGTTTTGAAGGACCCAGATAAATCACCATTGACATTTGAGGAGGTAGAGAGAATGTTAGCTACCCTCAAGTATGGCCCAAATGTTACCAAGGAGGAGAAGGTGAGATTTGAGGAGATTTTCAGCAAGTTCATCCATGTCTTTGCTTTTAGTTACAAGGATTTGAAGGAAGTCACCTTGGAGGGGCATAAGATAGAGGTGGAGTCACATGCAAGACTAATTTGCCAAAAGCAACATTGCATTAGCCCACCAATATCTTTGGTTTTTAAGCTCAAGGAAGCTGGATTTATCTTTGAGGTGGAGAATTCAGAATGGGTGTCTCCAATTGTCATTGTGAAGAAAAAGAATGGCAAGCTTTGAGTATGTATGGATTACAAGAAGCTCAACGTTGTTATGAAGAAGGACTACTATCCATTACCATTCATTGATGAGATCTTGGAGGAGGTTGCAGGTCATGAGAGGTACAATTTTGGAGATGGTTATAGTGGATATAACCAAATCAAGATTGCACCAGAGCATCAACAACTCACCACATTCACCACACCTTGGGAAACTTATGCTTTCAAGGTCATGCCTTTTGGGCTTTGCAATGCTCCAACCACATTCCAACGGTTCATGAACAAGATATTTGAACCTTTCATTGGGAGATTTGTGAGAGACTTTATTGATGACTTTTGTATCTATGAGAGCAAGGACAAGCACTTTGAGCACCTAATCAAGGTCTTGCAACGCTTGGATGAGGCAAATGCATCACTCAACCCAGAGAAGTGCATTTTTGGATGTGAAGAAGGTCTACTTTTGGGGCACATTATCTCCAAGGATGGAATAGCAGTTGATCCTAAGAAGGTGAGGAAAATCTTAGACCTTCCATTCCCTTCAAGCTTGACAAAGTTATGACAATTCTTGGGGATGGTTGGATACTATAGGAGGTTCATCTTCTCATTTTCCAACAAGGCTTATGCTATGACCGTCTACATGAAGAGGGGTGTAGATTACATGGTGATTTTGGAGGACATGAAGGCTCTCAAAGCTTTTGAGGAGCTCAAGCAATCCCTTGTTGTAGCTCCAATTCTTGCTAAACCTGATTGGAGTAAGCCTTTCATCCTCTACACTGATGCTTCTAATGTAGCTATAGGATGCACTCTTAGTCAATTAGACCAAGATGGGCATGATCATCCAATAGTTTATGCTAGTAGGCAGATGGTTTTAGCATAAAAGAACTACTCTGTCATGGAGAGAGAAGGGTTGGTAGTGATCTTTGGTCTCAAGAAGTTTGGACACTACTTGACTGGAGGGAAAGTGTAATACTCCGAGGACAAGAGAAGAGAGAAAACACAGATTGCACACTCAAACAATTGATGCCCCAAGGGAGCATCTTCTCTTTATTATATACATAAAGAGGATCTCCTCCAAGGAAGCTCCACCATAGGATTAGGGACACAAATAGGTGACATGTCAGCAAGCTCCACCCTTGGATTACTCACTTGGATGGGTGACATGTCTGGTCTAGGTCCTATCTGGTTGGTCAAACAAGCTTTGACCGGAGGGAATCTTTTAGAGAATCTTCCTGTAGGAATCTCAAAATCACATGAGTAAGGTATCGTTGGAAAGCTCTTGATGAGACAAAGTAGGGGGAGGGAAGGCCAGCCCTTTTCCCATTAGGCGGGAATATCGCACATTTTTGAGGTCTAATTCATCCGTTTAGACCTCCGAAATTGCCTTCAAAGATTTCAAGCATATTTCGGTTCCTACTCTATTAGTAGAAGTCCCCTTTTGGTGATATCTCTTTCTGATCTGTTTAGTTCATTATGTGTAACATCCTTCCAGATGTTACCAAACCAATTCTCACCTTTAAATCATATGTCTAGCTATTGGTTCTAAGGTTCTCAAGTCCATTTCGGTTTCTGCCCTATTAGTAGAAGTACTCTTTTGGTGATACTTCTATCTGATCTATTTTGACCATCATGTATAACATCATTCTAGATGTTACCAAACCAAATTTCATATCTAGATCATATGGCTAGCTCTTGGTATTATAGACCTCCCTCCTTTTAAGACGCAACGTCCTCGTTGTGCAATTGTTGCTCAAATGCTTGCACCAACACCGGTGCATGTGCCAAATTGGCAGCGGGCTCCCAAGTTGCTTCATAGAGGGAGTAATCTTTCCATTGTACTAGATAGTCCACCCGTGGGTGGCGAGTACCACGCATGCATTTTTGGAGAATCCGCTCCACTTCATATTCCTCTGTGCCATCAATGAGTGTCGGACAAGGTCGAATGTTTGGTGTGGAATGACCTTGGCCTAATTGGGGAGCATATCTGCGTAGGAGAAAGACATGGAACACTGGATGGATCTTCATGTGTGGTGGTAGCTCAAGGTGATAGGCCACAGTGCCGATGCGATGAAGAATCAAGAAAGGCCCAATAAAGCAAGGTCTGAGCTTACGAGGTCCAACTAATGTAAGGTTGGTTGTCGATAGCCACACTTGATCCCCAACATTGAACTCCATGTGCCGATGGTGTGCATCAGCATACTGCTTCTGTCGATTTTGCGTAATCTGTAATCTGTGCTTAGCGCTCTCCACACCTTGTTGGATTCTTGAAACAAATGTGTTGACTACATCGACCTTGGTAGCCATTGGACGGATCTTCATCAAGCTAGAAGGTGTGAAGGGATGCTCACCATACATGAGGAAGAACGGAGTGACTTGGGTGGATGCATTCACTGAATTGTTGTAAGAGAATTCCACCAATGGGAGTAGGGTGTCCCACCTCTCTTGCTCGTCTAAGGTGAAGCCGCGTAACATGTCTTCAATCGTGCGATTAGCCCGCTTTGTTTGGCCATCTATTTGTGGGTGGTAAGCTGTGGACATGGCCAACTTGGTTTTGAAGAAACCAAAGAGTGTTTGCCAAAACAAACTGGTGAATTGGGTGCCTCTATCGGTGATGAGTACTCTAGACAAGCCATGGTGAGCAAAGACTGCATCTAAGTATAATTGAGCTAGTTGTGGAGCGGCCACCTGCTTGGTAGTAGGAAGTACATGAATCATTTTGCTGAGCCGGTTGACAAAGACTACAATGGAGTCAAACCCTGAGGTGGTCTTGGGTAATTCACAGATGAGATCCATACTCACTTGTTCCCAACGTTGGGTAGGAGTGGGGAGAGGTTGAAGGAGCCCTGCAGGAGCTTGATTAGAAGCTTTGTTCTATTGACAAAGTAGGCAGCTACGCAGATAGTCCATCACGTTGTTGCTCATCTTGGGCCAATTGTAATGGCGCTTGACTACATCCAAGGTCTTGTCCACTCTGACATGAGCTGCAATGGCCAAATCATGACATTCCGCTAGAATGGTGGTGCGTAATTCTGGGACATTTGGGATCCATAATCTGCCATCCCAAAAGGTGAGTCCTTGGGTGCTGGTGACACCTTTGGATGATTGTGCTTCTACAATCTGTGGATCAGTTTTTGTAGCAACTAAAATCTCTTGCCAAAATTCAGGGTTAATCTTTACCTCTGCCACCAAGTTGTTGGCCATAGGCATGCGGGTGAATGCATCTACAAGTTGCTTCTTACCTTCCACATAGGTGATTGTCATGTTGAAGCGTTGTCGCTACTCTGCTCACCAAATTTGGCGACGAGATAGATCCTTTTGTGTCTTGAGGTAGACTAGAGGTTTGTGGTCTGTCTCTACTACAAATGGCTTCTTGCCCAAGTAGTGCTTCCAATGCTTGGTTGCTAGAACAATGGCCAACTCTTCTCGTTTTGTGGTGTGGTAGTTGCGCTCTGCTGGTAACAACTTTCAAGAGAAATATGCAATTGGATGCCACCCGTCATGCCACTCTTGTTGTAGGACTGCTCCTATGGTTACGCTTGATGCATCTGTAGCCAACTTGATTGGATGTTTTAGGTCATACCACTTCAAGATTGGTGCATGTAGCAAGGCGGCCTTCAATTCTTGAAAGGCCAACTCTTGTGCAGTTCCCCATGTCCACTTCTTCCCCTTGCCAAGTAGTGCCGTTAAAGGCTGTGCAACCTTGGAGAAGTCCTTGACAAATCTACGATAGAATCCCGTCAACCCCAAGAAAATCTTAAGTTGAGTCTCATCTTCTGGGGCACTCCATTTTTGAATGACCTCTATTTTATCTATCAATACTTGAATGCCCTTTGCACTTACTCTATGACCCAAGTAGTCTACTTCAAACTTGCCAAACTCACACTTTGAGATTTTGGCGTACAACTGATTCTGTCTTAGAATCTGGAGGACCTCTCGTAGATGTTGCTTGTGTTCTGTCATTGTGCTACTATATACTAAGATATCATCCAAGAAGACGATAACAGACTTATCTAAGTATGGACGGAATATGTCATTCATTAGACTCATGAAAGTGGCGGGTGCATTGGTGAGGCCAAAAGGCATCACAAGATACTCAAAGTGGCCATACTTGGTTCAAAAGGCAATTTTGTACACATCCTCCTCTGCAATTTGGATTTGATTGTAACCACTCCACAAGTCTAGTTTGGTGAAGTATCTCGCTCCATGGAGTTGATCAAACAGGTCATCCATGCGAGGTAAGGGGTATTTGTTCTTCATTGTTTGCTGATTGAGACCCCGATAGTCAATGCACATGCGCATTGTACCATCCTTCTTCTTCACAAACAAGATATGGGCCCCACATGGTGATACGCTAGGTTGGATGAACCCTTTCTGTAGCATCTCCTCAATTTGAGTCTTACACTCCTCCAACTCATGAGGTGATAGGCAATATAGGGCCTTACAAGGAGGTTTCTTCCCCGCAAGTGTCTCAATTTTATGATCTACTCGCCGCTTTGGTGGTAATCCTGAGGGTAGATCATCGGGAAAGACATCTTGAAACTCATCCACCACATCCTTCAATTTCTTAGGAATTTGTCCATTGAGTTGTGCACTCTGGACTTCTCTTATTAGACCCATAAAACATCTATCGGTCTTACAAACAGTTGCCGTCCCTACAACATATAGAGGCAGTTTCTGCCTGTGTGATTTTTCTTTAACCCCAATGATTGACCATTGGTGGGTTCTCACTACTTTCTTCCTCCAATCTACCATAGAGTTGTATTGCTCTATCCATAGCATGCCTAAAATTGCATCATGACGAGCTAATTGTATCACTCGCCACTCAATTGTTTCCTGATATTCTCCTACAGAGAGGGTTACCCGTCTAGGTAATGATTCAATCCTCTCAGTTTGCCCATTTGGTAACTCTACTTCTTCACTTCCATCTCTCTCTAGATCCATTCCCAATCTTATTGCAATAGAGCGAGACAAGAAATTCTCTATTGCTCCGAGATCTATTAATACTCTCACTTGATTACCTTTTAGCATTCCATTCACGACAATCAATTGTGAGGTTGCCTTTCGGGATCTTTGCACATTATTCTTCTTCCTTCTCTTGCTTCTCTGCTTCCTTATTGAGCCAGTAAGGCCGTGAGGTACCTTTACTGGTGATCTTTGTTTTCCAAAGTGATTTCTACCTCTTCCTCTTCAATGTGCCTCTCCATGTTGTTCAAAGGTTGCCTGAACGAAGGCCGAGGGCCTCTAGGGAAACGAGTGCGACAGTTGGTAGATATGTGCCCAATACGGCCACAATTGTAATAACAACGTTGTTCTCCTTGAGTCCCTTCTCCTCATGGGACTCCATCTCTTCGTTCTTCTACCCGTCCCCGGTCCCCTTGAAGCTATCGTGCTCCTCGATCCCGGGATTGAAGGTTACCCAATTCCATCGGTACTGGTCCACCCATGTGTGGCATTTCTGTCCAATAATGTTGAGGTAGAGCTACTCCTTCACCTCCACCTAATGCTCTTGCTATTCTCTGTGCACAAGCAATGGCTCCAAATATTGTGTGAGGATTTTGCACCATGACTTCTTGGCAAATCTGCTCTTTCAACCCTCGTTTGAAATTGTCAAGAGCCTCTGTTGGACTCATGTTGGTAATTGCAACTTGTAGATCCAAAAATCCCTCCACATACTCTTGTACGCTATTCTTCTGTCTCAATCTCCATAGTCGGGTTTGAGCCATTTGCACAGAATCCACCAATTGGAAATTCTTCAACAATCCTTCTTGCATTGCTGTCCATGTGACCTCCCTTCTCTCTGCCAGCATGGATTGTTCCCAAGCATCATACCATGTGAGTGCTTTATCGGTCAAGTACCCACATGCAAGCACGCTTGCAGCATGCTTTGTGATCTCTGTTGAGAACAATCAAAAATATCAATTCATTCTTGAGATCCAATTTTCCACTACTCCCATCGTACGTTGCCCCTTGTAAGGCTCAATGTTGCAGGTCTTCTTCATCCGGAGTAACAATGTGGCTTCATTGTTGATAGGGTTTGTAGGCACGGGTGCCTCTCCAAGTACTTCAATTGTAGGTACTAAGGTTTGAGACGGCTCTTCTCCTTGCATGGCTTGATTGTTCCTAACGATCTGCACTTGACTTTGTAATGTCTCCATGGTCATCTTAATCTCTCAAAATTCATTCAACATGCCTTGCATTCCTTGCACCAACTCTTGCAATTGCGGATCCATGGTTCTTGCAACACTCAAATACTAATATCTACGTCAATACAGAGTCAATATGATCACTCTGGAAGGCGCACAAACTATTAGAACTACCATTGGGACCTCCGACGCTATCACTCGTTGATAATATTTCTCACCAAAATTCCTAACTACAAAATCTCTAAACATCACTTTTGGTCTCACTACATAACGGATTTCTACTTGAGTATTAAAAGGGAGAGGATTTGGAACATTCATATTCATTACATCATTATAGAATGTAGATTGTCAAATCCCACTCTTTGTCATATATCACCACAGGTAGAATCACCGGGTTTGGTGAGTTCATCACTTTGTCCATGAATTTTGCACCAAAATGATAAACTAGCAATACACTCATCTGCTCACGCTCGATGTACATAACCTTGATGTGGAATGGATTTGAGAATGGAAAGCTAGGTGCGGGAAATTGTCCTCTTGGTGCATCCATCCCATCCGCTCTCTAAAGTCCTTCCTAAGTCTCGCAATTTCTCTATGTTCTCCACCTCAAATTACTCAGTTTCAGTAGTTTGTGCTATTCCAAGAGGGGTGATCCACTCTCTTGGACTAAAACACTCGCTCTTATACCATTGTAATACTCCGAGGACAAGGGAAGAGAGAAAACACAGATTGCACACTCAAACATTTGATGCCCCAAGGGAGCACCTTCTCTTTATTATATAGACAAAGAGGATCTCCTCCAAGGAAGCTCCACCATAGGATTAGGGACACAGATAGGTGACATGTCAGCAAACTCCACCCTTGGATTACTTACTTGGATGGGTGACATGTCAGGTCTAGATCCTATCTGGTTGGTCAAACAAGCTTTGACCGGAGGGAATCTTTTAGGGAATCTTCCTGTATGAATCTCAGAATCACGTGAGTAAGGTACCATTGGAAAGCTCTTGATGAGACAAAGCAAGGGAAGGGAAGGCCAACGCTTCCTCCATTGGGGGGGGGGAATCTGCACATTTTTTGGGCCTAATTCATCCGTTTAGGCCTCTGAAATTGCCTTCAAAGATTTCAGGCATACTTCGATTCCTACTCTATTAGTAGAAGTCCCCTTTTGGTGATATCTCTTTCTGATCTGTTTAGTTCATTATGTGTAACATCCTTCCAGATGTTACCAAACCAGTTTTCACCTTTAAATCATATGTCTAACTATTGGTTCTAAGGTTCTCAAGTCCATTTCGGTTTCTGCCCTATTAGTAGAAGTACTCTTTTGGTGATACTTCTATCTGATCTATTTTGACCATCATGTATAACATCATTCTAGATGTTACCAAACCAAATTTCACATCTAGATCATATGGCTAGCTCTTGGTATTACAGAAAGCTACCGTTGTTATGGATCACAAGGCTTTGAAATACATCTTCAACAAGCCTAATGTTGAAGGGAGACTAGCAAGGTGGATGATACTCTTGTCTGAGTATGACAACACCATTGAAGATAGGCCAAGAAAGAAACATGCAAATGCTAATTTGTTATCTAGAGCCTATGATCATGATGGAGATGAGCCAATGGATGATTCCACCGCGGATGAGGAGCCCATGACAATCTCAGTCACTCAAGAGGTTCCAATAGAGTACAAGTAGATTGTCGACTTTGTGACAAGAGGTAAATATCCAGAAGGGATGCATGCTAGGGAGAGGAAGGCCCTTGTAGCAAGATCTAGATCTTACACAATGGTGGAGGATATTCTTTTTCACCAAGGAGCAAATGGTCTACTTCAAAGAGCAATGGGTAAGGAAGAGTCTATCCTACTTATAAAGGAGTTTCATGAAGGTTTAGTGTATAGAGTACACATTGTAGGAAGGGTGATTACTTTCAAGATTCTAGATGCAGGTTACCATTGGAGAGGGACTTTCAAGGATTGTCTTGATTATTGCAAACTTGTCATGTTTGTCAAGCTTTTGCTAGAAAATCTACTTCCACTCCACCACTTAGATCAATTCCATTGCTAGGACCTTTTGAGAAGTGGGGAATTGATTTTGTAGGTCCTCTCAATAGAACCCCAAGGAACAATCAATATATTGTGGTAGTTACTAATTATCTTACCAAGTGGGTTGAGGCTAGACCATTGAGGGGCAAGAATGAAAATGAAGTTGATAAATTTCTTTATGAATGCATTATCACTAGGTTTGGATACCCTTTGGAGTTAGTTTCTAATCGAGGAGGAGAGTTTACAAGAAGCATCACTATAGCTATGCTACAACATTTCTCTATCACACATAGAGTAACTACATCTTATAAGCCAAATTCCAATGACTTGGCAGAGAGAACCAATCAAACCTTGTGCATGATGTTGGCCAAAGATGCAAAAATGGAGGGGGCTAAACATCATTGGGACAAGAGGATTCATGCAGTTTTGTGGGAGTATAGGACAACCACAAAGACTTCTATCGGATATTCTCCATTTTAATTGGTTTATGGTATTGAGTCTACCTTACCTATTCACTTTGATCTTCCTATCTTCCAAAGCATACATAGGAGATTGAAGAAAGCACAAGGAGGTGATACAGAGAAGTCAAGGAAGGATCAACTCATGGAGTTGGAAGAGGTAAGAGCAGTTGCTATGGTTTGAGTGGAGCAAGCCCAAAGGAAACAAAAGGAAAGCTATGACAAGAGGCAAGGCAAGAAGAAGGTGGAGCCTTTCAAAGAAGGTGATTGGGTGATGTTGTTTGATTCTATTCGATTCAAGAGAATGCAAAAGAAGTTTTTGTCTAAGTACTTTGGACCTTTCATAGTGGAGAAGGTGTGGGGCAATTACACCTATGATCTCAAGGAGTTGAGAGGAAGACACTTTGATAGGATTAACCATGATAAGTATATCATAGAAGGTAGAGAGACCTTCACTTTGAGGACAAATTGAAAACTTAGTCCGGAGGTAAATGTAACACCCATTTGTGCATGTGTGTGGTATTGTGATATTTAGCTTGGTATTACAGGTACTTGAGAGATATTATTTATATAAAGATAAATTATGGTTCTACATTAGTCATGATTAGCTTAAGTTAGTAAAATCTTAGATAGAGAGGACCTTAATTTAGAGGAAGTAGAAAAGATGAGCACCACTATTTTGGATTCTAGTGTGTTGACTTGCTATTACTCCTAGATGTTTGGCTTTGAGGAAGAGTTGAGAACTCTTAGGCCCGCAAGCCTTTTGTTTTGGATTTTTCTATAGTCCAAGGATAGCCCATGTGAAGGAATCCTTGACTTAGTGGTTGGGTCAAGATAAGATCACATGCTATTGGGATATGCCTATGTGAATGGATATTCCTTTCTACTTTTTGACTTTATTTGACTTTTAGTCTAGTAACTTGACTTTTAGTCTAGTAACTTGAGTTACTATGGTAATAGTAACTTTGGTACGTAACTATTTCACAAGTATATAAACAAGGGGTGAGGAGGTACTCATCATCCTTTCATTTGCAACTATCTCTCTCTCATTGAATTCTCTAGTGAGCAATGTCTTGAGTCTTGGAGTGTTAGCCTTGGAGGAGTATGATAGAGTTGGAGTTCCTTGCCTTCTTAGTCCATGGTGCGCTTACATTATAACCATCAGAGGTTCATCTTGAGTGAGAGATAAGCCAGCTCACAGTACAAAATTCCAAAGAGAGTGTAATTTTAGGAATGGTTTACTCTACCGCCTTCCAAAAATTCTAGCTTTGTAAAAGACCAAGATCAAGGAGTGAAATAGGAGAATGGAAAATCACATTGGGACACTTGGGTAAACTCCAAATGCCTTATATGAGCTTCGGTTTTGGTATTTATAGGGAGCATACAAAGCTCTTGAGAAGCTTCTCAAGAAGCTTCCTTTAGCCACTTTCTTAGAGTGCAAGCCAAGTTAACTGAGAAGCTTCTCAAGATGCTTCCTTCTAGAAACTTCCTAGTTGACTTGCAAGCTAAGCTAGTTCAAAGCTTCTAGAAGCTTCCTTCTGTAATTTATTTACTTGGAGTGCAAGCTAAGCTAGCCAAGAAGTTTCCTAAGAAGCTTCTTAGATACTTCTAGAGTATTCTGGACTAATTTGTCTTATTGGCTACTTCATTTGCCCTAACTAACTTCATTGCTAAACTCCATATTGTTACATATTCTCCCACCACTAGTTGGTGATGTCTTTGTTGCCATTGAAGCTTCAAAATCTTGGACAGCCATTTGTGCTTTCTAGAGATGAGAAAGAGTTCCTATGTGGCATCACGAAGAGGATACCCTTTCCAAAGGACCTTGTATTTTGTGTGTTGCCGGCGGCCTTGTTGAATGTGGCGACATGCAAGGATACGATCAACTTTGTACTCCTCATGATCATTGATAGGGATGGAAGGAGGAGGAGGTTGAACACAAGAGGAAAAAGGAGATAGGTTAGGAACAAAGGGTTTCAACTTGGAAATGTGAAAGACAAGGTGGATACACATATGACAAGGCCAAGGCAAGTTGATAAGCAACAAGAGAGATAATTTGGGTGACATCAAAGAGTCTTATCCAATTAGGGGCAAGTTTATAAACTTGGGTATCAAATGGGAGGGTAGGTTACTAAAGGGGAGCATGACTTAATCACCAACTTGAAATGTGAGAGCACAATGATGGTGGTCCGCATATTGTTTCTGCCAATTCTGAGCAACAAGGAGATGAGATTTGATTTGTTGAAGGGATTGGGATATGGTGGTCAAGAAGGTAGAAGTATGAGGGACATGAGATGGAGGAAGAACAAGAAGGGAATTTGGAACAAGTGGATCTTGGCCAAAATTGAGCAAGAAAGGAGAGAATCCGGTGTTTGCCTATTTGGAATTATTGTATACAAAATCCGTAGCTACAAGACATTCATCCCAATTTGTATAGTGGATATTGAGAAAGGCACAAAGCATATCCTCCAAGGTGCAATTTTCACATTCAGTTTGTCCATCAATTTGAGAATGATAGCTTATAGACAAAGCAAGCTTGATGCAGAGTATTTGGAGGAATGCTTGCTAAAATTTCCCAATGAATCAAGGATCACGGTCAAAGATGAGTACACAAGGCATCCATGATGCTTGAAGATAGTGTCAAAGTAGATCTATGCCAATGTCGGAGCATTTATGGTATCAAAGGTTGGAGCCAAATGGATTTGATTACTAAGTTTATCCACAAACACCATGATTGTTATGTGATCTTGCTTTGTCTTGGGCAAGGATGTGATGAGATCCAAGCTCATGTGTTCCCATTGAGTAGTTGGAATGAGGAGTGGCTAAAAGAGTCCACTTGGTTTTTGGTTGTTGGCCTTGTTGCATTGGTAGCTCTCACATGATTGGACAAAGTCTCAAATATCTTATGTCATGTTGGGCCACCACCATTGGCATTGGAGAGTACCCAAGGTCTTGTCCACATCTATGTAACCAGCAATTAGTAAGTCATGGGCTTCTTGGAGGCACCTAAGTTGGAGATCACCCTTAGTAGGAGCATATATCTGGTCCTCATGGAATAGAAGGCCTTCTTTGAGGGAGAAGGTGTTGACTCCTTGTTGCATGTTGCAAGACTACCATGTACCATTTGGAAGAAGGGATCTTGTTGAAGAGTTGACCTAAATTTTTTTTGGACCTTGGAATCAATTGACACCATTGTAATGGTGCCATGATGAGAGGGAGAGACTTTAAATCAGATCAGATCATGATAGGGCATTAGGGATGACATGGAACCAACTTGGTTTGTACTTGAGTTTGACATCAAATAATTGGAGTTGCTCCTTCCATCAATGATGTCGACTCTTCATGTGTTCCAAGTGTATTGTCTACAATAATGGTTTGTGATCAGTTTGCATGATCACTTGTTTCTCCAAGAGATAATGCTTCCATACTTTGGTGGCATATACCATTGCTAGTTATTCTTGATCTCAAGCAAAGTAATTTCTTTCAACTATATTTAGTCAGCAAGACACAAAGGCAATGGGATGTAATCCGTTTGTGGAGCTCTATACAACACGGCTCCAATTGCAAAGTTAGAAGCATCAAAATCAACCACACAAGGTAGTTGAGGATCATATGGTTGAAGAATGGATCTTGAAGACACTATATGTTCCAACTTCTGAAATGCTTCTTTGTGCTTGGTGGTCCATTGAAAGCTTGATTTCTTCTCCAAGAGATCAATCAATGGTGTGGCCACATAGGCATCATAGTGGATGAACCATTAGTAAAAATTGGCCAATCTATTAAATGCCCGTACTTTTGTAGCATCTTTTGGAGTAGGCCCATCAATATTGGCCTTGATTTTCTCCTCTCTCATCTTGATCCCCTCTGATGTGATCTTGTGATCCAAGAAGAAAGAGTTCCCTTAAAGGTACACTTTGACTTCTTCTAGTAAAATTTCCATTATTGTAGTCATCTTAGGATTTCTTGCACATGATCACATGTTTTGTCTTTGTCTTGCTATAGTTTAAGATATTATCCAAGAACACCACCACATATCAATCCAATGCTCCATCCAACACTCAATGCATCTGATCCATGAAGATTGTTGGAGCATTAGTGAGTCCAAAAGGTAGAACTCTCCACTTGAAATGCCCATACCTTGTGCAACAGGTAATGTTTTGCACATCCTCTCTATCAAAAGGGATTTGCCAATAGCCACTGTGAAGATCTATGAGCCGGCCTTTATCACTTACTCAAGATGAAGCTCTGATGGCTATTATGGTAGTGCACCATGGACTAAGAAGGCAACAAACTCTAACTCCATCATACTCCTCCAAGGCTAACACTCCAAGACTTAAGAAATTGCTCACTAGAGTACTCAATGAGAGAGGTAGTTGCAAATGAAAGGATGATGAGTACCTCTTCACCCCTTGATTATATCCTTGTGAAATAGTTATGCACTAAAGTTACTATGTACCATAGTAACTCACGTTACTAGGCTAAAAGTCAAGTAAAGTCAACAAGTATAAAGGAATATCCATCCACATGGGCATATTCCACTAAGCATATGATCTTATCTTGACCCAACCACTAAGTCAAGGATTCCTTCACATGGGCTAAAAGTCAAGTAAAGTCAAAAAGTATAAAGGAATATCCATACACATGGGCATATTCTACTAAGCATTTGATCTTATCTTGACCCAACCACTAAGTCAAGGATTCCTTCACGTCGGCTATAAAAAATCCAAAACAAAAAGGCTTGCGGGCCCAAGAGTTCTCAACTCTTTACTCAAAGCCAAACACGTAGGCATAATATCAAGTCAACACACTAAAATCCAAAATAGTGGTGCTCATCTTTTCTACTTCCTCTAATGTAAGGTACCCACTATCTTAGCTATGACTAACTTTAGCTAATCATGACTAATATAGAACCATCCTTTATCTCTATATAAATAATATCTCTCAAGTACTTGTAATACCAAGCTAAATATCACAATACCACACACATGCACAAATGGGTATTTATAAATCCAACTTGGAGAAGTATTAGGCTCTATTCAATTGATCAAGCAAGTCATCAATTCAAGGCAGGGATATACATTCTTCACCACTTTTTTATTGAGCCACAATAGTCAATATAGAAATGAAGTCCTCCATCCTTCTTTGGAAGAAATAGTATTGGTGCTCCTCAAGGAGATGTACTATGTTGTATGAAATCCTTCTCTAACAACTCCATAAGTGTTGTTTGCAACTCCTCCAACTCCTTTGGTGAGAGCCGATAGATTGGTCTACTCACTAGAGTACTCCATGGCAATAAGTCATTCTTGAAGGGCATACCACAATTAGAGGGTAATCCTTTCAGAAGATCATCCAAAAAAATGCCCACAAACTCCTTAACTATTCGATCAACCATTGCTTGATGAGGCTCTTGCCTTTCCTTAGATTCTCCTTGTGCAATCTGCTTGATCCACACCGCAAAAATAGACTTATCTCCCTCCAAAGGTTGCTCTATGGCTGCTTCACTAACAAACTTCCTATGTAGGGACTCATCACTCTTCAAAGCTTGCTCTATGGCTACTTCATTGACAAAATTCCCATGTAGGGACTCATCACCCTTCAAAGCTTGCTCTATGGTTGATTTCTTAACAAACTTCCCATCTTGGGACTGAATATTTGTAGGTGTCTTACTCAGAGGTGCAAGACAACCTAATCAAAAATTCCTACCTTGGTGTTGTACTTGAATTTTTTATTAGTTCCAATCAAGTTGAACCTTATGACATTCAAGCCAAGGCAAACCCAAAATGATATCTTAGTGCAGAGGTATCATTACAAACCTCATATACTCCAAATACTCCTTTCCAATCCTCAATGTAATAGGATGTGAGGTACAAAATGCAAAACCCTTTCTACCATCCGCCATCATTAATTTGCTTCTATTTACTAGCTTGATAGGAATATGTAATTCCTCCACTAATTGCATGGACATGCAATTCTTTGAACTTCCAAAATCAACCAAAATACTACAACCTTGATTAGATATCACACCTTGCAAGTGAAGCAAACTTGCATAGGTTGAGCATTTGATCCCATTGAAACTAATCAAGTTCACAATAAGTGGCTCAAAATCTTCTATCGGGATTCATTTTTTCCTTGATTTTTCAAGGTCACCCATTCCTATGTGGACATTTATCAATGCAATGTCTAACTTGGTGACAATAAAAACAACCACCATTTTGTTACAATCTTCCTCTATCTGTGTGTAATGTATTGGTAGGTTCTATGTAGGTCAAGGTCAAGACCAAATTTTCACAACCAAGGAAAAAGCACTCAACCAATTGCATGGTTTCTTTCACATTTTTTGGCTCTTGCATGGTCACCTCTAATTTGGTTTGTGACTTCAAGGCCCTCATAAATCTATCCAAAACTTCACCTTCTTGTATATTTGGAATCTACATGATGATGTTCTAGAATTGTTTGATATAACCCCTTATAGAGCCAATCTACTTCAACTCTGCCAATTTATCTTGTGCGGCTCGTGTGGCATATTATAGCTTGAAATCAACCGAGTATTGCATTCTTGAATTTTTCCCACATCAAGATTGGTGCAAAAATTTTTCATTCAGATCACTCCATTTTGAACTGCCATCAAAGTTTTGCCATGCCATCCAATTGGCTAGAAGCTAAGAGGATCTGTTTTTGTTTAAAGTAACTTTCATAGTCAAACAAAAAAATTCTCCATTATGCTTGGGAGATTCTTGCCTTCAAACACCTTGGGTTTTGGGAATTGGATTTGATCTTCTTCATCTCAAACTGGTGCTCTCTCTACGTGTTCTTATCGTTGATGGTCTTGTTCATCCAACAATCAAGTAAGGTGCTCAATTTGTTGCTATATAACAATGATAACATCAGATATTGCCAACATGGCTACTATTCTATCCAATTACTCCCAATTTATCTAATTTATTAACACATAGATGCAGCATGTCCACCATTCTCCATAAGTTATAACTAGAAGTATCTTCCACAAACAAGATGATTGTATGTAGAAAATCCTACCCAAAGTGTGAGGTGATGAATTGTATGAAATAATGTTGGTAGTACTTGGACATGAAAATCCCAATGGTTTAGTGGAAATGGATTTGGTGGTCTATAAATTCCATCTATCTCATTTTTGCTCTAATACCAAAGAGAGAAATAAGAGAATGGAAGATCACATTGGGATGCTTGAATGTAGGTAAATTCCAAATGCCTAGCATGAGCTTCAGCTCTGGTATTTATAGGGAGCATACAAGGATCTATAGAAGCTTCTTAAGAAGATTCTTTGAGTCACTTTCTTGGAGTGCAAGCCAAGTTAACCAAGAAGCTTCTCAAGAAGCTTCCTTCTAGAAACTACCTACTTGGCTTGTAAGCTAATCTAGTTTGAAGCTTCTAGAAGCTACTTACTTGGAGTGCAAGCTAAGCTAGCCAAGAAGATTCCCAAGAAGCTTCTTAGATAATTTTGGAATTTTTCTAGGCTAATTTGTCCTATTTGCTACTACGTTAGCCCTAACTAACTCTGTTGCTAAACTCCATATTGTTACAAGCTTAATGTATGTAGCAGCCCTTGCAAAAATTTTAAGTGTCCCACCTGAAAAATATTGCAAGCTATATACTATGAAAATCTCACATTCTAATCTTAAACTTGAGATTTTATCCAAAATCACCATAATCCTCAAAATCTTCAATTCCGCTCACACAATCTCTCCAAATCCTCTCATTTGTATAATATGTAGAATACCATTTCAAAAACATTATAATGAACCACAAGGTATATAAATGGGTCCAAGTTCTCTACCATAAGTTTACCATTCTCTTCCTCTGATGTTCTCTCCAAGTGAGTTCTCATAGTCTCCTTTTGTTTAATATAGAATTGTATGTAGAATATTATCTTGTCTTTTAGAGAGGTCACAACAATGGAACTAAAAATGTGAGCTAGCTTGTTTCTCACTTAGGATGAAACTTTGGTAGTTATTAAGGTAGCACACCATAGATTAAGAAGGCAAGGAACCCCAACTCTATCACTCTCCTCTAGGGCTAGAACTCCAAGACTCAAGTCATTGCTCACTAGAGAACTCAATGAGAGAGATATAGCTACAAATGAAAGGATAATGAGTACCTCCTCACCCTTAGCTTACATACTTGTGAAAAATTTATCCACCAAAGTTACTAATTACCATAGTAACTCAAGTTACTAAGCTAAAAGTCAAATAAAATCAAAAAGTCCAAAAGAATTCCAAACACATGGGAATAATCCCATGGGTAGGTGGTCTTATACTCACTTACCAAATAACTCAAAGATTCTTTCACATAAGCTATCCTTGGACTATATGAAAAGACTACACCAACAAAGCTTGTGGGCCCAAGAGCTCTTAACTCTTTCCTCAAAGTCAAATAATAAGGATAATATCAAGTCAATACACTAAAAGACAAAATAATGGTGCTCACTCTTTTCCCTTCCTCTAGATAGGATCACCTTTCTCTTAGCTAGGACTAACTCTAGCTAAGAACGATTAATGTAGAAGCTTAGTTAAATTTTATGATAATATTTCTCCACTACTTGGAGTACCAAATTTAATATCCCTATAGAGAATACATGCATCAATGTGTGTTAAAGGACAAAGGTTCTTGTACGTTGTCGTGGGGATCGGTTGGTCTCGGAAGTGCGCCAGGCACATAGCTGCTTGCGCTCAGACTGCTAGGCTTGTCAATTGTTCAAAGCCTTTTGTAATAAGACGCTCTCTCTATTTGCCCGGCTGGAAGTCCTTCTGGCTAGAGCAGCTTGCTACCAATCCTTCTAAATGTAGGTTCATGGTTAATGGCTTCTTGGATTGGCCTCATTGGTGCAATCGTATTCTTCAAGCTTCATTGCCAATGTTAAAGTTCTGTCCATGTTAAGTTGTGTTCAATGGGTTGTGATGTAATTCCTCTAATGAATCACAGTCCTATGGCCAAGTTCAGATAATCATGATTAGGTCAGTGATAGGTTTTGGAAATGCGGCTCGACTAAGACTGAGAGCTCCGAGACTAGAGTCCTCTCATTTATGCTATTCACGGGCTAAAGATTCACATTCATCAAGGAAGTATACATTTATCGTAATCCCAAGCCTTGCAGTTATAAATTTTCGAGGGAAACCCAAGCAACTTCAAACAATACAATGACCAACTAAAGTCTTCAATGGCAAAGCATGTACACAAAGGAGGAGAACTGAGCAAGTTATACATCCTAATCCTTACAATTCTTAGCCCTCTGTTCTGTCATACCTCCGTCTGAGATCTTCTCCAAGTCTGTTCTCTGGTCAACAGGTTTTCGTTCCACTTCTTCTTATTCTTGTCCTGAACTAATCACTTCCTTCTCTGTCATTCACCCAGAATCTTTGTTATGTCATTCTCTTGAAACACTGCTTACACCTTTCTTGAAACAAGACACTTCTTTCTCTTTCACTCCCTTCTTTGGCATTCCCCGAAACTCTTCGTTATGTCATTCTCCTGAAACACTTACTAAAAACTCAACTCCTGGAACTTCTCCTTCTCAAAACTCCATGTCAATTTCTGAAGAACTTCATGCCAGCCCTACTGAATTCCAAAAACTTCTCATTGTGAACTCTTGGAAGACATTTTTCTCAACTCCCGAAACTTCTCATTGCCAACTCTTGGAAGACATTTCTATCAACTCCTAAAAACTTCTCACTGTCAAATCAACTCCTGGAAGAGGCATTCTTCATTCTCAAAACCCATGTCAATTCCTGAAGAGCTTCTTGCTAGCCCTACTAAATTCCCAAAACTTCTCACTGTGAACTCCTGGAAGACGTTTTTCTCAAAAACTCTTTGTCACTTCCCGAAACCCCACTGTCAGCCCTTTGTTTCTCCCAAAACTCCTTCTGTCCACCCATCAACTCTTGGAAAACATTGCCCTCAAAAACTCTTTGTCACTTCCCGAAACCCCACTGTCAGCCCTCTATTTCTCCCGAAACTCCTTCTGTCAACCCATCAACTCCTGGAAAACATTGTCCTCAAAAACTCTTTGTCACTTCCCAAAACCCCACTGTCAGCCCTCTATTTCTCCTGAAACTCCTTCTATCCACCCATCAACTTCCGGAAAACATTGCCCTCAAAAACTCTTTGTCACTTCCCGAAATCCTACTGTCAGCCCTTCATCTTCCAATAATTCTCACTGTATGAACTCAACTCCTGCCTAACATTGCTCCTTTGAAAAACTCATTTGTCATTTCCCAAAAACCCTACTGTCAGCCCCCTCATCTTTTGATAATTCTCATTGTATGAACTCAACTCCTGCCCAACATTGCTCCTTCAAAAAACTCCTTTGTCATTTCCCAAAAACCTTGCTGTCAGCCTCCTCATCTTCCAATAATTCTCACTGTATGAACTCAACTCCTGCCCAACATTGCTCCTTCAAAAAGCTCCTTTGTCATTTCCCAAAAACCCTACTGTCAGCTCCCTCATCTTCCAATAATTCTCATTGTAAGAACTCAACTCCTGCCCAACATTGTTCCTTCAAAAAACTCCTTTGTCATTTTTCAAAAACCCTACTGTTAGCCCTTCATCTTTCTGTCCCAAACTTCTTGAGACCCCCAATAACATAGTAATACTCCAACGGTTAAGTGACAAGCCAAATACCCTGAGCTTATGTAACATTGAAAAAAATCCACCACTCAATTTCCTCCCTTCCTTAACACAAGAGAAAATCCTTGAGCTTATAGGAACACAAAGCAACTACCCGTTTCACCATAACATAAACCCTTGAGTTCACTAACATGAAAACTCACACCAAATGGCACCAATACTATGTGTAGATTATTTTCTTGACGACAAAGTGGAGAGAGGTGAGACTATTAGGTGACTCTCTCTACATCATGTGGCACACTTGCCCTATTGGTATCTTGAGTTAATACCAATGTCAATAATCAAGGGTTACCAAAAGACCCCACCAATAGACATTTCCTTGTTGGGAGTATAAGATTTGGAGAGACATGATCCCATTCATTTGGTGATTTCTAGATGGCTATTTCAAGGATAAATTCATGTTGGCTAAGGTCAAGACCCTCATTTAGCTATGTTTTGGAAAATGTTATATATAATACAACATCTCCAAGTTCATCAATCTATTTCTCTAACCTACATTTTGGAGAACATCTCTTTGATGGATGATTCTTGTAGACATATGGTGGCAAGTACACATAAGATCTATTCTTGGATGGGACTTAGTACGTTGTTGGATGTAGGTAGAGTAGGATTGTGGGCTCATCCTCTTCATCTTTGGTGGACAAACCTCTTACTTAGAGATGTTTTACAATGTGCTTATGATGGGATTTAATGACTAGACCACCTTATTGTTGATGATATTTGGATGTTGGGTGCAAGTCTGTGCTGGTGGTAGTGGTTGATAGGTCATATATAGCAATGGTGAACCTTTTTGGATAGCTTAGAGTCATTTTACTCACACTTATGGGTTTTCCAAGTTCCCATGCTTTTTTAAAGGGAGGTCCTGGACTTGTTTGGGACTCATAGTTACAAAAATTGGTGGAGCCCAACACCAATGAGAAGGAGGGAGCAATGGGTTTTCATATCAATATTATTGTTGTTATAGTAGTGTTAGAGGCATCTAAGCATCATGTGTTAGGTCATGCTATGGACCTAAACTATTTGGTCTAGATTGTGAGCCTTGGCTTGGCAAAGTAGTGTAGGATGCACTTGATTGGTATCACCACTCAGACACTTGTGAGCTTTGTGTCTATCAAGATGATTTAAGCATATTTTGGAGGTAATGGACCAAGTGGGCATGGTATTCTTGGAACACAACCAATGGTCTACTTGGCTTGTAGAGCAATGTAGGATGCACTTCATTGGCATCACCACTCAGACACTTGTGAACTTTGTGTCTATCAAGATTATTCAAGCACATATTGGGAGTGCTGGACCAAGTGGGCATGGTATTCTTGGGACAAAACCAATAGTCTACTTGGGGTCCATCTAGGTGAGCGTGGTCTATTTAGATTACACCCTTGGTCTACTTGGGATGAAACTAGAGGACGTATAGAGCTTGCAACCAAAGTAGAGGGGGTTTTTGCATTGAGCTTGGGGACTCTAGTCGTTGGAGGTATTGCTCCCGAGAGCTTGGTGTAGCAGCCAATCAGTGCATCTTTCACTCCTATATCAATTACAAAGGATACTTGGGAGTCAAACATAGGACCCAAGCTTATAAGAGGGAAAAGACACAGAGTTTGGAGGTTTTGAAGGAGCTACACAAATTTTGTTGCCCTTAGTATGAAGGATTTAAGTACTCTAAAAGGACTTGGTATTTGGATTGAGTTGACTAGTGATACATTAGTTTTGTGATGTTCCTATAGATACAATGATATGGAGAGAGCATTGATTCAAAGTCAGAGTAGAGGTACTTTTGGTACTAGTTTGGTGGAGTTTCTACATGTAGAGTATGCTTTAGCTATAGTAATGCTAGCCAAGAAGGATATGCATGGCAATTGCATAAATAGGTTGATGTGTGGAGATTATATCCTATCAATTGATAGAATAGGGCTAATCAATATAACACACCTACACCAAAGGAGATTGTTGATGCAATTGGGCATACAACGGTCTTCAGTAATTTGGATCTTTGAGTGAGATATCATCAGTGGTTGATCAAGGAGGAAAATAAGGCCAAGATAGCATTTTGGGCTATTGATCTTTATGGTAAAGATATATTATATCAATGGAGGTTCTTACCATTTGGGTTAAAGAATACTCTTGCAAAGTTCTAGACAAGATCCTAGTAGGATTAGATTTTTCTTACTGCTATATTGATGATATTTTGGTCTATAACACTAATGTGGAGGAGCATGAGAGACATTTATTGGAAGTGTTTGAGAGGTTGAGATCTCAAGGACTCAAAATACATCTTGGTAATTCTAGATTCTTTCACAAGTAGGTTGAGTATTTGGGTCACACTATCTACCTTGGAGGACTTGGTGTTCAATAGATCAAGGTGGAGACTATTGCATATATTTCTTAGCCTATGGATATAAGCAAAGTGCAAGCATTCATTGGATTGGTAAAATTCAATTGTTGATATGTTAGAGGATTTAGTGCCATTGCCAAGGCCTTGACAAAGCTAACCAAGCTTACACAAGAGTGGTGTTGGGAAGATGAGCAAGACATAGTTTTATAGAGCTCAAGGAGAGATTGACATCTACTCCAATTCTTAGGAGACCAATGAAAGGACAACCATTCCATGTTCATATTGATTGGAGTATGTTGGAGTATGGAGCAATGCTCACCAAGTAGGATGATGAGGAGAAGGAGTTTGTGGTGGCCTATGCTAGTTTCTCCAAAAATTCAACAGAAGTGAAGTATAGTTCATATAAAGGAGAGTGTTTGGCAGCAATATGTGAAGTAGCACATTTCTAATGTTACCTATTTGTTAACCCTTTCACTCTCATCACTAATCATTAACCCTTTCACTCTCATCACTAATCATTAACCATTGAAGTGGTTAACAGAGTCAGACAAGCTTTCAAGGAAGCTTGCATGATGAGCTCTAATTTTAAGTGAGTATGATTTCATGGTTATTCATAGACTGGAGTGATAAAGCGTGATGCAAATGGGATCAACTAGAGCATGTTGGCATGGTGAGATAGAAAAGGAGATGGTGCTAGGTTGGCATGCATCTACCTCTCTATGTATATTTTTGAGGCCTTGGTGGTATCTCTCACAACACATACAAGAGAAGTTGTTGAGGTCACAAATCCAAAAGGTGGAGATATTAGTACAGGTCAATAAGACATTCATGATGATGTCTTAGTGATGGATTCTCTTTGCATTGGTGTTATGGGTGACCAATTGGTGCCAAGGAGAGAGACCATGTTCTTCAGCAAGCCAAGTAGTTTAGATTGGAGGGAAAATACCTTCTTTGTGTATGAGAGGATGGTAGTGTACAATAGTACCACTTTTATCTCAAAGACCACAATTGGTACGTCATGCTCATGAGAAGCTAGGATATTTTAGAGTAAAGTGTACATATAGCTTAATCTAGAGTCATTATTAGTAGCACAATATGTAGACCAATGTATAGTATTGTGTTGCTAGATATGTGATTTGTGACCAAGTTAGAGCATCATTTAATGCTCCTATGCCACAATTACACTCATTATCTATCATAAGATTGGGTTACTATTAGAGTTTGGACTTTTTTGGACCTTTTTTTGTTTGGTATTGATTGTGATACATCATTGGTATGTTTTGGTTATGGTGGAACCCTTATCCAAGTGGATTGAGTTGGTGGTACTTCTAGACAAGTCTAGTGAAGGGATGGCTTAATTGGATTCTTAGTCATTTTGGTGCACCAATTGAGGTTTTGATTGATCAAGGTATAAAGTTCTTATGGAGTTTTAGGTCTTGTGTAACAAGGCCTTGATTGATCATTTTATTACTTCCCAAGATCACCTTGAGGCAAATGGCATAACAATGAGTGGTTTAGACTGGTGAAGAGAGGACTGCACGAGTATGGTTTGTAGAGAATCCACTTGGGAGATTGGGATCTCTAGTGACCTTAGTTGACCATGGGCTATCGGTTCAATTGGCAAGCCTTCTTAGCATCCTTATCTCCTTACTTTCTACTCTATGAACAAGTTCTAAATTTACCTATAATCATTTATCATGATGTTGTGTAGTTTTGGACTTTGATGATCTAAATATACGGGTGAGTGTGTAATGCTCCAAGGACAAGAGAAGAGAGAAAATACAGATTGCACACTTAAACAATCGATGCTCCAAGGGAGCACCTTCTCTTTATTATATAGACAAAGAGGATCTCCGCCAAGGAAGCTCCACCATAGGATTAGGGACACAGATAGGTGACATGTCAGCAAGCTCCACCCTTGGATTACTTACTTGGATGGGTGACATGTCTGGTCTAGGTCCTATCTAGTTGGTCAAACAAGCTTTGACCGGAGGGAATCTTTTAGGGAATCTTCCTATAGGAATCTCAAAATCACGTAAGGTACCATTGGAAAGCTCTCGATGAGACAAGGCAGGGGGGAAGGAAGACCAGCCTTTCCTTTGTTAGGGGGGGGAATATGCACATTTTCGAGGCCTAATTCATCCGTTTAGGCCTCCAAAATTGCCTTCAAATATTTTAGGCATATTTCGGTTCCTACTCTATTAGTAGAAGTCCCCTTTTGGTGATACCTCTTTCTGATCTGTTAAGTCCATCATGTGTAACATCCTTCCAGATGTTACCAAACCAATTCTCACCTTTAAATCATATGTCTAGCTATTGGTTCTAAGGTTCTCAAGTCTATTTCGGTTTCTGCCCTATTAGTAGAAGTACTCTTTTGGTGATACTTCTATCTGATCTATTTTGACCATCATGTATAACATCATTCTAGATGTTACCAAACCAAATTTCACATCTAGATCATATGGCTAGCTCTTGGTATTACAGAGTGCATGTTCTCAACGGACAAAGATCTTTCAAAGAATGATGTTAATGGCCTTTGAGAACTTAGCAATTTCTTAGCATAGGGATACCTTACACTATGCTACTATTTGAGGAGGAAGTTATTGACCCTCAATCTATAATATTCATCCAAGTGATTGTGTATATCTACAATAGACAATATTGACTACACTTGATGTTACTATAGGTTGTACTATCTTGAGAGTGCATGAGGTTTTGCCTTCCAAGTCCTTGTGTTTGAAAGGCATTGTTGTGTTGTGGTTTTTGTAGCCCATGAAAAAGTAAACTCTTGTGGTTTATCTCCATAAAGATGGAGTAGGTTGTATGACATATCTCATTGTTGAGTTATTGCCATGTGAACAATCTATGTACATGTATAAGATTGGCCACATGGATTATGGTCTTGTCTTCTTTGAGGCCTCTTTTGTATTTAGGTGGTGGAGAGTTGCAAGGAAGGTGTGTTTTAGTTTAAGGAGTCTCGAGCAAGAGGAGGACGTTGGGAGTGAGAGTTATAGTAGAGGGCAAGCGTTAGAGTGTGAGAGGAAGATTTGAGCAAGAGATATCTCATGCTCCCAATCTGCCACTCTTGAATCCTTTTCTCATAAGGATTTAGATTCTACACCACAATGGCTTATGGGATTGGATGGTGGCACATTTTTGGGCAGTATTCATAGAGTTGATGATAGAAAACCCAGATCTTATTGTCCTTCCGGTGCTTACTTATGAGCAAGTCTAGGACTTGATCATATATATGCTCTTGTAGTTGGAGAATGACTCTATTTCACTCATGAGCTTCAAGGTGGAGTTGTGGTGTCCACTTGTCAAAAAGTGAAGAGGCTAAATGACAAAATTGCAAGAGATTGGGTTATGAGGAAAAAATTGGGCATTTTTTTATCATTGAGGGAGTTTTAGGAAGGTGATTGGAAGAGAAAGAACCATGGTTGGAGAGAAGAGCTATCAGCCTATAATTTGAAGACTAGAATCAAGTGATTTGAGTCAATTCTTTAGGCAATATGATTGATTGAAATCAAGGGGGGGAAAATTCATACCCATGAGCACAAAATAGGTGAGTAAGAGAGCTTCATTAGACATCTACATGATATGTTAGCTAGGTTGGAGATTTGACAAAGTTCTTGTACTATTGAGCTTAAGAAATTTTAGGGTTTGATCAATCTCAAATCAGATCTGGCCAATTGAAGTTTGAGCTTTTGAAAGTGAGGAGTTGGAGATGAGATGTTGATCAGATTTGAAGATTTGGTCACTCTTGAAGTTGTGATCCAAATCACCTTGTGAAAATTTCTAGTATTGTTGTTGGCTAGGTTTTGCACTTTTGTGAAAAGGTTTTATGTAAATTACTCAAATAAACAATTCAAGGTCTTGGATCAAGTATACTTGGGTCTGTAGAGCTCACAAGTTAGCCTAGCTCAGGAATTGATCCATATCTAGGATTTGAGGTTGGATTATGGTACCAAACTCTATAGAAGTTTAGACAAGGTCACAAACAGCTATTGTGAAAATTTTGTTTGACTTTGGATCCATGGTGACTGAGAGCTAATGTAACAAACTCTACTAAAATTATTGTCGTAAGCTTGATAGAGCATTTCTATCTTTTATCATGATTGAGTGTCAATTCTCTTATTTGCATGTCTATTATTAAAGATTTTAGGCTATTAGAAATTTTTTGAGGATTAGGTGCACCTCTAATCCAAAAATTTGGAGAAAGTTACACTGAACTAGGAGCAAAACCTAAATTAGGGATTTCAAAATTAGGGTAAAAATTATAGAAAATTGGCCAACTTTGAGAGCTTATCAAGGGAGTTTTAGTGATCAGATTAAAACCTATTTTATATCATTGAAAATCTTATCTCACAAGATTT
Organism: Lunularia cruciata; assembly: GCA_948567375.1. NCBI lineage: Eukaryota > Viridiplantae > Streptophyta > Marchantiopsida > Lunulariales > Lunulariaceae > Lunularia > Lunularia cruciata. The sequence continues at coordinate 16,525,491 of OX419757.1, read as the reverse complement.
CCATTGAATTTTAGAAATCTGGAATAAACATTATATAGAGAAAGTTATGCTCGTCTGAGTTACATAGAAATTTCCTCATCAAAAAGACATATGATTACCCCACTTGGAGTACAAATTGGTTGAAGGCTAAAGTACATATTGGAGGAAGCTTGGATTACATGTTGAAATTAGCAGTGATGATAGAGCAAGAGAGCTATGAAGCTCAATTTTGACAAAAAGCACAGAGAGTTGCTGTTGGATTCTTGTGATTGATCCTCTCCGTGCATGCATGCTTGTTTGTTTGCCTAGTTGGTTTGGATTGGTGTGTGTGTGTGTGTTTTGCACTTAGGTTCTTTCCTTCTTGGAGTATTGTGTTTTTCTCCTTGGTAATGTTAGAAGAGGTGACCAACAGACTAGGAGTGCATGTTATGATGACAAGTTAGGTCACCCGTTTCTACCCTACTTGATTGCAAAAATACAAAACTTAGAAGGAAGGGTTCTACTGGTTGGGTGCTACGCACACTCAAACTAATAGTGATAGGTATATCTTCAACCTCTACCCTATAAGCTCCACAATTAGGCACCTTGTGTGTTCCTAGAGAGAAAAACCAAAGTATGACAACATAATGGTGTTATTTAGAAGGATCATGTGCACAATTATGCATCATGTTACTTCCCAAACATTGATAGCACTATAGACCCAAGCTTGACACTTGTTCATGCAGGCTTATGGTGTATGTTATGCGGCTCATTTGGTGGAACTACTATTATTATAGTGTGTGATGGCTATTTGAGAGAATGGCATACGGTATGTTTGACTCCTCCTCTCACAATGGTTCCTCAAGGACAATGGTTTATGGCCTAGATGTACTTGACTATAGCTAGTTCTGTAACACTCATTTGTGCATGTGTGTGGTATTGTGATATTTGGCTTGGTATTACAAGTACTTAAGAGATATTATTTATATAGAGATAAAGGATGGTTCTATATTAGTCATGATTAGCTAAAGTTAATCATAGTTAAGATAGAGAGGACCTTACTTTAGAGGAAGTAGAAAAGGTGAGCACCACTATTTTGGATTTTAGTGTGTTGACTTGGTATTATTCTCTATATTAGTCGTGATTAGCTAAAGTTAGTCATAGCTAAGATAGAGGTGACCTTACTTTAGAGGAAGTAGAAAAGATAAGCATCACTATTTTGGATTTTAGTGTGTTGACTTGGTATTATTCCTAAGTGTTTGGCTTTGAGGAAAGAGTTGAGAACTCTTGGGCTGTGGTACCCACATTTTTCATTTTGGATGAGTTTTGAAGAAGAAGTGCTTTGCTAAAACCAAATTGAAACCAAATGGAGAAGAAATGAGTGGAAACCTGTGTTTTGATCAAGCTCGAGTGAGTCAACTTTGTGTTAGAGGAAGAAGGACTCGGATTGGATCAAACCCAAAGAAGTTTACTTTGTGTCAGAGAGGAAAAACTCGGAGAAGGAGAGCAGACGCCGAAGGAGGGTTTCTTTGCATCGGAATGAAGGTTACAGGTCAAGATTCTTTCGGGTGCCATATCTCAGTGATGAGAAGTCCAAATTAAGCATGCTATATCTTGTTGGAAGCATCTCGTTTAGGTCTTTTCATTGCCACCAAAATCGCAAAGTTTAGAGGTCTGTAGAAGAAGTTACAAGCATTTGAAGTTTTGGGAATAGATGTGAAGAGTAGTTTGGTGGCTTCGGGTCAATGTGACTTCGGATTTCGGGTTTACATGACTTTGGGTCATGAGACTTCACCTCAAGATGAAGATGACTAAATCCGAAGAAGTTGGACCTCGGAGTGCAGTGAAGGTGACTTCGGGAGTTTTGCCAGAGGGATCAGAGTAAGTTAGAGTAGAGAAAGAAGATAGTTAGGATACCCATGACTTCAATTTCAATTTTGATTGAAGATGGAACATGAATTGAAGGAAAAGTAGTAGTAGTGAATAAACCCAAAGTGCAGGATCAAACAATAAGTGTCTTCGGGTCAGTTACATGAATGATTAGGGGAAAGTGGATTACAAGTTGAAGATGTAGATAGTGTATTCATACTTTCAATTACAATTCTTGATGATGACACAGTAGAATTAGTAAAAGAATTGATAGTAGTTAGACCCGAAGTAAGAGAGATAGGAGTGCAAGTGTCTTCGGATTTGACATTTGACACTTTAGAGAGAGTTGGTCGGGAGGTAGAGATTTAGAAGGCTTAATTATGATAGGAATTGTAGATTAGGAAGGAGAAGTGTTAGAATTAGTGGAGAAAGTAGGAGTTGTGAAACCTGAGGACATAGTAGTAGGAAGTACAATTACTTCGAGTTTGGGTTTGAAAGCCAAAGAAGAGGTAGAACATTGGATTGGATTAGTAACCGATTTGAGATTTGAATAGGCAGATATGAAGGGTTGCATTGTCATTTCAGATCTGTAGGTTTGTAGAGTCGTAAGGAAGAGGTACATTAGGAAGATAATTATTGATTGCTTCGCTATTTAAGAGTGGCATTCGTAGTCAAATGTTGTTTAGTGCTCATAATTTCTGAGAAACATAAAGCAAAGTGCTGTGAAGTAGTGCTTGTCGCTTGAGTTTGATTCCTAATATCAATGTTGTGCTTGTGTTTGTGAGTGTTTGGAGAAATTCAAAGTGCAAGTCAGTGTGCTTGTTGGATGTTGGATTCTGCAGCCTTGATCTTCATTTTGTGTGTTTGATCCTGAGTGAATTGCAATCAAAGCAATGCTTTGACAGATCTGAGAGGAATTGTAGTGTTGGTAGTATTCTGCATTTGTGAGTGCAGTGTGAAGTTGATGTGAAGCAATTTTGATCGAGGAAGTTGTGCCTTCGGTGGAAGGGTGGAACACAATTCTGAGGCAAAGTCGTTTTGCAGTGAAGTGTCATTTTTGGGAGAGCCTGAATCATCATAATCAAGATTGTTTGGAAAGATTTGATGGAGTTGTGATTAAGGAGTGTTAATTCGTGACAAGACTGTGAATCAGTGCTTGTTACTCTCTTCTGAGTCTGGTTTCTACCTGAGAGATATAAGACACAACCAAGAAGAACTGCAAGTGTTACTTTGACTTTGTATTTGACCAATTCTAAATAGTATCTCTTTGGGAATGAACTTTACTTACCCGATTACCGCAAAAGTGATATTTGTCGGGTTGTCACATGGGCCCACAAGCCTCTTTGTTTTGGATTCTTCTTTAGTCCAAGGATAGCCCATGTGAAGGAATCCTTGACTTAGTGGTTGGGTCAAGATAAGACCATATGCTTAGGAGAATATGCCCATGTGAATAGAAATTCCTTTCTACTTTTTGACTTTACTTGACTTTTAGTCTAGTAACTTGAGTTACTGCAGTAATTAGTAACTTAGGTATGTAACTATTTCATAAGTACATAAACAAGGGGTGAGGAGGTACTCATCATCCTTTCATTTGCAACTATCTCTCTCTCATTGAGTTCTCTAGTGAGCAATGTCTTGAGTCTTGGAGTGTTAGCCTTGGAGGAGTATGATGGAGTTGGGATTCCTTGCCTTCTTAGTCCATGGTGCGCTACCATAATAGCCATCAAAGGTTCATCCTGAGTGAGAGACAAGCCGGCTCACATTTTTGGTTCCGTTGCCGGGATCTCTCTAGAAGGCAAGATAATGTTCCACGTTCAATTCTACATTAGAGAGAAGGAGGCTATGAGAGCTCACTTGGAGAGAATATTAGGAGAGGAGAGGGCTGAACTTATGTTAGAGAACCAAGATCCATTTGTATACCATGTAGTTCATTATGATGTCTTTGAAGTGATTTTGTACATCTTGTACACATGAGAGGATTTGCAGAGATTGTGTGAGGTGGATTACAGATTTTATAGATTAAGGTGATTTTAGGCAAAATCTCAAGTTTTAGATCTAGAGTTGAAATTTCTACACATAATAGCTTGGGTTATCTTTCATCACACTTGAAATTATTGTGAGAGTTATTATGCGCACTTGGTTAGAATTTTGAAAGTTGATAGAGTAAACTGCTTCCGCAACTGCATGCTCATTGGAAAATTGTAAAGAGTCTTCCATTTCTTCAATTTTTAGTGAATTGTCCTGAAATTTTCCACAAAAATTCCGTGCATTGTATCCTACTTGTTGCCATAAAAATTAGAGAGAGATCATTCTTGCACGGGGAGTTTTGAGTTTTTGAAGTGAAGGGGTGGTTTTCAGACCAAATCTCAAATATGCGTGCTGAATAGAAAGGTGTCTAGGCCAAATGGCTTGATGAAAAGATCTGAAATTTTGCAGGAAGGGACACCCTGGAGTTGTGATTAAGTGGCCAAAATTTCAGAGGACTGTCACATAAAAGTTGAGAGATCTGAGTGAAATTGTGAGGAAAGGTCAATTCTGCAGAGTGGCGATCTCATGCATGAGAAGTTTGAGAGCAACAAAAAGCATGTTTGAGTGTTTAGATTCATCTTGGAAACATGGAGGGTCACCAAGAGTGGAAATTGAGACTATGCAAGGTTCCCCAAGGGTTTGAGGTGATTATAGTGGTGGATTTGAGGAAAAGAGAGTTTATAATAGAATTTGAAGAGAGTGTTGAGAGAATCCAAAAACCTACACCACTTGGAGGAAAGAGTGAGTCTAAGTGCTTTCTATGTGGAGAGAAGAGACATAAGGCAAGTTCATATCCATTGACCTTTGAGAGCAAGAGATTGAGGGAAAGGAGAGGCTTACTTGACTTGGGTTTGCATGTTGGACCTTCTTCACCAAGATTAAGAGGGAGAAGATCTAAGACCAAGGAGTTGTATGAGGTTTGTGAAGTGAAAGGACTTCCAAAAGGACATGAATGTAGTAGAGTAAAAGCACTTTTGGAGACTTTTGTGAAGGATCTTGGAGAGAGTCTTAGTACAGCTACAGAAATACTACCACCTTCATCAGCTAGTTCTCAAGATTAGCGATAGAGATAATCTTTCAACTTATGGATAAACTATCCACGAGAGTTTGATTAATATGCACTATAGGATTTGATGTTGCTATAGAAATCATGGAGCAACTTGAGCCTTTTTTGTTCCCTAGGGTGGATTACTCTCAAATGGTGTTAGTCATGTACATACTCTATTAGTTATGGAGTGAGAGAAAAGAAAAGAAAAAAAATTGAGAGAAAGAAAGATAGTGAGAGGTTAAGATGGAGAAACTTCCGGTTTTGGCAAGGATGGAGAAGATGTGGAGGCCTTTGTGAGAGACTTCAAGAGAGCTTGCATAGGAAAAAATGAGAGGAGGAAGAATGAGTGGGTCTCATTATTACCAGATTTCTTTGAGGATGCAGCACTTACATGGTATGAGTCAGAATACCAAAAGAGAGAGAGGAAAGATAGGGAAGAGGAGTCTTGGGAGACTTTGACTTCAACACTCATTGAGAACTTTCTTCCTGATGAGAGTTATGAGAGATTGATGAGTGAGGTTACATTTCTCAAGCAAGGAGATGGAGAGAAAGTGAGAGTCTATGTGGAAAGAGTGGAAAAGTTAGAGTCCAGATTTCGTAGTGTTGAGGAAGGGTGGAGATGATGTGGAGACTACTATGATTGGCATAGAGGCCATGCTCACCAAGAATTTTGTGGGAGGATCAAGACCACAAATTAGAAGCAAGGTGAGATATGAGAAACCTTCTTCCAAGGTTGAAGCTATCAAGATAGCAATTTGTATGGAGGAGAGTTTGGAAGGGGATGAGAGTGATTTGGTGGTGAAGGAGGTTGTGCATCATCCTCAAGGCTACAAGTATGGTGGAACTTCTGATACCTTGGTGGCAAGGGTTGCACCACAAGTAGTAGTTGCTCCATTTCTTGCACCTCCACCAAAAGATCCACTTCAAACCATCATAGAACAACTTGCGGATCTCAAGATCAATGTGGTATACCTATGGGAGAAGAGAGAGGTGGATCAGAATGTAGGGAAATAGCCTAGGAGTTATGGAAACTATCTATATAGAGGAGGCCAACCAGCCAATAATTGTAATGATAGAAATTGTTTTGGTTGTGGAGGAAGAGGCCATATCCAAAGGAATTGCCCAAATTCCACTTACCATGGAGGAAGGGGTTATGAGAGAGCCAATAGAGGGAAAGAGGGAGGTAGTGAAACCCAAGTGGCTCCTAATCCAAACAAAGTTAAGGAGATAGCATCCATAGATGTGGTTGAGAGCAAGTATGAGAAGGGAGAGTGCTCAAACTCCAAGGGTCTTAATTTGGAACTTTTGGCATAAGAGAAGAAGAGAGCTCATTTTGCAGAGGATGTTCACTCTTCTCAAGGATTTACTCCAAGCAAGGATACTCCTATGTCTACTAGGAGCACTCGCACCTCAACACCATCAACAACAAAGACTCCAAGGAAGAAGTTGGAGATGGAGGACTTCTTGATCTCAAAGCAACAATGGAACTACAATGTGTTGGAGGATGTTGGTAGTCACAAAGCTAACATCACAATGGGCCAATTGATTGCTTTGAACCCTACCTTGAGAAAGGAGCTTAGAGGTGGTTTGAGTACTACAAGGAGCAAGAGGAAGAAGAAGGCAAAAGCTCCACTATCAATGGGGGTGGTGGAGGCCAAGCCAACACCATGGGAGGCTTGTGAATATGCCTCCAAGATTGATGTGAGAGTGAATGGTCACAACATCAAGGATGCATTGGTTGATGGAGGATCAGCAGTATGCCATTTCAGAAAGGTTGATGAAGAAGTTAGGTATGATACCTTCAAGACCTTCAACATTTGTGGTGAGCATGGCAAACAAGCAACAAGTTCGGCCAGTAGGGGTGATGGATAAAGTGGTAGTTTCAGTTATGGGAGTTCAAAATCTCATGACTTTCCAAGTCTTGAAGGATTCAAGCTATGACTTACTTCTTGGGAGGCCATGGTTGAGAGCAGCACGCACAATTGATTGATGGCACAAAGGGTACTTGAGGATTGGGCCATCAAATGATAGAGTCACAGTTCTTGTGACTAACACCACTAACACTTCACATTCAGATACACCATCTTTTGATTATTTAGAATCAGATTCTGAAGAAGGAACTTCAGGTGTGGACACAAGCATGGAAGAGGAGACATCTATGGAGGAGGATGAATCTGAATCTGATTCAGATGTGTATCCTTTGTGTATTATGTATTTTACACCTAAGCCAGAGGTTTTGAAGGACCCAGATAAATCACCATTGACACTTGAGGAGGTAGAGAGAAGGTTAGCTACCCTCAAGTATGGTGTCACATCATTTGTAGTGTCACATCTAGATTGCTTGGACACTAGAGTTGCAATGATAGAAGTTAGAGTCATTTCAATAATTCCTCAAACACTACTTTCCGACGGTCAGATTTTGTGTTTGGGGTACTGACTTCACGGTAGGGCCCACCGTCACTTTGCACCGTCAAGTGTGCCGTCAGTGGGACCATTTGGGTTCAGACCTAGCTTGAGTCCAGGGGGTATACTTTCAAAGTGTAGTTTCATAGAGCTCACTTCTCTGATGTTGAGCCTTCAAGTTTCTGGCTATGGTGGACAAAGGCCGGCGAGCATCACCTGGATTCTCTATGCTTGAGTGGGTGTGGCTTGACTGTAATCAGTGCCCGGTTGTTGGCAGTTTATAGAGTGAAAGATCAAGTATTGATTTGTGTTGAGTTGAGTTGAGAGTGGTAAACAATCTGATTACATCAGAGAAGTGAAGTCAAGGGGAAATCGGGTGCAGGAACTTTGAATGTTAGTGGTATCTCCAAGCTCGGTGGATCGTTAGTAGCTCAATTCAAGTTCAATGTTTCTCTAGTGTGCAGAAGCTCGTTCAATTGATGTAGATTTGGCAGTTAAGCAAACGGTGTGCGGAAGCATTGGCCAAATTTTGAGCAAAGAAGGAGCAAATTTTGAGCAATGGTTGTAATTTTGAGCTCAAGAGGTGAAGGCACGACCAATTTGCTGCGAGTTGGGCTCAAAAAGTCAAATTGAAAGTGGAGTTGGGAAGTTATTCTCATGAATTTGTGATTTGGAAAAACTTGTGTTGTCAATTTGGCCCGAGTGGAAAGTTAGCGGGAGATTTGGCGGATAGCCAACTTTAGGGTTTACGTCAGATTTTGGTTGGGATTTATGTTAGATTTTGGCCAGATTTGGAGGAGTTTCATTGTTTGGCTAGATTTGAAAATTTTTCATGGGGTTGTGGGCTATGAGAGGCTATGAAGGCCTAGAAGGGCTAGCAAGCTAGCTTGCTAGTGTGAAGCTAGCTAGTTTAGAGTAGATCTTGGTCATTGGTTGGCAAAATCTGCATTTCTTGCTAGATTGTGCACAATAGGGTTTGACCCCTAGATCTCTTGTTCCTAGACTGGTGCCCTAGCCAAATGATCCACCCTCACTTGTTGTCCTAATGACTGTACCACTGTTATCTATACACATGTAGCTTTGGCTAGGAAAGGCAGTTTGATCCCATTCTTGGTGATCTTGGTAACTTAGGACTTAGATACAAACTGCTCTTATGTCAAATGCCAAATGGTGGCAGAGTCAGTCCCGTGTTGTGTTATGAGATGGAGGGTTTTATTTAGATTTCTTGTGATTGGACCCCCTCCATTCTCTTTTTCTTGTTTGTGCTTCTTGTTTGTGTGAGGTGCCCTGACTTTTGAGCGTTGGTGCTTTGGTGTGCTCTCGGTAGTGAGGCTGAAGTGATGACCAATCAGACTACCTTTGTTTCTCTCCGGTGAGGTAGGAAGTGATGACCTGCAGACAATGAGAGTGCGTGTTGTGATGGCAGGTTACAAGTTGCCTTTCCACTAGTGTAATTATCTCGATTAGAGTTACATTAATGGGTGGTGCTTAGTTGGTATTGGCACTTGGTGGGGCACTTGCGGTTGCAGTTGGTGGTTCGGGTTTGCTCTTGCGGTTACTTGGTCACGATGGAGTTCTTTGGGGATTGTAGAGGAGTTAGCCCTACATTACACAGTGGGTTTACTCTGTAAGTGGTGCTCAGTATTAGCCTGTATCTCAGGTCCCAATGAGGGAGGAGATTGACTTTGAGTTGGAGTTTGACACAAGAGCTGATTCAATTGAGAGTGCACTTGGTGTGTCCGCACCGTTGTTGTGGGACATGGACAAGATTTATGGAGCCTCCAAAGGCCCTAGGTGTTACTCTGGTACAATGGGTACCATTGAGTTGGACAACTTCATCCAGGAGTTTGATAGTTGGTATGATATGCAACAGATGCGGAACCCAACTTTGTTCACACCCTTCATAGCATGGAAGGGGTTGTTTCAACATCTGGAGGGTCCGCCGATGGATGACTATTATGAGTTCAGGAGAGCTTATTTGGAGGAGATTGAGTTATGGAGACAGTATTGGTCTCCACATTATGTCTCCATCACTTCAGGCTCGGTGGCCAATAGTAGATTGGCTACACCTACGAGTTCTAGCTCAAGTAGTGTTGGTGGAGCTAGTAGAGGTGCACTAGCTAGAGATAGTGCTACTATGAGTGGAGGTACTGCTACAAGAGGTGGTGTGGTACCGGGGTTTAACCCCATGGTGGAGTTCTTCTTGTGTTTGAGGCAGAACTACCAGGGAGTGCGGACTGACAAGCTGAGGAGCTTGCAAGAGTTCCAACGGAAGGTTGGAGAGAGCCTACGTGAGGCATACACTCGCATGAGGCGGCTGATCAGTTTCACTCAAGGAGTTACTAAGGCCTAGACAGTCCAGTTTTGGTATGGGATACTAGACAAGGAGTTGCAACGTAGAGTTTGTGATGCTACGTTGTTATAGGCTACTTTGCCTACTTTGGCAGTGGTCTTTGGTTTGGCTAAGCATATTGAGCTCAACATGGTAGAGGAGATGGTGGTGACGTCTAGATTTGGTAGGGAGACCTCATCCACGGTTGTGACTTCTTCTAGAATGCAGTAGAGTGCACCACGCCCAGTTGGTTTTTGAGGACAAGGTGGATAGCCCAGATCCTATAGAGCAAATGGAGGGCCTAGTGGAGTTAGACCCTTACCTTCATTTGTGGTTCAGCAGCAACCAATGAGTGGTAGTGTTGCTTGTTGGACTTGTGGTGGACCTCACCATAGGAGAGAGTGTACTCAAGGCAGCGGACATGATACCTTTGGTGCATCACAGCCAACACAGAGGCATTGTGAGCACTGCTACAGATTTGGTCACACTAGTGACTGGTGTTTTGACCTACACCCGGAGTTACGGAATCATAGGGCTACTATGGCGGGTAGTAGAGGAGCTCTAGTTCATGGAGGACGAGATGGTAGAGGTGGTGGTAGAGGATCTACACCTAGTAGGGGTGCAGTAAATGCCCCTACTTTTGATATAGCTATGGCTACTCGGATTGAGCAGTTGGAGCTGAGATTGGCTAGTATGGCTATTGCTCAGAGCAGATCAGATTTGGGTGTTGAGGCTTCCACCTCATATGCTAGTGATAGAGATGCTTTGGACTTCATGTGCAGAGCAGCACAGGTGGATGCATCTGTAGTAGTGACTAGGAGTGCAATACATGCTCTAGAGCCTAGAGGAGCATCAGTGGGGTTGGACCCACAGAGAGGAGAGGTTGGGAGACAGGTTAGACTTCCCCAGTATTTCACATTATTTGAGGCATTGCAAATGACATCCATGGTTCCTAGATGTCCCAATGCAGGTGTAGTAGGTGGTGATGAGTGCATGATGGACTACCTACTAGTCAGCCACCTGCTACTACACAGACTGAGTCTAGCATGATGTTGGGAGCGGCTCAGTTGATTATGCAGCATCCTTTGTTTTTGACCAATGATATGTTTGCATTGGGAGTTGACCCAACCCTAGTATTCCGGTTGGCTGCCATGTTGTGTGAGAGTAGGGATGGTGCGGTTCCTACTACTAAGGCAAAGGTGGTTGATAGTGGAGCTGACTTGGTTGAGGAGCATGGGATCCGTTCAACAACCAGTGGTTTATGGCAGGCAGCAACGGCTAGACTGGAAGAGTTGCCAACTAGACTGGCCTTTGAGAGAGCGTGGTTCACACTTGGTGTTGTCTATTGGATAACCAGAGGGGGATTTTTTGTTTGGTGGGACCTTCACGGAAGGTCTATACACCATAGCGAGTCTTGTTAGACTCTGGTGCACAGCCCTTTATGTTGGAGAAGGCTGCAATTGTCGGTCTGGAGTTACGGAAGACCAATGTGGAGAGGTGTCCATTTCAGATCCAAACATCTCTAGGTGGTGGTTTGACATAGTACATCACACGTGGGGAGCTTGTTGTCCAGGTTCAGCCTGGTCATCCAATTGATAGCTTGGTGGTGAGAGCTAAGGCTATTGTGACAATAGCTAAGTCATATGATGTGCTAGTTGGGGGAGTAGTGTTATACTCCATGGGTTTTAGCATTGACTATTAGAAGGAGATAGCCTCCTATAGACCTGGTTGGCAGTCCGATGAGAGACAGATATGTTGCCTACCAGTATGCTTTCGTAGTGGCAGTCTTGGCTCACCATAGTCCGAGATCATGGCAGCATCAATTTTAGCTTTCAGTGGTGCAATTACTTGGCCAAGTGACTTGTTGGAGAGGAACGCCCATGTAGAGGATACTCCATTACCATAAGAGATCACTTGGCTTTGGAGTATGAGTGGGATTGTTCCATCCACCTTGGATGTTCCATTGTGGAGTTCAAAGGAGGCATTGCAGGAGCATGCAGATCAGTTGGTGTAGCAGGCTTGGAGTGGAGCCTTCATACCATCAAGAGATGAGTGTGAGGATGAGCCTCCACAGGCGATTGCTTTGACACCTCTGGATAACACACTCATTGCTTGGTAGTATCCAATAGAGAGGATATGCCTATTGGAGTTGTTTGGGAGATCAACACGGGACTAGCTACGGTATTACATGAGGGTATTCGAGTACAGAGGTACTTGTATGTAGAGAGAGATGAGACTACTAGGTGAGTCTCTCTACATCATGTGGTACACTTGGCCTATTGGTATCCGGAGTTATTACCGATGTCAGCAATAAGAGGTTACCAGAAGGCCCTACCAGCAAACATTTCCTTACTAGGGGCGCATGACCTAGAAAGATATGGGCCTATTCACTTGGTGATTTTTGGATGGCCATGTTAGGGACATACACTTGCGGGCCACGGTTTGGGTCTTTAGGATCCTTGTTCTGGTGTGTTTTGGGAGATGTTACGGATATTATGACATCTGCAAGCTCATCAGTCCGTTTCTCCAGCTTACCTTTTGGAGAATGTTCCTTTAATGGGTGATTCTCGCACCAGAGTAGTGGCAATTACACATCATGTCCATTCTTGGATGGGACCTAGTGTATTGTTAGATGCAGCCAGAGTGGGATCAAGGGCTCATCATCTTCGTCTTTGGTGGACAAACATCTTACCCAAAGAGGTTCTATAGCGCGCTTATGATGGGATTCAACGACTTGACCACATCCTTGTTGATGATATCTTGGATGTTGGGTGTAAGTCTTAGATAGTAGTAGTGGCTGATAGGTCACCTATGACAATGGTGAACCTAGTTGGATAGCCTAGAGCTGCATTTCTCACACTCATGAGTTTCCCAAACTCTCATGCTTTTTGAGAGGGAGGACTTGGACTTGTTTGGGACTCACAATTATAGCAGTTGGTGGAGCCCAACGCTGATGAGAGAGAGCGGGTGATGGGTTTTTGCACTAGTATTATTGTTGTTCTAGCAGTGTTAGAGGTATCCAGGCGTCAGGTGTTAGGTCAGGCTATGAACCTAAACTGTTTGACGTGGATTGTAAGCCTTGGCTTGGCAAAACAGCGTAGGATATGCTTGATAGGCATCACCACTTGGACACTTGTGAGCCCTATGCCTATTGAGACAATTTAGGTACATGCTGGAGGTGATGGACCGAGTGGACATGGTATTCTTGGGACACATCCAGTAGCTACTAGGGAGAGTGGTCTACTTGGAGTCCATCCAGGTGAGCGTGGGCTACTTGGAGTACATCCTTGGTCCATATGGGATGCAGCTAGAGGACGTGTGGAGCTTGTAGCCAGAGTGGAGGGAGTTTTTCACACAAAGGTTGGGACCTCTAGTGGTCGAGAGCATGACACTATTCCTCCCAAGGGCCCAGTATAGCAGCCAGTCATTACGTCTTCCACTCCTACTATAGTTACAGAGGATACTTGGGAGCCAGATCTTGGACCCAAGCTTATTGGAGAGGAAAGACGGAGGGTTTGGAGGTTCTTAAGGAGTCACACAAGTTGTTTTACCTTCAGTATGAAAGATTTGGGTGCTTTGAAAGGACCTGGTATACGGATTGAGCTGACTAGTGATACACTAGTTTTCCAACGTCCTTATCGATATAGTGAGATGGAGAGGACATTGATTCAGAGCCGGAGTAGTGACCTTTTTGAGGCTGGTTTGGTGGAGATTTCACATGGAGAGTATGCATCAGCGACAGTGATGTCAGCCAAGAAGGATATGCATGGCAACTACACAAATAGGCAAATGTGTGGAGATTACCGTCCTCTCAACCAACAGACCAAGGCTGATCAGTATGCCATGCCTACACCAAAGGAGATTTTTTATGCAATTGGGCATGCAAAGGTCTTCAGTACTTTGGATCTTTGAGCGAGATATCATCATTTGCTAATTAGGGAAGAGGATAAGTCCAAGATAGCATTTTGGGCTATTGATCCTCATGGCAAGGATGTGTTATATCAGTGGAGGTTCTTACCATTTGGGTTAAAGAACGCTCTTGTTGAGTTCCAGAGGGTCATGGATAGGATCCTAGCTAGATTGGATTTTTTTCGGTGCTATATTGATGACATTTTGGTTTATAGCACTATTGTGGAGGAGCATGAGAGATAGTTGTTGGAGGTGTTTGAGAGGTTGAGATTTCAAGGACTCAAATTACATCCTGGGAAGTGTAGGTTCTTCTATGAGCAGGTTGAGTATTTAGGTCACACTATCTACCCCGGAGGACTTGGTGTTCAGTAGACCAAGGTGGAGGCTATTCCACGTATTCCTTGGCCTACGGATGTGAGCAAAGTGTGAGCATTCCTTGGGTTGGTGAACTTCTATTGCCGCTATGTTAGAGGATTTAGTGCCATTGCCAAGGCCTTAACAAAGCTGACCAAGCTTACACATGAGTGGTGTTGGGGAGATAAGCAGGAGAGAGCTTCTGTAGAGCTCAAGGAGAGGTTGACATCTGCTCCTATTTTGAAGAGACCAATTAGAGGACGACTATTTTAGGTTCATACTGATTGGAGTATGTTGGGGCTTGGAGTGGTGCTCACCCAGCATGATGATGAGGGGAAGGAGTTTGTGGTGGCCTATGCTAGTCGCTCCAACAATTCAGCGGAGGCAAAGTATAGTTCATATGAGGGAGAGTGCTTGGCAACAATTTGGGCAGTAGCACATTTCCGATGTTACCTATTTGGTAACCCCTTCACTCTCATCACTAATCATCAGCCATTGAAGTTGTTGATGGAGTCCGACAAGCTTTCAAGGAAGCTTGCACAATGAGCTCTGATTTTACAAGAGTATGATTTCACGGTTGTTCATAGACCTGGAGTGGTGAACCATGATGCAAACGGGTTGAGTAGAAACCCATGTCCCAGCCAGCAGGATTAGACCAGAGCACGTTGGCATGGTGAGACAAATGAGGAGATGGTACCAGGTTGGCATGCATCGGCCTTTCTATGTATATTTTCAAAGGCTTTGGTGGTATCTCTCTCAGCGCATACAAGAGGAGTTATTGAGGTCACAGATCCAAAGAGTGAAGATATTGGTACATTTCAGCAAGACATTCATGATGATATCTTAGTGATGGACTATCTTTGCACTGGTGTTGTGGGTGGCACAGTTGGGACCAAGGAGAGAGAGACCATGTTCTTCAGCAAGCCAGACGGTTTAGATTGGAGGGCAGACACTTTTTGCGTGTATGGGAGGATGGTAGAGTGCAAGTAGTACCACTTCCAGCACAGAGACCATAGTTGGTCCGTCATTTTCATGAGGAGCTAGGACATTTTGGAGTAAAGCGTACATATAACTTACTCCAGAGTCATTATTGGTGGCGCGGTATGCAGACCAAGGTACAACAATTTGTTGCCATATGGGTGGTTTGTGACCAAGTTAGAGCATCATTCAATGCTCTTACGCCACAATTACACCCATTACCTATCATGGGATTGGGTTACCGTTGGAGTTTGGACTTTGCTGGACCTTTACCGCTGACTGTGAGACATCATCGGTATGTTTTGGTGATGGTGGAGCACTTCTCCAAGTGGATTGAGTTGGTAGCACTTCTTGACAAGTCTAGTGAAGGGACAGCTCACTCGTTCTTGGATCAAGTTCTTAGTCATTTTGGTGCACCAGTTGAGGTTTTGACTAATCAAAGTACATAGTTCTTGGGAGAGTTTTAGGTCTTGTGTGACAAGGCTTTGATTGATCATCGTACTACATCCCGAGGTCACCCTGAGGCAAATAGCTTAGCAGAGAGAGTGGTTCAGACAGTGAAGAGAGGATTGCAAAAGTATGGTTTGTAGAGAGGCCATTTGGGAGATTGGGATCTCTAGTTACCTTGGTTGGCCATGGGCTATCGGTTCAGCCGGCAAGCCTCCTTAGTATCCTTCTCTCTGTACTTTCTACTCTATGGACAAGATCCAGATCTACATGCAGCTATTTGTTGAGATGCTACTGTAGTTTTGGACTTGGATGACCCCAATGTATGGATGAGCGCATGTTCTCAGCAAGTAAAGATCTTTCAGAGAGTGATGCCGATGGCCTTTGAGAACTTGTCAATTGCTCAACATAGAGATACTTTACGCTATGCTACCATTCAAGGAGGAGGATATAGACTCTTGATCCGTCAATTTCATCCAGGCAACTATGTATATCTACAACAAACAACACCGACGACACTTGATGTTTCGATAGGCCACACTATCTTGAGAGTGCGTGAGGTTTTGCCATCTAGAGTCCTTGTGTTGGAAGGACGTGATGGTGTTGTTTGGAAGGATCATATGCGCAATTGTGCGCCATGCCACCTCCCAAACATTGATGGTACTATGGACCCAAGCTTGGCACTTGTAATTGCAAGCTTAAGGTGTATGTTATGTGGCTCTTTTGGTGGAGTTGCTACTATGTTAGAGTGTGATAGCTGTTTGAGAGGATAGCATATGGCATGTATGACTCCTCCCCTCACGGTGGTTCCTCAGGGATATTGGTTATGTCCTAGATGTATTTGACCTATAGCTAGTTCATTCTTTATATGGTATAGATTACAGACATGCAACTAATGATGGGGATCCATATCACCCGGCCTCCTGATCTTTGCCCATTATAGGGTATACCATATACTTAGAGTAGATGGCTATCTGGAGTAAGAGGGACCTAGCCACCAGCTAGGGGGGCGATTGTGGCACTTTAGAGTTTATGTAAGACATATGTGTGAGTTGTGCTTCTATAGTGTATGATGTTGACAGCGATGTATGTTGTGTAGCGATGTATATACGCACGACAACTGTCACGTCATTTGTAGTGTCACATCTAGATTGCTTGGACACTAGAGTTGTAGTGATAGTAGTTAGAGTCATTTCAACAATTCCTCAAAGACTACTTTTGACGGTCAGATTTTGTGTTTGGGGTACTGACTTCACGGTGGAGCCCACTGTCACTTTGCACCGTCAAGTGTGCCGTCAGTGAGACCGTCAGGGTTCAGACCTAGCTCGAGTCCAAGGGGTATACTTTCAAAGTTCAGCTCCAGAGAGCTCACTCCTCTGATGTTGAGCCTTCGAGTTCCTAGCTATGGTGGATAGAGGCCGGCGAGCATCACCTAGATTCTCTTTGCTTGAGTGGGTGTGGTTTGACTGTAATCAGTGCCCAATTGTTGGTAGATTATAAAGTGACAGATCAAGTACTGATCTACGTTGAGTTGAGTTGAGAGTGGTAAACAATATGATTATTGTGGCACTTTAGAGTCTATGTATGACTTATGTGTGAGTTGTGCTTCTATAGTGTATGATGTTGACAGCAATGTATATTGTGTAGCGATGTATATATGCACAACAATGGCCCAAATGTTACCAAGGAGGAGAAGGTGAGATTTGAGGAGATTTTCCACAAGTTCATCCATGTTTTTGCTTTCAATTACAAGGATTTGAAGGAAGTCACCTTGGAGGAGCACAAGATAGAGGTGGAGTCACATGCAAGACCAATCCGTCAAAAGCAACATCACATTAGCCCACCAATATCTTTGGTTGTGAAGGAGGAGATTGATAAGCTCAAGGAGGCTGGATTTATCTTTGAGGTAGAGAATTCAGAATGGGTGTCTCCAATTGTCATTGTGAAGAAAAAGAATGGCAAGCTTTGGGTATATGTGGATTACAAGAAGCTCAATGTTATTACCAAGAAGGACTACTACCCATTGCCATTCATTGATGAGATCTTGGAGGAGGTTGCAGGTCATGAGAGGTATAGTTTTTGAGATGGTTATAATGGATATAACCAAATCAAGATTGCACCAGAGCATCAACAACTCACCACATTCACCACACCTAAGGGAACTTACACTTTCAAGGTCATGCCTTTTGGGCTTTGCAATGCTCCAGCCACATTCCAATGGTTCATGAACAAGGTATTTGAACCTTTCATTGGGAAATTTGTGAGAGACTTCATTGATGAATTTTGTGTCTATGGGAGCAAGGAGGAGCACTTTGAGCACCTAATCAAGGTCTTGCAACGCTTGGATGAGGCAAATGCATCACTCAACCCAAAGAAGTGCATTTTTGGATGTGAAGAAGGTCTACTTTTGGGGCACATCATCTCAAGGATGGAATAGCAATTAATCCTAAGAAGGTGAGGAAAATCTCAGACCTTCTATTCCCTTCAAGCTTGACAAATTTATGCCAATTCTTGGGGATGGTTGGATACTATAGGAGGTTCATCTTCTCATTTTCCAACAAGGCTTATGCATTGACCATCTACATGAAGAAGGGTGTAGATTACATGGTGATTTTGGAGGACAAGAAGGCTCTCAAAGCTTTTGAGGAGCTCAAGCAATCCCTTGTTGTAGCTCCAATTCTTGCTAAACCTAATTGGAGTAAGCCTTTCATCCTCTACACTGATGCTTCTAATGTAGCTATAAGATGCACTCTTAGTCAATTAGACCAAGATGGGCATGATCATCCAATAGCTTAAGCTAGTAGGCAGATGGTTTCAGCATAGAAGAACTACTCTATCACGGAGAGAGAAGGGTTGGCAGTGATCTTTGGTCTCAAGAAGTTTAGACACTACTTGATTGGAAGGAAAGCCACCATTGTCATGGATCACAAGGCTTTGAAGTACATCTTCAACAAGCCTAATGTTGAAGGGAGACTAGCAAGGTGGATGATACTCTTGTCTGAGTATGACTACACCATTGAGGATAGGCTAGGAAAGAAACATGCAAATGCTGATTTGTTATCTAGAGCCTATGATCATGATGGAGATGAGCCAGTGGATGATTCCTGTAGAACCAGCCCTTCGGGCCTCCTCCCTTGGGTTCCTGGATGAGGAGCTCATGATAATCTCAGTCACTCAAGAGGTTCCAATGGAGTACAAGGAGATTGTGGATTTTGTGACACGAGGTAACTATCCAGAAGGGATGCATGCTAGGGAGAGGAAGGCCCTTGTAGCAAGATCTAGACCTTACACAATGGTGGAGGATATTCTTTTTCACCAAGGAGAAGATGGTCTACTTTGAAGAGCAGTGGGTAAGGAAGAGTCTATCCTACTCATAAAGGAGTTTCATGAAGGTTTAGTATGTGGAGGACATTTTGCAAGAAAGGTGATTGCTTTCAAGATTCTAGATGCAGGTTACCATTGGAGAGGGATTTTCAAGGATTGTCTTGATTATTGCAAAACTTGTCATGTTTGTCAAGCTTTTGCTAGAAAGTCTACATCCACTCCACCACTTAGATCAATTCCATTTCCGGGACCTTTTGAGAAGTGGGGAATTGATTTTGTAGGTCCTCTCAATAGAACCCCAAGGAACAATCGGTACATTGTGGTAGTTATTGATTACCTTACCAAGTGGGTTGAGGCTAGACCATTGAGGGACAAGAATGAAGATGAAGTGGGTAGATTTCTTTATGAATGTATTATCACTAGGTTTGGATGCCCTTTGGATTTGGTTTCTGATAAAGGAGGAGAGTTTATAGGAAGCATTACTACAACCATGCTACGATATTTCTCTATCACTCATAGAGTAACTACATCTTATAAGCCAAATTCCAATGGCTTGGCAGAGAGAACCAATCAGACCTTGTGCATGATGTTGGCCAAAGATGCAAAAATGGAGGGGGCTAAACATCATTGGGACAAGAGGATTCATGCAGTTTTGTGGGAGTATAGGACAACCATGAAGACTTCCACCGGATATTCTCCATTTCAATTGGTATATGGTATTGAGGCTACCCTACCTATTCACTTTGATCTTCCTACCTTCCAAAGCATTCATAGGAGATTGAAGAAAGCACAAGGAGGTGATGTAGAGAAGTCAAGGAAGGAACAACTCATGGAGTTGGAAGAGGCAAGAGCAGTTGCTATGCTTCAAGTGGAGCAAGCCCAAAGGAAATAAAAGGAGAGCTATGACAAGAGGCAAGGCAAGAAGAAGGTGGAGCCTTTCAAAGAAGGTGATTATGTAATGTTGTTTGGTTCTATTTGATTCAAGAGCGTGCAAAAGAAGTTTTTGCCTAAGTACTTTGGACCTTTCATAATGGAGAAGGTGTGGGGCAATTACACCTATGATCTCAAGGAGTTGGGAGGAAGACACTTTGATATGAATAACCATGATAAGTTGAAGATGTACCATAGAAGGTAGAGAGACCTTCACTTTGAGGACAAAGTGAAAACTTAGTCCGGGGGTAAATGTAACACCCATTTGTGCATGTGTGTGGTATTGTGATATTTAGCTTGGTATTACAAGTACTTACAAGATATTATTTATACAAAGATAAAGGATGGTTCTATATTAGTCATGGTTAGCTAAAGTTAGTCATAGCTAAGATAGAGGGGACCTTACTTTAGAGGAAGTAGAAAAGATGAGCACCACTACTTTGGATTTTATGTGTTGACTTGGTATTATTCCTAGGTATTTGGCTTTGAGGAAAGAGTTGAGAACTCTTGGGCCCGCAAGCCTTTTTGTTTTGGATTCTTCTTTAGTCCAAGGATAGCCCATGTGAAGGAATCCTTGACTTAGTGGTTGGGTCAAGATAAGACCACATGCTAAGGGGAATATGCCCATGTGAATGGATATTCCTTTCTACTTTTTGATTTTACTTGACTTTTAGTCTAGTAACTTGAGTTACTATGGTAATTAGTAACTTTGGTACGTAACTGTTTCACAAGTATATAAACAAGGGATGAGGAGGTACTCATCATCCTTTCAACTATCTCTCTCTCATTGAGTTCTCTAGTGAGCAATGTCTTGAGTCTTGGAGTGTTAGCCTTGGAGGAGTATGATGGAGTTGGGGTTCCTTGTATTCTAAGTCCATGGTGCGCTACCATAATAGCCATCAGAGGTTCATCTTGAGTGAGAGACATGCCGGCTCACAATTCATCCTTGATAAGGAATAGATTGCAAACAAGTGACTAATGATGGGGTTTGATAGTTCCCAGTCTTTGGATCTTTGCCCACCATAGGGCATATCATATACTTGGAATAGATGGCTATATGGAGTTAGAGAGACCTAACCGCCAACTAGGAGGCAATTGTGGCACTTTAGAGTTCATGTATGACTTATGTGTGAGTTGTGCTTGTATAGTGTTTGAGATTGACAAAGATGTATGTTGTGAAGCATATATATATATATATATATATATATATATATATATATATATATATATATATATATATATATATATATATATATATATATATATATATATAAAGCATGCATGACAGTTTCTATATCATTCATTTTACACATTTCTAGTGGAGTTACACTACATAATGTAATACCAAGAGCTAGCCATATGATCTAGATGTGAAATTTGGTTTGGTAACATCTAGAATGATGTTATACATGATTTTCAAAATAGATAAGATAGAAGTATCACCAAAAGAGTACTTCTACTAATAGGGCAGAAACCAAAATAGACTTGAGAACCTAAAACCAATAGCTAGACATATGATTTAAAGGTAAGAATTGGTTTGGTAACATATGGAAGGATGTTACACATGATGGATTAAACAGATCAGAAAGAGGTATCACCAAAAGGGGACTTCTACCAATAGAGTAGGAATCGAAATATGCCTAAAATCTTTGAAGGCAATTTTGGAGGCCTAAACGGATGAATTAAGCCTCAAAAATGTGCATATTTCCCTCCCCTATGTAAGAAAGGCTGGCCTTCCCTCCTCCCTAGCTTTGTCTCATCTAGAGCTTTCCAACGGTACCTTACTCACGTGATTCTGATATTCTTACAAGAAGATTCCCTAAAAGATTCCTTCCGATCAAAGCTTGTTTGACCAACCAGATAGGATCTAGACCTGACATGTCACCTATCTGTGTCCCTAATCCTATGGTGGAGCTTCCTTGGCGGAGATCCTCTTTGTCTATATAATAAAGAGAAGGTGCTCCCTTGGGGCATCGATTGTTTGAGTGTGCAATCTGTGTTTTCTCTCTTCTCTTCTCCTCGAAGTATTACACATAATGTTTTTTTATTTATGCCAATTGGGTATAAGCTTTTATTTGTCTTTACCTATCTTCCTATTTTTATAGAGTCTTGGACTCTTCCTTTTTTATATATTTCTAGTGTAGGTTACTCTACCTAATACTTTGTTATGTCATCTCTTCTTTATGCAAGTTGTGTATAGACTTTGTTTCTCTTTACCTATTTACCCATTTTCATAAAGTCTTGGACTCTTCTTTTTTGGCACCTTTTGGTACTTATGTTTTTCCTTTTCCTTTGGGGTATATTACTGGGCTGTTGGCCATTTGCCATTATCTACGTGAGCTTAGAGCCTTGATGTAGATTACTTTGCAAAGGCCTTAATGCAGGTTAATTGTTGGTTACACTAAGGGGTTTCATATCTCGGATTGATAAATTTCTATCAATTTTTAGTGACCTCCGTCAAATATGTTACAGGTATCCTAGGATTCAACTAGAAAATAAAATAATATATAAAATTTTATGGTTGAATTTCTTTTTCCAAATTTAGACATACGTATTTAAACTTTAGATTATAGACTTTGATAGGTGATCCACTCACGCATAAAATGTTATGGGTCACATTTTTTTTTCAGGTATGGACTTTTACCCAAAAAAAGTTTTAGTATATTCATAAAGTTTTTATAGACTACCCATAAAATCATCTATAGATTTTTTTTGGGCAGAAAAAGCTAGATCTGAAACCTTTTGATGTTTATTTTTCCATGTGGGTTATTTCTATATGTTTGGTATGTCTTGTTGGATTCTCCTCTGACATTTAGACCTTTTGCATATATCTTGAGCTTTCCATGTTGGATATGGGCTGTTGTTTCTCCTCGAACTATGAGCTTTTTTGCATTGGTCTGGGGCTCGTGTTCTTTGTGTACACTAAGCCTTTGTTTACCATCTACATTTCTTAATGTTTTTTGATTCCATTAGGGGGTTTCAATTTTAGTTATACTAAATTTCATAACTTTTCATATAGATAGTTACAAAGCGTTGACTAAATGGGTACGGTGCGTGAACAGGAGGTAGAAAAGGTATCGTTATGGAGTTTGAGCCAAGTTCCTTATTATTAGCATACTCCATATGAGGTGGTTCGTAGGAAATAAGGAATAAGGAATTTTCCGTTATCGCTCCGTAGTGCATTGATTATGTATTAGGGTTAATAAAGTTTATCGTTTAGGGTTGGAGTGAAAGTGGCGGCCACCAAAGGGAGCATCCATGATATTTGAGAACACCCATGGTAATCAAAAGTTGACAAATTTATGCACTAGATGACCAAGGCCACCAAAGGAGCATCCATGATGTTTTAGAATACCCATGGTAATCAAAAGTTGACAAATTTATACATTAGACAAAGCGATTTATATGGGATTTAATATGTTAATTTAGGATTAAATGTTGGATTTTTCTTGTCGCTGCTCGTTGTTGCTCGTCGCTACTCCTTGTTGCTCTCGCTGCTTGTTGTTGCTCATCGTTGCTCGTCGCTGCTTGTTGTTGCTCGTCGCTGCTCGTTGTTGCTCGTCGCTGCTCGTTGTTGCTCGTCGCTGCTCGTAGCCGCCTATTGCTGCCCGTAGCCGCTCGATGGTGTTCAAAGATCAAAGCTCATTGGCACCCGTACATGCTCGTTGCCGCTAGTAGTCACTTGATAGTGCAAGTTGATTTTGCATCCAATGTGAGCCTACATTACAATAAGGTTTTTGCTGAATTTTTGTTGCCCTTTTGGAATAAAATTCTTTCACCTCCAATTAATTTCTTGGTTGCCGTAAGATGCAAATCATTTTCCATAACTCGCGCTATCTCCCTCACCACACTAATATATATGGATATGAACCAACACACCAATGCAAAACTACAAAACACACCGGTTTAGTTTATTAACAAGAGCATTTGCGCAGTATTCGCATTTGCAAATGTGGTGAATTTGAATTTGAATAGTTGAGAGTGGCATTTTGGATCCGCCAAAAACTTTCACACTCCAAGAATCACCCACCAAAAAAATGTTGCAACTCTCTCAAGAAACCACATCATCTCTTTTGACAATCATTTATTTCACTATAGAATTCCTAAACATCCATAGTATATCGTCTAATTTTTATAAATGAATATAAATTGCATGTGATATATCATATAATAGTTTATAAAGTATTCATTTATTAGCACCCATCTCTTTACAGAGTTCACTAAAAATAATTATAAAATTTGTTATTTATCCCGTATACTTCCGACCAAACTATTTCTAAAACCCTCCATTGTACTATTATACTATTTGGCCCTCTAGCCATTGTTCCTGATGTATCGCGCGTGTCATCAATACTAATTGCTGATGATAAAGTCGACGTGGGAGGATCCCTCGCAGCATATGTGTGAAGGTGTAGTCTGTTCCAACGTGGTGCTCCCAGTCTATGGTGCAGTGAAGTGATTTATGTAACTATGCTTGATGATACGAGGCAAAGGAATTTTGCAGAACTAGAATGCCAGATTGATAGCTCAGGTAAGTTGGTGTCAGCATCATCTGTGTAACACTATTTGAAGAACTAACGTATTGGTAGGTCCTCGTAATATTATACGAATATCGTTAATTTGTGGATTCTGGATGAAGTCGCTTGCTTCTGAACCTCAGTTTCATTCAGAACTAATGCTTCTACGAAGAAGCTGCCCGAGACTTTCCGAGAAGGCGGTCATTACAAATCTTTCACAGCTTCCTTGTATGAGAAGGGAGGGACCTCTCTTACACTAAAGTGGAAAACTGACCTCATAGAACACAAGAAAGATGGGAAGGCCACATCAAACCACGTAAGGGAGAGACAAGCGAGGTAGAATGGGGCTAGGTTCTAATAGTCTCGATCTAAAATATTCGAGTTATGCAAGTAGTTCAATTTATAAATTATTTGAACTTCTATTGTATATAAGATATCTGAGTTATGCAAATCTTAAATCTTACCGTTTATACACTGCTAGAGCATCTGAAGAAACGTCACTTAGAGTGATTATTTTTCTATGGATTATACCCGCCCGGACCCTATGTACCCTATGCAGAATAATGAACGCGCGCCATCTCAAATATACTACATAGTATGAAAATGGTACTCCACACTACCGCTTGAATATTTTAAGGGAATTCTGCACGTAACGAATCGGATACTGAATTTCATGATCAAAACCTTCTGACGAATCTCCTTTGATCATCTACAAGAGTTCGAGAGAATCGCAGCAGATAACCACCGGGTCGGCCAATAGGCAAGTTTACCGATCCTTAGCTAAGTTATCGCTCTCCGCTGTGCCGGACTAACAATGCGACATACCGTTTTCTGTATGCCTGCCGTATTCTGCACCTCCTTACTAGATAGTGATCTTGAACTGATTGTGGTGGTAACTTTGCTGCTCCTATGTTACCAAGTTCTGTGAATTACTGCGCGCATTGATAGGAGACGCAGTCGCAGTAAGGGGAACTGTTTTGGACCTTTTCATCCTTTCCCTCCACCCCAAATGGACCTTCGAACTCTCTTGAACCCCATGACGGATAATCAGTTCTTACTCTCATTCATGTTTGTTCTTTTTATACCAAACTTCACTGAAATATGTTTGTAACTTAATGGTAGCTTAGGGAGGCTGGTGGATCCTTGGCGAGTCTCATTCCTTTTGTGTGGTCTTTTTATGGCTCTCCTGCTTCCTTTTACTACCAGCATGGTGGTTCATAGGAGGGAGTCACCGTCTTGGAGTCAACTATTGGTACACGACAGGGAGATCCTTTGGGGGGGCCCTTATTTGCCATGGCTCACTTTAGAGCTCTCCTATCTACTACTTTGGCCATGCCAGGTTGTGTATTTCCCTCCTTGGCAGATGATACACACATTGTAGGCCATGTAGATCAGATTAGGCAGGCCTTTGACTACTTGACTACCGAGCGACATCTAGTAGGCTTGAGAGTCAAGGTGTCAAAGTGTAGGGCATGGTCCCCTTTAGGTATCCCTCCCCACCTTGAGCTTCCAGAGGGGTCTATCACATCCACAGATGGGCTTCGTGTTCTTGGAGTGCCAATAGGATCGGAGGATTTCGTTACATGCTTCTTGGACGTTGCCCTTGCAGAGGATGTTCTCCATGTGGATGACCTTCCATTACTAGGAGATCCGCAGGTGGCATTTGGTATACTCTCTTCCAATATTGCTCGTCTACCATCCTACCTCATTCGTACAGTTCCCCCCTCACCGTCTTTCCTATCACGTCTGAGAGCATTTGATAGGAGGATTATGGGAGTCTTTGGTGATATTATTGGACCAGGGACTTTTGAGTGTGTGACAAGGGAGTTGGCACGTAGACAGACGGCTCTACCGATCTCATGTGGTGGGGTTGGCTTGCTTTCTATGGAGGAGATGACACCTATAGCGTTTTTGGGTAGTTGGGTTCTCTCGACACCCCTACTTGCCTCTCGTTTTGTGGTTGCTGATAGGCCGGTTTTGGAGACTTATGTGATAGAGGTGGAGGGAGGACCCTTTTCTCTGCAGGTGTTATTGCGGCAAACGAGAGATAGTCTATCCCCACGAGCACGAGAGGGTTTTCCATCATTTGCTTCACTATTGTCAAATTGGACTGGAGGTCTACAGTCTTCCTTGATGGAGCGACAGTGTGAGCATACGCTACATTCTCTCTTAGTTGACTCGTCCATTCCTCAAGCTACTAGAGCACGTCTACGCTCTTGCTCCAACAAGGGTGCAGGCTCGTGGATCCTAGCTCGACCATCCATTAGGGCTTTTCGACTCGCACCGGCTACTTTCTCTACAGCGATGAGGTTTTGCCTAGGTTTGGTCCACCCATCTGCATCTTCACTACTCACTTGTGAGTGTGGTTCTACACTAGATGCAACGGTGGTCCACATGACACGGTGTCCTTTTGGAGGACAGAAGATAGCTACACATGATGCCATTAGAGACATAGTGTTTGCTATGGCACGAGAGAGTGGATACTTAGCTTGGAGGGAGCGTTCGTATGCGTTGCAGACGACACGTGTCAGGGCAGACTTATACTTGGTCCGAGATGATCAGGTGACAATAGCGGATGTTGTGGTCACGGATCCTACGTGGGATATAGTATCGGAGGGAGTGATTACCCATCCCCCTGGATGGGCGGCGAGTGCAGCAGCAGGTCGCAAGGTCTCCAAGTATAGGGGCATGCAGCGAGGTCACCTCTTTGTTCCTCTAGCCTTGGAGTTATATGGAGTGATTGACACGGCATTTGACACATTTGTCAGGGAGTGTGCGAGAGTTTATCATGTTAGGCGTCAGGGAGTACCACTCTCACTCTCATACTTTGTAGCTTACTTTAGACAGCGTGTGTCCATTGCTCTAGAGAGTGCAGTGGTTGGTGCAATCCATAGGAGAGCAATCACATTAGGTGATGTTTCTTCGGATGCTCCAATTGTGTGTAGACCGTGCAACTTGCATAGCTCGGATATCTTAGGTGCGGTAGGGCAGATTTCTCATACAGACTCTATGGGGGCTTAGCCCCATGTTACCTTTTTTGTCTCTCCTTTGTGCGGCTTGATGGGGTCTTCCCATCCTTCATTTTTCCTACGCGGTCGCCTTTATCCCACTTACTGGTATACACAACATAGTTTTCAACTAAATGTGTGACCGATAAAGCCCAAAGTGCACAAGTCGACTTTAGATTTCATAATTTAGCAACGTTATTACTTCCTCGATTCCCCTTTATGCAATACACGAGCAAACGAGGAAACGCACACATGATGCACTAGACAGTGTAGTTCAATCTCACCTTTTCTAGATTATATTTCTAGAAATTCTCCAAAGGACACAACCAATGCCCATGTGACATGAGTCCAGAATAATCTTCCACAGTCTATCTAAATTATCTACTAATCGAGGACTAATGCACATACATGGACCTTTATAGAATTCGAAACTGATCCACTTGGAGATGTAGAACGTCACAACTTTTGGACGACACCTTAGAGTCTGTAGGTACCGTAGAATCACGTGAGGACAGTTTTGTTTGACTCCAAATCTCAACGGATGAACTGAGTTAAACTCCTCCACCTTCCTGCTAAAACCGCTCCACTATATTGGCTGTAAACCGTCAAATCTAGGTCGCGAGAACGCAGAGTAGGTCAAAGGGGAAAAGGACGCCAATCCTGGGACAATCTGAGATCACGTAGAGAACGCGGCGAAAGCAGGAGACGAGGGTTCAAGCGAGGGTTTGGGAAAGAGAGGGGGGCAGGATTCATTCTGCTCAAGACGTTTCCTCAAGCAGAGGAATTTGTAGCAGGTAGGGAGGGATAACTGAAATCTGGGAATTGGTTTTAGAATTTCATATTTTGGGACAATCTGGGACAATCTGAGAGCACGTAGAGAACGCGGGGAAAGCAGGAGACGAGGGCTCAGCGAGGGTTTGGGAGAGGGGGCAGGATTAATTCTGCTCGAGACGTTTCCTCAAGCAGAGGCAATTTGCAGCAGGTAGGGATAACTGAAATCTGGGAGTTCTGGTTTTAGAATTTCATATTTTGGGTTTGTTAGTCTCAAACCTGCAGTGTTTGCCTCCGTGTATATTTCCAGATGTTAGACTACAGTTTGTGGATGTTTCTGTCATCGGAAGACATCGCATTGTGTGCCGTAATATTTTTTCTTAATTGTGATTGCTTCCATTTCCAGTTTGAAAGTTCTTGTCGCTGGATTAGCTGTGTATGAAATCTCTTGCTGTTGTTCCCATCAGCTGTCATCTTTATTTTGGTTCCCGTCCTAAACCCGCCCTAAACCCTAATTGCAATATCTTCGGCTTTGCCTTGATGTTCGGTGTCTCCCCCCGCAATTCGCAGTATCACATAGTAAGATCAGTTCGTGTAAATGCTTCTTCACCTGAATTTCAGTGACTAGCTCGTCTAAATTAGTGAATTCAGCATATTTAGATTCGTGAGTTCCTGGTGAGTACTCGTATATCTCACGTGTTAGCTAGTTCTCTCGTGTTGTTGTCGCGTTGTCCAGGTTTAGTTGCCAGCAGTGTATATGCTCCGCAGGGTTTAGCAGAAGTATCTGCGCTCGTTCCGAACCGCTCATGATGTTTCCTGAGGTCTTTTGACATCGATGTAGAAAGCAGGAGGTCAGGATCAGATTGAATTTTGTAAACTAAACCCTAAACCCTACTGCAGTTCTTGTAATTTGGATTTCAGTTAATTGTGAACGAAGGAAGTCGAGATGGGGAAGAAAAAGACGGCGGGACCAGCCGTTAAGGGAAAGCCGAAGCATTCCCTCGATGAAGCGAATCGGGATAACAAACCGGGAACCCGAAGTGCTGCGACTGTGCGCAGACTTCATATGTACAAGAATCGTCCTGTGCGTGACAAGAAAGGAGTGAAATTGTATCAGGAGTATCAGTCCAATGCGCTTCCCTCCACACGTATCCAGCCGGATCGGCGCTGGTTCGGAAACACCCGTGTTATCGGTCAAAAGGAGCTGAACACGTTCAGGGAAGAGATGAGGACCAGGGTGTCGGACTCCTACACTGTCATCCTGAAGGACAAGAAGCTACCTCTTGCCCTTCTGACTGATTCTCAAAAGGTAATCATAGAGCGCACGTTTTCACGATCAATTTTAGTTTTCCGCAGTGTAATAAGTGATACCAACCGGGACAGAGTTCTATGGTGGTCAACTAATCTGATTCGTATCTATCTTCTTACAGCAATCTAGAGTCCACCTTTTGGATACGGAGAAGTTTGCGGACACATTCGGTCCTAAGAAGAAACGGAGACGTCCTAGACTTGCTGTGGATGATTACCAGACGCTGGTCGAGAAAGTTGATGCAGGACAAGGTAAAGTTTTGCAATTTATAATGGCAGCAGCTCGTCTTTTGACTTTTGAGGTATTAGTTGCAGACTTTTACATGGTCTTAACTTTCATGGTTTCCTTCTGCAGATGCATTTGAGAAAGGCGGTGGAACTGGAATGATTCTAGGTGGGGAAAGTACCGACGGGCTTCGTGACGCAGCCCGGCATAGTATGTTTGAGAAAGGTCAAAGTAAGCGAATCTGGGGAGAGCTGTACAAAGTGATTGATTCATCTGACGTCGTTGTAGAGGTAAGGCATCCAAACCTGTTTTGTTTGTAAATTGAACATGTGTGTGATATCTCAGGAGGTGGGCATGAGATACTGCTACTGAGTAGTTCCCTGTGTTGCAGGAAAGGTTCACCTTTCTCTAGTTCAGTAGCTGATCTCGCTGAATTGGGTCTGATTATCACGTTCAGGTTCTGGACGCACGAGACCCTGAGGGAACTAGGTGCCGCCATTTGGAGAAACATTTGAAAACGAACTGCAAGCACAAGCACCTTATCTTTCTATTGAATAAGGTGCGAGAGATCTCCAGTTTTATTGTAAAGATTTTCTAATCGGATAAAACAAGTAGGAAGTGTTTAGAATGACTAAAGAGTGATACATTTGCCTGACAATTCTGTTCCATATATAAGAGAGAAATTGTGACGAGGGCATGCTTACTCTTGTGATCTCAATTGACATCCCTTGAGTGCTGCCGGTGTCACAGTGTGATCTAGTGCCATCGTGGGTGACGAAAGGATGGCTTCACACACTTTCTCGGGAGTTCCCCACTCTTGCTTTTCATGCAAGTGTAACAAACCCTTTCGGCAAGGTAATTTGTCTGTCCCCTCTGTATTTTATTCAAAGGCCGCCGTGATAGCTTTCTTCAAAATCTGGGACCGTAGTGAGGGTCCTGGATTCCATGTAGTTGGCTTATCCGACCAGGCTAGCTTGCTAGCTTTCTATTGATTAGAGGAGATACAGTGCTCTCTAGGGCAAGCTTCTAATTGTTTCTGGCTGATCTTGAACGGTGCCATCTACAGGGTTCTCTTCTCTCGCTCTTGAGGCAACTTGCCCACCTAAAGACCGACAAGCAGGCGATTTCTGTTGGTTTCGTTGGATATCCAAACGTTGGGAAGAGTTCGGTCATCAACACACTCCGGACCAAGGCGGTAAGAATCGAAACTTTCGAACTAGAATTAATCTAGGCCGCAAGTCGCCTTCTTGTGGCGCCGAGAGTACGAGGTCGTCTCAAACTCACACCTGTGTGTAAACAGTTTGGATCTTTTTAAAGTTATTACATCCATCGATGACCAAGTGTGCGATGACTTTCTAGACCTTCTTACGTGAAGAATAACAATATATCCGCCCTGGATGTTTGCAGGTTTGCAAAGTTGCTCCAATTCCAGGAGAAACCAAAGTTTGGCAGTACATCACCCTCACTAAAAGGATATTTTTGATAGATTGCCCTGGGGTTGTCTATCAAAGTCATGACAATGAAACCGACATAGTTTTGAAAGGAGTTGTAAGTAGCTCAAGCCAGTTCCACAGTTTCCTTTCTGATTGGGAGATTAAATGATCACCACTTCAGTGACCATCAGTAGGTGCAAGTTTGTGCTTTCTTCCCGAGGCCATACCATTTTGTACAATCTACAATTGCGTATCAGGAGAAAGGTGTTCATTATATTTAACCTTCAGGAATTCCCTTCTGAGCGACACGTGCTGCATTCCATGTAGGTTCGTGTTGGAAATCTTGCCGATGCAACCGAACACATTGGAGAAGTTTTGTCCAGAGTAAAAAAAGATTACCTGATTCGAGCCTACAAAGTGAAGGAGTGGTAAGCTATTTTAGCAGATAATTTAAGTTCAACAGTAGCTGAAATCACATTTTCGGCCTGTGTCAATTCCGATGACAGTTTTGCTGAGTGAATTTTGCACTCCTGTGTTGTCTTAGTCCGGTCATGCCTGGCTCTTACGTGTTGGTATACTTCCTGCAGGACGAGCGATGAAGACTTTCTGACGCAGCTTTGTAAAATATCAGGAAAGCTCTTGAAGGTACTTCTCACTCTCACTTCCAAAAGTTATGAGCATGAGGTTGTCCTACAGATCAATTGTGGCATCTGCGTTCGAAATCCTAATATAATGTAAATGATTATCCAGGGTGGGGAACCTGATTTGAACACGGCAGCCAAGATGGTTTTATTCGACTGGCAAAGGGGTCGAATTCCCTTTTTCACTCCCCCTCCCCAGCGCCCGGAAGAAGAGAGACCACAGAAGGACAATTTAGGAAAGTCGCTCCAAATCACAACCGGAAATAGCGAAGACCTACCTGAAGGGGAGCAAGAGGCCGCTGCTGTCATCTTGGATGTGGTGTCCAAGCAAAAAGTAAGAAAGGTGCCAGTTCAGAAGGACTTTTTCAATGCGGAGGACGAGCCCAATCAAGCACAGGAGGTGGGTTAAATGTTCTACAGTACAACTAGAATCTTGATTAAAGTTTGCTTGCCTTAATGTCGGGCCGGGTTGTTTCCTAGATATAAAGAAGGGCATCAAGAATACAGACATGAGATCTTGGCTAGAACACGTCACTTAAAATGCAGTGATATGAATTGAGACTGATGATACTGTGTAATTTAAGGGGATCGCATCTGGCTTGGATGTTACTCATTTGGATTTCTTGGACCACGAAGCTGATGCTACATACATCTGTGATCTTTCCGTCATCTTCATGGCCATTTTCTCACAGGTCGAAGAAGATCTAGGGAGTGATGAAGATCTGGGCGACGGTGAAGAGTCCGATGATGACGATCAGAAAGAAGCACCAGTAACTGAAGTTGAGAAGCCTGTAGATGAAGCAGCTAGTGAGGATGAAGAGGACGTAACATGGGAGGACGTTCTGAAGAGTGTGCAATCCGAGATGGGTGGTCCTCCAGCATCTGCCGAAACTGAGGATAAGAAAATTGGTTCAGATGTCAGTAGTAGACCAGATAGCAGTACCGAGCCATCACCATCAGAGAACGCAGGGAGTAAAAGACCGGCCCAAAGAAAGAGTGGTCACAAAAGATCGAAGAAATCAAAAGTACAGAAGTAGAAATCATTCAAATTCAGTTACCGGGCCCCATTTTTTAACGATGTTATTCAAAATACATGTAATCATACATATTATCACTGCCTATTCTCGAATCCATGAAAACTGACTAAGTCTTGGTAATTGTTTCATGTACATGAAACTCAATCTGGATTTTGATTTAAGCCCGGTAATTGTCTTCGCTAAGCACAAGAGCTCGTTGGTCACAGCAGAGTGCCCCTTGAGCAACTCTGTTGTGCCCCCATATGAGTACCTGAGGCCTGCAAAACAACAGGAACTCCGTGCGGGATTTGCGTCTCTCCTATGTCCATGAAGAACCTAGCGAGTCTATTCATCTTGGGAGAAACTCCCTCATCAAACGACCATGCTCCATTAACTGCCGCCACGAAGGACGTTGATTACTCCGCGAAGCTAGATTCACAAGAGCCCTGTCTTTATGCATGCAAACGAAGTCTTCCATCCAGACCGGGTGCCACGCGAATGCGAAGGATATTCAGCATAGTTGTGGGTTCACGACACTCATCTCGAGAAACAAAGCGGCATTGGAATCAAGTAGGATAAAAGTCACTATGGACGTGGGAGCTTTTTGCCGTAAAGTAGCTCGAAGTTAGTCCAACGTCTGGTCTTCTCAGAGTGATCTCAAGAAAGTGTGTTACCTGAATAGTATGTTGCAAAGCAAAGCCTTTTGGGCAATGCAAAGAGTTACCAATAATTTCCTTCCACAGAGCAGTTGAAAAATGAGCGTTCGACACTCGTGCGAGTAGTTTCAATTCCACAGGAGGGGAGGAGAACAGAATGCAGAGCGGCAACAATGGCATGAGTTGAGGGAATTGAACTGCGAAGTGAAAAAGAATTTGAGTAGCAGGCCAAGTTGGATTTGCAGAATTGGGTGCCTGGAAAATAATATTCCGTGGGCGGCGGGCTGCCATAGCTAGCCATGTTCGTCCAGTGCGCAGGAACTGGGGCTCTGTTCCCGGTTGCGGTGACAATGCGTATACCACCAGTGCGAATGCTGGTGCAAGATGAGAGAGGAGTGTCGTTCCAAGTGGGACCTGCTTTTTACCGAAGACAAAGTTCGTTAGCTCGGGATTTAGGAATGCTGCTCGCTGCTGTACACCGCCAGCAGACTGGTAGCCTGCGTGTGCTGGATGTGATGAGTGGGTGCGGAGTGCGAGCTGTGCGATACCTTCTGCAAGCGGGAGCTGATTTTGTATGGGCCAACGATGCTTGCAACGAATTGATGGATCTTCTCGCTGAAAATTTATCTCAAGGACATAAACTTGCAGCCGAGGATTTCGATGTAATTTTCCTGCCCTCATTTCGACCTGCTGTCACCTCCTTGAATTTTGAGCTGGCATAGCTTTTCCCCACGTAGTTCTTACTTAGGAGCATAATTGAAACCATATTTTGCCGGACGTTGTATATCATGAAATGGTGTTGATGGTTACAAATTCAGCATAGCATAAAACACCTAGAGATTTGTAAGATTCTATATTTTCGTATGAGATATTTTCCTCTATCTTCCTGCAGTGAAGTAGCTTAATTGCCATTGAATGGAGGCATTGCAGTTACAGAAGTCCTTTTATGCTCAAAAATATTCAAGAGTTTAACGACCCACATCTCTTATTTATCAACTCTGTTAAATTCTTCCAGAATTATTTGTGACAATCTCTGTGTGTTGAGCAAGTCATTTTGTGTCTGTTTGAAGCTCACTGATCTTGATTCAGGCAGGAGAACCTGAAGTGGAGCGCTGGCGCATCACCCCGGATGATGCACATAAGGTGTTACTGAGTTGCGCTTTGCGAAATGAGTACTATGACCTGATAGATGTGGATTCATTTGGTAGCGACACTCTCTGTATAGGACCAGCTTTGGGAGCGGTCAAGCATGGTGGTCTTGTGTATCTGACTTCAACTGACGGCTTCTCCTCTGGTGGTCATCGCCCACACAAGTAAGGACTACTAAGAAAGAATTGTTTGTTCCCATAATTATAATGTACGAGTACTTCTTGCTTAGCTTCCTTTTGAAAATTTTGATGTTGTGAAGTTCTGAGATATTTTGACCGAGATGGTGGGAGAGGTGCTTAAATTAGATCTGCATCTTACCAGCTAGAGCTACCACATGTTTTAGTAATCCAGATGTTGAAGACAGGAGGCTAATGGACTTAGATAAATAAACAATCAGGTGATTGCATGCGTATGCAGTGCGCTGGCGTCTTATGGAGCATTTATCAGGCCTATGCCATTTGCTAATGAAATTGGACTGCGAATGTTAATCGGAGATGCAGTTCGTGAAGCAGCAACTCGTAATATGAAAGTGGTTCCAGTGTTCTCTAACTACTCATACCACGGGCCTGTTTTTCGAACTATGCTACGTATTGAACCAGGAAAACAGTTGATAAATAAGTATGCGCTTTGATCACTTCAAAATCCGTCTCTTCTTACGTATGTTAACTGCAGGTCTGATGCATCTGAGAGACGGAGCTCTTTTCAAGCTTCGTTTTGATTTAGCATCTGCTGTAATGCTATACACACTTTCACTAGAATAATTCATCGGTCCGCCTCATTTGTTTCTCCTACTTATGCTCGTTACGGCCATTTTTAGGCAGTCGATAGTATGTTTGTGCCTATTCGGGCTAACAAGAGTATCTATTTGTAGCTTTATCTTAGATGAATTATTCCTCCATTTGCGTATTCATAGTCTCACGACAAACCAACTAGTTGAAGTGGACAGTGCTAGAAAGACTTTTTAAGGCGCGACTTTTGTGCTGTTTCTGATCGGTATATTTGATCTCATACTCATAGCGTCAGAGTTTCACGGGGCTGGAGTACTCAACACTCACTGTGCTTCGGCTACGCAGGAACTATGGTTTTATTGTCCACTGCAAATTGTGTGGACAATCACAAGATATTCAGTTTGAAGATCTGGGAGAAATTATGTGTTCGTGCTCACATCCAATGGTGGCTAAACTCCCTATGATAGACCTTGTCAGACCTCCCTACTTCACTAGTCACAATGTTTGACGCAGTAAAGCTTCTTAGCATCTTCTTCTAAGCAGTAGATGGATGAGCATGTCATGATGCTGCCAGTGTAGGTTGACCGCATCAAGTCTGACTCCATAACTTGTTGGATGCTAACAGAAGAAAGGATCACTAGTCGTCTCAGGTCCTCTATGGACTGGTCCTCTTCACAATAAGAATGACGTTGAAAGCATGACTGAACTTGCACGAGAGTGGGGCTGGATCAAACCACTTGGAGCACGAACGCAGAATAACTCTCCAGTTGACATGCGTGTCCTGGACAATCTTCTTGAGGTGATGTTGGATGAGTGCCAACCTGACCTGCCATGTGGTTACATTGAGCTTCATGAGGTGATTATCCTGCCCACGCCAGGTACTTGAGTTGCTGTCTCGTTTTCTTCGAGTAGCGCTGCCATCCCAGGACTGTTAAAGCTTCTAGCAAGGTGCAGAAATCTACCAAGGATACTTGGCCAGGGGTAGTAGAGACGAGAGACACAAGTGCAAACGTGCAGTCGTTCCTAATCTTGCACCTGTTAATGTACGGTTGCATTGTAACTCCAGATTGGCAAGAGGGGCAAGTTGCAGACTCCAAGGCGGAAAGATTTCATCAAGGGTTTGCAACAGGTTGTAATTCATGAACTTAACACGAAACTTATGAATACACACTAGCGTAAGACTGACGAAAGACTGTGTGCTGAACTTCTACCAAGCAGACTTGAACCATTAAGCTTAATGCACGATGCAATCCTGTGCTTTGTGTTGCTTATGCCCATTACCGAAACTTAGAACTTTTCCATCTTCTCACTCTCACTCTCCATTGTTGTTGGTATAATCAGGAAGGGTACACAGCAGGTCGCTCTCATGTTAATCCAAACGCCATAAAGACCAACTGTCGCATGGATCGGTGTATTGAGCTAGCTCGCAATATGCAATAGCCTGGCTTCACGTGGTTGATGTTAGATCTGCCTCCTATCGAGACCAGCTTCAAAGTGGTATGTAGGGTGCAATTGTCAAGGATCTATTGCTCTTCATACTGTTTTCAGGCTTCAATTCATTCTAGTGCGGCTTCATTTCTATTTACTTAGGCTTCAGTTCTTCCTCTCAATAGAGCTCCTTCCCCTGTCCGACATTGCGTAGCAGGGAAAGCAGAGCCTAACATTACTGTGCATATTGCAGGATGGTGAGCCAGTGGATTAGTCAAAGAACATGATGCCTAATTGTGCTGCCACCCCAAATCGTCCTCTTCCTGTGTAGTTAGAGGCTTCGGCTCACAAGATTTGGAAGCATCACTTTGAAGAGATTACGTAAATTATGGACATTGCATATGATTGATTCCTCTCCTCACTGGAAGCAGTTGGAAGCATCTTCTTTTCGACCATATTTACTATCCAGCAAGAAGAATTAGATCTTTTACCAACGATAAGGGAAAATCGTATCCGATTCTAGCACATGTCATTAGGTCACACATATACCCACCCAGGTCCCTTGTGATTAGAACTTGGGTAAGCTTCACATCCTTTCTGGAGTCGCAGTCACCTGCACTTCAACAATTAAGTGGAGAGCAACAAGCACGCGATCGACAAGTTACAAACTTCAGAGGACACAATGGTTAATTGGCAATGCAATTTGTCACATTGATATCACATCTTCCCATGCACAGTAGAGGATCTAAAGTTCTACCACTCAGGTTAACTCTCTGATGTGCCAAAGATAGGCAGCTGTGTTTTCCTTGGTCAACTTTACCGAACCTCCTGCAACCAAGGTTCAGGTCAAGATTCAAGAGAAGAAACTGGGAAGTCGTACGGAATAAAACATCTCACTTTATCGGAGACCTAGTCTTTGTGATTTTGCAATCAACCAATTAGAAGCTGAGCAAATAGAATGTATCTACAAAGTCCTTATGAAGTAAACCTGCGGCACAGAAAGATGTAATGTCCATATAATTATTAAAGCTGTTCCTTTTCACCTCTTTCTGGGCTTGTTGCGATCACACTTCATCGGTTAAAATTACTTGCTTGGAACTACCCTCTGCACCATCGGTGATTCTTCTGGATCTCCATCGTCTCTCGATTTGCCGGTCTCCTCTTAAAGCATAAACTAGTTCCGCACCGTACAGCTCGTAATATCCACCGTCTACTGGAATCCCCACC
The DNA here is from genome assembly GCA_948567375.1 of Lunularia cruciata. Taxonomy (NCBI): domain Eukaryota; kingdom Viridiplantae; phylum Streptophyta; class Marchantiopsida; order Lunulariales; family Lunulariaceae; genus Lunularia; species Lunularia cruciata. Next base: position 16,487,803 of record OX419757.1, on the reverse strand, counting down.
AATAACTTGCTTCCGTAATGGAGACTTTGAGTGCACTGTCCACTGCCAGGTCTCCAATTCGGAGCTGCACCCATCTCCTCCTTACACCTCTAAACTACAGTCCAATGCTCCATCCTGCGTCTAGCAGTGCTGAAATCAATACCCACCAGATGGTACCTTTCGAGAGGCTTCCAACTTTAAAAGGCTCAAACTTGTCAGCCCTTCCATATCTTCCTTTTTGACTGCGTGCTTACTGCCAACAGTAAAGCAATTTTACCTCGCGATTACATGATTTAAGTAAATTGAAATCCGCGCCAGAGCGTAGAGTCCAGGCTGCAACGTCAGCCGCTGTGAGGGCCACGTGTTGCCGTAGAAACCATAATTTGCTTTGTCCTATCAACTAATCCTTTAGCACAATGTACGACTACAACAATTTGCAAAAGTTGAATTGGCAACGTAATATTTGGTCATGCTGGGTGAAATTTTATTGAAATTATTAGACATGCAAATTCATCTCCTGTGTAATTCTTACATCAGCAAAACATTTGCAGTTTTATTATATCTTATGCTAGTGGTCGCAGAAGTCAAACAAAAAGCACTAGGATACTCTACGACTATTCAGTCATGGAGACTGGGACATGATGAACTAAGAGCCCTTAAACCCCCCACCCAAAGAATACGAACATATGTTCTAAAAGTACGGTAAAGTTCCTCGTGGTTGGTAAAACCCCATTGCACACAGCGGACAATGAACTACAAGGGTAGCCAGAATTAGTGGTAGTCCGCTACATTGGTTGGAACGGCCTTGAGGAATCTCCCAAGTGTAAAGGCGAACCCCACCACCATCTCCTCCTCCAACGTAAGATAGGGTTAAGGTTGACCCTTCGATGGTTGACTTGGTAGAATAGACGCCAAAACACCCGAAGGGTCCATCAGACACAGACAAAGTGCATGTGAACAGGGATTCCCCCTTGGCCAAAACTAGGGGCACCGCTAACGATGTCCTAAGTGAGAAGTGGCGGAGAAATTTCCATGCCGGTTTGTCCCCTGCTTGTTGGCTGCAGTCGGAAATAGTCCAAGAGCTTCCCACTTGAGACGGGCTCTGTAGGAGAGCGTTATCCGGCTCTATTTACGCGGCTCCGCTAGAGAAACTCATCTTCAGCGGAGATGCAGAGGGGTCTTGACTGTTTTTTAAGAATGCGGGAGTTACCAAAGGTGAAAGTCTCTTTTCCTCTTTTTCTCTCTTCAACATTTTATGTTCATCATTCATCTCGTTGGCGGTGGAGGTTAATTTCCATCCTCTTGTTTCATGCAATCCATTCTCGGAAATGGAAAAATAATTTTTCATTTTGGGAGTTAAAGAAGTAGAAAATTTGAACAACCCTAAACTTGGCTAGAAAGTGACCTCACATAAGAGACAAGGATTAACGAGTATAATCTCCTCTTTGAGATTATGTATGTCTCCTTCCTTCTTCTTTTTTGTCAAAAGTATGCCTCCTATTGAGAAGAAATAGTGACACCGATAGGAATTTCTTTTCTCTCCTGGTCATGGTTTGTTGTCTTCTACTGAGAGACGGGAGTGAAACTAGAATAGAGACGGTAACATGATTGCGAGGCACGGTATGGCAAACCATATAACTTTCTCTCTTTCTTTAGGTTTATCATATGGTACTATTTATTAGTAACCTTGGGTTTACCCGGAGGAACGTTGTGTGTTCCACATTCTCGAAATTGGTGTTTTGTTATGTTAGAGTATCTATGTTAGTAAGTTTATCTACAAGACGGACCAGACATATATCGCGAACATCATTGGTATTATCACCATCTTTCGGGACTCTAAAATTTACCACTTCTTTTATAGAGTAGTGTGTTAGTACTCTTTTATTCAATTTCAGTCAAGGGGGAAGAACGGAGTTACAGGACCCTAACTTCTTTTTAAAATATTCCAAGACAAGGGAGGTTTCAGTTTAAGGTTTATGGAGTCCGAAAAAATCCCATTATTAAAACTTTATTGTAGCTCCGTGTAACGTTTCCGATGCATACAAACAAGAACAATGGAATACAGCCTGTTGCCGTAGGAAGGACAGGTCACCTTTTTCATGACACGTTGCATCTCATGGGAGTTACGGGACATCCTCTAATTAAGAATTAAAGGGTATTAAACCGGTGTGAAATGCACACACAGGTGTCAAGCTCATAGGTACCAAGGTGTCATTGCATTTTGAATAGAAGGCAATACCTTCCCTAGTTCACAGATACCATTCAATTGGAAGCATTTTGAAATGTCGAAGTTTGAATGTGAAAGACATAGAGTCCCTTTTGTTCATAGTTCCCCTATGTGAGGACAAAAATTCCCTTGTTCATAGCTCCTCCTTGGCATATCCCTCGATCATGTGACAATTCAGCTTCACTAGTTCTCAAGAAAGTGGATAAAAATTGCCTTTTTCATAGCTCCCCAATGGGCATATTCCTCCATCAAGTGGCAGTTCAACCACACTAGTCGACTAATTGTTTTACAATTCAGCTGCACCTTAGTTTTGATAGTCCAGACCTTTCATATCCGATACAGTTCCTGAGAGGTGGCAGCATTGAACATAGCATGAAAGTAAATTGGATTTTACTAGGTTGTAAGTGAGAGCTAGAATTCCTCCAATGTACTAGTGGAATCCATAAAGCCTCGTATGAAGTACTTGGACATGGTTAAGGAAAGAGCTGAAAAAATCAATATGCATTCATCAGCAGAATTTCAAGAACATTCAGAAGAATGGTCAGATGATGAATGGTCTGATTCTTCTTGGGATTTAGATTCAAGTTCTGATTTGGATACATGGGAAGAAGAATGGAGCAAAAGAAGACGATATGGACATGGGTGTGCTAGATAGACTTTTCAAATGGTGGACATTTATACATGAGAGGTGATACTTGAAGAGACTTGCCAAGTTCCCTCAGTATTGAATTTGTATACAAATTTCTCTTTGCACTTGAACCCCTTGCTTCAAACAGCTTGTATGGGAAGATATGGTCTCTATTGTGATGTTAATGAATTTTCTCAAAGAGCATGATGTCTCCAAGAGAAGGAGGGAGCCCACAGACACGAAACACCTGTATGGTTCCAAGTGGCATTAATATTAGATTGTTTAGGGCATAATGGTAATGGAGCCTGTGTTGCAAGAGGAATGAACTTATGGGGAATTAGTGCAAGGTACACTTATAAATTTACTGAGAGAGTTATCATTGCTATATTGTCCATTCTTAAAAATGAAGTGCAATGGCTAGGGGTAGGGGAGAGAAGTAGAACTTCCTCTATATTTGCACGGAAAGGATTTCTTGGTGATTTCTTGGCCTAGTGGATGGAACACTTTTTCCTTTATCACAAAAGTTCACCATTGATGGGCAAGTGTATTTCAGTCTGAAGGGAAGCTACTAAATTAATGGGTATGTGAGATGTGATGACAAGCACAGGATTATGCACTTTGCAAGAGGTGAGATGGAATCTATATTCAATGTTTGCTTTATGAAAGTGTTGAACTAAGTGGTAGATGAATGATAAAAGATTTGTGCTTTGACATTAGTGTGCTAAATGGAAAATTTAGGTTGAGTTGTGGATGATAGAGGAAGATCTTTGTTGTGTTGAAGTGTTAGGTTGTGTGGATGGCTGACAAAGGATTTGTTTTTTCATAAGTTGCATGGATCATGTTATGATATGCATGTTTAAAGAGATTGGAGCTTTGGTTAGACTTGAACCAAAGAGAAGCATGTATTTCATTTGATATAAATTAATATCTTTTAGGAGATGCTAGATATATGTTGATGAATCATTTTGTGCCCTTGTTCAAACAAGCAAATTTGCAAGAAAGGAAGGACTTCAATCAATGTGTGCTAGAACAAAGTCTTTAAATAAAAATTGCATTGGTATAGTGAAAGCACCATAGCATTCATTGAGGAGTTGAGTGTGCAATTAAACAATAAAAAAAGTAATGCATATTTTTTGCATTGGATTTCTGCCTTTTTTATCTTGTATAATTATCTGATCAATAGGTCTGATATGTGGGAGGATGAAGAGGACCTTTCAAGAGATGAGGCCAATTTCACAAGTGAAATTAATGGATCTACCACAAGAGCAAAGAAGAAACTAGGCAGTCCATAGTAGAAACATGTTTGGCCTTCAATAGAGCACCCAATGGATATTTGCATCAAACTCTAGTATAGTAATAAAAAGCAAAGATTGACTTGAATAGGTTTATTTCACTAATTGGATTATTTTAATGGGTTCATCAAAATGGGATTGCTCCCATTTCAATGCATTTCTAGATGGGTTTGCTCACTAACAAGATAGGGGATTAAAGTCTCTTGTTTTGATGAGCAACACCAATGCCTGTCAAGTAGGTAATTGTGTATTTTTTTGAAGCATGGTGTTTTAATTGTTCATTCAAATTGTAATGAAAAATCAAATAATTGAGTTATTTAATTGAGTTATTTTTAAGTGATTTTACTTAAGTTCCGTGAATTTATCTAAATGATCAATGTTAATGGGTTTTGAGTTGTTTTATGTTATGTTATTAAAATTCAATGCATTTATCTAAATCATTTTGGATAAATTCACTTCATTTGATTTTTATGGAGTTTGATAATTTTATGTTCAATGTTAATGATTTTCATCATAGAGATTTTTGGTTTGGATGTTTCAATTTGAATAGATTGATATAGACTTTGCTCGTTGAGCAGCGTTCATGTGTGAAGACATGTGTGAAATAAAAGATCATGAGGAGTTGTAATACCAATAGCTAGACACATGATCTAGAGATGAAATTTGGTTTGGTAACATCTCTAAGGATGTTATACATGAGGGACTTAGTAGATAAGCTATAGGTATCATCAAAAGAGAACTTCTACTAATAGGCCAAAAACCAAAATATGCTTGGAAACTTTAGAATCAATAGCTAGGCATATGATCTAGAGGTGAAACTTGGGATGGTGACATATGCAAGGATGTTTAACATGATGGAGAACATAGATCAGATAGAAGTATTACCAAAAGAGCACTTCTACTAATAGGGCAGAAGTCAAAAATAGCCTAAAAACTTCAAGCCATTTTTGGAGGCCTAAACGGATGAATTAGGCCTCAAAAATAGAAAGGAACCCTCCCTCTCTCAGGGGAAAAATGTTTGCCTTCTCCTCCCCATGATTCATCTCATCAAGAGCTTTCCATTAGTACCTTACTCTTGTGATTCTGAGCTTCCTACAAAAATATTCCCTAAAGATTCCCTTTGGTCAAACCCATTTGACCAACTAGATAGGACAAGGATTGACATGTCACCCATCCAAAAAAATAATCCAAGGATGGATCTCACTGACAAGTCACCAATCCATGTATCTGATCCAAGGGTGGTGCTTCCTTTGAGGGGATACTCTTTGTTATATAATAAAGAGAAGGTGCTCCTTTGGGGTATTGGAGGATTGAGTGTGAAATCTGTGCTTTCCCTCTTGAAGATTTCTCTTGTTCTTGCAATATTACATGAGTGTCAATAGGTGAGTTCACCTATTTGAGACAAAGGGTGGCAATTCAAAATAATGATCAAAATGTTATAAATTCCCCATGCCATTCAATGCAATGGTCAAGTATTAGTTTGAATCCCAACACAAAAACCTTGCGGTTTCACTTGAGAGATAGTTTTAAATAGTTTACAACCTCTCAAGTGAAGGAGAGATTTATTGTTCTTTTGGATTGGGAGGAACAAAATGCAATTTGCTCCATTGAGCATTTTGGGTTTAGGTACAACAATGTCATAGAGCAAGACAATTTTGGAGACAAGAAGTGCAAGATGATTTCAAAGAGGAGGACAATTTTAGAGATGTGAACTACGGGGATGATTTTGGAAAGAGAAAGTATGAGAGTTTAGGGAAGGGTGATTTTTGAGAGAAGTGGTCATCAAATGATCCAATGTGGGTTTCCAAATTCTGAATTGTCACATCTTGCTTTTCCAAATTATGAATTCTAGGAGAAGGGTTTTCAAAGTGGAGGAAGGCCAAGGTTTAAGTGAGAAATTGAGGAGAAGAAAAGAAGTTCCAAAGTCTAACTTTTCAGGTCATGATCAAGTCCTAATTCTTCATTATCATGTCTTGCATTTCCAAATTGCAAGAGAAGGATTTTTGAAGTGGATGAATGTCAGGGTTTAATTGAAGTAGAGGAGAAGAGACTAGAGGAGGAGAGTAGAGTAGATAAAAATGAGAGGAGAAGAGATGAGAGTTTAGGGTAGGAGAGGAGATACAACAAAATCCATCTAGAGCTCACCTTTGAATTCAAAAATCAGAGCACAAGGAGAGAATAGAAAAAATCTAGATTACCAAAAATGTTGGGATTCCTCCAAAATGGAAGATATTAATGAGGGTTCATAGCTAATATATTATCACAAAATTGAAGACAACATGACTTGTATTAAATGGAGTTGGTTTGAAAAGAGCTAGGTTTGAACTGCACTTTAAGGAATTTGTGAGCGAGATCTCAATGCACTAGGCTGAAGGTTTGCTTGGGGCTTGAGTACCCTTGTCTCAATGTCAATGTCACTTTCTATTTCATCCTATTAATTTATTTTTATTTCCCAAAATTTATTGTATGAATCTCTGCTTAGGAATTGATTAAATGTTCAGGTGTTTTTGTTCAAAATGCATTCTATAAAATTGTAAGACCTTGAACTTTGTGAGTGGACCCAAAACAAACTATAAAACCTTGAACTCCACAAGCAAGCCCAAAACAAGAAAGCAAATCCATTTCCTCTCAACCACTTTTGAGTGAAGCCTTTGCATACAATGACCAAAGCCAAGAGCTCTTGAGCAACTCCATATGTGGCACAAGCAGACCCATCCAATTGTTAAACAAGCAGGCAAAACCATGGCTAATAGCAAGAAAATTCCTTCTTGTGCAAGCAAAGCCATTTCCTTGCAAGCAAAGCCAATTTAAAACCAACAAAAGCCATTTTGTTATTTTGTTAGATATCTAAACTTGAACTATCTAAGAAGCATCTCCCAACACCAATTTTGTATTTGTATTCCACAATATTTTTCCAGACTAGAACAAGGGTAGCATTAGAACTCAGAGAGAACTAACATCCACTCTACTAGATTTGGAACTAGATTATAGAAATATTGTGTCATAGGGATAGATTCAAAGCTATATCCTAGACACATGGAGCACTATATGGTATGCTACAAGTGCAGATCCTTAGACTTGGAACAAAAAATATCAATTAGAGAGTGATTATACATTGTACTGAAATACATATTTAGTATAGTTTTTATGCAATGCAGAAATAAATGAGTCCAAACTGCAGTCCCTAAATTGGTCTATCTGCTTGTGGTTAGTTTTGTTGATTGTTTCCATTAGCTTATTCTATAACTTTATTTTCTTGTAATTTATGACATGGTGTGAGCCATACATTGTGTATTTTGAGATATAAGCTTACTTTTTGTGAAGTTGACTTTGGAGAGTGGACTTATGAGTGAGGACTATAATGACCATTTGTGCATGTATGTGCTATTGTGATATTGAGTTTGGTATTATAAGTACTTGAGAGATATTATTTATAAAGAGATAAAGGATGGTTCTACATTAGTCATGATTAGCTAAATTTAGTCATAGCTAAGATAGATGGGACCTTACTTTAGAGGAAATAGAAAAGATGAGCACCATTATTTTGTATTCTAGTGTGTTGACTTGGTATTATTCCTAGGTGTTTGGCTTTGAGGAAAGAGTTGAGAACTCTTGGGCCCGCAAGCCTTTTTGTTTGGATTCTTCTATAGTCCAAGGATAGCCCATGTGAAGGAATCCTTGACTTAGTTGTTGGGTCAAGATAAGACCACATGCTAAGGAGAATATTCCTATGAGTACAGATATTCTTTTAGCTTTTTGGCTTTATTTGACTTTTAGTCTAGTAACTTGAGTTACTCTAGTAATTAGTAACTTTGGTGCATAACTATTTCACAACTATATAAACTAGTGGTGAAGAGGTACTTGGCATCCTTTCATTTGCAACTATCTCTCTCTCATTGAGTTCTCTAGGAGCAATGGTTTGAGTCTTGGAGTGTTAGCCTTGGAAGAGTATGATAGAGTTCAAGGTTCCTTGCCCTTCTTAGTCCATGGTGCGCTATGATAATAGCCATCAGAGGTTCATCCTAAGTGAGAGACAGGCTAGCTCACATTTTTTGTTCCGTTGTCGGGACCTCTCTAGAAGGCAATAATGTTCCACATACAATTCAATATTAGACAGAAGGAGGCCATGAGAGATCCCTTGGAGAGAACATTATGAGAAGAGAGAGATGAACTTATGTTAGAGAACCAAGACCCGTTTGTATACCCTATAGTTCATTATGATGTCTTTGAGATGATATTGTACATCTTGTACACATGAGACAATTTGGAGAGATTGTGTGAGGTGGATTGCAGATTTTGGAGATTATCGTGATTTTGGGCAAAATCTCAAGTTTGAGATTTGGACTTGAAATTTATACACATGATAGCTTTCAGTTAGCACACTTGACATTATTGTTAGAGCTACTACATGCACTAAGCTAGAATTTTGTAAAGTTGATAGGGTAAATTGCTCTTGAAATTGCATGCTCTTTGGAAATTTGTATAGAGTCTGGCATTTCTTCAATTTTCAATGGATTTTTCTGAAACTTTCCAAGAATCTATTCTCTCTTTGATTAGTGATGAGATTGCTGATATAAGCTTTGAATGCATGCATGTATTTTGCACATGTCTTTATGTCAAAGCAATTGCACTTGTATGACCATATCTCCTATGAGCAAGCTCCAAATGATACCTTCTATGTGATAAGCCTTATGAGGGTGCCTTCCTCTATGTGCAGCCATTAGAAGAAGAGGTCTTCTCTCTTGTTCAGCCTTTTGAATGTGGGGTAGGAAGAAGAGTAGATCAAGGAGAGTGAGGCAAGAGAGAGGATACAAATTTAGTTAGAAGAGAAGTAGCTATTCTTGAGAGAGAGCGTACTTTGACATAGTGAGAAGATCATTTTGCAACTAAGGAGAGGACTGGGACCAAGCAATTAGTTGAGTTAGATATACTTGTCTTGGCAAAGAAGACTAGGAGGGACAAGCTACTTGAGTTAGAGGAGTTTTACTAGAGAGAGCTTAGTATCATTTGTGAGCTATTAGAGGATGTACAAAGGCAACATGAGCAAGATAAGGATATAGAGAGGAAGATAAGTATCAGGACCAAGATGGATATTGTATGCAACATCACCCAAACCAATACTATTTCTAAGTATGTCCTATGGATATCTACTCAAATAGACATGATACATAGCATCACCCATGGGATACACACAAAAATTCATCTACACATACTCCCTCTCCTCTCTTTTACACATACTCATGATTATTGCAAGTGGCTTGAGGAGAAGAAGATGACACTCTTGGATGAGACCAGTAGATTGATCTTTATGAAGAGGAACAAAGATCTTGTCTAGGCAATTCATTCCTTGTATTGTCTATGCTCACAAGAGGTGGAGGAAGATTTTAGTGTTGGATGTGGGTTGTCTTGTGAACCTTATGTGAGATAGTAGTTGGCTCTTCACTCAATGGTGTGATTTTTTCATGTAGTGTGGATGGTTGCATTATAGAGGTAGGAGTGTGTTTAGGTACATTCCACATTCAGGATTCAAAGTATTCATGGGGTAATGTGTGCATTTTGTTGATGTGATCATCTAGACTGATGGTTTTACAATAAAGTTAGAGCACCTACTCTGGTCTATATGAGATGATGGATTCTTACCAAGTGGAGTACACATCAAAGATTGCCTCATAGCCTTGTTTAGTGATCAAGATGGGTACATGGAGCCATGAAGTGGGTACATGGTTAGACCTTATGTTGCATTTATTGCTTTAGATTTATCACTAAACTCACTTCATTCTTCCTTACATTAGGCTAGTCACCATAGGTCCTTTATTTATTGCTTTAGGTTTATCATTGAGGGGTATCTTCATAGTTGATAGTGTGGTGCTTTATAATTATAGGAATCATCCGTAGGGAGCTATCCACCCTCTTCACTTCATTCTTTCTTACACTAGGCTAGTCACCACATGTCCTTCATTAGTGGATATTTTGATTGGCCTCTAAATAGATTTTGGACCAACCCTTGCTTTGCTATAGAGTTTCTCACCAAGGAATGGGCATCAGGCCTGTAACACCCATTTGTGCATGTGTGTGGTATTGTGATATTTAGCTTGGTATTACAAGTACTTAAGAGATATTATTTATATAGAGATAAAGGATGGTTCTATATTAGTCATGGTTAGCTAAAGTTAGTCATAGCTAAGATAGATGGGACCTTACTTTAGAGGAAGTAGAAAAGATGAGCACCACTATTTTGGATTTTAGTGTGTTGACTTGGTATTATTCCTAGGTGTTTGGCTTTGGGGAAAGAGTTGAGAACTCTTGGGCCCGCAAGCCTTTTTGTTTTGGATTCTTCTTTAGTCCAAGGATAGCCCATGTGAAGGAATCCTTGCTTTAGTGGTTGGGTCAAGATAAGGGGAATATGCCCATGTGAATGGATATTCCTTTCTACTTTTTGACTTTACTTGACTTTTAGTCTAGTAACTTGAGTTACTACGGTAATTAGTAACTTTGGTACGTAACTATTTCACAAGTATATAAACAAGGGGTGAGGAGGTACTCATCATCCTTTCATTTGCAACTATCTCTCTCTCATTGAGTTCTCTAGTGAGCAATGTCTTGAGTCTTGGAGTGTTAGCCTTGGAGGAGTATGATGGAGTTGGGGTTCCTTGCCTTCTTAGTCCATGGTGCACTACCATAATAGCCATCAGAGGTTCATCCTGAGTGAGAGACAGGCCGGCTCACATTTTTGGTTCCGTTACCGGGACCTCTCTAGAAGGCAAGATAATGTTCCGCGTCCAATTCTACATTAGGCAGAAGGAGGCTATGAGAGCTCACTTGGAGAGAACATTAGGAGAGGAGAGGGCTGAACTTATGTTAGAGAACCAAGATCCATTTGTATACCCTGTAGTTCATTATGATGTCTTTGAGGTGATTTTGTACATCTTGTACACATGAGAGGAATTGGAGAGATTGTGTGAGGTGGATTGCAGATTTTGGGGATTAAGGTGATTTTGGGCAAAATCTCAAGTTTGAGATCTGGACTTGAGATTTCTACACATGATAGCTTGGGTTATCTTTCAGTTAGCACACTTGAAATTATTGAGAGAGCTTCTATGCGCACTGGGCTAGAATTTTTGAAAGTTGATAGGGTAAAGTGCTCCCGCAACTGCATGCTCTCTGGAAAATTGTACAGAGTTTTCCATTTCTTCAATTTTCGGTGAATTGTCCTGAAAATTTCTAAGAAAATTCAGTGCATTGTATCCTACCTGCTGCCACAAAAATTAGAGAGAGATCGTTTTTGCGCAGGGCGTTATGAGTTTTTGAAGTGAGGGGGGTGGTTTTCAGACCAAATCTGAAATATGGGTGCTGAATAGAAAGGTGTCTAGGCCAAATGGCTGGATGAAAAGATCTGAAATTTATCAGAGAGGGACGTCCTGGAGTTGTGATCAAGTGTGGTAAATTTCAGAGGACTGTGACATATTGGTTGGGAGATTTGAGTGACATTGTGAGGAAGGGTCAATTCTGCAGAGTGGAGATCTCATGCATGAGAAGTTTGAGATCAACAAAAAGTATGTTTGAGTGTTTAGATTCATCTTGGGGAACATGGAGGGTCATCAAGAGTGGAAATTGAGATAATGCAAGGTTCCGCAAGGGTTTGAGGTGATTGTAAGGGTGGATTTGAGGAAAAGAGAGTTTACAATAGAATTTGAAGAGAGTGTTGAGAGGATCCAAAAACCTACACCACTTGGAGGAAAGAGTGAGTCTAAGTGCTTTCTATGTGGAGAGAAGGGACATAAGGCAAGTTCATGTCCATTGACCTTTGAAAGCAAGAGATTGAGGGAAAGGAGAGGCTTACTTGACTTGGGTTTGCATGTTGGACCTTCTTCACCAAGATTGGGAGGGAGAAGATCTAAGACCAAGGAGTTGTGTGAGGTTTGTGGAGTTGAAGGACTTCCAAAAGGACACGAGTGTAGTGGAGTAAAAGCACTTTTGGAAACTTTGGTGAAGGATCTTGGAGAGAGTCTTAGTACAGCTACAGAAATACTACCACCTTCATCAGCTAGTTCTCAAGATTAGTGATGGAGATAATTTTTCAACTTATGGATAAACTATCCATGAGAGTTAGATTAATATGCACTCTAGGATTTGATGTTGCTATAGAAATCTTGGAGCAACCTGAACCTTTTGTGTTCCCTAGAGTGGATTATTCTCAAATGGTGTTAGTCATGTATATACTCTATTAGTAATAGAGTGAGAGAAAAAAAAAAGAAAAAAAAATTTGAGAGAAAAGAAAGATAGTGAGGGGTTAAGATGGGGAAACTTCCGGTTTTCTTTGGCAAGGATGGAGAAGATGTGGAGGCCTTTGTGAGAGACTTCAAGAGAGCTTGCATAGGAAACAATGAGAGGAGGAAGAATGAGTGGGCCTCATTATTACCAGATTTCTTTGAGGATGCAGCACTTACATGGTATGAGTCAGAATACCAAAAGAGAGAGAGGAGAGAGGGGGAAGAGGAGTCTTGGGAGACTTTGACTTCAGCACTCATTGAGAACTTTCTTCCTGATGAGAGTTATGAGAGATTGATGAGTGAGGTTACATTTCTCAAGCAAGGAGATGGAGAGAAAGTGAGGGTCTATGTGGAAAGAGTGGAAAAGTTGGAGTCCAGATTTCGCATAGTGTTGAGGAAGGGTGGGGATGATGTGGAGACTACAATGATTGGCATAGGGGCCATGCTCACCAAGAATTTTGTGGGAGGATTGAGACCACAAATTAGAAGCAAGGTGAGATATGAGAAACCTTCTTCCAAGGTTGAAGCTATCAAGATCGTAATTCGTATGGAGGAGAGTTTGGAAGGGGATGAGAGTGATTTGGTGGTGAAGGAGGTTGTGCATCCTCCTCAAGGCTACAAGTATGGTGGAACTTCTGATACTTTGGTGACAAGGGTTGCACCACAAGTAGTAGTTGCTCCAGTTCTTGCACCTCCACCAAAAGATCCACTCCAAACCATCACAGAACAACTTGCGGATCTCAAGATCAATGTGGTGCAACTATGGGAGAAGAGAGAGGTGGATCATAATGTAGGGAGAGGGCCTAGGAGTTATGGAAACTATCCATATAGAGGAGGCCAACCAGCCAACAATTTCAATGATAGAAATTGTTTTGGTTGTGGAGGAAGAGGCCATATCCAAAGGAATTGCCCAAATTTCACTTACCATGGAGGAAGGGGTTATGAGGGAGCCAATAGAGGGAAAGAGGGAGGTAGTGAAACCCAAGTGGCTCCTAATCCCAACAAAGGTAAGGGGATAGCATCCATAGATGTGGTTGAGAGCAAGTATGAGAAGGGAGAGTGCTCAAACTCCAAGGGTCTTAATTTGGAGCTTTTGGCACAAGAGAAGAAGAGAGCTCGTTTTGCAGAGGATGTTCACTCTTCTCAAGGATTTACTTCAAGCAAGGATACTCCTATGTCTACTAGGAGCACTCGCACCTCAACACCATCAACAACAAAGACTCCAAGGAAGAAGTTGGGGATGGAGGACTTCTTGATCTCAAAGCAACAATGGAACTACAATGTGTTGGAGGATGTTGGTAGTCACAAGGCTAACATCACAGTGGGCCAATTAATTGCTTTGAACCCTACCTTGAGAAATGAGCTTAGAGGTGGTTTGAGTTCTACAAGGAGCAAGAAGAAGAAGAAGGCAAAAGTTCCAGTATCAATGGGGGTGGTGGATGCCAAGCCAGCACCATGGGAAGCTTGTGAATATGCCTCCAAGATTGATGTGAGAGTGAATGGTCACAACATCAAGGATGCATTGGTTGATGGAGGATCAGCAGTGAATGCCATGTCAGAAAGGTTGATGAAGAAGTTGGGTATGATACCCTCAAGACCTTCAACATTTGTGGTGAGCATGGCAAACAAGCAACAAGTTCGACCAGTAGGGGTGATGGATAAGGTGGTAGTTTCAGTTATGGGAGTTCAAAATCTCATGACTTTCCAAGTCTTGAAGGATTCAAGCTATGACTTGCTTCTTGGGAGGCCATGGTTGAGAGCAGCACGCACAACTGATCGATGGCACAAAGGGTACTTGAGGATTGGGCCATCAAACCATAGAGTCACTGTTCTTGTGACTAACACCACCAACACTTCACATTCAGATACACCATCTTTTGATTATTGGGAATCAGATTCTGAAGAAGGAGCTTCAGGTGTGGACACAAGCATGGAAGAGGAGACTTCCACGGAGGGAGATGAATCTGAATCTGATTCAGATGTGTATCCTTTGTGTGCTATGGATTTTGCACCTAAGCCAGAGGTTTTGAAGGACCCAGATAAATCACCATTGACACTTGAGGAGGTAGAGAGAAGGTTATCTACCCTCAAGTATGGCCCAAATGTTACCAAGAAGGACTACTACCCATTGCCATTCATTGATGAGATCTTGGAGGAGGTTGCAGGTCATGAGAGGTATAGTTTTGGAGATGGTTATAGTGGATATAACCAAATCAAGATTGCACCAGAGCATCAAAAACTCACCACATTCACCACACCTTGGGGAACTTATGCTTTCAAGGTCATGCCTTTTGGGCTTTGCAATGCTCCAGCCACATTCCAATGGTTCATGAACAAGGTATTTGAACCTTTCATTGGGAAATTTGTGAGAGATTTCATTGATAACTTTTGTGTCTATGGGAGCAAGGAGGACCACTTTGAGCACCTAATCAAAGTCTTGCAACGCTTGGATGAGGCAAATGCATCACTCAACCCAAAGAAGTGCATTTTTGGATGTGAAGAAGGTCTACTTTTGGGGCATATCATCTCCAAGGATGGAATAGCAGTTGATCCTGAGAAGGTGAGGAAAATCTCAGACCTTCCATTCCCTTCAAGCTTGACAAAGTTACGCCAATTCTTGGGGATGGTTGGGTACTATAGGAGGTTCATCTTCTCATTTTCCAACAAGGCTTATGCATTGACCATCTACATGAAGAAGGGTGTAGATTACATGGTGATTTTGGAAGACAAGGAGGCTCTCAAAGCTTTTGAGGAGCTCAAGCAATCCCTTGTTGTAGCTCCAATTCTTGCTAAACCTGATTGGAGTAAACCTTTCATCCTCTACATTGATGCTTCTAATGTAGCTATAGGATGCACTCTTAGTCAATTAGACCAAGATGGGCATGATCATCCAATAGCTTATGCTAGTAGGCAGATGGTTTCAGCAGAGAAGAACTACTCTGTCACGAAGAGAGAAGGGTTGGCAGTGATCTTTGGTCTCAAGAAGTTTAGACACTACTTGATTGGAGGGAAAGCCACCATTGTCACGGATCACAAGGCTTTGAAGTACATCTTCAACAAGCCTAATGTTGAAGGGAGACTAGCAAGGTGGATGATACTCTTGTTTGAGTATGACTACACCATTGAAGATAGGCCAGGAAAGAAACATGCAAATGCTGATTTATTATCTAGAGCCTATGATCATGATGGAGATGAGCCAGTGGATGATTCCTTCCTGGATGAGGAGCTCATGACAATCTCAGTCACTCAAGAGGTTCCAATGGAGTACAAGGAGATTGTGGATTTTGTGACAAAAGGTAACTATCCAGAAGGGATGCATGCTAGGGAGAGGAAGGCCCTTGCAGCAAGATCTAGACCTTACACAATGGTGGAGGATATTCTTTTTCACCAAGGAGCAGATGGTCTACTTCAAAGAGCAGTGGGTAAGGAAGATTCTATCCTACTCATAAAGGAGTTTCATGAAGGTTTAGTATGTGGAGGACACTTTGCAGGAAAGGTGACTGCTTTCAAGATTCTAGATGCAAGTTACCATTGGAGAGGGATTTTCAAGGATTGTCTTGATTATTGCAAAACTTGTCATGTTTGTCAAGCTTTTGCTAGAAAGTCTACATCCACTCCACCACTTAGATCAATTCCATTGCTAGGACCTTTTGAGAAGTGGGGAATTGATTTTGTAGGTCATCTCAATAGAACCCCAAGGAACAATCGGTACATTGTGGTAGTTACTGATTACCTTACCAAGTGGGTTGAGGCTAGACCATTGAGGGACAAGAATGAAGATGAAGTGGGTAGATTTCTTTATGAACGCATTATGACTAGGTTTGGATGCCCTTTGGAGTTGGTTTCTGATAGAGGAGGAGAGTTTACAGGAAGCATTACTATAGCCATGCTACGACATTTCTCTATCACACATAGAGTAACTACATCCTATAAGCCAAATTCCAATGGCTTGGCAGAGAGAACCAATCAGACCTTGTGCATGATGTTGGCCAAAGATGCAGAAATGGAGGGGGCTAAACATCATTGGGACAAGAGGATTCATGCAGTTTTGTGGGAGTATAGGACAACCATGAAAACTTCCACTGGATATTCTCCATTTCAATTGGTGTATGGTATTGAGTCTACCTTACCTATTCACTTTGATCTTCCTACCTTCCAAAGCATTCATAGGAGATTGAAGAAAGCACAAGGAGGTGATGCAGAGAAGTCAAGGAAGGATCAACTCATGGAGTTGGAAGAGGCAAGAGCAGTTGCTATGGTTCGAGTGGAGCAAGCCCAAAGGAAACAAAAGGAGAGCTATGATAAGAGGCAAGACAAGAAGAAGGTGGAGCCTTTCAAAGAAGGTGATTGGGTAATGTTGTTTGATTCCATTCGATTCAAGAGAGTGCAAAAGAAGTTTTTGCCTAAGTACTTTGGACCTTTCATAGTGGAGAAGATGTAGGGCAATTACACCTATGATCTCAAGGAGTTGGGAGGAAGATACTTTGATAGGATTAACCATGATAAGTTGAAGATGTACCATAGAAGGTAGAGAGACCTTCACTTTGAGGACAAAGTGAAAACTTAGTTCGGGGGTAAATGTAACACCCATTTGTGCATGTGTGTGGTATTGTGATATTTAGCTTGGTATTACAAGTACTTAAGAGATATTATTTATATAGAGATAAAGGATGGTTCTATATTAGTCATGGTTAGCTAAAGTTAGTCATAGCTAAGATAGATGGAACCTTACTTTAGAGGAAGTAGAAAAGATGAGCACCACTATTTTGGATTTTAGTGTGTTGACTTGGTATTATTCCTAGGTGTTTGGCTTTGGGGAAAGAGTTGAGAACTCTTGGGCCCGCAAGCCTTTTTGTTTTGGATTCTTCTTTAGTCCAAGGATAGCCCATGTGAAGGAATCCTTGCTTTAGTGGTTGGGTCAAGATAAGGGGAATATGCCCATGTGAATGGATATTCCTTTCTACTTTTTGACTTTACTTGACTTTTAGTCTAGTAACTTGAGTTACTACGGTAATTAGTAACTTTGGTACGTAACTATTTCACAAGTATATAAACAAGGGGTGAGGAGGTACTCATCATCCTTTCATTTGCAACTATCTCTCTCTCATTGAGTTCTCTAGTGAGCAATGTCTTGAGTCTTGGAGTGTTAGCCTTGGAGGAGTATGATGGAGTTGGGGTTCCTTGCCTTCTTAGTCCATGGTGCACTACCATAATAGCCATCAGAGGTTCATCCTGAGTGAGAGATAGGCCGGCTCACAAGCCGACTTAGGGACTACAATGCCAATCCATACTAGACTTAAGCATCATTGTTGTAAGATCTTCCTATGTGCTATCATGAGTGGGAGTGCATGTGGCAATATAGTCCACTGTGGATTCATCAACTTATAGTTAGACAACTTGACAATGATGCATTAGAGCACATCAAAGTAGCATGCCATTCCCTTGCTTCCCCTACTTCCTCTAAGGATAACCATAGGGTAGTTTTGCTGGTGCATGATATTATATTATGATCACTTGTTCATTTTGGCACTCTTGTATGATATTGTGTTCACTTGTTCAATTTGGCATCATGTTATATAATCTTTTATAGTTAGTTAGTGATAGGACTAGTTGTACACTTCTATCCATATTGGGCACCTCTTCTATTGGTGTATGGTGATGTAATGCTTGTACATTTTATATTTGTCATATTGATTAGGTTAAGTTAAGATGACTTGTCTTATCATATTCCCTATTCATTATGCAAAGTGTTTATGCAAGTAAACACTTACTCTTGTTGCCAATGGAATTATATCTACTATTTTAGCTTTTGATATATTCTTCATCATTCTAGCAATGACCTTAAAGTATAACGTATAGAGAAAATAAACCTTAAACAAATTCTAGCATCTCACAAGATAGAGTTTGAAGAGTTTATTAATATTTTGAGAGTGTATTAATAGAGAGTTTTAAACATCTAAAAGCTTCTGACTTTATAAGCTTCCAACACCACATTGTTCTTTGTATATCAAGTATTATTTTGTTTGAGGTTTATATTGCACCTTTGAAAGGTTCCGATTTGGCATTGCCTATAAGTTTATTTCTTCAGTTCGGTATTCAAGGTTTTCAACGTCTAAAGGCTTCCAATCCAACCTTGAAAAATCTTAATTTCTTTCCTTGTACACATAAATATACATCTTGAGACATCTTGAGACATCTTGAGACATTTATACATTTATTAAGACATGAAATTAGCATGACATCTTGTTGTAGTTAAAACAATAAATATTAAATGGTTTTCAATAGTCTTGTAGTTGAGGTTTTCAAACCTTCTCAATCATGCTTTGTCCTCTAAAACTTCTTTGGTTCTTTTGTTGTCCTAAGGTGTCATGCAATCAAGACATAAGTAAACCATAGTATAAGGCATTGTTACACTTGTTGTCTCTCAATCCAACTTCATTGTGAACCTTTTTGCACACTCTTGGCCCATGTCTTTGCAATCATAACCACATCAATTATGAGCAACTACCCACTTCACTAATGAGATACTATATCATGCACACGGACAAACTCACATCTCTTGTGAGTCACTCCAAATGCAAACCAATCTAACATAACCTCAAGCAAAACTAACATTTAGCAATAAAACCATACTACATTGATCAAATCCAATCTATTCATACCAAAAATTGCAAGCAAATGCATCATTTACAAACTATATTGAAATTGTAATATTACAAAAGCAAATTGCTATCACCACTAGTAGAATTGGATCCATGGTATTTTGGATGATGGCTACTTGTATCATAACAAGTTGCATTGGTTCCTTCTATTTCAAAAGGAGAGAGCATACTCACAAGGCTCTTGATTTTTTGTGTTCCTTTAGCGGCTTTGGCTAATTCTATAGTCATTTGGTATTGATGCTTGGATTTTGTGATCCTCTCCTTAAAGCTTTTGATATTGCCTCATCTTCTACCTTTACCTTCTATTTTAGTGGTTTTGAGAGTATCAATCTGAGCTAATCAACTTGTCTCTCTTGCTTCCATTGATTCAGTCCTCATTTTGGTATGTCTGGCTATGTCTTGGGTAAAATTAGTAAGTGTCAAGCAATTCTTTGAATTTTTTTTCAATGACCTTCTCCTTTTTTGCAATTCTCTCTATTGCTCATCTAGAGCATATACTCCATCTTTTTCACCTTTCTCTCTTGCTTGTGCTTGTACATCTCTTGCTCTTACTTGTGCTTGTGTAGGCATATCCATTGTTTCTGTTTCCTCTTTGCTTCCATGAACCTCTTTTAGAATTTTGTCATTCTCCTCAAATGCTCTTGATTTTGTGTTTTGTTGTGTAATTGGGATATCTTCCTCTTCATAAGCTCCAAATAGCTTATTTGGTGCATATTTGTATTTGCATGGGTAAATTCAAATATAATTTCTTCATGGGTACTTGGAATGCTGGTTGGTAATGGTATCAATCCATTCAAGTCAAAAGCCTGTGAAATTCTTGACAAAGGAGTATCCTGTTTAGACATACCTTCCTTGGCCATTGAAACTCTGCACATTTCATCCTCTTTACCCAACCACTCAAAAATATTCAATGCACTCCCCATCCCTAAATTCACAAGAGCTGGGGAGATACATTAGCTCTACCCCCAAACATAGCATCCATCTTGGAAAAATAAGGACAAATATTGTTCAATTTATCCTTGATAATCCATCCATGTTTGATCTCCTTATTGGTGAGTCCTTTGCTAGTTACAAGTTGGAAGACTTCAAAAACCTAGCCCATTTATTTTTCAACTTTGCTTAGTTCATAGAAAATGGAAATCCATTACCAAGTCTCACAAGAAAAGTTTCCATGTAAATGAATGTTGTATTCTTTTGAATGGTTTTGTTGCTACTACCATCATAGATTTGTTTAAAGTGCTCAAGATTGTCTAGATAATCCAAAATTTGGTTGTAGTGATGGGATACCATCTTGAATCTTTCATCCTCTCCTTTCCTTTTTCCCCTACTCAAATTAGGAATGGCAAGTGCAAGGCACTTTGCTTTACTCACTAGAGTGATAGGATGGGCTTTACACATTGGAGTGATAGGAGGCACTTCTTTATTCACTAGAGCAATAGATGGCCCCAGCACTAAAGTTGTAGAGCAAGCAATTTTCAAAGTTCTACAAATCTAAATGTAGGAATGCAATTATGAGGGTGTGCAAGATTGCAGATGGGATTAGAATGGTGTAGACAAGCAAGAGAAATATAATCTATGTATGAGTAAGCATACTCCATGGTTCAAAAATAGTATCAACATGGTTAGCACACTCCATATTCACTAATCTTATTGGTCAAATTCCCAAGTGTGAATGCTCAAAGTAGGTGCACCATGAATTTTTTCATGAGTACTATTAAAATATGAACACACAAGGAACTCTCTTAGGACAACAATAAATATAATAATGTTCCACATACACCTTGGCACTTGTACAAAAATCAATCAAATTTGAGTTTGAAGAGCTTTGATCATTCAAATCTCAATTTGTAGATCTTTGATTGCATTCCATCCTATCATTTTTTGTGTTTAGCCTTGCCCCTCACACTTCTTATTTCATTATTGAATTCTTATCCTCTACCCCAAGAGTGTTTGAATCCCCATCCAATTTATTGAATTCTTATCGTGAGTGTTTGAATCTCATCTATGACACATGAAACCTTGTATCTGTATTCCCATTTGTGACACATGACATATTAAACAACTTGACAGTAAGGTACATGAGATTTTTATAGCTTATTTTCTCAAATTGTTCTACCACCACCAGACTTGATCAACACAAGACCTTCAAATTTCAAGATTATCTTTCAATGCTCTGTCTCTCTTAGCCTTTTCAAAGGGCATCTAGGCAGTTAATCAAAATATTAAGCATTGGCATATATGCAAAGGTATTTTTCATGACAACATGCACACTTTTACTTTTATGTTTAGTGTCAACCAAAGCAAGACACTCGAGCAAAGGTAGAGGGAAAATTGATAGAAATAATTTGAAATCATTTTGATGCCAAGATAGGTTTTCATTAATATGTATTACTAGTAACTCTTGCCATTAACCTCCCGTGTTCCATTATTAAACATGAAATCTCAATTATGTTCTATTATTCAATGCAAAGTCTCAATTATAAAATGAACCAAAGTCTCAATTATAAAACAAACCAGAGTAACCTTTGATAGCCTGATGCCAAACTCTAAGTTGTATTCATTTTTGCATTACTTTTTGGATCCCAATCATGCAATAAAATTTACAGCACATGTCCAATAGCCATAGGCTTCTTGTAGCTTTTAGAAGTGAAACCCCTTAATATATTAGAGGGTTTCAAATTCCAAAATTTCAAAATTATACGGGTAGAACTCCAAACTCCATAAAAATATTATACAAGTGGTCATAAAAGTTAGTGATCCCAATAATGAATGGTGTTGTATAGATTTATGTGGGTACCAAAAAGTAGGTTGACACATGCGGTGGGTTTCAATGTTACATTTATGGCTAGTTAATTGTGAAGATGCGGGACTCAATTACCAATCACTTTGGAGTTAATTCTAACCGCCCATGTTACGCTAACCACTTAGATTAAGCCAAATGTAAGTGAGAGAGGGATTATGAGAGAATGTAATGGAAAACCATGTGTTAAATCTGGTTTGAAAATCCTCTTGCATCCTTCCATTATTTTGAAAAAATAGTCTCCTCTCCTTGAGCTTGCATTGCATCATGCCTCTCTAGCAGATTGACATGTCAGGCATGTTAGAATAGTTCATAAGGGTACACCATTAAAAAAATTATTCTTATTCAAAGGTGTTGGAATTGGTGAGTAAAACACGCTACCTATCCGTCCCACAATTGACATACCTCCTCACATGCAAAAGTGTTAGAATTGGTGAGTAAACATGCTGCCTCTTGCTCAACCATCCAAAGGTGATAGAATTGGTGAGTAAACATGATGCCTATTGCCTAACCATCCCAATAGTAATAGAGTGCACACGGGAAAATTGAAATCAAAATCTAGATTTACTTCTTATACTTTGGAAACATAGATGAATCTCCTATTCACTCTTCTTTGCAATCTGAATTTGCTCCTATCCCTCATATGCCTGTTCAATTCCAAGAATTACTTGAGAAGGTGGTTGCTTCTATCCTACTTCTATGATCAAATGCATCAAGCAAAGGATCAATGGGTGTGTCATGGCAAGCACATAGCAAGGGAAGATCAAGGATTACCGTCCACCCATCAAGTTGCAATTTGGGCAAAATAATGAAGGGTGAAGATGATCATTTTAGGATGGCTTATCACCACCACTTGCAAATACTTGATTAAATAGAGGATCCTAAGCACTTTAGTGTGAAGGATTGAGACCAAGGAGAGAAATAGGAGAATGGAAATTCACATTGGGACACTTGAATGTAGTAAAACTCCAGATGCCTAGCATGAGCTTTGGCTTTGGTATTTATATATAGTATAAAAGGCCCTTGAGAAGCTTCTCAAGAAGCTTCCTTGAGCTGCTTTCTTAGAGTGCAAGCCAAGTTAACCAAGAAGCTTCTCAAGAAGCTTCCTTCTAGAAGTCACCTACTTGGTGTGCAAGTTAAGCTAGTTGGAAGCTTCTAGAAGCTTCCTTCTAGAAGCTATCTGCTTGGGGTGCAAGTTAAGCTAGTTGGGAACCTTGCCAAGAAGTTTCCTAGATGTTTTTGGAATATTCTGGGCTAATTTGGCTTATTATCTACTTCATTAGCCTTACAACTACGTTGCTAAACTCCATGTTTTTACATTAGTCAGATCCATGGAGGAAATAGTAAATAACACATCCAAAAAAGCACAACATTCAACTACATGGCCACTTACTTAGTTTGGCATGAGCAAGGATTTCTATCCTCAATGAACGGTGATAGGCTTTACAAAACTTAGGCAAGATACTTAAATCACACAAAGATACTCAAGAACGGAAAAAAAATTGCATTAGAGAGGGTCTCACCAACAAGACTTGAAGCAAGGATGGAGAAAAATCAAGGATAAACTCAATCAACTTTGTCCATGTTTTGAAAGAATGGATTTTATGCTGGGAGGTAGAGCCAATATATCTCCTCTTGCATTGGTTAGTATTGGTGGTACTTTGGAAGAAGTGCGGTTCATGGATGGAACATGCCTTGTTGTCACACCACCAAAGGAAGAAGATGACAAAATAAGAGAAAAGCCTCTTGAAGAACCAATTCCTATTAGCATCCCAACCACCCAAGGGCCCTTGGATTGCATGTGTACATATGGAAATTGTGAATGTGTGCCATTGTGAGTTCTAGATGAGAGGGCTTTAGATGAGGATGATAGTCCTTGTTTGACAAGAGACAAAGCTGAGTAACACTCCCATACTTTGCAAGCAATCAAGAATCACTCAAGAGGGAATAGAGCACCAAGAGAAGAGGAGAATCAAAGAGAGCAAGAGAGTCAAGAATTTCATGAGGAGCCAACTAAAGATGCCTCCAAAGAGAAAGAGGAGCGGTATATGCTAAAGAAACATCTAATGAGAAGGAAGTTGATTCTCAAAAGAGGAGAAGGAACTAAAAGTCTTCCAAGATGGCACTTACACCCACACTTGGTCCGGCTTCATTGTCACAAAATCTAGCATCTCACACCAAACTAAGAATTGAATCAATAGAATCTAGCAAGAGATGTAAAATAGCACAGATTGAAGCTTTGCAAGTGGCAGATCTTGAGAAACACAAGAGATAAGTAGAGTCAGAGAAGATATTAAAGGTAGAGAAAATCAGGTCCAAAGCAGAAAAGTTATAAAATCAAGGGTAGTGAGGCCAAATCAAAATGCTTTTATGCCATGACACTTGAACTAGCTTGTGCAGAAAAATCTCCAAAGGAGATTAAATGCATTATTACCATGTTATCCAATATAGATTCAAAAGATTATGGTGGCCATAATACAAGTTAGAATGTGGACACCAAGTTCCTTGTACCTAAATATAATCCGGGTTCAGTTCCTTGTGGTAGTTGGAACAAGAGTGACTAAATAGGCAAGATTATGAGAGTTTAGAGCTGTAGTATTTCCCGTGTAAACTTATGTCATATATAAAGTTTAC
Source organism: Lunularia cruciata (assembly GCA_948567375.1). Lineage (NCBI taxonomy): Eukaryota > Viridiplantae > Streptophyta > Marchantiopsida > Lunulariales > Lunulariaceae > Lunularia > Lunularia cruciata. The sequence goes on along the minus strand of OX419757.1, from coordinate 16,463,311 downwards.
CAAGTTGTTGCACTTACCCAATATAATGCATGTTTGTTCTTTGTTTGGAAATGATTAATTCAATGTTCCATGCAAATCATCAAGTTGTATAATTCACCCATAACATATTATGAGAGTTGTAGAATTCTCTCTAGAATTCACCCATAACAGATTATGATAGTAGAACTACATAAGAAGAGACTGAATATGAGAACTTCAAAGCTCCAAACTACAAACTACCAAAGCACACAACACTCTCACCTCAATTTTGACAAATATTTAAATCTTGTCATTGTGGGAGCACCACTATCCATATCCAAACATTTGGTTTGCACGGAATGAAACACTTTTTTGGTTCAACCCGCATAGACCATGCAAACCTATGATGGTTTGCACAGACTGCATGGGTTGAACCAAACATGTACATGTGAATCTACTCTACACTCTCCATTGTTGAGTTGATTAAAACAATACAAAGTTGATTAAAAATATTAACATGAGAAGTGTCTATCAATATTGAAGGTATGTATGCCCAATATATAAAATTGTATGCAAGAGGAAAAGGTGTACAAAATATCAAGGCACTAAAGGCTATGCCTAAGATCTAGTGTGCATATCTCTTGAGTGCATCATGTAACATCCAATATAAATTAGGTCTGATAAAAAAAAAACTATAGCACCACATCCATTGCTTCTCATGAGCATGCATTAGAGACTCGCTAAATGCTCTCCTTAAAAGCTTGTAAGGGTCAGAAATATAATTGCTCAATATATTCCTTGTCCACTCCTCCTTTATGAATCTAATGGCTGGAGGCATAAAAGCCTTAAATCTATCTAGAAGCAAGATAAGGAGCTAAAATAATGAACTGTATGAAGTACAAAGGGTATCCATAAGTGGAAAAGGTGGAGGATGTATAGCTCTATGAGGATGGTTCCTACAATAAGGAAGAGCTGCTCTGTCCACAAATAGAATATCTTGGATAGATAAACCTAATGGGGGAAAGTACTATATGGTCTAACCATAAACCTCTAAATTCATCAAAATATCCATCCATCCTGGCAAAGCATGCCATCAAACATGAACTAATGTGAGCTCCTATTGGTAGGTGACAAAGCTCCTACATAGAATGCAATAGGGTCTCCACATTGTGCATTGGACCATCATCTATATGATCACCTCAAAATGAGAGATACAATAATCCATAAACTCTCTAATGTTAGGTTGTAGAATATACCATAATGTTCTAATTGTAGTAAAATAGTGCCATTTAATCCTCATGGTCTCAAAACACCACCCCCAAGAAATAAGTTCTACTAGGATCTCTCACAACTACTATACAACTCAAATTTAACATTGGAATCTTCCTTCTCAAATTTGTATGGACAATGATATAAAGAATGAATGATCTAGATAAACTCCTCTTCTCTCTCAAATCAGTGAGTCTTTATACTTCATCGCTCAAAGATGCCTTTTGCTCTTGAAGCCACAAGCACTCAAGGTAAGTACACCAAAAACTCGGAGGGGGCATAGTATCATCCCCGGTGTAAGGTCTCCATGATCCAATATCCTCTCCCAAATGCAAATAAAGCTCATCTTTTGGATCACCTACAAGAGTCAACCAAGTTTGACTAGATCAAGTAGCTTGCAAAGAAGATGATTTCCCATATGATGGAGTAGTAATCTCTTTATTATGATGCACTCCAAATGAAGAACCTACAACATGTGGTGGTGTAGGGGGGGCTCTCTCTATGGTAGGATCTCTAAATAGACTCTAGGTTTGAGCACCCATATGTGTAAACAAAGCCTTGCTTTGGGTCTGAGTTCCCATATCAACTAAACTAGCATCTCTCTAAGCCCCTACCATACCATGATCTATTTGAGTCCCTACCTCCTTATGGGAGAACCCCCAAGGATAATGTAACATATCTGCCTCTAACCACTCTCTAGCCTCTTGGCAAGCATCCTCATATGCTACCCTAAGAGTATCTAGCTGAGCACTCACCTCATGTACTTCCCTCCTAGTCTCTCCAATAGTTCTATAATAATAGAAAACTTTATCATATACCATATCTCCTTAACTCTATATTCCTCTCCTCTCTCCTTGCTATCTTTCATGATTCCTTCCAATTCAATAAGTCTCTCCACTCAAGCTCTCACATCATACTCTCTCTCCCTAATAACTCTAACTAACTCTACTAACTATTTGCTTGTAGTACTATCCTCAATACATAGATGCATCTCCCTCTCTACTAGTCTACTTTCTCTCTCAAACACAATGTGCTCCTCAAGCCAGGATTGCTCCTCCCTTTGTGCAAGTTTCTCTCATGCTCAACTAGCATAGTCTCCCCCTCACTCAAAAGGTACCCCTATAGCCTAACATACTCTCTCTCTCATTCTCTCTCTCTCACTCATGAGAGTCCGGTGCACTCTCATCCATAGTGCATATGTGCTCTCCTCTAGGGATACTCAATAATGATGGCAATGGAGGTGGTTCAACTCTCTCTCCTTCTCTCTAGACTATATGGACAATCATCGTGCTCATGGGTACTAGGTTCTGGTATATCAACACTTTGAGATTCATGAGGAGGATCATGAGGAGTGTGATCATCAAGTTGCTCATGAGGACTAGACTATCTAAAATCATGAGAAGCACTTGTACACAATTTTTCACACCATATCAATCCAACAAAAAATACCATGAATGCTTAGAAGGGTTATCCAAGAGTTTGCAATAACAAAACAATGTATACAAATATCAAAAATTTGCAAACATGTGCATAGGGTTAGCTAATCTATACTAAGAGGTGCACTAAACTAAAACTAAACTCTCACTCACCAAGATGCTCATCATATGCAAGCTCTCCCTTGTCTGCCCTCTTGTGAATATAAACCTCCTCCTTTGCAGCTCACACAATCTCATCCTCTCTTAGAAGTCCACTCTCCATGAATAAATGGGTGAGAACCTCTCCTACATTGGTCACACAAAAGCATCTACCATTTGGATGCCTAATTTGCCTCTAGACTAAAAAAAGCTCCACCTCAATAGCTAATATCATAATCTTGGGGCCAATCATAGTCCACTAGAGTAGATTGTGCCATCTTACACTTCACTATGAGAATGATGTTCCCATGTACAACTCTAGATCATCATGTTAAAATAAGTAGTGAACATAAGAGCTAGAAAAATGGTATAAATGCTAGATATGCACATTGCCTACCTAGATATCTCCTAGCTGTCATATCTCTCACTTGAAACCAATCTTCCACCATGCTTTGTGGCACTATCTTCCTCCTCTTGGTAGTACCTAGTGGCAAAAAAATGCTATGCAAATGAGAGATGTGGTGAGAACCAAATCTCTATTATGGACTGTCCTTCTATGAGTGTACTTCTCGCAAGTGCATGCAAATTTTGTGCATAGTGCTACCTGCAAACATGTAATCAAATAATCATACAAAAATTAAAAACTCACAAAAACCCATGACACCGTACAAACAAAACTTGACTATCATGCAAACTAGGCACGATGGCCATATAAACCAAGACCCACTATGCAAACCACATCTATGTGGGCTATGCAAACCAACACCAATGGTTTGCATGGTGGATCCTAGTTTGCACAACCTGCGCACTTGGTTTGTGCTGTAACACCCATTTGTGCATGTGTGTGGTATTGTGATATTTAGCTTGGTATTACAAGTACTTAAGAGATATTATTTATATAGAGATAAAGGATGGTTCTATATTAGTCATGGTTAGCTAAAGTTAGTCATAGCTAAGATAGATGGGACCTTACTTTAGAGGAAGTAGAAAAGATGAGCACCACTATTTTGGATTTTAGTGTGTTGACTTGGTATTATTCCTAGGTGTTTGGCTTTGGGGAAAGAGTTGAGAACTCTTGGGCCCGCAAGCCTTTTTGTTTTGGATTCTTCTTTAGTCCAAGGATAGCCCATGTGAAGGAATCCTTGCTTTAGTGGTTGGGTCAAGATAAGGGGAATATGCCCATGTGAATGGATATTCCTTTCTACTTTTTGACTTTACTTGACTTTTAGTCTAGTAACTTGAGTTACTACGGTAATTAGTATCTTTGGTACGTAACTATTTCACAAGTATATAAACAAGGAGTGAGGAGGTACTCATCATCCTTTCATTTGCAACTATCTCTCTCTCATTGAGTTCTCTAGTGAGCAATGTCTTGAGTCTTGGAGTGTTAGCCTTGGAGGAGTATGATGGAGTTGGGGTTCCTTGCCTTCTTAGTCCATGGTGCGCTACCATAATAGCCATCAGAGGTTCATCCTGAGTGAGAGACAGGCCGGCTCACATTTTTGGTTCCGTTGCCGGGACCTCTCTAGAAGGCAAGATAATGTTCCGCGTCCAATTCTACATTAGGCAGAAGGAGGCTATGAGAGCTCACTTGGAGAGAACATTAGGAGAGGAGAGGGCTGAACTTATGTTAGAGAACCAAGATCCATTTGTATACCCTGTAGTTCATTATGATGTCTTTGAGGTGATTTTGTACATCTTGTACACATGAGAGGAATTGGAGAGATTGTGTGAGGTGGATTGCAGATTTTGGGGATTAAGGTGATTTTGGGCAAAATCTCAAGTTTGAGATCTGAACTTGAGATTTCTACACATGATAGCTTGGGTTATCTTTCAGTTAGCACACTTGAAATTATTGAGAGAGCTTCTATGCGCACTGGGCTAGAATTTTTGAAAGTTGATAGGGTAAAGTGCTCCCGCAACTGCATGCTCTCTGGAAAATTGTACAGAGTCTGCCATTTCTTCAATGTTTAGTGAATTGTCCTGAAAATTTCCAAGAAAATTCAGTGCATTGTATCCTACCTGGTGCCACAAAAATTAGAGAGAGATCATTTTTTCGCAGTGCGTTATGAGTTTTTGAAGTGAGGGGGGTGGTTTTCAGACCAAATCTGAAATATGGGTGCTGAATAGAAAGGTGTCTAGGCCAAATGGCTCGATGAAAAGATCTAAAATTTTGCAGGGAGGGACGCCCTAGAGTTGTGATCAAGTGTGGAAAATTTCAGAGGACTGTGACATATTAGTTGGGAGATTTGAGTGACATTGTGAGGAAGGGTCAATTCTGCAGAGTGGAGATCTCATGCATGAGAAGTTTGAGATCAACAAAAAGCATGTTTGAGTGTTTAGATTCATCTTGGGGAACATGGAGAGTCATCAAGAGTGGAAATTGAGATTATGCAAGGTTCCCCAAGGGTTTGAGGTGATTGTAGGGGTGGATTTGAGGAAAAGAGAGTTTACAATAGAATTTGAAGAGAGTGTTGAGAGGATCCAAAAACCTACACCACTTGGAGGAAAGAGTGAGTCTAAGTGCTTTCTATGTGGAGAGAAGGGACATAAGGCAAGTTCATGTCCATTGACCTTTGAGAGCAAGAGATTGAGGGAAAGGAGAGGCTTACTTGACTTGGGTTTGCATGTTGGACCTTCTTCACCAAGATTGGGAGGGAGAAGATCTAAGACCAAGGAGTTGTGTGAGGTTTGTGGAGTTGAAGGACTTCCAAAAGGACATGAGTGTAGTGGAGTAAAAGCACTTTTGGAAACTTTGGTGAAGGATCTTGGAGAGAGTCTTAGTACAGCTACAGAAATACTACCACCTTCATCAGCTAGTTCTCAAGATTAGTGATGGAGATAATCTTTCAACTTATGGATAAACTATCCATGAGAGTTAGATTAATATGCACTCTAGGATTTGATGTTGCTATAGAAATCTTGGAGCAACCTGAACCTTTTGTGTTCCCTAGAGTGGATTATTCTCAGATGGTGTTAGTCATGTATATACTCTATTAGTAATAGAGTGAGAGAAAAAAAAAAAAAAATATTTGAGAGAAAAGAAAGATAGTGAGGGGTTAAGATGGGGAAACTTCCGGTTTTCTTTGGCAAGGATGGAGAAGATGTGGAGGCCTTTGTGAGAGACTTCAAGAGAGCTTGCATAGGAAACAATGAGAGGAGGAAGAATGAGTGGGCCTCATTATTACCAGATTTCTTTGAGGATGCAGCACTTACATGGTATGAGTCAGAATACCAAAAGAGAGAGAGGAGAGAGGGGGAAGAGGAGTCTTGGGAGACTTTGACTTCAGCACTCATTGAGAACTTTCTTCCTGATGAGAGTTATGAGAGATTGATGAGTGAGGTTACATTTCTCAAGCAAGGAGATGGAGAGAAAGTGAGAGTCTATGTGGAAAGAGTGGAAAAATTGGAGTCCAGATTTCGCATAGTGTTGAGGAAGGGTGGGGATGATGTGGAGACTACAATGATTGGCATAGGGGCCATGCTCACCAAGAATTTTGTGGGAGGATTGAGACCACAAATTAGAAGCAAGGTGAGATATGAGAAACCTTCTTCCAAGGTTGAAGCTATCAAGATCGCAATTCGTATGGAGGAGAGTTTGGAAGGGGATGAAAGTGATTTGGTGGTGAAGGAGGTTGTGCATCCTCCTCAAGGCTACAAGTATGGTGGAACTTCTGATACTTTGGTGACAAGGGTTGCACCACAAGTAGTAGTTGCTCCAGTTCTTGCACCTCCACCAAAAGATCCACTCCAAACCATCACAGAACAACTTGCGGATCTCAAGATCAATGTGGTGCAATTATGGGAGAAGAGAGAGGTGGATCAGAATGTAGGGAGAGGGCCTAGGAGTTATGGAAACCATCCATATAGAGGAGGCCAACCAGCCAACAATTTCAATGATAGAAATTGTTTTGGTTGTGGGGGAAGAGGCCATATCCAAAGGAATTGCCCAAATTCCACTTACCATGGAGGAAGGGGTTATGAGGGAGCCAATAGAGGGAAAGAGGGAGGTAGTGAAACCCAAGTGGCTCCTAATCCCAACAAAGGTAAGGGGATAGCATCCATAGATGTGGTTGAGAGCAAGTATGAGAAGGGAGAGTGCTCAAACTCCAAGGGTCCTAATTTGGAGCTTTTGGCACAAGAGAAGAAGAGAGCTCGTTTTGCAGAGGATGTTCACTCTTCTCAAGGATTTACTTCAAGCAAGGATACTCCTATGTCTACTAGGAGCACTCGCACCTCAACACCATCAACAACAAAGACTCCAAGGAAGAAGTTGGGGATGGAGGACTTCTTGATCTCCAAGCAACAATGGAACTACAATGTGTTGGAGGATGTTGGTAGTCACAAGGCTAACATCACAGTGGGCCAATTAATTGCTTTGAACCCTACCTTGAGAAAGGAGCTTAGAGGTGGTTTGAGTTCTACAAGGAGCAAGAAGAAGAAGAAGGCAAAAGTTCCAATATCAATGGGGGTGGTGGATGCCAAGCCAGCACCATGGGAAGCTTGTGAATATGCCTCCAAGATTGATGTGAGAGTGAATGGTCACAACATCAAGGATGCATTGGTTGATGGAGGATCAGCAGTGAATGCCATGTCAGAAAGGTTGATGAAGAAGTTGGGTATGATACCCTCAAGAGCTTCAACATTTGTGGTGAGCATGGCAAACAAGCAACAAGTTCGACCAGTAGGAGTGATGGATAAGGTGGTAGTTTCAGTTATGGGAGTTCAAAATCTCATGACTTTCCAAGTCTTGAAGGATTCAAGCTATGACTTACTTCTTGGGAGGCCATGGTTGAGAGCAGCACGCACAACTGATCGATGGCACAAAGGGTACTTAAGGATTGGGCCATCAAACCATAGAGTCACTGTTCCTGTGACTAACACCACCAACACTTCACATTCAGATACCCCATCTTCTGATTATTGGGAATCTGATTCTGAAGGAGGAGCTTCAGGTGTGGACACAAGCATGGAAGAGGAGACTTCCACGGAGGAGGATGAATCTGAATCTGATTCAGATGTGTATCCTTTGTGTGCTATGGATTTTGCACCTAAGCCAGAGGTTTTGAAGGACCCAGATAAATCACCATTGACACTTGAGGAGGTAGAGAGAAGGTTATCTACCCTCAAGTATGGCCCAAATGTTACCAAGGAGGAGAAGGTGAGATTTGAGGAGATTTTCCGCAAGTTCATCCATGTGTTTGCTTTTAGTTACAAGGATTTGAAGGAAGTCACCTTGGAGGAGCACAAGATAGAGGTGGAGTCACATGCAAGACCAATCCGCCAAAAGCAACGTCGCATTAGCCCACCAATATCTTTGGTTGTGAAGGAGGAGATTGATAAGCTCAAGGAGGCTGGATTTATCTTTGAGGTGGAGAATTCAGAATGGGTGTCTCCAATTGTCATTGTGAAGAAAAAGAATGGCAAGCTTCGGGTATGTGTGGATTACAAGAAGCTCAATGCTGTTACCAAGAAGGACTACTACCCATTGCCATTCATTGATGAGATCTTGGAGGAGGTTGCAGGTCATGAGAGGTACAGTTTTGGAGATGGTTATAGTGGATATAACCAAATCAAGATTGCACCAGAGCATCAACAACTCACCACATTCACCACACCTTGGGGAACTTACGCTTTCAAGGTCATGCCTTTTGGGCTTTGCAATGCTCCAGCCACATTCCAACGGTTCATGAACAAGGTATTTGAACCTTTCATTGGGAAATTTGTGAGAGATTTCATTGATGACTTTTGTGTCTATGGGAGCAAGGAGGAGCACTTTGAGCACCTAATCAAAGTCTTGCAACGCTTGGATGAGGCAAATGCATCACTCAACCCAGAGAAGTGCATTTTTGGATGTGAAGAAGGTCTACTTTTGGGGCACATCATCTCCAAGGATGGAATAGCAGTTGATCCTGAGAAGGTGAGGAAAATCTCAGACCTTCCATTCCCTTCAAGCTTGACAAAGTTACGCCAATTCTTGGGAATGGTTGGGTATTATAGGAGGTTCATCTTCTCATTTTCCAACAAGGCTTATGCATTGACCATCTACATGAAGAAGGGTGTAGATTACATGGTGATTTTGGAAGACAAGGAGGCTCTCAAAGCTTTTGAGGAGCTCAAGCAATCCCTTGTTGTAGCTCCAATTCTTGCTAAACCTGATTGGAGTAAACCTTTCATCCTCTACACTGATGCTTCTAATGTAGCTATAGGATGCACTCTTAGTCAATTAGACCAAGATGGGCATGATCATCCAATAGCTTATGCTAGTAGGCAGATGGTTTCAGCAGAGAAGAACTACTCTGTCACAGAGAGAGAAGGGTTGGCAGTGATCTTTGGTCTCAAGAAGTTTAGACACTACTTGATTGGAGGGAAAGCCACAATTGTCACGGATCACAAGGCTTTGAAGTACATCTTCAACAAGCCTAATGTTGAAGGGAGACTAGCAAGGTGGATGATACTCTTGTCTGAGTATGACTACACAATTGAGGATAGGCCAGGAAAGAAACATGCAAATGCTGATTTGTTATCTAGAGCCTATGATCATGATGGAGATGAGCCAGTAGATGATTCCTTCCCGGATGAGGAGCTCATGACAATCTCAGTCACTCAAGAGATTCCAATGGAGTACAAGGAGATTGTGGATTTTGTGACAAGAGGTAACTATCCAGAAGGGATGCATGCTAGGGAGAGGAAGGCCCTTGCAGCAAGATCTAGACCTTACACAATGGTGGAGGATATTCTTTTTCACCAAGGAGCAGATGGTCTACTTCGAAGAGCAGTGGGTAAGGAAGAGTCTATCCTACTCATAAAGGAGTTTCATGAAGGTTTAGTATGTGGAGGACACTTTGCAGGAAAGGTGACTGCTTTCAAGATTCTAGATGCAGGTTACCATTGGAGAGGGATTTTCAAGGATTGTCTTGATTATTGCAAAACTTGTCATGTTTGTCAAGCTTTTGCTAGAAAGTCTACATCCACTCCACCACTTAGATCAATTCCATTGCTAGGACCTTTTGAGAAGTGGGGAATTGATTTTGTAGGACCTCTCAATAGAACCCCAAGGAACAATCGGTACATTGTGGTAGTTACTGATTACCTTACCAAGTGGGTTGAGGCTAGACCATTGAGGGACAAGAATGAAGATGAAGTGGGTAGATTTCTTTATGAACGCATTATCACTAGGTTTGGATGCCCTTTGGAGTTGGTTTCTGATAGAGGAGGAGAGTTTACAGGAAGCATTACTACAGCCATGCTACGACATTTCTCTATCACACATAGAGTAACTACATCCTATAAGCCAAATTCCAATGGCTTGGCAGAGAGAACCAATCAGACCTTGTGCATGATGTTGGCCAAAGATGCAGAAATGGAGGGGGCTAAACATCATTGGGACAAGAGGATTCATGCAGTTTTGTGGGAGTATAGGACAACCATGAAGACTTCCACTGGATATTCTCCATTCCAATTGGTGTATGGTATTGAGTCTACCTTACCTATTCACTTTGATCTTCCTACCTTCCAAAGCATTCATAGGAGATTGAAGAAAGCACAAGGAAGTGATGCAGGGAAGTCAAGGAAGGATCAACTCATGGAGTTGGAAGAGGCAAGAGCAGTTGCTATGGTTCGAGTGGAGCAAGCCCAAAGGAAACAAAAGCAAAGCTATGACAAGAGGCAAGGCAAGAAGAAGGTGGAGCCTTTCAAAGAAGGTGATTGGGTAATGTTGTTTGATTCCATTCGATTCAAGAGAGTACAAAAGAAGTTTTTGCCTAAGTACTTTGGACCTTTCATAGTAGAGAAGGTGTGGGGAAATTACACTTATGATCTCAAGGAGTTGGGAGGAAGACACTTTGATAGGATTAACCATGATAAGTTAAAGATGTACCATAGAAGGTAGAGAGACCTTCACTTTGAGGACAAAGTGAAAACTTAGTCCGGGGGTAAATGTAACACCCATTTGTGCATGTGTGTGGTATTGTGATATTTAGCTTGGTATTACAAGTACTTAAGAGATATTATTTATATAGAGATAAAGGATGGTTCTATATTAGTCATGGTTAGCTAAAGTTAGTCATAGCTAAGATAGATGGGACCTTACTTTAGAGGAAGTAGAAAAGATGAGCACCACTATTTTGGATTTTAGTGTGTTGACTTGGTATTATTCCTAGGTGTTTGGCTTTGGGGAAAGAGTTGAGAACTCTTGGGCCCGCAAGCCTTTTTGTTTTGGATTCTTCTTTAGTCCAAGGATAGCCCATGTGAAGGAATCCTTGCTTTAGTGGTTGGGTCAAGATAAGGGGAATATGCCCATGTGAATGGATATTCCTTTCTACTTTTTGACTTTACTTGACTTTTAGTCTAGTAACTTGAGTTACTACGGTAATTAGTATCTTTGGTACGTAACTATTTCACAAGTATATAAACAAGGAGTGAGGAGGTACTCATCATCCTTTCATTTGCAACTATCTCTCTCTCATTGAGTTCTCTAGTGAGCAATGTCTTGAGTCTTGGAGTGTTAGCCTTGGAGGAGTATGATGGAGTTGGGGTTCCTTGCCTTCTTAGTCCATGGTGCGCTACCATAATAGCCATCAGAGGTTCATCCTGAGTGAGAGACAGGCCGGCTCACAGTGCAGCCTATGTTGGTTTGCATGGCTATTGTGCCTGGTTTGCACGACCACCATAGTTACGGTTTGCAGCTGCTTGGCATGCTTATGATGTTGACAATTTCAATTAGACTTGGAATTTAACAAACATGCTTGCAACAAATAGAGATATATTTTCAACTTAAATGAGGCTTGGGATATTTGATGGCAAGGGCAATTTTCAATCCCAATGCATCTGAATCTATTTCTTGAATAGACTTTGTAGCTTCTTGGATTTGATTTTTATCCAACCAGCACCACTTCATGTATGGCATGTAATCAGCAATCATATGAACCCTGACCAACCAAAAAATTCTCCTCCATGTGTTTCCATTTCCACTCTATTTTCTACTCCTCAATTTCCATCTTGCATGTCTTGCTCTTTTATTTTAGTTTTAGTCTATCTTGCTCTATCTCTCTTGCTCTTGCTTTACGTGAAACTCAAAATTGCTCCTTGAAACTCTTGAAACTGGTAGTCTTCTCTCTTCTTTTTCCCTCTACTCTCTCACTCTCTTGCACCTACACTCTCTCACTCTCCTCTTCACTTTCACAATTTTCACCTGCACTCTCTCTTGAGAATGTTCTATCCTAAGATTCTCTCTTTGTCCTCTCTTCTCCCTGGTGCTCCTCTCTTTCTTGATTTGCACATGCCTCTTTCTTGTTGCAAATGTGTCCCAAATTTAATGTGTCTTGTAACACCCATTTGTGCATGTGTGTGGTATTATAATATTTAGCTTAGTATTACAAATACTTGAGAGATATTATTTATATAGAGATAAAGGATGGTTCTACATTAGTCATGATTAGCTAAAGTTAGTCATAGCTAAGATAATGGGGACCTTACTTTAGAGGAAATGGAAAAGATGAGCACCACTATTTTGGATTCTAGTGTGTTGACTTAGTATTATTCCTAGGTGTTTGGCTTTGAGGAAAGAATTGAGAACTCTTGGGCCCGCAAGCCTTTTTGTTTTGGATTCTTCTATAGTCCAAGGATAGCCCATGTGAAGGAATCCTTGACTTATAAGTTGGGTCAAGATAAGATCATATGCTTAGTGGAATATGCCCATGTGGATAGATATTCCTTTATACTTTTTGACTTTACTTGACTTTTAGCTTAGTAACTTGAGTTACTCTTGTAATTAGTAACTTTGGTGCATAATTGTTTCACAAGTATAGAAACTAGGGGTGAGGAGGTACTCATCATCTTCTCATTTGCAACTATCTCTCTCTCTCGTTGAGTTCTCTAGTGAACAATGTCTTGAGTCTTGGAGTGTTAGCCTTGGAGGAGTATGATGGAGTTGGGGTTCCTTGCCTTCTTAGTCCATGGTGCGCTACCATAATAACCATTAGAGGTTCATTTTGAGTGAGAGACAGGCCGGCTCATAATCCCATAGGAGAATGCTTTGTCCCAAAATTCTCTCTTATCTTCTCTTCTCCTCTCTTTCTTGATTTGCATAGGCCTTTCTCCCACTACAAATGTATCTTTCTATAAATATTGAATATGGCACACCCTGAATGTGTCTCAAAAAAATTTCCTCTCCTCTATTTCTTAGTTTTTTCACTTGCACTCTTGACTAAACTTAGTTTTTTCACTTGCACTCTTAATTAAACTCTCCTCTCTTTCCCCCTTCTCACTTGTACTCTCTCCAGCTCCCACACTCTCTCCAATTCTTGCACCTTTATTGTAATACTCCAAGGACAAGAGAAGAGAGAAAACACAGATTGCACACTCAAACATTCGATGCCCCAAAGGAGCACCTTCTCTTTATTATATAGACAAAGAGGATCTCCTCCGAGGAAGCTCCACCATAGGATTAGGGACACAAATAGGTGACATGTCAGCAAGCTCCACCCTTGGATTAATTACTTGGATGGGTGACATGTCTGGTCTAAGTCCTATCCGGTTGGTCAAACAAGCTTTGACCAGAAGGAATCTTTTAGGGAATCTTCTTGTAGGAATCCCAAAATCACATGAGTAAGATACCGTTGGAAAGCTCTCGACAAGACAAACCAGCGGGGAGAGAAGGCCAGCCTTTCCTCCACCGGGGGGGATCAACATATTTTTGAGGTCTAATTCATCCGTTTAGGCCTCCAAAATTGCCTTCAAAGATTTCAGGCATATTTTGGTTCCTACTCTATTAGTAGAAGTCCCTTTTTGGTGATACCTCTTTCTGATCTGTTTAGTCCATCATGTGTAACATCCTTCCAGATGTTACCAAACCAATTCTCACCTTTAAATCATATGTCTAGCTATTGGTTCTAAAGTTCTCAAGTCTATTTTGGTTTCTGCCCTATTAGTAGAAGTACTCTTTTGGTGATACTTCTATCTTATCTATTTTGACCATCATCTATAACATCATTCTAGATGTTACCAAACTGAATTTCACATCTAGATCATATGGATAGCTCTTGGTATTACAGACCTCCCTCCTTTTAAGATGCAACGTCCTCGTTGTGCAATTGTTGCTCAAATGCTTGCATCAACACCGGTGCATGTGCCAAATTGGCAGCGGGCTCCCAGGTTACTTCATAAAGGGGGTAACCTTTCCATTGTACTAGATAGTCCACCCGCAGATGGTGAGTACCACGCATGCTTTTTTGGAGAATCCGCTCCACTTCATATTCCTCTATGCCATCAATGAGTGTCGGACAAGGTCGAATGTCTTGTGTGGAATGACCTTGGCCTGATCGTGGAGGATATCTGCGTAGTAGGGAGACATGGAACACTGGATGGATCTTCATGTGTGGTGGTAGCTCAAGGTGATAGGCCATAGTGCCGATGCAACGAAGAATCAAGAAAGGCCCAATAAAACAAGGTCTGAGCTTACAAGGTCCAACTAATGTGAGATTGGTTGTCGATAGCCACACTTGATCTCCAACATTGAACTCCATGTGCCTACGGTGTGCATCAGCATATTGCTTTTGTCGATTTTGCACAATCTATAATCTATGCTTGGCGCTCTCCACACCTTGTTGGATTCTAGAAACAAATGTGTTGACTGCATTGACCTTAGTAGCCACTGGACGGATCTTCATCAAGCTAAAAGGTGTGAAGGGATGCTCACCATACATGAGGAAGAACGGAGTGACTTGGGTGGATGCATTCACTGAATTGTTGTAAGCAAATTCCACCAACGAGAGTAGGGTGTCCCACCTCTCTTGCTCTTCTAAGGTGAAGCCGCGTAACATGTCTTCAATCGTGCGATTAGCCGCTCTGTTTGGCCATTTGTTTGTGGGTGGTAAGCTGTGGACATGGCCAACTTGGTTTTGAAGAAACCAAAGAGTTTTTGCCAAAAAAAACTAGTGAATTGGGTGCCTCTATCGGTGATGAGTACTCTAGACAAGCCATGGTGAGCAAAGACTGCATCTAAGTATAATTGAGCTAGTTGTGGAGCGGCCACCTCCTTGGTGATAGGGCGTACATAAATCATTTTGCTGAGTCGGTCCACAAAGACCACAATGGAGTCAAACCTTGAGGTGGTCTTGGGTAATTCACAGACAAGATCCATACTCACTTGTTCCCAACGTTGGGTAGGAGTGGGGAGAGGTTGAAAGAGGCCTACAGGAGCTTGATTAGAAGCTTTTTTCTGTTGACAAAGTAGGCAGCTACGCACATAGTCCATCACGTTGTTGCTCATCTTGGGCCAATAGTAATGGCGCTTGATTGCATCCAAGGTCTTGTCCACTCTAACATGAGCTACAATGGCCGAATCATGACATTCCGCTAGAATGGTGGTGCGTAATTCTGGGACATTTGGGATCCATAATCTGTCATCCCAAAAGGTGAGACCTTAGGTGCTGGTGATACCTTTGGATGATTGTGCTTCTACAATCTGTGGATCATATTTTGTAGCAGCCAGAATCTCTTGCCAGAATTCAAGGTTAATCTTAACCTCTGCCACCAAGTTGTTTGCCATTGGCATGCGGGTGAATGCATTTGCAAGTTTCTTCTTACCTTCCATGTAGGTGATTGTCATGTTGAAGCATTGTCACCACTATGCCCACCAAATTTGGCGATGAGATAGATCCTTCTGTGTCTCGAGGTAGACTAGAGGTTTGTGGTTTGTCTCTACTACAAATGCCTTCTCGCTTAGGTAGTGTTTCCAATACTTGGTTGTTAGAATGATGGCCAGCTCTTTGCGTTCTATGGTGTGGTAGTTGCGCTCTGCTAGTAACAACTTTCGAGAGAAATATGCAATTGGATGCCATCTGTCATGCCACTCTTGTTGTAGGACTGCTCCTATTGCTACGCCTGATGCATCTATAGCCAACTTGATTGGACGTTTTGGGTCATACCACTTCAAGATTGGTGCATGTAGTAAGGTGGCCTTCAATTCTTGAAAGGCCAACTCTTGTGCAGTTCCCCATGTCCACTTCTTCCCCTTGCCAAGTAGTGTCGTTAAAGGCTGTGCAACCTTGGAGAAGTCCTTTACAAATCTACGATAGAATCCTGTCAACCCCAAGAAGCTCTTAAGTTGAGTCTGATCTTTTGGGGCACTCCATTTTTGAATGACCTCTATTTTATCTGTTAATACTTGAATGCCCTCTGCACTTACTCTATGCGCCAAGTAGTCTACTTCAGACTTGCCAAACTCACACTTTGAGATTTTGGCGTACAATTGATTCTGTCTTAAAATCTGGAGGACCTCTCGTAGATGTTGTTTGTGTTCTGTCATCGTGCTTCTATATACTAAGATATCATCCAAGAAGATGATAATAGACTTATCCAAGTATGGACTAAATATGTCATTCATTAGACTCATGAAAGTGGCAGGTGCATTGGTGAGGCCAAAAGGCATCACAAGATACTCAAAGTGGCCATACTTGGTTCAAAAGGCAGTTTTGTACATATCCTCCTCTACAATTCGGATTTGATTGTAATTGCTCCGCAAGTCCAATTTGGTGAAGTGTCTCGCTCCATAGAGTTGATCAAATAGGTCATCCATGCGAGGTAAGGGGCATTTGTTCTTCATTGTTTGCTGATTGAGATCCCGATAGTCAATACACATGCGCATTGTACCATCCTTCTTCTTCACAAACAAGACAGGGCCCCCATATGGTGATATGCTAGGTTGGATGAACCCTTTCTGCAGCATCTCCTCAATTTGAGTCTTATACTCCTCCAACTCATGAGGTGATAGGCGATACGGGGCCTTACAAGGAGGTGTCTTCCCCAAGAGTGTCTCAATTTTGTGATCTACTCGCCTTTTTGGTGGTAATCTTGAGGGTAGATCATCGGAAAGACATCTTGAAACTCATCCACCACATCCTTCAATTTCTCAGGAATTTGTCTATCGAGTTGTGCACTCTAGACTTCTCTTATTAGACCCATAAAACATCTATTGGTCTTCCAGACAATTGTCGTCCCTATGACATATAGAGGCAGTTTTTGCCTGTGTGATTTTTCCTTAACCCCAATGATTGACCATTGGTGGGTTCTCACTACTTTCTTCATCCAATCTACCATAGAGTTGTACTGCTCCATCCATGGCATGCCTAAAATTGCATCATAATGAGCTAATTGAATCACTCGCCACTCAATTGCTTCCTGATATTCTCCTACAGAGAAGGTTACCCGTCTAGGTAATGATTCAATCCTCTCTGTTTGCCCATTTGGTAACTCTACTTCTTCACTCCCATCTCTCTTTAGATCCATTCCCAATCTTATTGCAACAGAGCAAGATAAGAAATTCTCTGTTGCTCCTGGATCTATTAATACTCTCACTTGATTACCTTCTAGGATTCCATTCACAACAATCAATTATGAGGTTGCTTTTCGGGATCTTTGCGCATTATTATTCTTCCTTCCCTTGCTTCTCTACTTCCTTATTGAGCCAATAAGGCCACGAGGTACATTTACTGGCAATCTTCATTTTCCAAAGTGATTTCCACCTCCTCCTCTTCAATATGCCTCTCCATGTTGTTCCAAGATCACCTGTATGAAGGCCGAGGGCCTCTAGGGAAACAAGTGTGACAGTTGGTAGATATGTGCCCAATACGGTCACAATTGTAACAACGGCGTTGTTCTCCTCGAGTCCCTTCTCCTCGTGGGACTCCATCTCTTTGTTCTTCTACCCGTCCCCGCTCTTTTGGAAGCGGTCGTGCTCCTCGATCTCAGAATCAAAGGTTGCCCAATTCCATCGGTACTAGTCCACCCATGTGTGGCATTTCTGCCCGATAATGTTGAGGTGGAACTACTCCTTCACCTCCACCTAATGTTCTTGCTATTCTCTACGTACAAGCAATGGCTTCACATATCGTGCGAGGATTTTGCACCATGACTTCTTGGCAAATCCGCTCTTTCAACCCTCATTTGAAATTGTCAAGAGCCTCTGCTGGACTCATGTCGGTAATTGCAACTTGTAGATCTAGAAATGCCTCCACATACTCTTGTACGCTATTCTTTTGTCTCAATCCCCATAGTTGGGTTCAAGCCATCTACACAAAATCCACCGATTGGAAATTCTTTAGCAATCCTTCTTGCATTGATGTCCATGTGACCTCCCTTCTCTCTACCAGCATGGATCATTCCCAAGCATCATACCATGTGAGGGCTTTATCGGTCAAGTACCCATATGCAAACACGCCTGCAACATGCTCTGTGATCTCTGTTGAGAACAATCGGAAATATCAATTCATTCTTGAGATCCAATTTTCCACTACTCCCATTATACGCTGCCCCTTGTAAGGCTCGCTGTTGCAGGTCTTCTTCATCCAAAGTAGCAATGTGGCTTCATCGTTGATAGGGTTCGTAGGCACAGGTGCCTCTCCAAGTACTTCAGTTGCAAGTACTGGGTTTTGAGACGGCTCTTCTTCTTGCATGGCTTGATCGTTCCTGAGGATCTGCACTTGACTTTGTAATGTCTCCATGGTCATCTTAATCTCTCAAAATTCATTCAACATCCCTTGCATTCCTTGCACCAGCTCTTGCAATTGCAGATCCATGGTTCCTGCAACACTCAATTGCTAATGTCTACTTCAATACAAAGTCAATATAATCACTCTAGAAGGCGCACGAACTATCGGAACTACCATTGGGACCTTAGAAGCTATCACTCGTTGATAATACTCCTCACCAAAATTCCTAACCAAAAAATCTCTAAACATCACTTTCGGCCTCACTACATAATGGATTTCTACTTGAGTGCTGAAAGGGAGAGGATTTGGGACATTCATATCCATATGATCATAATAGAATGTAGATTGTCAAATCCTACTCTCTGTCATATATCACCACAGGTAGAATCATCGGGTTTGGTGAGTTCATCACTTTGTCCATGAATTCTACACCAAAGTGATAAACTAGCGATACCCTCATCTGCTCACGTTGGATCTACATAACCTTGATGTGGAATGCGTTTGAGAATGGAAAGCTAGGTGCAGGAAATTGTACTCCCGGCGCATCCATCCCATCCGCTCTCTAGAGTCCTTCCTAAGTCTAATGATTACTCTATGTTCTCCATCTCAAATAACTCAATTTCAGTAGTTCATGCTATTCCAAGAAGGGTGATCCCCTCTCTTGGACTAAAACACTCACTCTGATATCATTGTAATACTCCGAGGACAAGAGAAGAGAGAAAACACAGATTGCACACTTAAACATTTGATGCCCCAAAGGAGCACCTTCTCTTTATTATATAGACAAAGAGGATCTCCTCCAAGGAAGCTCCACCATAGGATTAGGGACACAGATAGGTGACATGTCAGCAAGCTCCACCATTGGATTACTTACTTGGATGGGTGACATGTCTGGTCTAAGTCCTATCCGGTTGGTCAAACAAGCTTTGACTGGAAAGAATCTTTTAGGGAATCTTCTTGTAGGAATCTCAGAATCATGTGGGTAAGGTACCATTGGAAAGCTCTTGACAAGACAAACCAGGGGGAGAGAAGGCCAGTCTTTCTTCCATTGGGGGGAATGTGCACATTTTTGAGGCCTAATTCATCCGTTTAGGCCTCCAAAATTGCCTTCAAAGATTTCAGGCATATTTTGGTTCCTACTCTATTAGTAGAAAACCCCTTTTGGTGATACCTCTTTCTGATCTGTTTAGTCCATCATGTGTAACATCCTTCCAGATGTTACCAAACCAATTCTCACCTTTAAATCATATGTCTAGCTATTGGTTCTAAAGTTCTCAAGTCTATTTTGGTTTCTGCCCTATTTGTAGAAGTACTCTTTTGGTGATACTTCTATCTTATCTATTTTGACCATCATCTATAACATCATTCTAGATGTTACCAAACCAAATTTCACATCTCGATCATATGGTTAGCTCTTGGTATTACATATATTCTCTCAATTCTCCTATCCTTTCTTTCTTGATTTGCACCCATGGTGAATGCTTTCTATCCCAAGGCTTTATGTATGAAACACTCTCTCCTCTTGATTTCTTGCACTCTCTCCTTGCAGCTGCTGCAAATCTCTTTAGGTCCTTCATCTCACCTAGCTATTATTCTTTTCTATTAGTGTACATGAGCGCCCCTAAACTCTTTGTGACCCTTCATCAATAACACAACATCTATTTGTTTCCAATCCTACCATTCATGTATGCTCTTCCTCTAGACATCTAACATGCTCTTCCCCTATACACCTAATTTGTGTTCCTCGAGAATTCATAGATTCCTGACTTTCCTTACTCCTTGCTTACCTTCAAAAATGCACATGCACACCCGCACAACCACACTATTTTACCTTACAAATGCCCATGCATGCATACAACTCCACCCAAAATACTCACCTTCTCCTCCCACAATACTCATGCACAACCTTCACATGCACCACCCAAAATACTCACCTTCTACGCTCAAAATACTCATGCACACCCGAGTAACCACACCGCCCAAATCATGCACAACCTTTGAATGCACTCTCGAGCAACCACACAACCCAAAATAGTACCTTCTCTTCCCAAATACTTGGGCACCACCTTCACAATTGCACAACCACACTGGTTTACCTTTGCAAATACCCATACACCCCCTACAACCACAAATAGCGCATGCATACCACACATACCATGCAACAACACTAGGTTCACCATGCCAATTTAATACAATTATTATGCAATTTTACCCACACAAGTGCAATATTTCATTCCAATGTTCCATTCAAGCACAAGTGCAATATTTCATTCAATAGATAGAGTATTTGAGATAGAGTATTCCAAGTGAATCAACCTCACTCAAAGTACATAAATAGAAGAGTAGGCAGAACCACTCAAAACATAAAAAGAGTATTCCAAGTGAATCAAATCACACAAAGTATATAAACATAAATAGAAGAGTTTTGTTGAATCAACATATACTCAAAGTCCATACAAATATTCCATGTATATGGAGGTCATATAGATATTACATTGTGTAAGCACTCATATGGACCAAACAATTTTGCATTACATAATTTCTCATTTCTTCTTGGTTCTCTATATGGTACTCAAAGGCTACTTGGTCTACACTTTGCTCTTCAAATCCTATATCTAAATCCAATCAACAAAGACCTCCTCTACCCAATTATTGGCCTTATTAATCAAAAAGTTATGAAGAATAATACATAGTATCACTCATCTTAATAGATCTACATTTTTTCTTGGATCACTTGGCTATACTCTTATTTCTTTGAGCAAGTGCCATCTAGCTTTCAAATTTCCAATACAATGCTCATTTTCTACTTTAGCATGTGCAAAAACACTTATTAAAATTAGCCTTGTTGGTTGTATGAGCTTGTTTGAAGGAAGGAATAAATGTGCCAGAAGGATATAACTTAAATCCTCTAGCAAAAATTGATGGTTCTCAAACAAGATGCACTCTCCTCTTGTATTCAAATCAGTCCATATAGATGATCTTTTAATACATGCCATCATGTGGCAAGAACCGACATACCTGCATTGCTATTCACAAAGTGACAAGTTGTATCGTTACTTATTTGCACCTTACATACATAAATATTATCATTTTATGGCTATCAACAACATTGAAAAAAACACTAATTCTTACCTCTTGCAAAATGAATAATTTGTCTCTTATCATTGCATACTACTTGACCATTGATAGAGTAAAATATAACACTTTCCTAACAAAATATATTTTCCCATCCACTTTGGGTTGTTGCAACAATAAGAATAAAGTCCCTTCCCCTAAACCCATGCACCCAAGGAATCCTTTTTGTGCAAAAACTATAGAAATTCTTGACCTCTCCTCCATATCCAGCTATTTTACCTCCTTGCCCAATATAGAATAATTGCAATCATTACTTGTTTTGTAAATAATATAGTAGAACTTGCACTGATTTTCCATAAATTAACCATCTTTCCACACTTGCCCTGTTGCCATAATGTCCAAACCTATCGAGAGCAAGGGTAACTTGCATCAACACATGAGTTTGTGTTCTTTTAGATGCATTTCTAAATACTCTATGGTTTTGTACAACATTTACTAAATCTTGGAATGATAATAAATCCATTCTAGTAAGTTGTCTAAACACTTGAGCATCCAATCCTTGAAATTATTTGAATACAAACTCATTGCTTTGTGTACACTGCACTCTATCTTGCATATATGGGATTCCAAGGTATAATTCCACCATTTTGTGAGTACCCCAATATAATCTTTTTCATTGTCTAAGCTCCATTCATTCCATTCAAGCCACTCTTCAAGATGGTCATTCTCCATTTCTGCCCGTAACGTCAACCATATTAATTTTGCAATATGTTGGAGCATAATAATGTGAGCACTTGTGGGAGGCACCCTTGATGGCTTGGATCCAGCTATAATGCTTTTCTATCAAACTTATACAAGTCACAAATTGCAAGGTATTTCAAAGTTGAGAGTAAAGAGTAAGGGAGCTTGGATTCCACAGTCTAAATTGTACTTTCACTCACATATTGCAGAAGTAGAGAAGAGGAGCAAAGAGCAAGGAGAACTTGCAAGGAATACTAGAATGGGAAGCTCGCAAAAAAACATTGGAAGAGGAGAAGAGGAGCAAAGAGTAAGGGAAGTTTGCAAGTGAACACAAGAAAGGAGACACATTGTGAACCAGAGAAAGTGTGTTGTGATGTTAGGTTTGCAAGTTGGATTAGCTTTAGCTCTCTCCTTAATGAATGTCATTAGTGGAAATTAAATTCAAAATTAGGCTGCAAGATCAATTCAAAATCAAGCAACGATGTGAAATTAATATTTACATAGTTATTGGATAGTTATTGGAAACACACACCCCTTGTCACTATATGGGTCATGATTTCAAAACCCCATATAACTTTTACAGGTATTGCTACTGGTACTCATAAAGCACTTTTGATCCTCGGTTTTCTTGTCCATACAAGTTATGCCGGTTACCTATAAAAACATTTATGGAATCTAACATGTACCCATAAATTTTATATGTGAAACCCCCTATTAAATATCATAATGGCTATTCATCTAGCTTGCAGTCAAGAGATATAAAAATGCCTCTTGTTCTGTCTCCTTTTTTCACCCACGATTGGCATCTTGACATCATCACTTCTCATGCAAAACAATTACGAACTGGTAGGGTAAGGACATATTTCCAAGTTCGCGGTACTGTATTTTAACCTCAATACAATATAATATTCAATTTATGCATGTCATGTAACTGTTCGTACCATCAACTAAACGTTTGAACCGAGCAACAACCACTAACCAGTTGGTTCCCCCTACCATTAGCCACTAATCAAATCTAGAAAAAAGGAGGCCATGTAGGAAAAATGAAGGATGGGAAGACACCATCAAGCCATACAAGGGAGAGACAAAAAAGGTAATATGGGGCTAAGTCCCAATAGAGTCTATATGAGAAATTTGCCCTATCGCACCTAAGATATCCGAGCTATGCAAATCATACTATCTATATACCATTGGAACATCCGAAGAAACATCACCTAATGTGATTGCTCCCCTATGGATTGCATCAACCACTGCACTCTGTAGAACAATGGACACACTCTATCTAAAATATGTTACAAAGTATGAGAATGGTACCCCTAACGCCAAGGGATACCACATCGAATCTAGCATGTTCAACAATTAACATGATGATCGAACCGGAGTATAAGGCTGATATCTGCTCTACAGTTCTGTGCAATAGTTCCGGCGGCCTCCCGAACTGACTTATGCACGGTGCTCCAGATGTACAGTACTGTCCTTGCTGGAGACCCTTTTCCAACTACAGTAGCTAGCCACCGCAGTTACAGGGTCGTCTTCGAACACTATATACAGATTCCGTGTCCACATCCAGATATATTTTGCCATTTTCGCTCCTGGTTACGCCGAAAGCTGCAACCGCTTGTAACAGATATAGCGACTTTGGTGATTTGTCCTCACCTTGCCGTTAGCTTGTTGTTCTATATGAGACAGCTGCCGTCGTCAAGCCCTGTGATGAAACCAGCTCGCGTAGGCGCACTGTTAGCCTTTTGACCGCAAAACTGGTTTCATTTGATCAGCTGGTTTCATCCACAAGCTCAATTGTACTTGCGCATATTACACAAGGACTTTCTTCGTTGAATAGTTTGAAACTTGATTGTAAATCTTACCAACACTCATTCTTATATGATTTTCTTTAGATCGACCATGCAGTCATCTGGTCAGTTGACGCATGTTACCACTTGGTTGAATAGTTGACACTCAATTTTAAAATTACTGACACACATTCTTGTCCATTTTTCGTTGAGATACACTACAAAATTATCCACATGTATGTTTTGGATAGACATCAAAGTTAAGAAAACACTAAAGATCAAAGCTTTCAGAACTATAAATAATTTGTGGTTCTGCCCCACAGATGATCGTGGGAGCTAGATCTATAATTTCTGTCCTGCTACAGTACACCTTTAAATTTTTTCCGTGCATATCGACGACTTTGATTCTCTACGTTTGAGTCAATTTCATGAAGACCGTGCATACAGAAATTTGAGATCTACTCTTTCACTCGAAGACTAAATCTCAGGTGCTGACGGTATCATCAAGCTTCATTTATTGACTATAACCCTGAAGATAAATTCTCGAACATCTACTTTTATCTAAGAGAATCTTAGATAGCCATGTACTAGCTGATTTATATCATAATATGCTATTCTACCTACCTTTATTCTCTTCAGTCCATTGTTCTAGCACCAGTATTTTCTTCCACCAGAAACAAACCAACACAAGGTCCGATACAACGCTCATAATCCCACTTGCAGTTAATACTCGCGAAAGTATGCAGGAATAATCCCCCGCTAGGTCAACTTTGTCTTCCAATGGTTATATTTATGCAGAGTAACTGTTTCTTGCGCGTTTATGGAGGCCTTTAAATCACCAGTGAAGAATTTGAACTTGCTGGTGATATAGTTAAATTAAGATTCCAAAGTTCAACATATCCTTTCAATCCTATCGTTCTGTACATCAACTCTGCTGCTCTACACAAAGAACTTCAGTCGGCCAATACAGTTTTGAATTCCAACCAATATTTTACAGCGAGTGTGTTGATAAAGGAGATGGAGTAACTTAGAAAATCTAAAACCAAGAGAGAGCATAGAGAATACTACAGTATAGATAGAGACGGCAAAGAGACTGCCATTATAAGCAAGTGGCATAGCAACTTGAGTGCAACAGGAACACTACAACACTTTATGAGATGACAAATACACTTGCACTACAAATGGCATAGCACATGAGTGCAAGAGGTCCTTAAGAACGAAGAAGAGCATCTGTCTTGTTGTGGATGATTATAAGAAAATAGTGTGTTATATCAACGAGATTGAGAATTTCAGCAATCCTCATGATGCTGGTCAAAAGTGCAAGGTCTATGCAGACCATGTTTGAGCAAGGTACAAGCTTCTGGTACCATGATGGTGGCCACCCAACTAGGAGGCTCTCAAATATTTCCTCCTATTATTAGAAAGAAAAACAAAGAAACTCTATAGTGGTAGGTAAAAATGTACAAGAAGGCAAAAGAGATTTTTGGAGACTAAAGGAAGAATAATTTAGAGTGTTATTTGCGGATATCACATTAGAA
The DNA here is from genome assembly GCA_948567375.1 of Lunularia cruciata. NCBI lineage: Eukaryota > Viridiplantae > Streptophyta > Marchantiopsida > Lunulariales > Lunulariaceae > Lunularia > Lunularia cruciata. The sequence goes on along the minus strand of OX419757.1, from coordinate 16,437,875 downwards.
TCAAAGTTAAATGAAAAGTGTTTTCAATTTTTTATACATGGAATGTATGGTTCAAATTCTAATATTATCTCTCTAGCATTGAGTTTTGGTCCTATATGTCTTCCTAACAAAGAAGACATATAGGACTAGATTCTCAATTTCTACTTAGCATATTGATCATGATGGGTGGCATGTGTCATGATATTTGTGGCACCAAAGATAGTTTGATTGGATGTTGGAGTGGTAGTGTTGGCAGTCATAGTTATTAGCATGTGTCACGACATTTGTAGCATTGAAGCTAGTTTGCTCGCACATTGGATTGATAGTGTTGGCAATCATAGTTATTTTGGTAGTTACTCATGGACTACTTGTTTGCAGTTTCATGTTAGGGCTACTTTTACATGGTGGGACCCACCATCACTTGCATAGTTTGATGTGCTATTAATGGCTAGAGTTGGAGACCTAGGTCAAGGAAAGGAATATACTTTTGAAGTGCAGTTCTAGAGAGCTTACTTCTTTGATGTTGAGCCTTTGAGTTCCTACCTATGGTGGACAGAGGCCGCCAAGTGTCACATGGAGTCTCTTAGCTAGATGAGCTCCTTGATGTTGAGCCTTTGAGTTCTTGGCTATTGTGAACAAATGCCAACAAAAATCACATGGAGTCTCTTAGCTAGAGTGGGTGTGGCTTGATTGTAATCAATACCCTATTGTTTGCAGGTTGTTGCATGAAGGATCAAGTACAAGTTTGATTTGAGTGTGTTTTGAGTGAAAGATTCTTGAGTGAAGGATTGAGTGCAAATCTGATTTGAATGTGATTTGAATGGAACAATGAACTGATTACATGAGAGAAGTGAGAGTCAAGAGGAAATGGGGTGCAAGAACTAAGGACATTGGTGGTATCTCCAAGATTGGCTGATTGTTGGTACATTTGATCATGGTCCTAGATTTCCTTGAGAGTGATCTTGTGCAAAAGCCTTATTCAAGTTGATGCAAATTTGGCAATAGGACATATGGCTATGGTTGAAGACCTAGGTCAAGCAAAGAGTTATATGTTTGAAGGGTAGCTCTAGAGAGCTCACTATTTTGATGTTGAGCCATCAAGTTCCTAGCTATGGTGGACAGAGGCTGGCAAACGTCACATGGAGTCTCTTAGCTAGATAAGCTCTCTAATGTTGAGCCTTTGAGTTCTTGGCTATGTGTAATACTCCGAGGACAAGAGAATTCTTCAACAGAGAAAACAAAGATTTCACACTCAATCCTTCGATGCTCCAAAGGAGCACCTTCTCTTTATTATACAGCAAAGAGGGTCCTCTCAAAGGAAGCTCTACCCTTGGATCAGATACATAGATTGGTGACCTATCAGCAAGCTCCATCCTTGGATTAGTTTTTTGGATGGGTGACATGTCAGTCCTTGTACTATCTAGTTGGTCAAACGGGTTTGACCTAAGGGAACCTTTAGTGAATCTTCTTGTAGGAAGCTCAAAATTGCGTGGGTAAGGTACCATTGGAAAGCTCTTGACAAGACAAATCATGGGAGAAGAAGGAAAACTTGTTCTCTTTGAGAAGAAATCTTTTCATTTTTGAGGCCTAATCCATCCATTTAGGCCTCCGCAAATGGCTTTAAAGTTTTCTAGCTGTTTTTTGCTTCTTCTCTATTAGTAGAAGTGCTCTTTGGTGATATCTATATCTAATTTACATTCTCCATCATGTGTAACATCCTTCCAGATGTCATCACCCCAAGTTTCACCTCTAGATCATATGCCTAACTATTGATTCTGAAGTTTCCAAGCATGTCTTGGTTTTTGGCCTATTAGTAGAAGTATTCTTTTGGTGATACCTCTAGCTTATCTACTTAGTCCCTCATGTATAACATCCTTGCAGATGTCACCAAACCAAATTTCATGTCTAGATCATGTGTCTAACTATTGGTTTTACACTATGGTGTACAAAGACCGATGAGCTTCACATGGAGTCTCTTAGCTAGAGTGCGTGTGGCTTGATTGTAATCAATGCACTATTATTGGCAAGTTCTTGAGTGAAAGATTGAGTACAGACCTGATTTGAGTGGAAGAAAGAATTGATTACATGAGAGAAGTGAGAGTTATGAGGAAATTGGTCACAAGAACTAAGGACGTTGGTGGTATACCAAGCTTGGCTGATTGTATACCACCAAGCATGGCTGATTGTTGGTATATTTGATCATGGTCTTAGATTTCTTTGAGAGTTTCCTACATCATGGTCATAGATTTCCTAGAAGCCTTGTTTGAGTTGATGTAGATTTTGCAATGGGGAGTTGAGAATTGAGTTAATTTGAGATAGTGGATGTTCTATTTAACTGAATTTTATGCAAAAACCATGTTTGAAATTTTGAGAATTGAGTCAATTTGAGATAATGGTTGTTTTTTATTTGGCAGAATTTTTATTTGGCTAAATTTTGTGTGAAAACCATGTTTGAAGTTTTTAGAATTAAGTCAATTTGAGATAGTGGGTGTTTGATTTAGCTTAATTTTGTGCGGAAACAATGTTTGAGTTTATGTAGATTTGGCAATGATGCAAATGGTGTGCAAAAGTGTTAGCCAAATTTTTAAGAATTGAGTCAGTTTGATATAGTGGGTGTTTGATTTAGCTTAATTTTTTGCGGAAACAATGTTTGAGTTTATGTAGATTTGGCAATGAGGCAAATAGTGTGCAAAAGTGTTAGCCAAATTTTTAAGAATTGAGTCAGTTTGATATAGTGGGTGTTTGATTTGGCTAAATTTTGGCATTTAGAGGCTTTGAGGTATAGGACTGGACTAGAGAGGCTACATGTAAAAGACCGAATCCGAGGAGAGAAATAGGAGAATGGAAACTCACATTGGGACACTTGAATGAGGGAAAACTCCGAATGCCTACCATGAGCTTTGGCTTTGGTATTTATAGGTGGCATACAAGGCCCTTGAGAAGCTTCTCAAGAAGCTTCCTCAAGCCGCTTTCTTAGAGTGCAAGCCAAGTTAACTAGGAAGCTTCTCAAGAAGCTTCCTTCTAAAAGCCGCCTACTTAGCGTGCAAGCTAAGCTAGTAGCTTCCTTCTAGAAGCTACTTACTTAAGATGCAAGCTAAGCTAATTGGGAAGCTTCCCAAGAAGCTTCCTAGATACTTCCGGAATATTCTAGGCTAATTTGTCTTATGTGTTACTTCATGAGCCCAACTGACTTCGTCGCTAAACTCCATATTGTTACATATTCCCCTGCCGCTAGTTGGTGACGTCCTCGTTGCCAGTGAAGCTTCAAATTCTTGGATGGCCGTTTGTGCATTTTGGAGGTGAAAAAGAGGTTCCCAGGTGGCATCATGAAGGGGATATCCTTTCCAAAGGACCTTGTACTCCGTATGTTAGCGACGGCCTTGTTGAATGTGGCAATGCGCAAGGATATGATCAACTTCGTACTCCTCATGATCATTGATAAGGATAGGAAGAGGGGGAGGTTGGACTTGAGAGGAAAAGAAAGAGGGGTTAGGAACAAAGGGTTTCAACTTGGAAACATGAAAGACAAGATGGATACGCATGTGACAAGGCAAGGCAAGATGATAAGCAACAAGAGAGACAATTGGGTGATATCAAAGGATCCTATCCAATTAGGAGCAAGTTTACAAACTTGGGTATCAAGTGGGAGAAGGAGGTTACTAGAGGATAGCATGACTTTATCACCAACTTCAAAGGTGAGATCACGCCGATGGTGGTCCGCATATTGTTTTTGGTGATTCTGAGCAACAAGGAGGTGAGACTTGGCTTGTTGGAGAGATTGGGATATAGTGGTCAAGAATATGGAAGTATGAGGAACTTGAGATGGAGGGGGAGCAAGAAGAGAATCTGGAACAAGCAGATCTTGGCCAAAATTGAGAAAGAAAGGAGAGAATCCGGTGCTTGCCTGTTTGTAATTGTTGTAGGCAAATACCGGTGCTCCCCACGGAGAGATACTATGTCGTATGAAATCCTTCTCCAACAACTCTATAAGTGTTGTTTGCAACTTCTCCAACTCCTTTGGTGAGAGCCAATAGATTGGTCTACTCACTGGAGTACTCCCTAGCAATAACTTGATCTTGAAGGGCATACCTCGATCAGAGGGTAATCCCTTTGGCAGATCATCCGGAAACACATCTGCAAACTCTTGAACTATCCAATCAACCGTTGCTTGATGCGGCACTTGGCCCTCCTCAGATTGTTCTTGTGCAATCGGCTTGATCCACACCGCAAATACAGACTTATCTTCCTCCAAAGCTTACTCTATGGCTGCTTCATTAACAAACTTCCCTTCTAGGGACTCATCTCTCTTCCAAGCTTGCTCCATGGTTGCTTTCTTGGCAAACTTCCCATCTTGGGACTCATCTCCCTTCCAGATTTGCTCTATGGCTACCTTCTCAACAAACTTCCCATCTTGGGACTGACTATTCTTAGGTGTCTTACTTAGAGGTGCCAGACAACCTAATCGGAAATTCCTACCTTGGTGTTGTACTTGAATTTGACGTCGGGTCCAATCGAATTGAACCTTATGACATTCAAGCCAAGGTAGACCCAGAATGATATCATAGTGTAGAGGTGCCACTACAAACCTCATACACTCCAAATACTCCTTCCCAATCTTGAAGGTAACAGGATGTGAGGTGTGGAATGCAAAACCTTTTCTACCATCCGCCATCATCAAACTACTTCCAATCACTGGCTTGATAGGAATACCCAATTCCTTTGCTACTTGCATAGACATGCAATTCTCTGAACTTCTAGAATCAACCAAAATCCTACAACCCCGATTAGATATCGTACCTTGCAAGTGAAGCAAACTTGCATAGGTCAAGCCTTCAATCCCATTGGAACTAATCAAGCTCCCAGTAGGCAGCTCGAAATCTCCTACTGGGATTCTTTGTTTCCCTGATCATTCTTTTCCACAAACTCCATTTGGGCAACTTGTCGAGATCGCCCATTCCTAAGTGGACATTCAGCAATGCAATGTCCAACTTGGCGACAATAAAAGCAACCTCCATTTTGTCATAATCTTTCTCTATCTACTATGCCAAGTGGTCTTCATTGGATAGCATCAATCTCCATTGATACCGGTTCTTCCACTCGTGCGTAGTGTATTGGTAGGCTTTGTGCAGGTGGAGGTCGAGACCAATTTGTCGCAACCAAGGAATCAAAACGCTCAGCCAATTGCATAGCTTCTTCTTTGTTTTGTGGCTCCCGCATGGTCACCTCCAATTTGGTTTGTGACTTCAATCCTCGCACAAATTGATCCAGAACTTCACCTTCTTGGATATCTGGAATTTGCATGATGATGTTCTGAAATTGTGTGAAGTAGCTTCTCATTGAGCCAATCTGCCTCAACTCCGCCAATTTATCTTGTGCGGCTTGGGTGGCATTTATCGTTTGAAATCGACCAAGTATTGCATCTTTGAATTCTGCCCATGTCAAAATCAGTGTAACAATTTGTCGTTCAGCTCTTTCTACTCAAAATTGCCACCAAAGTTTCGCTACGCCATCCAATTGGCTAGAAGCCAAGAGAATTTGTTTCTGCTTGTCTTGAAGATTGGTGGCTTCAAAGTAACGTTCGCAATCAAACAAAAAATTCTCCACTATGCTTGGAAGATTCTTGCCTTCAAACACCTTGGGTTTTGGAAATCAAATGCAATCTTCTCCATCTTGAACTGGCACTCTGTCTATCTGTTCTCGTCGTTGCTAGTCTCGTTCATCCAACAATCGAGTAAGATGCTTGATTTGTTGTTGCATTGCAAGGATAACATCCGGTATTGCCGCCATCGCTACTACTCTATTCCACTACACTCAATTTACCTAGTTGATTAACACATAGATACAACACGTCCACCGTTCTCCATAAGTTACAACTGGAAGTATCAAGGGTTCCTCTAACACGGTGATCATATGTAGAAAATCCTGCCCAAAGCACGAGGTGATGAATTGTGTGAAACGATGCTTTGGTAATATCTGGACATGAAAGTCCCAATGGTTTGGTGGAAGTGGATTTGGTGGTCCATAAATTCCATCCATCCCATTCCTGCTCTGATACCAATGTAAAAGACCGAATCCGAGGAGAGAAAAAGGAGAATGGAAACTCACATTGGGACACTTGAATGAGGGAAAACTCCAAATGGCTAGCATGAGCTTTGGCTTTGGTATTTATAGGTAGCATACAAGGCCCTTGAGAAGCTTCTCAAGAAGCTTCTTCAAGCTGCTTTCTTAGAGTGCAAGCCAAGTTAACTAGGAAGCTTCTTAAGAAGCTTCCTTCTAGAAGCCGCCTACTTGGCATGCAAGCTAAGCTAGTTGGAAGCTTCTAGAAGCTTCCTTCTAGAAGCTACTTACTTAAGATGCAAGCTAAGCTAATCGGGAAGCTTCCCAAGAAGCTTCCTAGATACTTCCGGAATATTCTAGGTTAATTTATCTTATGTGTTACTTCGTGAGCCCAATTGACTTCGTTGCTAAACTCCATATTGTTACACTACACAAGTCTAGAAGGACCAACGAGCCAACTTTGGCAAAATTTTCTCACCTTTGTAGACTGTGCACAACAGGGTTTGACCCCAAATCTTTGTTTCCTAGATTGGTACCCTAGCCAATAGGTCCATCTTCACTTGTTGTCCTAGTGATCGGGTGATTGATACCTATACACATGTAGCTTTGGCTAGGAAAAGCAATTTGATCCCATCCTTGGTGATCTTGGTAGCTTAGGAGTAAATTGACATTCCTATTATGTCAAATGCCAAATGGTCGTAGAGTCAAATTTGTGTTGATTTATGAGATGGAAGGTTTCAATTAGACTTCTTATGATTGACCCCTTCCATGCTCTACTTCTTGTTTGTGTGAGGTGCCTTGACTTTAGAGTGTTGGTGCTCTAGTGTGCTCTTAGTAGTGAGGCTAGAGTGATGACCAGTGAGACTATCTATGGTTCTCTTTGGTGAGGTAAGAAGTGATGACATGAAGATCATGAGACTGAGTGGTGTGATTGCATGTTATAGTTCATCCTTTCTCCTACTGTAGATTTTGTTGTTAGAGCTACATTAGGTGTTCAATTGGTAGGGTACTTGTAGTTGCTATGGTTGCGGTTTGAGTTATATTGTTATGATGGAATTCTTTGGGGATTCTAGAGGAGATATTGTTGCAATACATAATGGGTTTACTCAAAGTGGTGCTCAATATTAGCATGTATCTTAGGTCCTAGTGAGGGAGAAGATTGACTCTCATTTGGAGTTTGATACAAGAGCTGATTTAGTTGGGAGTGCACATGGTATGTTTGCACTATTGTTGTGAGTTTTGGATAAGATTTATGGGGCCTCCAAAGGCCCTAGGTGCTACTCTAGTATAGTGGGTATCATTGAGTTGGATGACTTCGTCCAAGAGTTTGATAGTTTATGTGATTTGTAGTAGATGCAGAACCCAACTTTGTTCACACCCTTCATGGCATGGAAGCAATTGTTTTAGCACTTGGAGGGTCCATTGATGGGTGACTATCATGAGTTCAAGAGAGCTCACTCGGAAGAGATTGAGCTATGGAGACAATATTGGTCTCCAACTTACATCTCCATCACTTTAGGCTTGGTTGCTAGTGGTAGATTTCTAGCTCTAGTAGCATCAATGTACCTAATGGAGTGCAATAGTTGGAGATAGTGCTATTGCAAGTGAAGGTACCGCTATAAGAGGTGGTGCAGTATCAGGGTTTAACTCCATGGTAGAGTTCCTCCAATGCTTGAGGTAGAACTACCATGGAGTGTGGACTAACAAGCTAAAGATCTTGCATGAGTTCCAATGGAAGGTTGGAGAGGACCTATGCAATGCATATGCTTGCATGAGACATCTGATCAATTTCACTCAAGGAGTTACTAAGGCCCAAGCAGTGCAATGTTGGTATGAGATCTTGAACAAGGAGTTGCAACATAGAGTATGTTATGATATCTTGTTATAAGCCACCTCACCTACTTTGGCAATGCTCTTTATTTTGGCTTAGCAAATTGAGCACAACATGTGTAATACCATTAGCTAGACAAATTATCTAAAGGTGGAAATTGGCATGGTAATATCTTGAAAGATGTATATGATAGTCTAAGTAGATCATATAGAGGTTTCACCAAAAGAGTACTTCCACTAATAGGGTAGAGGTCAAAAACACCTTCACTTAGAGTGGTACAACTACTATGGTAGGTGGTAGAGGACCCAATCCTAGTAGGGGTGTAGTACATGCCTTTGCTTTTTGTACAACCATAGCTACTTGGATTGTGTAGTTGAAGCAAAGATTGGCTAGCACGGCCATAGCTCAAAGAAGATCAGATTTAGGTGTTGAGGCTTCTACATCTTATGCTAGTGATAGAGACATCTTGGAATTTATGTGCAGAGCAACATAGGTAGATTCACTTGCCGTAGTATGTAGTATGTGCTCCAAAGCCTAAAGGAGCATCAATGGAGTTGGACCCTTAGAGAGGAGAGGTTGGTAGATAGGTCAGACTTCCCCAATCTCTCACACTCTTTGAGGCACTACAAATGACATCCATAACTCCTAGATGTCCTAATGTAGGTGTGGTACATGGTGATGGACTGCATGATGGACTAGATGCTAATCAACCACCTAATACTACACATTGAGTCTAGCATGATGTTGGAGGCGGCTCAATTGATTATGCACTTCTTTTTATTCTTAGCCAATGACATGTTTACATTGGGAGTTGATCCAACTCTAATATTCTGGTTGGCTGCCACACTTTGTGAGAGTAAGGATGATGTGGTTCATACTTCTAAAGTAGAGGTGGTTGATATTGGAATTGACTCAGTTGAGGAGCATGGGATCTACTTAGTGACCAATGGTTTATGGCAAACAATAGTAGTTAGGTTGGAGGAGTTACCAACTAGACATACCTTTGAGTGAGCTTGGTTCACAGTTGGAGTTGTCCTATTGGATAACCAAAGGAGTATTTTCCATTAAGTGGGACTTTCAAGGAAGGTCTATACACCATAGAAGGTCTTATTAAACTCTGACTTGCAGCCTCTTATGTTGGGAGAGGATGTAGTTGTTGGTCTTGAGCTAAGAAAAACAGATATGGAGAGGTGTCCATTTCAGATCCAAATATCTCTAGGAGGTAGTTCTATACAATACATCACATGTGGAGAGCTCTTTGTCCATATTCAGCCTGATCATTTGATTATTAACTCTGTAGTGAGAACTCAAGCCATTATGATAATAGTTGAGTCACATGATATGCTAGTTGGTAGAGTAGTGTTATACTCCATGGGTTTTAGTATTGATTATTGGGAGGATACAACCTTTTATAGACCAGATTGGCAATCAGATGAAGGACGGATATGTTACCTACCAGTATGTTTTAGTAGTGGTAGTCTTGGCTCACTTAGTCAAGGACCATGGTATTAATTTTAGTTTTCAATGGCTCCTTTACTTGGCCTAGTGATGTATTAGAAGGGAACACCCATGCAAAAGATACTCTAGTACTAGAGGAGATTATTTGGATTTGGAGTACAAATAGGATTGTTCCATCCACCTTGGATGTTTTATTGTGGATTTTTGAGGAGGCATTGCAGCAAACATGCAGATCAATTAGTACAACATGCTTGGAGTGGAGCTTTTGTATCACTAAGAGACTAGTGTGAGGATGAGCTTTTGGAGTCTATTACCTTGTGTAGTACCATTAGCTAGACATATTATTTAGAGATGAAAATTTGCTTAGTAATATGTAGAATGATGTTATATATGATGGTCTAAGTAGATCAGATAGAAGTGTCACCAAAAGAGTACTTCCACTAATATGGTAAAGGTCGCAAACACCTTGAAAACTTTAGAGTCAATTTTGGAGGCCTAAATAGATGAATTAGGCCTAGAAAAATCAAAAATGACTTGCTCTTTGTAGGAGAAGGCATTGTCTTCTCCTTCCTTGTTCATCTCATCAATAGCTTTTCAACAATACCTCACTCATGCTATTTTGAGCTTCTTATAAGAAGATTCCTTCTTATCAAACGTGTTTTACCAACTAAATAGGACAAGGATCAACATGTCTCTAATCCATGCAACTAATCTAAGGGTAGAGCTTGATGACATGTCACCCAATCCATGTATCTGATCCAAGGGTGAAGCTTCCTTTGAAGGGATCGTCTTTGCTATATAATAAAGATAATATATTGGAGTATTGAGGGATGAAATCTTATGTTTCTTGTGTATTTCTCCTCTTGTGATTCTCTTGGGAGTTCTTCTGTACTTGGAATATTACATCTAGTCACCTTTGTATACACACTCATTGCTTGGCATTATCCAATAGAGGGAGTATGTCTATTGGAATTGTTTGTTGGGATTAGCATTGGACTAGTTGTGGTACTACATGCAAGTATACGAGTACAAAGGTAGTTGTATTTGGAGAGAGATGAGACTGCTAAGCAAGTCTCTCTACATCATGTGGTACACTTGGCCTATTGGTATCTTGAGATATTTCTAATGTTTGTAGTCAAGGGTTACTAGAAGACCTACTAGCAAACATTTCCTTATTGGGGAAGTAGGATTTAAAAAGACATGGTCCCATTGATTTGTTGATTTTTGTATGACCATATTAAGTACATATCCATGCTACCTAAGGTTAGGGTCTACAAGATCCTCATTTTGGTGTGTTTTGGGAAAGGTTACGTGTACTGTGATATCTCCAAGTTCATCAATCCATTTCTTTAGCCTACATTTTGGAGAATGTCCCTTTAATGGGTGATTCTTGTACACAGGTGGTGGCAATTACACATCATGTCCATTCTTGGATGAGACCTACTATGTTGTTGGATGTAGCCATAGTGGGATCATGGGCTCATCATCTTTGTCTTTGGTGGAAAACCCTCTTACCTAGAGAGGTTCTAGAATGTGCTTATGATGGGACCAATGACTAGTCCACTTTACTATTGATGACATTTTGGATGTTGGGTGTCAGTCTCAAATGGTGGTACTGGATGATAGGTCACATATGGCAATGGTGAACCTTGTCGGATAGCCTAGAGGCGCTTTACACACTTATGAGTTTCCCAAGCTCCCATGCTTTTCAAGAGGGAGGTCCTAGACTTGTTTGAGACTCATAGTTACAATAGATAGTGGAGCCCAACACCAATAAGAGGGAGTTGGTGATGGGTTGTTGTACCAATATTCCTATTGCTATAATAGTGTTAGAGGCATCTAGGAACCAAGTGTTAGGTCAAGCTATGGACCTAAATTTTTTGACTTGGATTGTGAGCCTTAGCTTGGAAGAGCAGCAAATGATGTGCTTGATAGGCAATACCTCTTGGACACTTGTGAGCTATGTACCTATTGAGATAATATAGGCACATGTTGGGAGCAATGGACCAAGTAAGTGTAATATTATTGGGATACAATCAATGGCTACTAGTATGAGTGGTCTACTTGGTGTCCATCCATGTGGGCATGGTCTACTTGGGTTGCACATTTGGTACTTGGTATGTAGCTAGAGGACATATGAAACTTGCAACCAAAGTAAAGGGAGTTTTCAACATTGAGGTTGGGGACTCTAGTGGTTGGGGGTATGAAATTATTGCTCCCAAGGGTTGGTAGTAGCCAAGCAATGTATCTTCCACTCTCACATCAATTACAGAGGATGCTTGAGGGCCAAACATTGGACCTAAGCTTATAGGAGAGGAAAGATGGAGTATGGAGGTTCTTGAAGAGCTACACAAGCTATTTTGCCTTTAATATGAAGGATTTGGGTGCTCTAAAAGGACATGGTATTTAGATTGAGCTTACTAATAATACATCCATTTTTTGATGTCCTTAGAAATATAGTGAAATGGAGAGAGCATTGATTCAAAGCATGAGTAGAGACCTTTTTGAGGCTAGTTTGGTGGAGATTTCACATGGAGAGTATACTTCAACTACAATGATGCCAACCACAAAGGAAATGCATGGAAACTACATGGATAGGTAGAGATGTGGTGGAGAGATTACCTTCCCATCCATCAATAGACTAAGGCTGATTGGTATGCCATGCCTACCCTAGAGGAAATCTTTGATGAAATTGGGTATGCAAAGATTTTTGGTAGTTTAGATCTTTGAGTGGGATATCATCAATTGCTGATCTGGAAGGAGGACAAGTCCAAGATAACATTCTGGGCTATTGATCTTCATAGCAAGGATGTATTATATCAATAGAGGTTCTTATCATTTGGATTAAAGAACACTCTTACAGAGTTCTAAAGGGTCATAAACAAGATTTGATTCTAGCAAGATTGTATTTTGTTTAATGCTATATTGATGAAATTTTGGTCTATAGCACTTCTATGGAGGTATACACGAGATATCTATTGAGGTTTTTGAGAGGTAGAGATCTCATGGGCTCAAATTACATCTTGGGAAATGTAGATTCTTCCACAAGTAGGTTGAGTATGTGGGTCACACTATCAACCTTGGAGGTCCTGGTGTTCAATAGACCAAGGTGGAGGCACTATTTCATGTATTTCTTAACCTATAGATGTGAGTAGAGTGTGATTATTCCTTGGGTTTGCAAACTTCTATCATTGATATGTTAGAGGATTTAGTGCACTTGCCAAGGCCTTGATGAAGTTGACCAAGCTTACATAGAAGTGGTGTTGGGAAAATGAGCAAGAGAGAGCTTTTATAGAGCTCAAAGTAGAGGTTGACAATAGCTCCTATTCTTAGGAGACTGATCAAAGGACAACCATTCCAAGTTCATACAGATTGGAGTACATTGGTTCCTTGGAGGAGTGCTCAGCCAACAAGATGATGAAGAGAAGGAGTTTGTGGTGGCCTATGATAGTCACTCCAATGATTCAATGGAAGCAAAGTATAGTTCATATAAGAGAGAGTGCTTGGTAGCAATATGAGCAATAGCACATTTTTTATGTTACCTATTTGGTAACTCTTTCGCTCTCATCACTGATCATCAACCACTAAAGTGGTTGATGGAGTCCGACAGCTTTTAGGAAGCTGCATGATGGGCTTTGATTTTATAGGAGTATAATTTTATGGCTATTTATAGACTTAGAGTGATGACCTATGATCTAGATGGGTTGAGTAGAAACCTAAGTCCTAGCTAGCAACATCAGATTGGAGCATGTTGGCATGGTGAAGAGATGGTGTTGGGTTGGCATTCATCTACCTTTCTATGTATATTTTTTGACACCTTGGTGTATCTCTCTTAGCATACACAAGAAGAGTTGTTGACATCAAAGATCCAAAGGGTAGAGATATTGGTACAAGTCAAAAAGACATTCATGATGATGTCTTAGTGATGGATTATCTTTGTATTAGTGTTGTAGGTGGCATAGTTGGTGCCAAGGATCTTAGAGATAGTGTTCTTTGGTGAGCCAAGTGGTTTAGATTGGAGTGCAAACACCTTGTTTGTACATGGGAGGATGGCAAAGTGTGAGTAATATCACTTCCATCTCAAAGACCTTAGTTGGTACATCATGCTTATGAGGAACAAGGACATTTTGGAGTAAAGCATACATATAGCTTACTCTAAAATTATTATTGGTGGTGTGGTGTGCAAACCAATATGTTGCCAAATGTATGGTTTGTGATCAAGTTAGAGCATCATTTTAATGCTCTTATGCCATAGTTTCACCCATTACCTATCATGGGATTGGGCTACTATTGGAGTTTGGACTTTCTTAGACCTTTACCGTTGACTATGAGATATTGGTGGTATATTTTGGTTATGGTGGAGCACTTCTCTAAGTGGATTGAGCTGGTGGCACTCCTTGACAAGTCCAATGAAGATATTGCTTACTTGTTCTTGGATCAGGTTCTTATTGTAAAAGACCAAGGAAAGAAATAGGAGAATGGAAGATTGGAGTGAAAGATCATATTGGAACTCTTGAATGAAAGAAACTCTAAATGCTTAGCATGAACTTGGGCTATGGTATTTATAAGGAACATACAAGGCTCTTGAGAAGCTTCTTAGAAAGCTTCTTGAAGCCACCTTCTTAGGTCATGCTAACCATGAAACTTCTAGAGAAGCTTCCTTCTACAAGCCATTTACTTGGCATGTAAGGTCAGCTAGTTGGCAAGCTTCCTTCTAGAAGCCACCTACTTGGCATGCAAGCTAAACTAGCCAGGAAACATCTAGAAGTCACCACTTGGCATGCACATTATCCAATACTTAGAAGGATCCAAGTAGCTTCCTAGATGCTTCTATAATATTCTTATAATTATTGGCTAATTTGGCCTTTTTGCTAGTTTGTTAGTCTTAACTAACTTGTTTGTAAACTCCATATTGTTATATATTCTCCCACTGCTAGTTGGTGATGTCCTTGTCACCATGGAAGCTTCAAACTCCTAGATGACCATTTGTGCATTTTGGAGATGAGAAAGAGGCTCCCAAGCGGCATCATGAGAGAGATACACTTTCCAAAGTCTGAGGACTTTGTACTCAATACGTTGTTTGAGGCCATCTTGAATGTGGCAATGTGCAAGGATACAATCAACTTTGTACTCCTTATCATCATTGATAGGGAAAATAAGATGAGGGGTTTGGACACAAGTGGAAAAGGAAGATGGATTAGAAAAAAAGGATTTCAACTTAGAAACATGAAAGATAGTGTAGATTTGCATATGACAAGGCAATGCAAGTCAATAAACAACAAGAGAAATGATTTAGGTGACATCAAAGGGAACTATCTAATTAGGAGTAAGTAAAAACTTGAGTATCAAGTAAGAGGAGTAGGTTACTAGGAGAAAGCATGAATTTATCACCAAGAAAGGTGAGATTACAATGATTTTGGTTTACGTATTGTTTTTGATGATTTTGAGCAATAATGAGATGAGATTTGGCTTATTGTAGAGAGTGGATATTGTGGTCAAGAAGATAGAAGTATAAGGGATAAGAGATGGAGGAGGAGCAAGAAGAGAATCTCAAACAAGTAGGTCTTGGCCACATAAATGAAGAAGACAAAATCTGGTGCTTGCTATTTGGAATTATCATTGACAAACTCAACATCTACAAGACATTCATCCCAATTGGTATGGTGAATGTTCACAAAGGCACAAAGAATATCCTTTTAGGTGCAATTTTTATGTTTGATTTGTCCATTAATTTGAGGATGATAGGTTGTGGATAATGCAAGCTTGGTGCTAAATAGTTAGAAGAGTGCTTACCAAAAATTTTTGGCGAATAGAGAATCACGGTTGGAGATGAGTAAAAAAGGCATCCCATGATGCTTGAAGGCATTGTCAAAGTAGATTTGGGCCAATGTTAGAGCATCCATTATATCAAAGGTTGGTGCTAAATGGATTTGCTTACTAAGCTTGTCAACAAACACCATGATTGTTGTGTGACCTTGCTTTGTCTTGGGCAAGGATGTGATGAGATCTAAACTCATGTGTTCTTATCAAGTAGATGGGATGGGAAGTAGCTGAAGGAGCCCACTTGGTTTTTGGTTGTTAGCCTTGTTGCATTGGTAGCTCTGATAAGCACAGACAAAATCTCAAACATCTTGTGCCATGTTGAACCACTACCATTAGCATTGTAGGATACCCAAGGTTTGGTCCATCTCTATGTGACCAATGATTGGTAAGTCATTAGCTTCTTGAAGGTACACAAGTCGTAGATCATCCTTGGCTGAAATATAGATCCAATTCTTGTAGAATAGAAGCCTTCCTTGAAGGAGAAGGTGTTGTATTCCTTGTTGTGTGTTGCAAGATAATTCTTGAAGGCATTGTCAAAGAAGAGGTTTTGTTGTAAAGTGCTCCTAAACTTGATTTGGACTTTTGAATCAACTAACATTCTTGTAATTGTTATCATGATGAGAAGAAGAGTCTTCAAATCAAGTTGTCATGATAGTGCATCAAGAATGATACTAAACTTACCAGGTTTGTACTCAATTTTGATATCAAATAATTATAGATTAGTGAGAAAAATAATATATAAAGCCTAAACAACCTCCAAATTTTAGTGCAATCCATTGATCAAGTGATCAATTGGAAGGGGGTCAACAAGAAATCAAAGGGCAAACATGGTTTAAATAAACAAGAATTCTAAAAACTTTGTATTTACAAACTTTCTTTAATAGAGTACAAAATAATAGCTTTAGGAGAGAAAAATCTTGCAATTAAGAGCATTATTGCAAAGATAACCAGAAAAAAACTACTATATTTCTCAAGTTATATAAATACAAAAAAATAGATAGAAGACATACAACGGATCCTAGATAAAATGCACTAATTGTAATCACTTATATGAATTTTGCTTGTTGTAATGGAAATATTTATCATACTCAAATATTTATCATATCAAAGTTTGTATGTTGTATCTATATATCTCCCATGTACTATGGAGTTAGAAAAAGCTAAAATGGAGTAAGTAATAATTACATATAGTTGAAAAGAGTTAGAACCATCATGTATCTAGGAAATTCTAAGAATGTTCTAGAAACATCCATAAAGCTTCTTGGTGAGAAGCTTTTAGGAACCTTCCAAGGATTGAGTAACTTTTATGCTATGTTGATGGCTATTTTAGCTTGTAAGGTAAATAAATAGCTAGCTTAGCATGCATGCCAAGTAAATCACTAGATTAACTTGTTGTTTAAGTAAAGTGGCTTTAGAAGGAAGCCTCTTGGTAACAATGTACTTAAGTTATCTATAAATACCAAAGCCTAAGCTTAGGCTAGGCATTTGGAGTTTCACTCACTTGAATATTCCAATGTGATCTTCTATTTGTCTATTTCTCTCATCCATCTTTTACATGTGAGATATAAGATGGAGCATCTTGTGTTATTATCATTATTTTTATACAATTTATGACTTTAATTCTCCATAGTGGATCACTTAGAGTAGCATGAGATACATCATGCTTGGTATGTCATAGACTCTTTACTTTATAAGGGATGGATCAAGATCCATATGTGAAAGATGCATAAAAACTATGATATGAACTATATTTTCTATGAATAATTAAACATAGAAACTATGAATAATTGCACACTTTAGTAGATAATTTAAGTCACAAATATTATTATATTATTTAAGTCCCAAATATTATACATTTCACCCAATTATGATAATATAGGATCTAGGTTAGGCTAGAGAGTATAATAGAATAGTACAAGCACTACATCCTTTTCTTACATCTAGAACTACTCTCAAGAATTTTTCCTCTTTATACCTACCTATTAAATTTGTTGCTTAAAGCAAGAGTATCAACTTGAGGAGTTATTATGTCTAGATAGATCACCTTTTTCCATGCATTGTGCATAACCTTATATTGCTCTTTAGTGGTCTTGTCAAGGATAGTTTATGAACACCTAAGAGATTACTTACAAGCTTTTGATTCCTCTAGTGGACTTATAGAGTTGTTCTAAGAGGCTATAGTAGTAGCAAGGGAAGATATTCTTATATTTATTAGTCTAAGTGCTTGGTGTTAGTCAAATTCTCATGATAGAGGACACAAGAGGCATACAATCAACTTCTGTTAGGAGGTCTTATAATGCCTTGTATATACCATACCATTGTATTTCTTTGCATAAGAGCATTCTTAGATGTCCACTCACATTGGGTTTCTTATAGGTGGATATTGAGAACACTTTTAATAACATTTCACTTGTTTCTATCTTGAGTGAACTTAGGGAGGTAGGTGGATTCTTGGTGAGTTGTATTCCTTTTGTGTGATAGTTTATAGTCCCATTTCTTCTATTTTTAACATATATGGTTTATTACAAGAATGACTTATTTTTTTGTGGTCAATTTTTGATATTATACAAGGAGATCACTTATGATACCCCAATTTGCCATGGCTCATTTTGAGCTTTTTATACTATTGTGACCATAATAAGGTATATCTTTCTCTTGTTGGTGGATGATTCATATTTTGGATCTTGTAGAATAGATTAAGCAAGCCTTTGATCACTTGATTAATGAGATTCATCTTGTATAAGAATAAGGTGCTAAAGTGTCCCCTTTAGGTATTCCTCTTCACCTTTAGGTTCCAAAGGTGCATACAACATCTATAAATAGCTTCCAAATTTGTGGGAAGCCAATAAAGTCCAAAGACTTTATCACATACTTTTTGAATGCCCTTATAGAACATAGTTTTCATGTGGATGATCTTCTTCTATTAGGGTATTTGTAGTGGATTTTGGTATACTCTCCTCTAGTATTGCTTGTCAACCAAACTACCTACTTTGTATGGTTACTCCTTCTTTTCCTTCCTTACATACTTGATAGGAGGATCATAAGAAGCTTTGGTAAAATCATTGGTCTTGAGTATATTACAATGGACTTGGAATATAAATATATATATTATTTTTTGTGAAAGAGTAAGAATACTATCTATGAGTAAATTACATTTTTAACATCTTTGAGTAGTTGCACACTTATGCACCTTTGCTTTAATTTAATTTTGTGATTGCTAGTAGGTTAACCTTGGAGATATATGTGATTAAGGTAGAGTGAGTATCCTTTTCTTTGGAAGAGGTATTATTGTAGTAGATAAATATAATTTGAAGCCTTTAGTATGAACAGGTGCACTCATGTGTCATATGAGTCAATTTCATGATTTATAGTAATGTATGCAAGCGTCCATTCTTTTAAGCATACTCACTTCAAAGATCACTTTGAACAACATAAATATTTATGCATAAACAAAGATCAAAATTATATTTTCCCTCTTGGCCTTCCAATTGGACCAAAATTTTGTAGCCTTTTATGATTGACCAATAGATTGACCTTCAACATGCTCTACACTCTTTTCTAGTTGACTCATCCATTCCCCATACAACTAATGTATGTATTTCTCTTACTCTAACAAAGATACAAGCTCTAATCTTAGCTTGATCTTGCATTCGTGCACTTGTGACTTATATACAAACTACTTTTTTTAGAACAATTCCATCTAGGTTTGGTCCATGTATCTTGATCTTATTACCCACTTGTGAGGATGGTATTAACTGAAATGCAATAGACATCTATATGACTCATTGCACTTGTATGGAATAGTAGATAGTTACACATTATGCTAATATAGATTTAGTGTTTATGATTGCATAAGAGAGTAAATACTTCACTTAGTCAAAGCATTAGTATGCATTACAGATAATATAATTTAGTATATATATATATATATATATATATATATATATATATATATATATATTCAAAAACAATAAGGTAATAATAACATATATTATGGTTATGGATTCTATATGCAAGATATTTTTGGAAGTAATGATTACCTATCTCTTAGATGAGCAACAATAGTTGCAATAGCCAAGGTCTAAAAGTATAAAGTAAGAAGCAAATAAGGTTATTTCTGTTTTCCTTTAGCCTTAGAGTTATATGAAGCTATGGATATGACATTTGAGATATCTATCAAGTATATCTTGAGAGCATACCATACTAAAAGACAAGATGTACTACTTCACTTTTCTATTGTATAGCATACTTGTAGATAGTAAGTATTTATTGCTCTGTAAAGTGCAAATGTGGATCTGCTAGTGCACTTTAGAAGTAATTTAAGAGAGCAATAGCACTTCTTTGGATGGCCACCTATAGGCCGACCAGTTAGCTTATCTAGCTCAACATTCTACGTACATTATGATAAACTTGTCATTCTAGTGCTATTGGAAATTAGTCCTATTTTACCCCGTAGGTTTGTTGGTTATCCTTGTAAGGCTTGATTGAATCTTCCCATTCTTGTTGTTGTTCTATATGTCTCTTTCACAACGGGGTGATCATTGCACTCATAAGAGGATTGAAGGGACAAAATAAATAACCAATTTTTAAATAATAGGTTCAATAAAGTTTAATAATTCACTTTCCAATTTACATGATAATTTTTATAAAACTATCCACAAAAGATTTTATAATTTCTCTATACAAATTTAGAACAAGCAAATATTAATCTCCTAATAACATCATGAACCTCACTTATTCATGTAAGAGAAGATCATCAGTGCTCACCTGTTGTTCTAATAAGAAAATTCTCTATGTACTTTTTGGGTGAAATTGTGGTTAATTCAAGGACCAGATTAAGATTCTAGCCCTCCCGAGGAGATAATCTGGTCCACAACGGGATTTCGTTCTTCCTCGTGCAGTTTGTAGATGCTGCCAAAATGGAAAGCTAAACATAAATGCATTCGAAGTTCGAGCAATCCGGGAGGGGCAAGAATGTACGGAAGATTAAACCACACCCTGTGGAAGGAGAAGAGTCAGCGGGCAAAGGCAGACCACAGGTGGTTTTGGACAGATGAATCTTCACTGTCGGAGGGACCGCCGGACTGACGGACAGTCGGGCGGACGGAGAAGAACAACAACGGATGCCTCCGCAGGGTGGACCGGGCACAGGTGACCGCCGACGACATCACCGTCAGTCGCAGAGAACAAGGGGACTCGCTAGTTCAAAGGCTTCGGGGAACGAACACACTGTAGGAAGAGAAGGCGACCGCGTGTGATAACAAGAAGGATGGTAGACCCCATCGAGCGTACAAGGAAAAGACATAGGGAGTAAAATGGGGCTAGTGCCCTCAGTAGGAAGGGACCACTTACTTCCTTCGCGACGGACGAAGGAAGAGCGTTTTCGCAGCTCGAAGGAAGGAAAGCCAAGCAATCGGGGAGGGGACCTGGAGGATTTTACGGATGTAGCAGCAGCGATCACGGCAGCGAGCTTCCGGGTTTCTTTGGCGATGTGGAGGTGAGAGGGAGAGAGAGACACACAGCGAGTGACGAATGGTGGAGCGGAATCAGGAACAGCAGCAGGGAGGAAGGAGGAAGTAGTAGTAGTAGGAGGAGTTGTTTGTCTACAGGCGTCGTTTGATCTAGGATATGAAGGAGTGATTTAGGTTTGATTGAATATATGAGTGATTGACCGATTGCTGGAAGAGGAGTGGTGCAATCGGAGGATGGAAGAAGGAGGAGGAGGAGGAGGAGGAGGAGGAGTACTGATGGAGAGGAGTTGGAGGAGGTGTTAGAGCCTGTAAGGTGTGTGGTGCTGTAGTGGTAGTTGTTTAGGAGGTGTAAGAAGTTGTGTTAGGTCGGAGGATGAGGAGAAGTGGATCATAGCTTTAGGGTGAGAAACGTGGGAGGATGTGGGTTTTTGATGTTGTTGCATTGTGGTGCGAATTGCTGTGGTGTGAAGCGTGTGGTGGTGGTGATGGTGCAGGGTTGCTGGTTTGGAGGTGGAGACGGAAGAGGAAGAAATGGGAGAGAGGTAGAAGAGTTGAAAAGGTCAGGGGTTTGTTGTCGTTGCTGTTATTCTTGTGATGGATGACGTGGAGGTTGATTCTCCTGATTCTGGAGGAATACCGGGTATGCCGTCGAGTGATTACTCACATTTTCTTGATGATAGTAGCATCATCCAGAGCGACTGGGACAATCTGATGCGGACGACGCAGGTTTGCTCGCACAAACATATCTGTAATCCGACTACAGGGCCTGACAATACGCATACTCATACTTGTGAGCACACTCACACGCATACGATCGCCAGTGGAGATGAGGAGAAGTCGACGAAGAAGAAACGACCGTCAGGGAACAAAGAGGCGGTCAGGAAATACAGGGAAAAACAAAAGGCCGTCAAGGTTAATCTCGAGGTTAGAAACGCGGAGCTCGAGAGAGAGAATTCGAAAATTCCAGAGTTACTGAAGGAGAACTTAAGACTTCGGAGGAAACTTTTAGAACAGGGTCCGACTCAAGCTGCGCTGGACGAGTCCAACGCTGAAAATAAGAGGTTGAGGACTCTTCTCCTTGAGTTGCGGCGACGCATTGACACTGAATTGGATTCCATAAACTACCAGAAACGTCCTCTGAACCCTTCGAGACTCGATGAATGCGGAAGTGGCTCTGCACATCTTCCTCCTGCAAGTTTTCACTTGTCTAACGTCCCTTGTAGCGCACCATTGCCATGTTACCCTGCCCGTCCTGCTTCCCAGACTGGGTTGAACGATCTGGACCGCATGGAGAGTGTCAGATGGCACTCGGAGTGCGAGCGCATCAACACAGTATGTCCTGAAACGGATGCTCAAATGAATCTTCGTTGCAACACCTTCCAAGCAGAAGGAGGGAGCAAGAATGCTTGCCAACCAGCCGTTTCGAAACAAAATGGAACTCCTAGTTCCATCAAAGGTGGTCGACGAAGGAACAATGCCCTTCAGCCCAATCCAGTTGCATACCACAATGGTGGAGTTCCTTGTAGCGCCCCTGTTCCTTGCTTTAACGGTCCTCGGGTGGGAAGCCAAACGGAACTAAGCCAGCAACAGCGTGTTGAGAGTCTTAGTTGGCAAGGGGGCTGTGACCTCGTGAATCACATGTGCCAGGACACCGAGATGACAGCAGATTCAAGTCCTCACTGCACCGCTTTGAGTCCGGATGAAGTGACACAAAGCGCCAGCACAGTGCCAAGAAATGAACCGGGGCTCACTTCCGCTAAATTACGAGCAGCAGGAAGTCCTGAGGAGCAGATGTTTCCGCCCGGAGGATTCTTCCCTGATGGCCCTCCGAGCAGTTCTTCCCTTCCTCCATGTTTCACTTCAACCCCTGGAGATCCAACATTTAGTGATAGCTGGTTTGAGGACTGTGATTTTATTAACGGAGTGTGCCAGGCCCACACAGCGGGTACACAGACTAGTCGGACACTGGGTGCTTTCAGACCCGAAGATGCTGCTCATAGCACCAGGCCAGCTTTACCGACAGTTTCTGAGCCAATCTGTTAGCCGTAGCACTTCTTGAGGGCTTCTTGGTTCTCTTTGGATAGAGGTACTCCCGAGGCGAGCCAGTTTGATTTTTGTGGCACATCAGAGAAGGGATCTCCGAGATGGAACAAGGATCATTGTTCGATCAAAGCGTTTTGTCAAGTTTTGGTTGCCGAGTCTCACTCACGGGATTTGTAAGAAACTTACCAAGCGACTGTCAGCAGTTCTGTCTATTTGGGTCCTGTTCAAATCGCTAGGTTCTGCTTAGTCCAGGAAAGCCAGGATATTGTCTCGGGCGAAATATGAGCACTTAAGGAAGGAAGGTTGTGTTCCACTTAACAACATATTCGCAACCCTTTTTTGTAGAAGCTAACCATAGGCTGTATGGATTCCCGCCAGAAGGCGGGCCGGGACTGACTGTTCCACAGCTTCGCGTGCAGACCAGCTTCTGCAGATGTGATAGCTAAGGTAATCAAGAGATGGGTCCTTTCTGTATATATACCGTTTCTTAGCAAGTAGATGTTGAAAGAATCTCATACATGAGGTAGTGTGTATCAGGGAGAATAAAGGTGTCCGATCCCGTGAGTTGCTTAATAAGTAAGTAGAGCCCTGAGAAGGGGAAGTTTTGACAAGTTTGCCGTAGTTCTTGTGGTGAAAGTCACCTTTCTCGAAGTACATTTATGAAGGTTGATTTCACTGTTTACAGGAAGCTTCTTTCATAGTTGCTTTAAGCTGTATTTCGTCATATACGTTGACTCGGTTGAATGTCAGTGTTCATTGCTTGCCCTCGACATGGTACGAGAGCCACTGTTTACCGGTCGTTTACCTGTCAATGAAGCCTTTCGATGGATACTGAAGGAGCTTTTTGTTTTCAACGCAGCCTTTGGATTTCTTTTGATTGTTCCGAAAGTGTGTGCAGCTTGGATTGGAGAATCCATGTACTTCTTTTCTCAATGGTTCTTATGGTTCATTGTTCAGGTATTCAAGTCTCTGTATTTTGTCCACATATTACAAGCGTAATGCGTAATATAGCCTACACGTAATACATCTGGAAAGAAATCCAGGTGAGTTCATCCCTGCTTGACTTAAGCAAACCTTGAGTCACTCAATAGTGGAGCTTGTAATAACCCTCCTTCACCATATGGGTGACAGTTGAGTGGCTGTTGATACCAGCTCCTGAAACTCCGACGGCAGGTTTTTCTAGCCATCAATAAACAACCTGAAGTTGGCAGTGACCAGCTTTGACATTCGCTGTTCTAAAACTTGTTCAGAATAGTTTAGTGAGTGATGGTCCCACTCGATCGTGAGGCAAGACACAGCGTTGGAGTTTCAGGACTGTCAACGACCACTCAGCCGTCACCTGTGTCAAACAGAACATGCTTTTTCCATATGTCACCATCACCTAGGAACACAATCCTATGTACCACCGTTTCCATGTTGCATGGAAATTAATGTGCAAGTCGCGAGTTTCTTGAAGACTGAAAAGAAACATGCTCGAAGTGCAGTAGATGGTCGTGAAGTTCATATGATTATCCAGATAGCGTGGCAAGTTACCAGTAGCGTGGAGGTCTGGGTTGACAAGGATCGACAGTGGACGTTATAAAGTGCTGCTGACGAGCACAGTACTTTAGAATCTAGTTTTAGACTCCAGAATTCAACAATTCAAGATTCAAAGTAAGTATCTGTTAAAAGGGTTAAGACATTTTGATACAAGACCACCAAGTTTCAGGAGATAGGTACACTGTCGTGTGATTCGGGAGAGGATTCAGAGTGAATCTGAGTGCAAGTCGCAGATATATCACTTTCTTGACACAAGGTGTTAATCTCTGACAACCAAGTGTTGCAATATTTGAGAAGGATTCAACTGGTATCTCCGTCAAACTCGCGGTTGAAAACAAACTGTGAACAGTCCCCACCTTTTACGAGCGAGTAAACACTCCAGGTGGTAGCGGATCAGACAGGAATTATACTGGACGGGCATGCCTTGGGAGGTCATGATAGACGCAATCCACAGTAACGATTTGGTGGTACCGGATCGGACAGGAATTATACTGGACGGGCATGCCTTGGGAGGGCATGATATATCCACAATCCACAATCCACAATAACAATTATGTAGGGCCTTGAAGGCCGAGGTATGAAGGCTCCACGAGCCGATCCAGGTTCTGTATAGTACTCCAGTAACGGCAAGGTAATTCAGAAGGAAATTCAAGGTAATTCAGAAGTCCACCTGTCCATCACTAGAGGATACTGGAGATAGTTGTCCGCTGTCACGTGTTTGCTAGAATGAGGTCAATTCTTCGATGAAACTCTACATAACCTCATTTTTGCACGAGCAAATTCAAAGTTTACTAGGTTCTACTACAATAGATTGCTGAATTCAGCTGCGTCCGTCCACTGACATACCCAAAGTAGTAGACAAGAGAGCTCTAAAATGAGCCATGGTAAAAATAGGTCCTCCTTTGTTGAATTACAACGAAGACAAATCTCTTTGTTGTATACCAACAACTAACTCCAAGATGGTGATATTCTCTTGTGAGAAACCGTACTTGTAAAAAAAAAGGGAAGAAAGAGAACCATAAAAGGACAACACAAAAGGAGTAAGACTCAAAAATGATTCATAAGCCTCTCTAAACTCTCTAAAGATAAATCAACAAGCAATTTTATTAAAAGTATTCTTAGAATACACTTGTAGAACAACACAATCTAGATAGATATTTGGGAGTGCTTTAACGCCTAATGATACATCCTCACAAGATCCAAGTATAGCCATTCCAAAGTTATGTGGACTAAGGTGCTATCTGAACTGAAAATGATGTTCAAAGACAATGGTATGGCTAACAAGCCACAAAAAGACTTCCTCAATAGCAATTGATCTAATGTCCTTGAATTTCCCTCCATTGCAAGAAGTCAACTAGCACCTACCATTTGAAAAATTGCATATGAATCTCTACCCTTGTTACTATTGTAGCTACCTAAAGTAACTTGGTAAAATTGCTAGAGAGATCATTGTCCTAAAATTAATCTCTAAAATGCTCATATATCATCCTTGACAAGTCTCGTAAATAGAGGCGCGAGGTGGTGCATAGTGCTTGAGCAAAAAGTAATATATCAAGATATAAAGACCACTAAAGCTGATAATCTAAGACCTCTAATGGTACTCTATCTCTTGCTGTAGGATGTAGTTAGTATAGGGAAGACATAGTCTCATTAATAGGACATGTCATAGATAGACAATGTAAGGTTTGTGTTGCTTTATTATACTCTCAGACAAGACCCAATATCCTACAACATTGTAATCAAATGGAATCTATAGTATCTTATAGTTGAACTTGTCTCCTATGATATGTAGCTTTCATAGACTCCTCTTATATGGTAGCACAATCTCTTGCTCAAAATCTAAAATATCTAGCAACCATTTGTCTTTACCTCACCTGCCTCCTCTAGTATAACAAAGAAGCCATCAATGGAGTAACCACCAAGCTAATTCATCCAAAGAATCACGTGACAATTGATCAAGTGGTAGGAAAAAACTTGCCTAGCCTCATCATAGAGTGTACAAGGAAGCATGTAGAATAGGCATGAATAAGGAAAACTAGTATCAAATAGCCCCAAAATACTATCGGCTTGAGATGCTAACCATTCTCATGACTCAATCAATATTTCCAAAATGACCAATGAAAGTATAGAGGAAACATGTGTAATCCCAAGTATCAACAATGTCAATGTGGTTGCTTGCTTTGTGTGAGCATCCCAAGTGGGCAATCATAAGTGTTGTGCATCTTTCTCGCATGGATCTTTACCTCTTGCAAGATAAAGAGTCAAAGATACACAAAGCATGGTTTCCCAAGCTGCTTTAGGAAACCTCATATAAGAAAGTGTACCTATAGTTAGCACAAGAATAAAAATAAAAATATATAATGCTTTTTTCCACATCTTCCATGCATGCAAAACCATAACAACCTCACATCTCACTTCATATGAATAAATGCTATTGAATTCCATAGCCTTCAATATAGGTACCAAGAGAACCAAAATTCAAAACTAAAGACAATTGATTATTCATCCATATTGTAATAATATGGTATTAGTAGACAAGGTAGTAGAGGTTAATAAGTTGATAAAATAAGCTAAATATAGCTAGTAATTCTAAAACTATTCTAAAATTATCTAAGAAACCTTTTGATGAGAAGTTTCTAGGTACCTTCAAAGGATTAGGTAATTTACACATCAAGTTAACGACGAGCTTAGCTTGTATGCTAAGTAGGCAATTTCTAGAAGTAAATTTCTTGTGTAGCTTAGCTTGCACTCCAAGAAGACAGTTTCAAGAGGAAAGCATCTTAAGAACTTTGTGTTACTTCATTATAAATACCAAAGCCCAAGCTCATACTAGGTATTTGGAGTTTCATTCATTTGAGAGTTCCAATGTGATCTTCCATTTTGATATTCTATTGTTCAAATTTTTAATTGGTTTTTCACATTGGTATCAAAACAAGAATAGAATTGATAGAAAGAATTTATGGACCATCATATCAATTTCTTTCAAATCATTGGGATTTTCATGTCCATGTACTAACAAATTATCATTTTACATAATTTATCATTAAAATTTAGAGCAAATTTTTTGAACATGATCACCTTGTTTGATGAACCCTTGATTCTTCCTATTGTAACTAATCATGAATGTATTCTATGTACATGTTTACTTAGATAATTTCAAATAGGTAGTTGGGTAGAGTAGTCATACAAACAATGCACAAAGTTATCATTTTTATGCAATAAGAAATTCAGCCCTTTACTTGATTATCCGAAGAGAGAGATCATAAGAACAAGAGCATGTAGAGAGAATAATATTTGAGAAGGAAAAGAGAAAATTTGATTTCAAAACGCAAAAAAATTTGAAGTCAAGAATCTATTGGGTGCAATAAAGAATTTTGTGTTTGATTTTGAATATTATTTTAAATCTATAAACCTTCAAAATAATCTTCAAGATAAATTTGGGATAATCCTCAAGATAAATTCTCTTGGCTTCAAGCCAATTAAATGGAATGGCAAACTATGGTGAAAATTTTATGTGAAACAAACTCAACAACAATTTGTTGCTTTAATCTTGATGCGAGAAGAATTGAAAAAAAACAATAATTGAGAGATTTCAAGTAATGAATGTTGTACGAGATAGATTGGTAGAATTGAAATAGCTTGGTTCTATTAAGAGTTATATCACTCAATTCCAAAACACCATAATGTAAATTCCAAAGATACTAGAGGGTGAAGCTTTGGATTAATTTTTGTGTGAAGTGTTTGAAATCACACACCAACTTAAAGTAACAATACAAGAGCCCAAACACTTGGAAGAAGCCACATAGTTGGTTGAGCGTTTTGATTCCTTGGTTATCACAACTTGGTCTTGAGCAATACCTTCAAAACTTGCAAACATACCACATATGGATGGAGGAACAAACACCAATGTAGATTGATATTATCCAAAGAAAATCACTTGGCATGACATGCCATGCCAAGTGATTTTTCCAAGAGCAATTTCAACAAAATAGTGTCACCAAATTGGACATTATATTGTTGAATGTCCACTCTAAAATGGACGACCTCAATTGACTATCCTAATAGAGTTTGTGGAGTCTAATGATAAAGGAAACAAAGAATCCCAATTGGAGATATCAAACCACTTATTGGGAACTTGATTAGTTTTAACAAGATTGAAGTCTTGACCTATGGAAGTTTACTTCACTTGGAAGGTATGATATTTGATCATGATTGTAACATTTTGATTTATTTTAGTATTTTTGACAATTGCATATCTATCCAATTAGCAAAGTACTTAATATTTAAATGAAGCCAATATTAGATAGTAAATTGGTGATAGCAGATAATAGATAGTCTTATGCATTTTGAACCTCACAACCTATTGCATTCAATATTTGAAATGAGTATTTTGAATACATGAGATTTGTAGTCATTCTTTACACAACAACATCATCTTAGGTCTTCCTTGGCTTGAACATCATAAGGTTCAATTTGATTGGGTCCAACAACAAATTCAAATACAAAACCAAAGTAATAATTACCAATGAGGTTGTTTGGCACCTCTAAATAAGACACTTAAGAACAATCAATCCCATGATGAGAAATTTGTTAATATAGCAATTATAGAGCATGCTTTGGAGGAAGATATTTTTAGTTTTGTGATTTGGATCAAACTTATTGTGCAAGGGAACTTGGATGTGGATCAAAAGCCAATGGTTGATCAAGTAGTTCAAGAGTTTTTAGACATGTTTTTAGATGACCTTCCAAAGAGATTACCCTTGGATTGAGGTATGCCTTTCAAGATCAAACTATTGTCAAGTAATAAATAGACCATTCTATTATTCTATTATTCTATTCTATTCACCAAAGGAGGTAAAGAAACTTTGAATAACATTGACCAAGTTGTTGGAGAAGAATTGTTGTATATCCATACAACATAGTACATTGACTTGTGGAGAATCAATACTCTTTGTACAAAAGAAGGTTGAAGGAATTAGATTATGTGTTAATTATCATGGCCTTAATAAACAAACCATGAAGAATGCATATCTCTTGCCTCAGATTGATGATTTGATAGATCAATTAAGTCCATCCCAACATTTCTCAAAGTCAGATCTTCAAAGTGGTCATTGGCAAATTCCCATTGATAGGGAAGATAAGCAAAAGACTTCTTTTGTACAAGGTATGGACATTTTCAACAAAAAGTTTTACCTTTTAGGCTTACTAATGCTTTGGCAATTTTCATGGATCAAAATCATCGGGTGTTGGAAGATTTGTTGGATTGATACATGATGGTGTTCTTAGATGATATTTTAATCCAAGGAAAATGTCAAAAGTACCCTAAAAAAATACTGATATTATAAAAATACCCCAAAAAATTCAATATTTATAAAAAATAGCCATGGTATTTGTAGAGCCTTGATACTAGTTTGGAATGCTAGGTTAGGAGAAAGAAGGCCATGTACATCTTTGGAGTTTCAATAATTCCCTTTCTAAAAGATGGTTTGCTAGCTAACTAGATTGGAAATCTTTGGAGCTAGCATGATTATGTAGGCAAAGTAGGCCTACATAACCACAAAAGAAAAAGGACAAGGAAGTACCACAGAAGGGTCAAATGAAGGCTTTTGAATCATGGTGTAGAAATGGAGCAAACCTACTTGTGCTAGAATCAAAGCAATAGGCCATGGGGCAAATAGAGGTAAGCAGACGTGCATCATTCCAATGAACACATTAGATCCAACTGCTTCTTGCTTGGGCACACCCAATGTTTTTGATGATGTCATAGTGATCATCATAAACATCTTGCTAATGCCACTTCTTGTCTCTTCTCCCTGTAGGAAGAAGGTTGGTTTATCATTTTCATATATGTATACTACCTATAGTTGCTTGATGTGGAGAAAACATTCACTCCTAGTGGATAACAATTGTTGCAAGCTCAAGTTTTATGGCATCTTATCATGTGTTTAACTATTCCACCTACTATCTCTTACCTTCCATGTCTTGAATTCTGATCTCTTTGTGTCTCTTTCACTTTCCATGGGGAAATAGAAAATCCTATCAATATGTAGTTGCTCAAATAAATTCATAAAAGGCTATGGTTATGGTAGTAGAGTCAAGAACCTCCTCTTAAAATTTTCCATAATGTGAAGCTGAGAGTGTTCACATGCATAAGTTGTAGAGGTATTGCAGGACTTCACTTTTGTTGGCTATGACCTTGGCGGGTCAAGCTAGATGGCTATCCCAAGTATCAATATTGTTGCTCAAAGTTGCTTGCTTCTAAGCTTGATACAATCTAAAGGTTGTCGTGTGTTTTGATCAAAACCCTTGAGCAAACCACAAGGCCATGATAAATTGGACTGTTAGTTTTTTGAGTATAATTTTATAGACTAACACATTACTACTTGCAAAGGAAAGCTATTTAAACATAAACAAGAGACTGAAATTATAGTCCAAACTTGCAACAAAATCTTCAATTATGCACATTGGGCTTAAAATGACTTAAGAAGCACAAGACATAAAAAAAGTGCAAATGTGATGAAAAGAGACTACAATCATGGCATCCATAAAAGGTCATGTGAGTATATGAGCAACTTTTTGCAAGATATCCTCATTGAGCTTTACAGATAATGTTCTCAAAAGCTATACATGTCCATGAACAACTTAGAGTAATTATCATCATAAGGTAGACCATGAAAGCCTATAAACACCATTGGGATGTTCAAAAAACAACAATCCTTTTTCATGAAATCTTATGTACCCTCACTTGTAACTTTAAACAAACCCCGTTATATACAAGAATTGGCTTTGATTTTAAAAATGCTAAAGAAGCTACGGGCCTTGTAGTATCAATCAAATTATATGTTACATAGTGTGTACATAGCCTCTAGCAAGTTGTTATAGGGTCCAAGAACTCCTGAATGAGGAGGAAGAGCACCAATGCAATGAGCAATGGAGTATTGGGCTCTTGATAAACCACTCAAGCAATAGCATGTGTGGTAATAGTCAACACACTTTCTCAATTTGTCTCTTAGTTCATCGTCTAGTTCTTGCACATTAAGATAACTTTGTCAATTTTAAAAAATACTTTGCCCCATTATTTCATCATTTGAATAACCCACCTCATTATCATACAATTCTACTCAATTTGAATACAAAAGAGAAGTACAAAGACAATAATTATTACATTTTGATTAGATGTGCTCTTTATAAGTGCTACAATAATGACCAAAGCCATGACATCCTTTGAAAATGCACTAGTCTATTCTCACTCCCTTTCTATTTTTGATAAATGTGCTTTGTCTTAGGGCAACCAAAAAGATGACAAGTCTTTGGTGGAAGGCAAAGATGTATTGTTCTTGATGCTATTGTTGTGGTCCTCAATGTCAAGCACAACATCTTTCCATCTACTTTTGTGAGAGATTCAATGGATAATTTCCTTGTATGTGTTGCAACATGAATCTATTGTGAGGCACTTGTTGGTAAAGAAACATACATTCTATTGTGTAAGAAAAATAACACTGGAAGCATGAGCACATGCAATACCAAAATTTTTTTTTTACTAGCAAGTAAAGGTTCATGTTTCAAAATTGACAATTGGAATAAGACAAGTATTCAAACTAAATGGTACTTGCATGGATGACTTGTACCTTTGTGCGTGATTGATAGCAACTTGAATGTGTTCTTTGGTTGAAGGGGTGAGATAAGATTGGCATGCCATGCCTTTGATAGCTATAAACCATCCCATCAGCTTCCAATATATGACCTCACACATTTCAAGTATGGGGAGTTCACGTGCATCCAAAATCATGAGTTGAGTGATTTTGTAATATTTGATGTTAGGTGCCTAAATTGATTGCCTCCAAAGAATGTTGTTACCCAATATCTTGGCTTGGTCTCATAGATCCACTTGACAGCTTCAAAAGAAATCTTATCAACTTGCATAGTTCTTCAACACATTGAGTAAGTATGTTTGATTATGGAATGTAAATAGCATTATATAAATAACCAATTTAAAATAAAAATAAAAATTCAAAAAATAAATTAATGCTTACCTATGCATAACATGCTTCCAAAGAAGTGAGACAAGTTTTGGGTTCTTGAAGGTACAACAAAATTTTCCACTAAGATGGTACATGCAAAAGCCATAGAATTGGTGCCCAAAATTTTCTTCAACAACCTAAATCAATCCTTTTTAGCGGTCTAATAGGAATGCCATTCTTGGAAGGCATGCTCAATCCGTCAATGCTCTCACAAAGCTTTGCAACATATTCTTAAGAAACCAATCCCAATTTGTATCAATTTTAGCATCAACAACTATAAGACAAATGAGGAAAAGTTTCCCTTCTACATCAATACTAGTGGTGCAAAGTAATATCCCAAGGTATTTTCTCTTTAGGTGTGTTTTGTCAATGCCTAAGAGTGGATGACAGCTGGTGATGAATCTTGAGATTGATGCAAAATATGCAAAGAAAAACAAATTAAAGTGGTTGGTGTTAGTGGTCTTTACCAATATAGGTCTACTATGTTTTGTAACAGATGGGTAAAATATTGAGGTAGATGGGAATATCCTTCCTCATAGGAACCATAGATTGTAGCAAGGGCTGCCTCCTTTCTACGCCAAATATGGTGATAGGGCATAAGAATGCGAAGTTCATGTTGGATGTCACATTGAATTTCCTTTGGCTCAGTGTGTCATAAAGCTTATGGAAAATATCTTGTGCAACCCAAATGCATTGGCTTGGTGGTTTCCAAGGTGGTTTTTACTTCCCCATATGTGAACATCATGGACAGTCCTAATTGTGAAAGTAGTTACATTATGCAAAATTGAAGCATAAACTTTCCAATTGCAAGCATCAGATCACAATGTAAATCTATAACATGTTTTATTGGACTTGATAAGCTATAAAAAAACAAAACATACATAAGCATGTGTTAAATATCATCTACAATGAACTATACATATGTTGCACCTACATGATTGAAAACTATATATTTTGTATCTACATGAAGGTTCTTGTAGCTCAAAATGCAATTTGATTGCATAACTCTATATTGATGTTTTTAAGTCCTTACACAATTGTATCTTATGCTGTGTGCAAGTCTTACATTGTGTTCAAGGTTCAAGATAATTGATCTCATTTTATATTTTGTACTTAATTTGTTGAAATTGTTACCAAAATTACAAATGGAATCATATCATATGTACAATATGGTGCAATTGTAATATATAATGTAGACTATACATAACTACATGAAATCACATGTTTTTTAAACATGGCTCAACTATGTGATTGTGCGATCTGACTCTAGCTACAACAAAGCCATGTTCCCTAGTAATTGGTTTATCTCTTTTAGTAACATCAAGTTCAAACTACAACATCTGTAGTTTGGCTAATTGCTCAAAGTAAAATCCTCTCCAAACGCATCAAAAACTTAATAAAACATTGTCTTTTTTGGAAAGTACCTTTGCTTCTTTGCAAACAACATTCGATTGATTCTTTGACTCTCAACTCTTCCTCTTGAAGCTGATGTTCCTAATTTTCAAGGGTGGAGCTTATCCCCATAGCTTTGATATTGCTATTCAACACAAGATTGAGCAACTTGAATTGACATTGCTGATCATTTGCAATCAGAGGAAGTACAAAGTCAATCAAATTGTAGATTGTCTTTACATCTGATAATTTCTCTCTCTTCTTTAGCAGATTTTTCTATTTAGTAAATCTCATTTAGACCTTGAAGGGTGTATAACTTCATAAATTTATTGCAGTGCTACAGGAGCAACAATAGAGATGAAGTTTGCAACTAGATTTGCTACTATCATGCTCTAAAGCATTGAGCTGAAGACAAAGCTCATTCCATTTTGTCAAAAAATTCATCTCCCCAAGTACCTCCCATAATAACTTACTTTTACTTTATAAGTTTAGATCATGAAAGACATTTACACCCACAACATTAGTTGAATCTCACAAATAATGCAAAGGAAAAGCAGTCATACTTGTTAGGAGTAAGACTTCTACCAATACTTTTAGAGAACAAATTCAAAAATGGCCTAATGGAGATGAGACTATGAAAAGATTATGAAGAAAAGAAGTATATATCTTTTGCCAATAAGCTAAAGAGGCTTAGTGATGCCCAAATAATGTCAAGCTTTAGGAACAAGATAATAGTCATGGATGAGATTCACAATTTAAAACACTCAGACTATGATGCATAAAAAATATATGATCAAATGTAATGATTATTTCATCTTATTAGTAAATGGAAAATCATTATTGCTAACTCCTATGATAGAACAAATTTGAAGAACTGCTCTTTGTACTTAATCTCATACTTGACAAGCAATAAAACCTTGAAAACTAGTTCTTTTCCCTAGAAAATGAGTTTTGAAGAGGTATACAAGGATAAATCTTGTTCTTGAATAGTGGTCATCATATGGCAACCATCATAGAGGAGGGATTCATTTGCAAAGGATATTCAATCAAGATTGTGCCATCTAATATGAAGGAATATTACCTAGCAGCCTATAAACAGATAGATGTTGACCATCTTGACAATAATGAGGGAGAAGTGTAAGCCTGGCTAATGTGAGATAGGTTCATGTTCTTACTCCTCTTTGGAATAAGTTGAAAGAAGTACAAGTGATCAGAAGAGCTATAATAAGCAAATCCCATGACCTTCTGAAAGAAGAAGAAATATTTATACACATTTCTAGACATGTAGCTCTAGCCAATAATGCTAAAGAATCCACACCTTCTACAAGTATAGACATGTACAACTATTCTATCTCAAATAGAAAGTCAAAAAGAATAGAAGAGGTAGCACAAGTTCTAAAGAGATGTTGTGTTGACTAGTATCTGAAAGTTGATACAATAACTATAAGAGAGGAATTTGGTAAGGAAGTTTCAACTTCTTTGCTTTAGCATTCCAAAGAGACAAAAGATTGCATCCAAAAGCTTGTTAATGAATCAATGACAAAACTTACTATAGATGAGATATGTATGTTGTTGAATCCTAGAAAGGATGTAGTGCAAGCTTTGGTAGGAAAAGACATTGTTTGTAGTAAATAGTGAGCAATTAAAGAGTCAAGAGGAGCAATATGTATAGACTCTACTTTTATTCAAATTTTAATACTCATATGCCTGATTTTAGGTAGATGCCCAACACTAAGATCAATAATTCAGGCAAATAGTATATGAATAAGGGGGATCTTATATACATAGTGTCATCAATAACAATGTCACCTTGCTACCTTTTATACTCTTTGATTTTACTTTCTTCAATGGAAGCTTTCTTTGTTTTAGCTAACATGCACTATATAGTCCAACATACTCTTTGATTTTACTTTCTTCAATGGAAGCTCTCTTTGTTTTAGCTAACATGCACTATATAGTCCAACATTCTATTTTTCATATCTTTGCACTTATTCTATACTCTTTGATCTCATCTTCTATGGAAACTCTCCTTGTTTTTGTGTATGTGTGCTATAAAATCAAGCATTTGATGTCTCATATCTTTGCACCCATGAATTATCTCTAAATGTAATGTATCATGCCATACTTAATGTAGACTTTAGGTTTGATTTGACTATAATTAGGTCAAACAATAACAAGCTAAATTGACTTTAAGATTTTTATCACTAAGGGTGCATTCTTTTCTCAATTACTAGAGATCCTCAAGGCCTTTGTCACCTTTCTTACGTAGTTTAAAGAAGGCATCAAGGAGAGTGTCAAAAACCAAAGAGCTTTGATACCAAGGAAGATCACCTTAAGTGACCTTTAGTCCTGAGAGAAATAATTTTTCAATAGGATGCACAAGAAATGTTCAACACTATGGATACCAAAAGTGCATCTATTGATAGAATGCACAAGTACAATAGTCATTCATGAAGATCATGAGAAAGAAAGGTCACGTCACATTGAAAATCTCAATTGCAGGGAACTCCAAATGCCTAGTATGAGCTTGGGCTTTGGTATTTGCACCTACTCAAGTAAGATAGGAACACCATAAGAGTCATCCAAGATCCAGCTAGAATTGACCATTAGCGCCAAATGTAAGAATTCATTCCTCCAGAGGTCATTTTCAGAAGGTAGCAATGCTTTGAAGAATGAGCTTAACCAGCAAGAAAGTTCAGATAAGGAAGTAGAGTAGCCTGCATCAATGAACCTAGAAACAATGGGAGAATTATGAAATTTCCAAGCACAGTAGAAGTAAGGGAGTTTCTTGAAATCCTTGGAAGTGAAAAATCCATGAGAAGTATTGAAATTGTGGTGAGAAATTAAGATATGGGTTTGAGGAATCAATGAGAGTTTATAGGTTGCTGAAGGAGAATGAAGCTCGTTGACTAAATTTTGAATGTAAAAGTGTCTATAAACAAATATAAAACTGTTAGGACACTTATCCATATAAGTAATAATGAAATGGGACTTAAAATGAGCAAGAAGTTTTCTATCATGAGAGAATAGGAAAAGAGGAATTGAAATCATCTGCAATGAAAGGGAAATTGAGTAAAAGTTGAAATTTTTGTAGAAAGGTGACTTTCCATTGGTCAAAAATGCCTTTGGTTCCCAATATGGCTTCATAGTAAAGAACAAAGTTGTGAATACTAGTTTAAATCACAATGAAAGTAGAGGGTGGAGAGGTGTGCAAAATACAAAACTTGGTTCCTTTGGAGAGGAGAAGTGATAGGTTGTAGGAAGGTTAAATCTGAAGAAAAGTTGTAATGACATGCCCATATGAAGGGTTAATGAAACCTGGATGTTGACCACAATTGTAGGAGGAGGAGGAGAAGAAAAGTTTGATAACTTCCGTGATAGTGAAGCAAAGTTAAAATGTAAATGGCTTAGAGTTTTTCCATACTTCAAAGCAATAATAGGGATAGTAAATAGAGTACATGGAGGTAAAGCCTCTAAAAATTCCAAGTCCCTCAACAAAGATTGTAGGTGAACTTTGTCTATCTCTTTAGAGGTAAAAGGGAAAATGATTAGGGTGGGATGAATGTCTGGATTTGCTCTATGATACAAGAGGTAATTGAGATAGGAAGAGCAAAAGGTGATTGAGGAGTGTAGTGATATTTGGCACAGACCTGAGTAAAATTGCAGAAGGAGTAGTTTTAAGGACGTGAATGATCCTTAGCAAGTTCTGCATTCTAAAACGTACGAGAAAAGAATCAAAGAGGGTATCAAAGTCAAGCATTAAGAAGAGATGATAAATTCATCAAAGGTAATCTCTATAGGCATATCTTTTCTCTCTCTCTCTCTCTCTCTCTCTCTCTATATATATATATATATATATATATATATATATATATATATATATA
This sequence comes from Lunularia cruciata, assembly GCA_948567375.1. Taxonomy (NCBI): domain Eukaryota; kingdom Viridiplantae; phylum Streptophyta; class Marchantiopsida; order Lunulariales; family Lunulariaceae; genus Lunularia; species Lunularia cruciata. The sequence continues at coordinate 16,400,377 of OX419757.1, read as the reverse complement.
TGAAACCATAGAGTTTGTGTCATCCACCTTGGAACCATCCCTTCTTGGCAATGATCCAGTTTCTAAATTCTCATTGCATGAACGATTGCATCTAGTATCTACAAAGACTTAGAACATCAAAAGAAGATCTTTGTACTCAAATGCAGCCATTCATGACCAGGCTTATGCCTTTCCACCATCTCTTCAATGGGCATTTGAATCCTCCAATCCTTTTGACAAACAAAGTGATAAAGAGAGGTTCTGAAATGGCAAAGAGCGTGAGCTCCAAGGTATCTATTAGTCAGCTACTTATGCTCAAAATTCATGTCAGCTGCCAGATTGGTTGCAGCCTCATGTTAATGGTCAAGTTAGAAAACCTCCATAATTGATGAGCTAAAAGCTTAAAGAATGAGTAGGGGCATTCATGGCGCTCCATGATAATAGCAGACCCATATTGGTAGAGTGATAAAGGTTCAGGAGATCTGGATGACTATTAGATCAGCAATATATACTAAGGAAATTCTTGTGGAAGTGGAAAGTAAAAATAAAAAGGGCAATTGTGTCAAAAAAATGAAGGATAGGAAGACCTCATCAAGTTGTACAAGGGAGAGACAAAAAAGGTAAAATGGGGCTAAGCCCCAATAGAGTCTATAAGAGAAAGCTGCCCTATTGCACCTAAGATATCCGAGCTATGCAAGTTGTATGGTCTATAGACAATTGGAGCATCCAAAGAAACATCACCTAATGTGATTACTCCCCTATGGATTGCACCAGCTATTGCACTCTATAAGGCAATGGACACATGTTGTCTAAAATATGCTACAAAGTATGAGAGTAAGAGTGGTACCCTTGGCACCTAACATGATGAGCTCTCTTGCACTCCTTGACAAATGTGTTGAACATTGTGTCCATCGCTCCATATAAGTCCAAGGCTAGAAGAACAAAGAGGTGACCTCGCTATACTTGGAGACCTTACGACCTGCTGCTGCACTCATCGCCCATCCAAGGAGATGGGTAATCACTCCCTCCAAAATTGTATCCAATGTAGGATTTGTAACCATGACATCCGCTACTATCACCTGATCATCTTGGACCAAGTATAAGTCTGCCTTGACACATGTCATCAACAAAGCATACAAACACTCCTTCTAAGCCAAGTATCCACTCTCTTGTGCCATAGCAAACATTATGTCCCTAATAGCATCATGGATGGCTATCCTTTGTCCTCCAAAAGGACATCGTGTCATATGAATTGTTGTTGCATGTAGTGTAGAACCACACTCACAAGTGAGCAATGAAGATGCAGATAGGTGGACCAAACCTAGGTGGAACCTCATCACTATAGAGAAAGTAGCTGGTGCAAGTTGGAATGCCCTAATGCACGGTTGAGCTAGGATCCACGAGCATGCATCCTTGCCAAAGCAAGAGCAAAGACGTGCACTAGTAGCCTAAGGAATGGACAAGTCAACTAAGAGAGAATGTAGCATATGCTCATATTATTGCTCTATCAAGGAAGACTATAAACCTCTAGTCCAATCTGACGATAGTGAAGCAAAAGATGGAAATTCCTCTCATGCCCATGGGGATAGATTATCTCTCATATGCTGCAATAACATCTGGACAAAAAAGGATCCTCTCTCCACCTCTATCACATAAGTCTCCAAAACTGGCTTATCAACAACCACAAAACAAGAGGAAAGTAGGGGTGCCAAGAGAGCTCAACTACCCAAAATGCTATAGGTGCCATCTACTCCATAGATAGCAAGCCAACTCCTCTACACAAGATCAACAGAGTTGTTTGTCTATGTGCTAAATCCCCTATCACACACTCAAATGTCCCTAGTCTAATAATATCACCAAAGACTCCCATAATCCTCCTATCAAAAGCTCTCAAACATGATAGGAAGGACAATGAGGGAGGAACTGTATGGATGAGGTCGGATGGTCAACAAGAAATACTAGAAGAGAGTATACCAAATGCCACCTGTGGATCTCTTAGTAATGGAAGGTCATCCACATGGAGAATATCTTCTATAAGGGCAGCGTCTAAGAAGCGTGTGACAAAATCCTCAGATCTTACTAGCACTCCAAGAACACGTAGTCCAACTGTAGATGTGATACACCCCCTGGGAAGCTCAAGGTGGGGAGGGGATACCTAAAGAGGACCATGCCTTGCACTACACCTTGACTCTCAAGCCTACTAGATGTAGCTTGTTAGTCAAGTGGTCAAAGGCCTGCCTAATCTAATCTACAAGGCCCACGATATGTGTATCATCTGCCAAGGAGAGAAATACACAACCTAACATGGCCAAAGTAGTAAATAAGAGAGCTCTAAAGTGAGCCATGGCAAATAAGAGTCCCCTTAAAGGATCTCTTGACATGTACCAACAGTTGACTCCAAGATGGTGACTTCTTCCTGTGAACAATCGTACCGGTAGTAAAGGGAAGCAAGACAGCCATAAAAAGACCTCAAAAAGGAATAAGACTTGCCAAGGATCCACTAGCCTCCTTAAGCTCTCTAAAGATTGATGCCTGTGAGACATTGTTAAAAGCATTCTCAACATCCACTTGTAGGATGACACACTCTTGATGGATATTTAAGAGTGCCCTAATGCCTAGAGATATAGCCTCACATCTTCCAAGTGTAGCTACTCCAAACTGATGTGGATTGAGGTGCTACCAAAAGTGAGAACATTGTTGAAGGACAATGGTATGATTGACCAAACATAAAAAGATCTCTCCAATAGCAATTGGTCTAATGCCCCTCGTGTCCTTTTCCATCACAAGAAGTTGACTAGCACCTAGCACCCGACTAATAGACTAGGAATGTCTCCTCTTGCTACTACTGTAGCCACCTAAAACAACTCCATAAACTACTAGAAGGACAATTTGCCTGAAAGAATCTCTAAGGTGCTCATAAACCATCCCTTACAAGCCTCTTGAGGAAAGGCAAGAGGCAATGCACAATGCTTGTGCAAACAGCAACCTATCAAGACATAAAAGTTACTCAAGGTGATAATCTAAGACCTCTAGTGGTAGGATGCTATAGGATGTAGTGAGTGTAGGCAAGAGATAGTGTCATCAATAGGACTCGCCATAAACAAAGGGTGTAGCGCTTGTGCTACTCTATTAAACTCTCCCGCTTGATCTAATGTCCTACACCGTCATAATCAAGTGGACTGTGTGGTATCTTGTAGTGATACTTGTCTCCTAAAACGTGTAGCTCTAACAGACTCCTCTTGAAGGGCCGCCCAATCCCCCACTCAAAATTGATGAAATCTAACAACCACCTCTCTATGCCACGCACGTCCCTCTTTAGCATAATGATGATACCATCGAGGGAGTAAGAGGAATAAGCATCATGCTAACTCATCCAAGGGATCACATGCCAAACAATCAAGTGGTAGGCAAAAAGCCTATCTAGCCTCATCGTGGAGCATGTTGGTTAGCCTATGGAATTAGACATGGACATGGAAAACTGGTCTGAAATAACCCCAAAATGCAACCCGCCCGAGAAGTTAACCACTTCCATGACTCGATCAATATCCTAGAATGATCAAGGAAGGGATAGAAGAAGTGTGCATAATACCAAGTGTCATTGTTGTCGATGTGATTGCTTGCCTCACGTGGGCATCCCAAGTGGTCCAATCATAGTCCTTGTGCATCCTTCACACATGGGTCTTTACCCCTTTTGAGGTAAAACGTTGATGACACACCGGGCATGGTGTATCTCGAGCCGCTCTAAGCAACTCCACATGGGGAAGTGTAGCCATGGCTAGCTCAAGAATAATGATCATAACACATGATGCTCCTCTCCATATCTCCCCATATTGCAAAATCACAACCCCTTCACATAAGAAAATACAGTCTCTCTAAAAAGACTATAAACTTCCGTAACTTTCAATTTCTATCTCCAAAATTTTCAAACTAAATTCTCATTGTACTTAATCATAAAAACCAAAAGATTAGAAATGAAAATTCCAGACCCATCACTCTCAATGTGTAATGATCACTCTAAACCATACAAATCCTAAAACTTCTTGTAACTTTCTACTCAATCTTCCATAGTCTTCAATCTAGACCAATGGAACCAAAATTGAGAAACGAAGAGAATCCACTATTCACTTGAGTGCTATATGCTAGAGAACACTCCGAAAATATAGATATTTCTTCTCCCGTCTCTCCCCGTCTCCACACTCTCCCGAACCTCTCCCAACAAGCCATGCCTACTGAAAGTGGAAAGTGGGAAGTATGAAAAAGTGAACCTGGAAAAACAGATAGAGAGAAGAAAATAAAGTGGAAGGAACAAGAAAGAAACAAGAGGGGATTCACCAAGGAGAGGAGGAAGCAATGGAGTAATCAACAAATCGAATTGAAGAACTCTACCTGTATTCTTGCCATATGTACCACTGACTACACGAGAGAAAGTCGTCCAGAATTACAACCGACAACAGATGCTTCTGCTTTCACATATATTGCAAGGATATTGAAACTGCGACTAAACTTACTTCAGGTGATTGGAGGTGAGGATCCAAGACTTTCAGTACCAAATGATAATCGATCATGATAAGATTTGAGTTGCATATCACTCTAAGAGGTCGAGAATGAGACTATCGGACTTTCTACAATCCAATTTTGGATACGATTTGAAGGTTAAAAGGCGACCGCGTAGGAAAAATGAAGGTTAAGAATTAGGAAGTCTTTCTGAGAGGATATATGACGGTAGTTACAGGCTTTCAGGGTAAGCCTGTAACTACCACCCCGGACGTTCAGTTCAATTCTCCCGTAGAACGTAATTGATGACGAGCAAAATGCTTATTTACAGTTTCTGTGGAAAAGGTAAGTGCAGAGATATACTTAACCGTACCCGTAAGTAGGCAACTTCTACTCGACCCCACTCCCAGTTTTCAGATGTACTTGACCGTGTCCTGCTGCTCGACATGTGTCAGGTCAATCCTTACTGGCTCTGAAATTCACTGGTAGACTATATTCTCTCAAACGCACATAGTACTGTTGAAGCTAAATTAACGTATAACACCGCAGTGGTCCCTAAGTACTTCGTATTCGAATCATCATCGAAAAATTGAATCACCTTGGAAAATTCATTATTCGAATTACCTTCGAAAAATTGTCGTAATGCAGTCAAATTCACAAGCGATACATATGGAGATATGCTTCGTTACTGTTGCATTCACGAAGGCTGCTGCACCTCCATCATTGCAATTTAAACTGCTGCGTGCCGTTCCAAATTCTGTGCGAGATGCGATGTTGAAACAGAGGAAACTGTGGTCAAACGGGACCTCGCAGAAGCTTCCACTGCGCGGACTTCGCTTTACCGGATGACGGAATGACTTACATTGTATCCAGCATGATCTAGCTATATTGAATCTAACTGAAACAATACAATATAAAAAAGCTCAAATTTAGGTCTCAAGTTTATTGCAAGTTGGAAACTAGAAAGTATATGCAATACGTAACATTGTATGATATTGCATATATAATAGATGGTCAACACCCTCTGTCTCCAGAGCCTCCAAAAGATTGAATTCTTGGAATAAACCAGAAACACCCTGGTAAAGAAATGCGAAGGGAAAAATAGGCATGTCGGTATTTTCGACTCTCTTCTCTACGTTATCTTCGCTTCAGGTAGGCTGTCTTTTCATGATCCCTCAGATGTCCCTTGATTATAGAGGCCCGAAGCTCTGAACTACGTTCAAAGCGAACTGGCAGCCCCGAACTTCGAAGTTCGAAGCCAAACAGGAATGACAAAGCGAAACAAGAAGCTCGAGCAGTTGACAGGGTCCGGAAGTCCCGGAACTTCGGGGCTCGCCCCAAAGTAAAATACATTTTCTCTTCGTTATTTCTTCAGTTTACGGTTTTACTTTTACCCAACATTGCCGTGCAAAGCTCCATTCAGTTCTTATGAAATGAGCTGGGCAATTCAAATATCTCATATTCGTCGTGCCAACTGAGACAATCGACTGCCACGTCAACAGAAAAGGAAACTTTTAGGAATCTTTAGGAATAGCAAAGGAAACACCATGGAAATTTGAAAATTGCGCAGTCCAATTTCATAAAATAAAATAAGATACTATCTTCTGCATTAAAATGAATCACAGCAGGTTGGCTTTTATTATTTGGACTAAATTGCAGGATCTCAATCACGGATATATTTTGTTGGAAGGTATAAAACCTCTTTGGGGATGTGTATACTGGTACCTTGTCTAAGTATTATATTTTTCTTGGACATAAGGGAACTCACTTTAGAGGGAAAGTTTTCACACGATCATTATTTGACAGTAAATATGATTTTTTCCATTTTGGTGGTTTATAGAATATATTTGACTACATAATAATATTCCGAGGTATCATATAGTTCACGGGAAAAAATAAAAAGTTCTGAAAGTCTTGAGACTTCACAAGTTGATTTTTCACCAAAAAAAAAAAAAAAAAAAAGTAAGCTAGATGCATTTTAACACAAATTTTCCTCTTATTCAAAAAGAAAGTTATCTTATATTTCAAAGTTTGAATTCCTTTTGAAATTTCAAATAAAACAAGAACATTAGAGAAGTGTCAAACTTAATTTTGGGCTCCAGAATTCACATCCTTTTTGATATTTTAAATAAAATATAAACATCCTAAAATTTTCAAAGTTTATTTTGGGGCCTCAGAATTCACTTTTTTTGGAAATTCATCAAATTAAGTAAATCTGAAACTTTCATATACAGTAAGTAGAGGATGGAAAGTAAATTAGTTGTAGAATATGCTATATGTTGCAAGGTAAAAATGAGCTAAAATTTATAAAAAAGAATTTTTTTGGTCTTCAAAATAAAACTGTACATGAACTTGACAAATTTTCAAGAATCTGAACTTTCTCAAACTCATTGTTCAGCAAAATAGGTTCAAATTTGAAAAAATATTTTATTACAATCTTTGCAATAACTCAAATTTATGGAATTCTAGGTCTAACGTAGCAAATTTTCAAGCTCTTGGTAGTGAGTATATTTTATATCTAATAAATATGGAATACGAAATTCAAATTATACTGAGTTTTTCTAAACAATTCTTTGAATTGAAACCAATTCAAAAGCCTAAGTAATCAAAATTTGTGATTTTGAAGGAATTTGATAATTGAAACAAAAGCAAGCTCATGCACGAGAACATTTCTTCAACCACTCTACTAATAAAGAAAAATTTAATGATTTGAAAGATGCTTGAGTTATATATATACGATTAACATTTTGCAGGGTTTCCATTGCTATTGTTTTATACGGATCTCATCAAATCAAGAAACCTAGTAGACAAATGCCCTTAGGAATTCAAAATGTATCTTTTATTTGTTTGATATGTTTTGAAGTATTCCTAAACCTACAAGGGGCCATACCTGCTTCTTTATAAATGGATAATACCTTCTTAATGGTTTGTATTCATGAATCCATCTCACACAAGATAATAAGGGAACTAAAGCAGTAGTGGATAGAAACTTTTAACGTCTTCCCTTTATAATGGATATTATCTCCTAATTGATAAAAATCAAATTTAAAGAATTGTGGACAGAGGCAATTAGCGTTATGAGATTTATTTCTCAGAAAGGAAATAGTTGTGGACAAGTCCCTTAGTGTTATAAGCTTTACTGCATCCGTATATAATCTTTATTGCACTCCTGTATATGGAAGACAAATTTGCAGACTCGACAGTTCGTGGACTGCAACAAAATATGACGGGGACATCCCAAATAGTCCAAATCTTGCTGCATGAACGCCGACTGATATTTAGTTGCCACTTGGGATTCGGCTACTACATTCACTGCAATAGTAAACATAAGACTCCTCTTCTTGTAGTTGTTACGTGTGGAGTCTTAATCTTTTCAACCAACGCGGAAGGTAGAGATGAGACCCAGCCTGCAGCTGTGAAAACACATCACGATGGGACTACAATCCACTAAGTCGCCAAGTTGGGCACAGGTCGAGATTAGCTATCTATCTCACTGTAACGATGCTCCAACGCTGTACGATACGAAGGTGTATGGTGCTGAAGAAGTCCTTTGCAATCATGCGGCTGAAAGGATTCAGTCCGCTCGAGCTCGGTTGTCTGTGTTAGAATCTATCCGGGTAGAACCCCTGTGACAGGCAGGTATTGAGGTACTTGGCGTAGATGACAAAGTTCGCCATGTGGAACTGTATTAAGACTTAGCATCAGAACTGTTACTTGCTTCACCAAATCGAATTTCAAAGAGCGGAAAGGATAGCCAATCTCAGTCGTCCATAATGGGTGTAGTTCCATCCTGGACTAACAAAAAAGTCAAGCTTGGTGGTCCATCCATAAAGTGGCCGAGTGTTCTTCTTTGCTCCTTTTATTAGCTTGAGGACACTTCAATCTGCAACATAGTCACTAGCTACAGTTTGAAATGCTACGGCTCTCAAGAACTGAAAACATGGTCCACAACACGTTGCGACAAACTTGGCTCCGGCAGAGATTAGTGCGATGCATCCAGTACGTTGAGCAATTCAAAAGTAGGGACACATGAAACGAGATCGTGCTTGACCAAAAGACGTGCTGACAAAACGATTTGGTAGCAGGCAGAAAGGTCCGAACCGACAGATATCTACCAACGCAGAGGGGCGTAACTTCCAAGTCGTCGTCGGGCAACCAGAGTTGAGATTCGCGTCCTGACCAACCATAACTTACAAGAGAAAACGATCGGTTGCAACTTTGCTGGGCTAACTTAAGAGAGATGAAAACCAGAATTCGGGTGCATGGAGAATCGTAACCCTGAAAAAGATAAGAACAAGCGGAGACCAATTGAGTTGATAATAACTCCAGACGAATTGAACTGAGAAGAACTCGAAAAATAGCGCAATAATAACGAACTCTGACAGACTCCCAACAGAGATTGCAAAATTCGATCTCAACGTCTGGGCATAGCTCCTATTGGACCGCGTGAATTCACCACAAACTTTTAAATCCATCCAATACGAACCAAGCATGGAATAAAAATTCCTTATGTAAACGGCATTTCATATCCCACTCAGAAAAAAGATTGTGTCCACATATACGACCCAACGCAGACACTCAGGAGAGAACACCAAACATTAAAAAGAAACAAAAGTGAATACAGAGGGAACGACACAAACACAAGAGAGCAAACAGACAGAAGGTTCCAAACGCATACCACAGTGGATTTGCCAAAACAATGGACGCGTTTCACTAGACTTTTGACCGTGAAAATCAGGCCAATGGATAGCCGTCTCCTACTAATCCTGAACGCTTTCAACGAAACGTCCAACATGATGGAAGTGAAACCATTCTACAAGCGTACCAGACTTTTAGTATGGAGATGAAAGAAGAGTGAAAACCAAGATCGTCCTTGCTCTGTACATTTTCACTCTTCCAGATTGCTGGACATTTGGCTCCTCAACCTCCGGCCGTGGAAGTACCATTAGGAATACAAAACAGACAACCGGCTCTTCTCTATGGACGTCAAAGAAGAACGACCTTCTCAACGTCGCTGTAGCTGACGGTCCATGAGTGCATACCCACAACCGTCTGAAGATCAAAGTCCCTTTCTGATCCAGCCAATCATGACCCATGGTCTACTGACAAGAATCTAAGAGGACCACGAAGATCATAAAAGATGACCAAATTATACCTCTGTTACGGCTCCACAACTCTGCATGATAACTCTGTCCGCCAATTGAACGACTTGCGGTCGAAATGGTTCCAGGTATCTCTATACATCTGACCCGTAATGATAACGCACGAAGAGAAAATCTCATGTAAGGTCAGTTCAGAAATTAAAACTAAAGAACATAATTCCGAATCAAAGGAAAAGCCACCCCAAAGCCAAGTTACTATAGAGCCGTCACCGAACCGTTCGTGCTAGTTTCCCATCAGACAAAGCTCTATACTTTCAAGTACCATAAACCAGGTTATGCCCTTCATTAAAACTTACGCTGGTCTCCGTAAACCAGTCTTGCCCGGTTTCGCCCGTGCCACGGGGCGTACTGCTGGTTGTCATGCATACTGATCAAACTAGCATACCAAATAAGCATGAGAAATACATACCTCTTAAACAAAAGCTGCACGATTATGATACAGAGAGACAGTCAAAATGTACGGAATTCATAAGTAAGCAAATGAATGAAAGATTGGACTTGGGAATAGAGCAAATTCTCAAGATGTCGTCAGAATTCCACCGCCTGAGCCATAAGCAGAAAATTAGTACTGCACCTTGTCCAACGATCGCATATCTCGTCCTTGGAGGGTAGGGTCTGACCGTCACTACTTGGGTCCCCCCCAAGTAGTGACGGTCAGACTGATTAAAGAAGGCTTTCTGCCAGGGTGAACAGACTTCAACCGATCAACCAACTTGCTATCTAGAAATGAAATTGAAGCCGGAAACTGAAGAAATTAGATCCCACTGACATTCGAAAACTGCTCTGTACATTATGTACACAAGAAAATCGTCAGCAATGGTGGAGTGACCAATCCCCAATCTCGCATGCCCCAATCTCGCCGGTAATTCTCGTAACCACACCAGTTGAATATCTCGAGTAAATATCCAACCGTCGATATATGCTAGACAGTAGCAACGCAACGTACAACTGAGATCATGACGTAAGGAAAGGCATTACTAGCGGCCAACCAAACTTGCGATGGAAGCGAGAACCTCCAGACGAAATACAAACGGACAAGAGAGAATAAAGAAGTGCAATAGAGTCCGTGCTTATATTCACAATCGAATGCAAGTGAGGTCCAGAAAACCCTTCCTTGTAATCTGACACATTCTAGGTGGACGCTATACCTATGTCTGATATATCCTTTTGAAGAAGAATCATAATCTACGACAAAATGCTTGGAGAGTGGCGAGAGTTCCCCAATTAGGGACTCGCATTCTTTCAGCTAAGATACAAAGGAGTGGCTACTGTATGCAGGTGTAATATGCAGCCTCACAGGATCCTAGCTGAATCAAGAATTGAATAAAGTACCAGGGAGTTCCGTGCACGGAAGAGCGGTCGTATACTAGAACCCTAACAAGACAAATGCTGTCGAGTTACAAACCTTGCCAACACAAGGTGCACAATTTAAGCCCACTGCGTCAAGTGGTGGAATGTCAAAACCATCATACGAGACGAGTCAATGAACTTCGTGCACCATGAGCAAGTTTAAACAGTACAGAAGGAACTTGAAACATGAGATGTACGCCAAATGATCAACCTTCGTGAGAAATGATCATGTGCAGCAGCCTTGCTTTTGAGCAAGGGGCTGGCCTTTCATATGCACTGTGGCTGGCTTGCTACTGTTCATCGTCGGTTGACTCGCCATCCTATTCTTGATCTCCGCTGCCATCGTCATAAACGCCTGCTCAACGTTCGTAGCATTCTTTGCACTCGTCTCCAAGAATGGAATTCCCACTTCATCGGCAAAAGCCTTGGCAGTGGCTGAATCGACAACCTTTTTGCTCGTGAGATCTGACTTGTTCCCAACCAATAGCTTATTCACGTTTTCGCTTGCATAACGGTCAATCTCATTCAGCCACTGCTTCACATTATTGAAGCTTTCCTGATCTGTGACATCATACACCACGATAATTCCATGCGCCCCACGGTAGTAGCTACTCGTAATCGTCCTAAACCGCTCTTGGCCGGCCGTATCCCAAATCTGAAGCTTGATAGTCTTCCCATCCAGTTCCACTGTACGAATTTTAAAATCCACTCCAATCGTACTGATGTAGCTCTCCAGATAAGAATCATCGGCGAAACGCAGCAAGAGACATGATTTCCCTACCCCAGAGTCCCCAATGAGCAAGAGCTTGAAAAGATAATCATACTCGGGATTCATCCTTCCTCCCTCCTCTTTCTCCCTCAACCTTCTCCTCAACTCAAAGTCTCGACCGAACAAGAAAATCCTCCACCTCCTCTAGGGTCACCTCTTACACACCCCTCCTCTTACCCTTCTCCACTCGCACCCGCCCGTCTCCTTTCCTTTTCTCCTTCCTTCTAACTTTGCGTTCCTTGTTTGACTGTTCTTGGTATTTCTTGGCCTTGTTCGCTCCTGCGTCCTTCATGAATGACAAAAGGAATCCGATTATCACGTACAAGCACAAATTGAAATAGAAGAAGTAGCAAGAGGCAACCACCACGACACCGGACCTGATGAAAGCTTAAGCACAACGCTCTCACCCAAGATTTGGATTTACTCGCAACCTCCGAAGTCTCCCTCTCTCCTTCCTTTCCTCTAGTGTATTCCTGGAAAGGAAACCTACAATTTAGGGTTCTGACAGGTGTACTTTCGTTGTTGTCTTTCTTCTGTATTCCTTCGAGAGGAAGTAAGAAGGTATATATAATTATATTTTATAAATATTTTTTATTGCAAAATATTTATATAATAAATATTCATAATTTTATGTATATTATATTATTTACTATTATTTGTAACTCAACTATTAAACTAAATTATATATTTATAAAATCATACTATCCATAATAATAAGTTCTTATTTTATGACTTTTTTATTAATTTCGTGAACGTCAGTTTTTATCTACAAGGCAGGTGGGTGAATCGACAAATATGTTGAATTCAGTGTGCGATGAAGATAGCGAAAAAGGCGGCCTAAAATTACGTTCCTCTAACCGCTCCTGCCAATTTCAGGCAAATTTGTTCTAGCTGCGAGTGACATCCTCTTCCGAAATAATAGGTTCAATTGGATCAATCTTTTATTCTGTTTTAATGACACTTAGTTTTATTTTATCCTTATTTAAAATTAAATATATTTCTTTATTTTATAGTTGTTTGTATTAATAATTAAATTATTAATACATATTAGTGTAAAAAATAATTAAATTATTTAAATATTATATTAATAATATTTATATAAATTATATTTTTATTTGGATATATTTATAATTTAAAATATTAAAATTTGATTCATAAAATAAAAAGATTTATTTAATAAGTAGAATAAATTTTGATTTAATTGGTTAGTTTATTTTTCAAATTTAATATAAACTATTGAATCCTATAAACTAGTGACATGTTTATGAGAAATATAAGCATATAATTTCATTTGTTGATCTAATTTTCTAGAAATATCATTCAATGTGAACAAGTATTTAATCTTATAGAAAAATTAAATCACACTAATATAAAACTTATTTCAATATAAAAGTAACTAAACAATGTTTAATTTAGATGTAAGTTTTAATAAGATTTTATTCTATGTAAATCTTATCTTGAATGTAATGATAGTGTTAAAATCATATCTTCTCTTATTATGAAATTTAATAAACTAATGAGAAGCCTTTCTTGCAAATGTAGATTGTAATTTGTTGAAAAAAACCTAGAACTAATTCTTCAAAATTAAGTGTTCTATTAATTTAAATTACGATTAATATATTTTATATTTTTCTTAATTTTAATTTTTTTTCTTTTCAGCTTATTTTCATCTAAAATTTATATAATTTTATTTGAGATATATACCTAGTTGTATAATAATAATACAACTTGGTGTATATAATTCTGTACACATAGTTTTGAATTGAGTTTTTTTAATAGAAATTTAATATAATTACCTTAGTTTCAACTAATCAATTTATTTTAGTATAAAGAAGAAATTCCTTGTGTCTTACAATATTTAAATATTGAAACATCTATGATTTTTATTTTAAAAGTATACAATTTCTCATGGAAGTTTATATTATGAGAAATAAGACATTTAAAACCTCACACTAAAATAGAAAGAATAAAATTTAAGGTTCTGTGATTTTTGGCTTAAGAGTATCTCTTTGAGTTTATCATTTTTTATGAGGAAAATCGATGAATGATTTATATTACATTGCCGAAGTTGTTGAAGTGTCTTATATTTTTAAACTTACAATCAATATGATAATTTCAATAAAAATTTAATCTATAAACTTCGTTTGAAATTTCTGTAATAATTTTAGTAACCATATCGAATTATTGGTTATATAAAATGAATTTCCCTCACTTAAAAAGAACTAACCTAAATAACTTACCATTTAATTTATAAAACTTTGAAACATAAAGAAAAGTATTTTCATGGACAAATTTGTTCCATAGAATATTAAAGTCTTCTCAAGCTTTGTATCAGCAAAAATTATTTAATTCATATATTATGATATCATCTAATTAGTATTATTACTCCAATAATTCCAAATATAAATCAGGGATTTTGAAATTTAGATCAAGGTTTTGTTTAATTAGAGTAATGCAAAAGAAGCCCATATTAGCATTTTATATTTGAATAATATGGACTATACAACATTGGTAAATTTTTCGTACCAAAAAGATATTATTATAAAACCTTATGAATAAATTTAATTTAATTTAATTTATATTAAAAAATGAACTAAAATTTGAATTTTAATATAGGAAATTAAAATTAATTAAATTCAATTTAACTTCAAAGTATTTATATCATATAATTATAGAACTATTATTATAATACTGGATATATTATAAGAAAGGAATACATAAATTTTACTGATATAATTATTTGAAAAATAAATATTTGCTGAGAAATTTTATTCATATCTATTCTTTTGTGTATAAATCAAATGGTAAACTTATTTAGAACTGTTCGAAATCTGTATCATCTTTCAATAGAGTTAAGTTATCGACTTATATTCTTTATCTCTTATATACTAAATCAGGTTATTATCCTCTATTTGTTGATGTGTCTAGAAGAAGATAAACGAAGTAATAAATTTACAGAACTTGTAAATCTATAAATTATGATTAGAATGATAAATTTATGAATCCATATTACAATTATAAACAGAATATCATAATATAATCTCTTATTTTATTTTAAGTCATCTTATATGATCAATAATATATTCTGATTATTAAAAATTAAATTAAAAATAATAATTTACAGTTTGAATTTCTTCATTTATTGAAGAATTCTCATGGTAATTTTTTTCGGAATAATTAATATATGGATGGTTATCACGATAATATTTCTCAGTTCTTTGTTTCTTATGTTCAAGTAATTAAAATTATGATTTATTCTAAGAATTATACTGTTTTTTAATATAAATTGAAGGGCGGATAAGTCAAAACATAAGTGGTCTTATGAATCCTTGTTTTAAGTAAATTCTATTTCTTTAAATGTTCTCAAATTAATAATAAATTATAAATTATAAGAAATAATAGATTGGCACCGGGCTGAATTCAATCCTTATATCATAATTGATAAGCAGCAAGTCTACAAATGTAAAAATGAGATGAATTCATATCATAGTAAAATTGCTTAGGAAGCAAAGTCATACACTTACACTACGATTGTTATGAATTGGAAGCAAATATCTACATGTTCTCAAGAAAAAGTTCCATTTGACTGAAGATTATTTGTTGAACGCTATATCTGATCTGCGTAAACAAGTTCAAAAGTTAGCCAGCAAAACAAATTTTCTTTTTTACTTTATTAATATTTCTAATAAAACTTTGATTAGCAATGATTCCGTTAATGACCGATATAGATGATGTGACAAGGTTATTATTAAACACAAAATTCTTTTATGGATTCAACTCTTCCGGTCCGAGAAGTAATATATATCGGAACTAAACTTATATATAAACTTGTATACATTTTGTGACTCCTGAAGAGTGAAGAGGTACATATATACCGCCTACCACTATTTGCCAGGTGGACTTTGATTGTTTGCTTATGGATACACGGGCTTTGCTTATGGACACATGGGCCAACCTAGTCCTTCACTTCACAAGGCTGATTTTGCCTCCATGCTTTGCCCTTTCGCAAGATGCACTCACTTTTTTCAGTGCTTTTATTTGCTTCTCTGTTTGCCTTTGTTTCTCCTTTTTTAGTTGCCTAGTCCTCTCTAGTGCAGTGATGTTTCTTGCTCCCCCCTCGTATCACTCATGCACCTTTGCTTAATTATTTCTCTTTGTTGTGTCTTGGATTTTCTCTCTACTAATGCATGTTTGTGATTTCAAGGATCGATCAAGTATGTCTCATCTTCTTCTCTCATCTTACTCATATGGATTCTTTTCTTTCTTGCCTGATACTCATTATGCGGTTTAGACTTCTGTGCTTATTTATGTACCTACACTTTTGCTTGCACTTTATTTTCACATTTCCATTTTTGTTCTTTTGTTCTTTCTACACTCACACTACTTATGAGTGACACTTTAGGGGAGCCAACCGAGTTTGCCTTGGCACTCATGAGTTTTTGAGCAGAAACTTGATATGAGAGGTACTAACAATTGGTCAGCTACTTTGCCACTAATGACGTCACTAGTGTTTTCATGGAGGTTTACTATGGCCGCCTTCTGCTTCCCTTAGTTGTTTAGCATTTCAGGACTCCAACGTCCATAGTGCTGGTTGTGATATAGCTCTATATCTTGTCCTCCTATGCTTCACTCTCATTACCCTTTAACACTTTGACCCGTTTCTACAGCCACATCATCCAAGAACTCTTGTTTTGCTCCACCTCTCCATTCCTAGCTAATTGCCTCCCTAGTATTTTCCCCTTTGCTGTTTGACTGCTTCTTGCTTTGCCCTCTTGTGTCTACATTGTTCCTACTTGACTCTTGCACACGTTCTGCATCTTTGTTCATGCACTGCTTATTGGCAGGCTCTTACATCAGATTTCCTATTCCTTGCTATCATTTACGTAGATGCTCCTGATTTCATGTTCTTTACTAGTCCGTACGCCATTGGTTATTCTCAATTATGCCTTTGCATAATTGCTTCCCATCTTTTGGTTTTCATACGCGGTTGCCTACTTTACTATTATGCTTTTGCTGTAGGTTACATTTGATGCATTCTACCTTACGGATTTCACATCACTCTAATAGTGTGATTCATGTACATATTGCTTTTCAATCATTTGCACTTCATGAGTTCTGGATAACTCGTTCCCAAAACTCATGAAGTGTATATATCCAATAAACAATATGTACTTGAATCACAATACTAGAGTAGTATTAAAGCTTTAATGTAAAATGCATCAAAAGTAACTTGCAGCAAAGCCATAATTGCAACAAAAAGAGAATACCGGATTACCAATCGATAGTAAAGAACGTGAAATTGAGAGCAGCAATGCACACATTAGCAAGGAATTGAAAGCTTGATGTAAGAGTCTGCTAATAAAGAAAGTGAAATCAAGAGCAACATTGCAACAATAGCAAGAGGAATAGGAAACGTGCTATAAGAGCCTACAAGGATGCACTGCGTAGATGAAGATGAAGAACATGGGTTGGAGTTGGGTAGGAACATTGTAAACACAAGAGGTCAAGGTAGGAAGCAATCAAAGATCAAAGGGAAAATAATAGGGAGTGAAATAGTAGTGGAATGGAGGAGTGGAACAAAACAAGAATGCTCAAAGGATGTGGCTGCAGAAACGGGTCGAAATGTAAGAGGGTAACTAGAGCAAAGCATAAGAGTACAAGATATATCACATCCAACGCTATGGAAAATGGAGTCCAAAGACACTAAACAATTGAAGGAAGCAGAAGGTATACATAATAAACCTCCACGTTAACACCAATGACTTCATTAGTGCCTCACGTAGTGCCAAAGTAGTTGAGCAATTGTTAGTGCTCCTCGTTCCAAGTTTTTGCTCAAAAATCATGAGTGCCAAGGCAAACTTGGTTGCTTCCAATAGTGCTACTCAAAATAATAAACAACCATCTTTCAACAATGTCACATAAAATAATAAACTGCCTGTGGAAGGTTACAAAAATGAACAAATGGAGCTTAAGGTCTCCCAAAAGAGTAGAAATTGGACAAACTCCAAATGTAGCCATAAACAAAATAGTGAACAAGAAAAGGAAGAAAATAATATCAAAAGCAAGAAAGTATGAGTGATTGAGACATCCATAGAAAATGCCTGCAAGGACAATGTCTATTAGTGTTAGCAGTAAGTAAAACCAAAGAGCAAACCACAAAGAACCAAGGAGGAGTTAGTAGGAAAACAAAGGAATAAGCAAAGTAGGTTGAGTGTCAAACGGAGAGCTAGAGAGCAGAGAATAAGGCAAAACGGACAGGTACACAAAGGTGGAACTACCAAGGGAGAACATATTATGACCTAAGCAAGAATGATGACCTAAATGAGCAAAAAGCAAAGGAGAAGGAGAGAGTTTCAGAGGGAAGGATGGCCTTAGGTGCTTAGAAAGGCCTCGGGAATTGTGAAGGAAGTGAGAGCTATAGGGTAAGATGGTGGCACATGTCAATTTTTCAACAAAAGGGGTAGTAAGTTAGTGTGAGCAGTTGAAAGGCTCAAAATAGAGATGTTATGGAGACTAGCTCCAGGAGGCATGCACTACAATAGAACTTGTCTAAACTAATACTGCTAGGACCGGGGGTTGAGTATTAGTTTATAAAGGTTATTACATTAGACAAGGTGACCCATATGATTAAATTAATTGATTTTTTTGCTCAGAGGGATAATTTTGCAACTCAAGACCACTCTAGAATCAGTCTAAACCCATCCCAACAACACACCACAAACACACTACAACCACACCATCACCACCATGCCTCGTCGTGGAGCACAACACACCACAATGTTGGATAAAGTCGGCATTGCTCTCTATGAGCACAAACAAAAGAACCCTACCCCCACACAAAATCAACTCAAGTCATGGCTTGAAACTAAGTACAATGTCAAGGTCAACCAAGCTACAATCTTGACCACATTTGTAACAGTATGGAGTTTAGCGACGTAGTTAGTAAGGCTAACAAAGTAGATAATAAGCCAAATTAGCATGGAATATTCCAAAAGCATCTAGGAAGCTTCTTAGGAAGCTTCTTGACTAGTTAACTTGCACTCCAAGCAAGTAGCTTCTAGAAACTTCTAACTAGCTTAACTTGCACGCCAAGTAGGCGGATTCTAGAAGGAAGATTCTTGAGAAGCTTCCTAGTTAACTTGGCTTGCACTATAAGAAAGCGGCTCAAGGAAGCTTCTTGAGAAGCTTCTCAAGAGCCTTGTATGCTACCTATAAATACCAGAGCCGAAGCTCATGCTAGGCATTCAGAGTTTTCCCTCATTCAAGTGTCCCAATGTGAGTTTCCATTCTCCAATTTCTCTCCATGGTCTTGGTCTTTTACATTGGTATCAGAGCAGGAATGGGATAGATGGAATCTATGGACCACCAAATCCAGTTCCGCCAAACCATTGGGATTTTCATGTCCAGATATTACCCAAGCATCGTTTCACACAATTCATCACCTCGCGCTTTGGGCAAGATTTTCTAGATATGATCATTGTGTCTGAGGAACCCTTGATACTTCCGGTTGTAACTTATGGAGAACGGTGGACGTGTTGCATCTATGTGTTAATCAATTAGATAAAGTGGGAGTAGTGGGATAGAGTAATAGCTATGGCGGCAATACCGGATGTCATCCTTGCGATGTAGCAACAAATCGAGCACCTGACTTGATTGCTGGATGAACGAGATCAGCAACAACGAGAACATATAGAGAGTCTAATACTCCAAGGACAAGAGAAGAGAGAAAACAAAAATTACACACTCAACATTTGGTGCCCCCAAGGAGCACCTTCTCTTTATTATATAGACAAAGAGGATCTCCTCCAAGGAAGCTCCACCATAGGATTAGGCACATAGATAGGTGACATCCTAGCAAGCTCTACCCTTGGATTACTTACTTGAATGGGTGACATGTCGGTCTAGGTCTTCCTATCTGGTTGGTCAAAAAAGCTTTGACCAGAGGGAATCTTTTAGGGAATCTTCTTGTAGGAGTCTCAGAATCATGTAAGGTACCATTGGAAAGCTCTCAACAAGAAAAACCAAGGGGAGGGAAGGCCAACCTTTCCTTTGATTGGGGGGGGGGAATTTGTATTTTTTGAGACCTAATTCATCCTTTTAGGCCTTCGAAATTACCTTCAAAGATTTCAGGCATATTTCGGTTCCTACTCTATTAGTAGAAGTCCCCTTTTGGTGATACCTATTTCTGATCTGTTGAGTCCATCATGTGTAACATCCTTCCAGATATCACCAAAATAATTCTCACCTTTAAATCATATGTCTAGCTATTGGTTCTAAGGTCCTCAAGTCTATTTCGGTTTTTGCTCTATTAGAAGAAGTACTCTTTTGGTGATACTTCTATGTGATCTATTTTGACCATCATGTATAACATCATTCTAGATATTACCAAACCAAATTTCACATCTAGATCATATGGCTAGCTCTTGGTATTACAGACCTCTCTCCTTTTAAGTTGTAATGTCCTTGTTGTGCAATTGTTGCTCAAATGCTTGCACCAACACCGGTGCATGTGTCAAATTGGTAGCGGGCTCCCATGTTGCTTCATAAAGGAGGTAACTTTTCCACTGTACTAGATAGTCCACCCACGGATGGCGAGTACCATGGATGGCGAGTACCATGGATGGCGAGTACCACACATGCATTTTTGGAGAATACGCTCCACTCCATATTCCTCTGTGCCATCAATGAGTGTTGGACAAGGTCAAATGTCTTATGTGGAATGACCCTAGCCTGATCGGGGAGCATATCTGCATAGTAGGGAAACATGGAACACTAGATAGATCTTCATGTGTGGTGGTAGCTCAAGGTGATAGGGCACAGCGCCGACGTGACAAAGAATCAAGAAAGGCCCAATAAAATGAGGTATGAGCTTACGAGGTCCAAGTAATATGAGGTTGGTTGTTGATAGCTACACTTGATCCCCAACATTGAACTCTATGTGCCTACAATGTGCATCAACATACTGCTTTTGTTGATTTTGTGCAATCTGTAATCTGTGCTTGGCGCTCTCCACACCGTGTTGGATTCTAGAAATAAATATGTTGACAACATTGACCTTGGTAGCCACTAGACGGATCTTCATCAAGCTAGAAGGTGTGAAGGGATGCTCACCATACATGAGGAAGAATGGAGTGACCTGGGTGGATGCATACACTGAATTGTTGTAAGCAAATTCCACCAACAGGAGTAGGGTGTCCCACCTCTCTTGCTCTTCTAAGGTGAAGCTGCGTAACATGTCTTCAATCATGCAATTAGCCCACTTTGTTTGGCCATTTGTTTGTGGGTGGTAAGCTGTGGACATGGCCAACTTGGTTTTGAAGAAAGGAAAGAGTGTTCGCCAAAACAAACTGGTGAATTGAGTGCCTCTATCGGTGATAAGTACTCTAGACAAGCCATGGTGAGAGAAGACTGCATCTAAGTATAATTAAGCTAGTTGTGGAGCGGTCACATCCTTGGTGGTAGGCATACATGAATCATTTTGCTGAGCCAATCCACAAAGACCATGATGGAGTCAAACCCTAAGGTGGTCTTGGGTAATTCATAGACGAGATCCATACTCACTTGTTCCCAACGTTGGGTAGGCGTGGGGAGAGGTTGAAGGAACCCTACAGGACCTTGATTAGAAGCTTTGTTCTGTTGACAAAGTAGGCAGCTGCGCACGAGTCCATCACGTTGTTGCTCATCTTGAGCCAATAGTAATGGCGCTGGACTGCATCCAAGGTCTTGTCCACTCCGACATGACCTACAATGGCCAAATCATGACATTTCGCTAGAATGGTGGTGTGTAATTCTGTGACATTTGGGATCCATAATTTTCCATCACAAAAGGTGAGTCCTTTGGTGCTTGTGACGTCTTTGGATGATTGCGCTTCTACAGTCTGCGGATCAGTTTTTGTAGCAGCCAGAATCTTTGGCCAGAATTTAGGGTTAATCTTAACCTCTGTCACCAAGTTGCTTGCCATTGACATGCGAGTGAATGCATCAGCAAGTTGATTCTTTACCTTCCACGTAGGTGATTGACATGTTGAAGCGTTGTTGCTACTCTGCCCACCAAATCTGGCAATGAGATAGATCCTTCTACGTCTCGAGGTAGACTAGAGGTTTGTGGTCTGTCTTTACTACAAATGCCTTCTTGCCTCGATAGTGCTTCTCAATGCTTGGTTGCCAAAACAATGGCTATCTTTTCTTGTTCTATGGTGTGGTAGTTACGCTCTGCTGGTAACAACTTTTGAGAGAAATATGCAATTGGATGCCATCCGTCATGCCACTCTTGTTGTAGGATTGCTCCTATTGCTACGCCTGATGCATTTGTAGCCAACTTGATTGGTCATTTTGGGTCATACCACTTCAAGATTGATGCATGTAGCAAGGTGGCTTTCAATATTTGAAAGGCCAACTCTTGTGTGGTTCCCCATGTCCACTTCTTCTCCTTACCAAGTAGTGTCATTAAAGGCTGTGCAACCTTGGAGAAGTCATTGACAAATCTACGATAGAATCCTGTCAACCCCAAGAAGCTCTTGAGTTGAGTCTGATCTCTAGGGGCATGCAATTTTTGAATGACCTCTATTTTAACTATCAATACTTGAATTCCCTCTGCACTTACTCTATGCCCCAAGTAGTCTACTTCAGACTTGCCAAACTCCCACTTTGAGATTTTGGCATACAATTGATTCTATCTTAGAATCTGGAGGACCTCTCATAGATGTTGTTTGTGTTTTGTCATCATGCTACTATATAATAAGATATCTTCCAAGAAGACAATAATAGACTTATCCAAGTATGGACAAAATATGTCATTCATTAGACTCATGAAAGTGGTAGGTGCATTGGTGAGACCAAAAGGCATCACAAGATACTCAAAGTGGCCATACCTGGTTTGAAAGGCATTTTTGTACACATCCTCTTCTACAATTTGGATTTGATTGTAATTGCTCTGCAAGTCCAATTTGGTGAAGTATCTTGCTCCATGGAGTTGATCAAATAGGTCAGCCATGCAAGGTAAGGGGTATTTGTTCTTCATTGTTTGCTAATTGAGACCTCGATAGTCAGTGCACATGTGTATTGTACCATCCTTCTTCTTCACAAACAAGATAGTAGCCCCATATGGTGATACGTTAGGTTGGATGAACCCCTTCTGCAACATATCCTCAATTTGAGTCTTACACTCCTCCAACTCATGAGGTGATAGGCGATATGGGGCCTTACAAGGAGGTGTCTTCTCTGGGAGTGTCTCAATTTTATGATCTACTCTCCTTTTTGCTGGTAATCCTGAGGGTAGATCATTGGGAAAGACATCTTGAAATTCATCCACCGCAGTCTTCAATTTCTCAAGAACTTGTCTATCAAGTTATGCACTCTGGACTTCTCTTATTAGACCCATGAAACATCTATTGGTCTTACAAATAGTTGTTGTCCCTATGACATATAGAGGCCAATCTTGCTTGGGTGATTTTTCTTTAACCCCAATGATTGACCATTGGGGGGTTCTCACTACTTTCTTCCTCCAATCTACCATAGGGTTGTAATGCTCCATCCATGGCATGCCTAAGATTGCATCATAACGAGCTAATTGTATCACTTGCCACTCAATTACTTCTTGATATTCTCCTACAGAGAGTGTTACCCATCTAGGTAATGATTCAATCCTCTCTATTTGCCCATAGGCAACTCTACTTCTTCACTCCTATCTCTCTCTAGATCCATTCCCAATCTTATTGCAATAGAGCAAGATAAGAAATTTTTTGTTGCTCCTAGATTGATTAATACTCTCACTTGATTGCCTTCTATGACTCCATTCACACCAATCAATTGTGAGGTTGCCTTTTGGGATCTTTGCGCATTAGTCTTCTTCCTTCCCTCGCTTCTCTTCTTCCTTATTGAACCAGTAAAGCAGCAAGGTATATTTGCTGGTGATCTTTGTTTTCCAAAGTGATTCCACCTCCTCCTCTTCATGTTGTTCAATGCGCCTCTCCATGTTGTTCAAAGATTGCCTATACGAAGGCCGAGGGCCTCTAGGGAAATGAGTCCGACAGTTGGTAGATATGTGCCCAATACGGCCACAATTGTAACAACAGCATTGTATTCCTTGAGTTCCTTCTCCTTGTGGGACTCCATCTCTTTGTTCTTCTACCCGTCCACGCTCTCCTTGAAGCGGTCGTGCTCCTTGATCTCAAAATCAGAGGTTGCCCAATTCCATCGATACTGGTCCACCCATGTATGACATTTTTGCCCAATAATGTTGAGGTGGAACTACTCCTTCACCTCCACCCAATGCTCTTGCTATTCTCTATGCACAAGCAATGGCTTCAAATACCGTGCGAGGATTTTGCACCATGACTTCTTGGCAAATCCACTCCTTTAACCCTTGTTTGAAATTGTCAAGAGCCTTTGTTGGACTCATGTCGGTTATTGCAACTTGTAGATCCAAAAATGCCTCCACATACTCTTGTACGATTTTCTTTTATCTCAATCCCCATAGTCAGGTTCAAACCATTTGCAAAAAATCCACCGATTGGAAATTCTTCAATAATCCTTCTTGCTTTACTATCCACGTGACTAAACTTCTCTCTACCAACATGGATCATTCCCAAGCATCATACTATGTGAGGGCTTTATCGGTCAAGTACCCACATGCAAACACACCTGTAACATGCTCAATGATCTCTATTGAGAACAATCAAAAATATTGATTCATTCTTGAGATCCAATTTTCCACTACTCCCATCGTATGTTACCCCTTGTAAGGCTCAATGTTGCGTGTCTTCTTCATCCGGAGTAACAATGTGGCTTCATCATTGATAAGGTTTGTAGGCACAGGTGCTTCTCCAAGTAATTTAGTCATAGGTACTGGGTTTTGAGATGGCTCTTCTTCTTGCATGGCTTGATCATTCCTGAGGATTTGCACTTGACTTTGTAATGTCCCCATAGTCATCTTAATCTCTCAAAATTCATTCAACATCCCTTGCATTCCTTGCACCAACTCTTGCAATTGTAGATCCATGGTTCGTGCAACACTCAATTGCTAATGTCTACTTCAATATAGAGTCAATATGATCACTCTGGAAGGCACAAAAACTATCGGAACTACCATTGGGACCTTAGAAGCTATCACTAGTTGATAATACTCCTCGCCAAAATTCTTACCATAAAATCTCTAAACATCACTTTTGGTCTCACTACATAATAGATTTCTACTTGAGTGTTGAAAGGGAGAGGATTTGGGACATTCACATCCATATTATCATAATAGGATGGAAATTGTCAAATCCTACTCTATATCATATATCACCACAAGTAGAATCACCGGGTTTGGTGAGTTCATCACCCTATCCATGAATTCTATGCCAAAGTGATAAACTAGCTATACCCTCATTTGCTCACGCTAGATGTACATAACCTTGATGTGGAATGGATTTGGGAATGGAAAGCTAGGTGCGTGAAATTGTCCTCTCGGTGCATCCATCTCGTCCGCTCTCTTAAGTCCTTCCTAAGTCTAGCAATTAATCTATGTTCCCCACCTCAAATAACTCAGTTTCAATGTTTCATGCTCTTCCAAGAGGGGTGATCCACTCTCTTGGACTAAGACACTTGCTCTGATACCATTGTGATACTCCGAGGACAAGAGAAGAGAGAAAACACAAATTACACACTTAACATTTGGTGCCCCAAAGGAACACCTTCTCTTTATTATATAGATAAAGAAGATCTCCAAGGAAGCTCCACCATAGGATTAAGCACACAGATAGGTGACATCCCAACAAGCTCCACCCTTGGATTACTTACTTGGATAGGTGACATGTTGGTCTAGGTCCTATTTGGTTGGTCAAACAAGCTTTGATTGGAGGGAATCTTTTAGGGAATCTTCTTGTAGAAGTCTCAAAATCACGGAAGGTACCATTGGAAAGCTCTTGATGAGATAAACCAAGGGGAGGGAAGGCTAACCTCTCCTCTAATTGGGGGAGGGGGTCTGCATACTTTTTAAGGCCTAATTCGTCCGTTTAGGCCTCCAAAATTACCTTCAAAGATTTCAAGCATATTTCGGTTCATACTCTATTAGTAGAAGTCCCCTTTTGGTAATACCTCTTTCTGATCTATTTAGTCCATCATGTGTAACATCCTTCCAGATGTAACCAAAATAATTCTCACCTTTAAATCACATATCTAGCTATTGGTTCTAAGGTTCTCAAATCTATTTTGGTTTCTGCTCTATTAGTAGAAGTACTCTTTTGATGATACTTCTATCTGATCTATTTTGACCATCATGTATAATATCATTCTATATGTTACCAAACCAAATTTCACGTCTAGATCATATGGCTAGCTCTTGGTATTAAAGAGAGAGCGCCAATTCAAGATGGAGAAGATCACATTCAATTTCCAAAACCCAAAGTGTTTGAAGGCAAGAATCTCTTAGCATAGTGAAGAATTTTGTGTTTGACTGCAAACTTTACTTTGAAGCCACCAATCTTCAAGATGAACGGAAAAAGATTTTCTTGGCTTCTAGCCAATTAGATGGTGTGACAAAACTTTGGTGGCAATTTTGAATAGAGCGAGCTGAACAACAGATTGTTGCACCAATTTTGACATGAGTAGAGTTCAAGGATGCAATATTGGGTCGCTTTCAAACTATAAATGCCACCTGTGCCGCAGAGATAAATTGGCGGAGTTGAAGCAAGTTGGCTTAATAAGGAGCTACATCACACAATTTTAGAATATCATCGTGCAAATTCCAGATACACAAGAAGGTGAAGTTCTGGATTGATTTGTGCGGGGATTGAAGTTGCAAACTAAATTGGAGGTGACCATGCGGGAACCACAAAATGTAGAAGAAGCCATGCAATTGGCTAAGTGCTTTGATTCCTTGGTTGCAACAACTTGGTCTCACCCTTGACCTACACAAGGCCTACCAATACACTATGCACGGGTGGAAGAACCAACACCAATGGATATTGATGCTATCCAACGGAGACCACTTGGTACAGCGGATAAAGAAAGATTGCAACAAAATGGAGGTTTTTTTTTTATTGTCGCCAAGTAGGACATTGCATTGCTGAATGCACACTTAGGAATGGGCGACCTCAACAAGTTGCCCAAATGGAGATTGTGGAACATAATGATCAGGGAAACAAGGAATCACAGTAGGAGATTTCAAGCCACCTACTAGGAGCTTGATTAGTTCCAATGGGATTGAAGGCTTGACTTATGCAAGTTTGCTTCACTTGCAAGGTACAATATCTAATCGGAGTTGTAGGATTTTGGTTGATTCTAGAAGTTCAAAGAATTGCATGTCTATGCAAGTAGCAAAGGAATTGGGTATTCCTATCAAGCCAATATTTGGAAGTAGTTTGATGATGGCAGATGGTAGAAAGGGTTCTGCATTCCGCATCTCACATCCTGTTACTTTCAAGATTGGGAAGGAGTATTTGGAGTGTATGAGGTTTGTAGTAGCATCTCTACACTATGATATCATTCTGGATCTACCTTGGCTTGAACATCATAAGGTTCAATTTGATTGGACCTGACGACAAATTCAAGTACAAAACCAAGGTAGGAATTTCTGATTAGGTTGTTTGGCACCTCTGAGTAAGACACCTAAGAATAGTCAATCCCAAGATGGGAAGTTTCTCAAGAAGGTAGCCATAGAGCAAATCTGGAAGGAAGATGAGTCCCAAGATGGGAAGTTTGCTAGGAATGCAACCATGGAGCAAGCTTGGAAGAGAGATGAGTCAGTGGAAGGGAAGTTTGTTAGTAAAGCAACCATAGAGGAGAAGAGGAAGATAAGTCTGTATTTGCGGTGTGGATCAAGTCGATTGCACAAGAACAATCTGAGGAGGACCAAGAGCCTCATCAAGCAATGGTTGATTGGATAGTTCAAGAGTTTGCTAACGTGTTTCCGGATGATCTACCAAAGGGATTACCCTCTGATCGAGGTATGCCCTTCAAGATTGAGTTATTGCTAAGGAGTACTCCAGTGAGTAGACCGATCTATCGACTCTCACCAAAGGAGTTGGAGGAGTTGCAAACAACACTTATAGAGTTGTTGGAGAAGGATTTCATACGACATAGTACCTCTCATTGGGGAGCACCGGTACTATTTGTTCCAAAGAAGGATGTAGTACTTCATTTCTATATTGATTACCGTGTGCTCAATAAGCAAACTATGAAGAATGCATATCCCTTGCCTTGGATTGATGACCTACTTGATCAACTAAGTGGAGCATGCTACTTT
This sequence comes from Lunularia cruciata, assembly GCA_948567375.1. Classification (NCBI taxonomy): domain Eukaryota; kingdom Viridiplantae; phylum Streptophyta; class Marchantiopsida; order Lunulariales; family Lunulariaceae; genus Lunularia; species Lunularia cruciata. The sequence continues at coordinate 16,372,395 of OX419757.1, read as the reverse complement.
TCCAAGCTAGATCTTCATAGCGGCTATTGGCAAATTCCTATTGACAGAGAGGATGTGCAAAAGATTGCTTTTTGCACAAGGTATGGGCATTTCAAGTGGAGAGTTCTATCGTTTGGAGTCACTAATGCTCCAAAAGTCTTCATGGATCAGATGCATCAGGTGTTGGAGGGACTATTGGATCGGTCCGTAGTGGTGTTCTTGGACAATATCTTAGTCTATAGAAAGACAGAGGCAGAACACGTGAATCATGTACGAGAAGTCCTAAGATGACTATGACAATAGAAATTTTATTGTAAGAAGTTGAAGTGTACCTTTTGGCAAAAGGAGGTTACCTTCAGAGGGGATCAAGATCTCATCAGAGGAGATCAAGATAGAAGAAGAGAAGATCAAGGCCATTATTGATTGGCCTACTCCAAAGGATGCTACAAAAGTATGAGCATTCAATGGATTGGCCAGTTTTTACCAATGGTTCATCCACTATTATGCTCATGTGGCTACACCATTGATTGACCTCTTGGGAAAGAACTCTAATTTCTAATGTACCACCAAGCATGAAGAAGCATTCCAGAAGTTAAAGCATATGGTGTCTTTAGGACCCATTCTTCAACCATATGATCCTCAACTACCTTGTGTGGTTGATTTTGATGCTTCTAACTTTGCAAGTGGAGTTGTGCTGCAACAAGAATTCCCAAATGGACTACATCCCATTGCCTTTGTGTCTTGCCGACTAAATACAGCTGAACAAAATTACTCTGCTCAAGATCGGGAACAACTTGCAATGGTATATGCCACCAAGGTATAGAGGCATTACCTCTTGGGGAAGCAAGTGGTCATGCAACTGATCACAAGCCATTGTTGCAGACCTTACACTTGGAACACATAAAGAGTCGACATCATCAATGGGAAGAGCAACTCCAATTGTTTGACATCAAACTTGAGTACAAACCAGGTTGGTTCCATGGCATCACGACGACCTGATTTGAAGTCTCCTCCTCTCATCACGGTGGCAATTATAACGGTGTCAATTGACCCTAAGGTCCATAATGAGTTTTGGTCAGTTTCACAACAAGATCCCTTCTTCCAAATGGTACATGGTTGTCTGACAACAAGGGACAAGGAGTACAACACCTTCTCCTTCAAGGAAGGCCTTCTATTCCATGTGGACCAAATCTATGTTCCAGCCAAAGGTGATCTTTGACTTGTGCGCTTTTAGGAAGCCCATGATTTACCAATAGCTGGTCACATGGGGGTAGACAAGACCTTGGGTACCCTCCAACACCAATGGTGGTGGCCCAACATGACGTGAGATGTTCGAGAGTTTGTTCGATCATGTAAGAGTTGTTAACAAGGCCAATAACCAGAAGTAGAGTGGAATCCTTCATCCACTTCCCATTCCAACTACTCATTGGGAACATGTGAGCTTAGATCTCAGCACCTCTTTGCCTAGGACACAACAAGGTCACACAACAATTGTGGTGTTTGTGGATAAGCTTAGTAAGCAAATCCATTTGGCACCAATGGTTGATACTGTGGATGCTCTAACCTTGGAGCGTAACTCTACTTCAATAATGTATTCAAACATCATGGGATTCCACATGTACTCATCTCCGACCGTGATCCTCGCTTCACCGGAAAGTTTTGGCAAGCCCTCTTCCAAAAACTTGGCACCAAGCTTGCTTTGTTCACAACCTATCATCCTCAAACGGATGGACAAACTGAACATGAAAATTGGACTTTGGAATTTATCCTTTGTGCCTTTGTCAACATTCACCATACAAATTGGGATGAATGTCTTGCAGATGAGGAGTGTGCATACAACAATTCTAAACAGGAAAGCACCGGATTCTCTCCTTTCTTTCTCAATTTTAGTCAAGATCCGCTTGTCCTAGATTCTCTTCTTGCTCCTCCTCCGTCTCAAGTCTCTCATACTTCAACCTTCTTGACCACCATATCTGAATCTCTCCAACAAGCTAAATCTCACTTCCTTGTTGCTTGGAATCGTCAAAAACAATATGCGAACCACCATCGTCGTGATCTCACTTTTGAATTTGATGATAAAGTTATGCTATCCTCTAGTAATTTATCCTTCCTACTTGATACCCAAGTTCGTAAACTTGGGCCCTAATTGGATAAGACCTTTTGATATCACCCAAATTGTCTCTCCTATTGCTTGTCGATTTGCCCTGCCTTGTCATATGCGCATCTATCTTGTCTTTCATGTTTCCAAGTTGAAACCCTTTGTTCCTAACCCCTCTTCCTTCTCCTCTTCAGTCCAACCGCCTCCTCCCCCTATCCCTATCAATGATCATGAGGAGTACAAAGTTGATTGTATCCTTGCACATTGCCACATCCAACGAGGACACCGCCAACATACAAAGTACAAGGTCCTTTGGAAAGGGTACCCCTTCATGATACCACATGGGAAACTCTTTCTCACCTCCACAATGCACAGACAACCATCCAAGAGTTTAAAGCTTCAATGGCAACGAGGACGTCACCAACTAGCGGTGGGAGAATATGTAACAATATGGAGTTTAGCGACGTAGTTAGTAAGGCTAACAAAGTAGAGAATAAGCCAAATTAGCCTAGAATATTCCAAAAGCATCTAGGAAACTTCTTGGGAAGCTTCTTGACTAGTTAACTTGCGCTCCAAGCAAGTAGCTTCTAGAAGCTTCTAACTAGCTTAGCTTGCACGCCAAGTAGGCGGCTTCTAGAAGAAGCTTCTTGAGAAGCTTCCTAGTTAACTTGGCTTGCACTCTAAGAAAGCGGTTCAAGGAAGTGTAATACTCCGAGGACAAGAGAAGAGAGAAAACACAAATTGCACACTCAAACATTCGATGCACCAAGGGAGCACCTTCTCTTTATTATATAGACAAAGAGGATTTCCTCCATGGAAGCTCCACCATAGGATTAGGGACATAGATAGGTGACATGTTAGCAAGCTCCACCCTTGGATTACTTACTTGGATGGGTGACCTGTCTGGTCTAGGTCCTATCTGGTTGGTCAAACAAGCTTTGACCGGAGGGAATCTTTTAGGGAATCTTCCTGTAGGAATCTCAGAATCACGTAAGGTACCGTTGGAAAGCTCTAGACGAGACAAAGCAGGGGGAGGGAAGGCCAGCCTTTCCACCATTTGGGGGGGGGGGGATTCCGCACATTTTTGAGGCCTAATTCATCCGTTAGGCCTCCGAAATTGCCTTCAAAGATTTCAGGCATATTTCGGTTCCTACTCTATTAGTAGAAACCCCCTTTTGGTGATACCTTTTTCTGATCTGTTTAGTCCATCATGTGTAACATCCTTCCAGATGTTACCAAACCAATTCTCACCTTTAAATCATATGTCTAGCTATTGGTTCTAAAGTTCTCAAGTCTATTTCGGTTTCTGCCCTATTTGTAGAAGTACTCTTTTGGTGATACTTCTATCTTATCTATTTTGACCATCATGTATAAAATCATTCTAGATGTTACATGCAAGATGGTCCAGAAGGGCATTGAGGATTATTTCAACGCAATTAGACAATATTTTCCAGCTGCAATTCCAATTTTTTTTATTTTTTATTTTGTGTATATTAGTTTACAATACTTGTTGGACCGATAAAAAGTATTGAATATCAACCAATAGAGGGTTATTAGTTCAAGTATGGGGACATACTCCGGACCGGTGTCAAGTATTTGTATATGGAGGTTATTAGTTTAGACGGTATCACTTTAGACAGGTTCTACTATATAACTCAATAGACTAGATAGACTATACCGTTGCATATCATAGTAGTTATGCTACTTATTATTCTACTTGTATCATCAATATATCCTGATCAACAGGAGAGAACAGATATTTGTAAGTAATGTAAGGAGTGTAATAAACAAACTGTAATTGAAAACCTACCAATCAAAAGTAAACCATTAATGGTGGAATTGAAAATGACATAGTGTTCAGAACACTCAAAAGGGACCCATGAAGCAAAACAATGTACGTGAGTTGGGGCGAAGGGGGAAGAGAGTGAATAGTCAAAGGTCGGTGAATGAGCGACGCCGTCGAACATGAGACATGTATATATCTGTACGAGAACAAAAGCGGTTCTGACCCGTGACTAAATAAAAAGTCAAGAATAAGTCGTGATCGAGGGTATGGTAAACAAGCCTCCAGTAAAATAAAAGAAATAAAAATAAAAGTCCAAACAATCACCCATATAATTACTTTAGAATGATCCTCACGTATTATGAGAAAGATTCATAGAGATCAATTAGATGAGCCTTTTCTTCAATTCAAATATATTTTCGACTTCAGACTATTTACGGAGAATCGATAACACGTTTATTTATTTATAGTAAAGAGAGTACTTTGAAGATTTCAATGAATCTAGAGGAAAATATGAATTACGGCGAAAGGCATGGGAACCGTCGGATCAAGTAGGAGGGCTTTCGTTTCGTGCAAGCGTGCGTGGAGTAACAGGAAGCCGGCCTCATCGTCCTGCTAATCTGTAGCAGGCACTAAAATAAGAACAGGAATCCGGCGATGATGCCGAGAGGTTGAGGCAAATGAGGTGCGCGAGATTTTGTTTCGACGACGGGGGAGGAAAGGGGGAGAAAGGAGAAGAAGAGAAAGAGCACATCAAGTGGACGAGGACCAGCGAAGGATACCTTCAGACGAACGGACCGACCGAGACAGAATGTGCTGCTTATGCCTGTTTTGCACCATGAATGAATGAGCTTCTCCGTAGCGATGGCGGACTCCTTGTCCGCCCGCTTGCCACATTGGTCCCCGTACTCGTCCGACCCGGCCCTGGCTGCCCCTACCGTGCCCCTCGTTCCTGGTTCGTCTCGTTGCGTTTCATTTCATTTCATCAGACTTTTTCTCTTCAATTCTCTCTATGTGTGAAATCTGGTGGAATAAAGGGATAGATCTGAGGGAGAGAGAAGGGGTTAAAGCAAATGGTGAGATCGAGTGCTTTGGATTCAGATTTAAGACATGGAGTTCGGGAGCTGCGGGTGTAATTTGGACCCATCTGATTGTTTTGAAGATTTTTTCTTCCGGGAACGTACCCTACATGTGTGCATTATCTTGTAGCACCAGGGAAAGAGGGATCAGCCTATCGAGCTAGAGAATTGGTGGAGCGCTCGTAGGAGATATTCATGCGTTGATTCGTAATTGGAACTCATGCGTTCTGGAGAAGGTTTACCAGTGCGGGGTTTGGTTGGCCGCCAGCATCATCCGACCTTGAGAGATTGTGGCATCTTTCACATCCCGGTCTGAACGATCAATTAAGCTGTTCCCTGTTCCCCTTATGCTTTGGAGACGGTAACAGAGATTCTGTATTTTCGAACATTAGGATTTCTAGCGGCAAGAGAGTGTCAAGACTTTCAGATTGTGTTTGTTTCCTCACATTCTATCTTTAGATGCCGAGGGCTTGTTGTCTCGACGCTTCAATTTCCGCAGTTGGTGGTACTTTCCAGTCTTATCTCTCTGGAATTGATGCACGCGCCTGTCAGTTGGTGAAAGAAACGTCTGAAGCTGATTAAGGCAGTTTCCAAAATTCAACATGCCAACCGTCACTATAGTGATCCTGCGATCTAGAAAGAATTATGGCGCTTCTTTCGTTCTGCATACTTTGCTGACAATCTTGACAAACATGCTGTAATCAGTTCTCGTACCTTCGGTGTCGGAGATTGTTGGGTTATTTATTTTCTGTGTGCATTCTCTGCATTTCGTATCTCTTACCTGGGTGTGTCGGAGCGTTATTATCTGGCAATGGGATGAGGATTGATACTGTTAATGCTCTCAACGCACTCATCCGAATTAGTTTACTCTACACGCTTGTTATTTATACACAGTTCATAGTCCTGATCCCCTGTGTACATCACTGTCAGTATCGAAAGCGTTTGCAATCAATTTTTACGTCAAAATTTTGACAGTGTAGCTTAACACTTGCAGTCATACCAATTTCAACAATGCGGTGGACAAACCATAAGATCTTATGATCCAAGGCTGACTACTTTATTATCGACCATTACTGCTAGGCTAAGCACAAATCATTGGTCCATGTCTGAATTTACCTTCAGGGATAAGTAGTCTAGTGGGTAACTAGAGCTGAATTTGCATCGCAGATTCAGCTACAAATTCAATTCATCCCAGTTGCAATCACCAATGTGTTTGTACGTGTTGTTGCATAAGGAGACCTGTCGCTCCTGAGGTACGGAGATTCATGTCAGTAAGTTGCGAGCCCATTTTCCGCATTAGTGAATGGATTGGCAGTCGTGTACTACAGGCGAGGAGATTGCGCAGAATAAAGCAGATTACTTGCTTTATAGACGCCCTGAATCGTATCGACCTTCATCTTTGGAAGTCGGAATAATAGGTTTCGTTATAATGTTGGCTTCTTTAAATGTACAAATGGATTAATATAATACCGTAGGATTGTAGATAGAGCCTGCTTTCTACTTGCCCTGGGCCTCTCATCATAGTTTATTGTCCGTCAGAAAAGGGTTAGGTGCTTACTCAATTTTTCTTTCTTGCAGGGTGCAGGAATCGCAGTAACTCCCTGGAAGTAGAAAAATGGCTAACACCAGTTCCTGTGACTATTGTTACAAAAGCCTCGCAGCTACCACCAGCTTTTCTCCATCCCGATGAGGAAAACCCCTTGATTGTTGGATTTGATTGTGAGGGAGTCAATCTGGCCCGGTATGGCCGCCTCTGCATCATGCAGGTACTACCTATCTTTCAGTACGGAATATCTGTAACAAGTAGCAGGAAGTAGCCATTTGTAGTTGGAACTGGCTTCTTCGTCGTAGGCATTTGTAGGCTTTAGAAGGTACATATGCGTGAGGCTGCTCACTGAATCAGGTTCGATTTTCACTTCAAATCATTAAGCCTTACATTTCAAGTAATTCCACGATTGTCCAGCTGGCCTTCGAAGATGCGGTGTACCTTGTGGATGCAGTCGAGGGTGGATATGAGCTGATGCAGGCTTGCAAACCTGCTCTTGAGTCCATACACATCACAAAGGTGGTGCACGACTGCAAACGGGATAGTGAGGTTTGTGAACTGTGATCATGCATATTTAATTTAATTGCTTCCTAGGTATAGTCTAGTGAAGTCCAGGAGCCTCTTCTCTCTCCTAGTAAGTGCTCAAGAAACATCAGCTTAGGTATAGTTTAAAGGTTATCCTGTACGTATGCACACTGATAATGTCGTCCTGGATTGGGGTGGTAGAGATCATAAATACGAGCTAATGTCCGTAGATAATATGCGTTGGTTTTACAGGCATTGTTTTTCCAGTACGACATCAAGCTGCACAATGTCTTCGACACTCAGGCAAGTCTCCCCAGAATGTCGAATTGTCCTCTTGCTTTATGTCTTGAAACAATGAGCCTTTTCCATCATCTGAATATGTTGAGAATAGCCTTCGTACCGAACACTTAGAATACTCTGATGGATGGATGTATTTGCATAAAGTTGCTTCAGGAAGTTCCAAAGATCGGAAATTGGAATTGGAGACTTTTTATTCAGTAATGGGATTTTAGAAGGCATGCTGTTCTGGGGCATCTTTAACCCAAGAAAGCAAGCGGAGCTATGTGAAGCCCAAGCTGGCTTTAAGCTCAAATTTTGCAGCCTTCGTTTACCATAAATTTACTCGAAGAGTAATACATTCATAATTCTGTTACACTTCTGCTCTGAATGTAGATCGCGTATACCCTTTTAGAGGAGCAGGAGGGTAAAAAGTGGGTGCCTGATGATTACATCTCATTCGTGGATCTGCTCTCTGACGAACGTTATTGTGGTGCTGTTTCTTCCCAGTCTCAGTCCCGTGGGCCTTTCATTGCTGAGGCGACTGTTTAAACCAAGACACTGTAGGATGTCTATGTGAAGGCAGCCCTTGAGTTGGAACTTTTTCTTGAGTCATAAGACATGCGTAGCCGGCTGATGTTTGCGACCTCCATTTTGTGTTTGGCATTGCGCAAACATGCACTCAATCACGTTTGTGAAAAGTAGTCAATAAATGTTTAATTGTCTACTTACAGGTGTTGTGTATGATGAGAAAGAGGAAGTGCGAAGTCTTCTGAAGAAGGTGAGATTTTCTTTGACAATGTTCTATCACGGTCTTCACTCTGTTGCGGCCACCATCTCATATAGATAATTGATACACCCAATATCGTCGTGAGCTGGATATTGGATCTCTACCTAGCGGGGCTTCTCAGTTTCTTTCGTCTCGAGGAGATATAATTTCTCTGGACGCATGAAGCCAGTACGTATAAATATCAATGTATAAAAATAAATAAATAAATACATAGTTGGTTACATATCGCTTTATCCTACGTAGCCAAAATAGTGTTTAAGGGAAACATATTCAGCAACGAAATTGCGTAAGTGATCAGGCTTCATGGGGACTTGTAGAACTTGAAATAGCCGATTATGTTTTCGTCTAGCTCTAGTTTCGGAGATTCGATCACTGTCAGAATAGCATCAAGGAAGCCTGAAATTCAAAGTGGCAGTTATGATTCTCGAATTTGCGGACATTTATTTTGGCAAATGTGCTAACTCTGGAATCTGGAGCTAACTTGCGGTGCTTATTTCTGACCAGGACCCGCAATTCTGGACTCACAGACCCTGGACTGAAAGGATGACGCGTGTTGCCGCCGACGATGTTCGCTTTCTTCTGTGCATCCACCACAAGATGATCACTTCTTTGCAACAGTTTTCCATGTGGCAGCTCAATGTTCGAGGAGCATTGTATTGCAGGTGCTTTTGTGCTATTGGTGATAATTTTGTAGGCTGGCCTTCACCACCTCCTCTGTCAGGTAGGAAAAGCTTGGTCGGATTCCTGAGTCCGTTGCCAACCTAGGAATCTTAAGTATATGAAATGCCATCATGGTAGACCAGCCTCTTGTTGCAGTTCCAGTTTTTGATAAATTTGAGAAAACAATCTACCTTTTTGATTCCATGAATTCGGAAAAGATTGTTGGTTGCCGTTCCCAACTTTCGAAGTGCACAATATGTTGCAGACTTTGTTCGAGTAGGAGACGGCATGTCCTCTGAGGAAGAAGTATTGGCAGTAGTTGATGTCATACCCGGAAAGATGGGTCGTATTATCGGCAAGAAAGGATCTTCAATTCTTTCTATCAAACAGTCTTGCAGGTCAGTCGTAGTCTTTTGAGGTCAATCCATGGTTGTTGGTTATTCACATGAAAAGGAATGCTCTGGTAAGAGAGTTTGATGCGCGACTTTCGATTGATGGAAACATAAATAGATTGCCTTGAAAAGCACATGCCTCTAGAGGAGTTAGTATCTCGCTTATTTGGCTCGTCTTGCATGATTAGCACCGTCAGTCATCATCATCTGTCATGAAGAAGATCCTGTGATCTTTTTGTCTCTATAAGCCTAAATTGTGTCTCATGCATTTCTTGTTTGGAAATCATGTTTAGAGATTGATCAAACATGATGGGACTTACTATTGATAAGACTAACTGTTGTTGCATTTACCTACAGGGCTGATATTTTTGTTGGTGGTGCTAAAGGACCCCCCGACAAGGTAAATTTGATTATATGTCACCTGAATATTCGCACTTGCTTAGCCTTGCATCATATATAATTGTTTAGATCAGCATGTCTTCGGTTTGCATGGTTCTAGCATGTCTTTACTTGCTTCCATCTGCATGTCTCCGGTTAGCATCGATTCGGTCCTAAGCGGGTTTGAATCCCCAGTACTCATATATGTCACCTGAATGTTTTCTAAATCTTCTTTCTAAACCAATTGGGGAGTTGCGACAAGTTTTGTGGTTAAAAATTCCTCGCATCAAAGATAGTCTAAGTCTATCTCATATTACATTCGTCCTTTCTGTCCAGGTGTTTGTCATTGGAGCTGTGAAAGAAGTGAGGAAGGCCGAGGCGATATTAAGAGGAAGAATGCTATGATGAACTCTCTATAGATTCTGTGATAAAGATAGTTATAGCATCGACCTAGGTTTTCTCCACAGCCGTGTTTCTCCCTCGTATTCCCGATCTTTACTTTCTGTTGAAACGGGCCAAGTTTGCCAAACGGAAAGAAGAAACTTGACAGAGTGAAGTTTGATATATCAAGGGTTTAGATTATGTAGCTGCTCCTGCAGCAATGACTCAGAAAGTACAGCGACATGTGTCAGCAAGGGCGCATGTATGGACTTGGCACCTGATATCCTAGTACAACTCATTTTCCTCGTGTCTAGACAGCCACGGCCACAGTAATGAAAGTGGTTGTCATCTGTCCATAGAATTCGTTTAACTCTGTGACTACATTGTGGATTTTATACTTTCATCTTTGAGTAAAATTTCTCAACTCAGCTTGCTGGGAAAATTGAATCAAACGGAAAATTGAATCAAATTGAATCACGGGACTTTCGGACTTCTCATGTCCAATTGGATTCACGGATGGTCTTGAGAGCTTATGACTAAAGGCAGACGTTACATGGGACTCTAATTTAAGTTTCTGAACTTTAAGTACTTTAAGTTTTCTGAAATCGCCACCGTGACCTATGGTGTGGAGTGCTAACTCCAGGAGTTTCGCTCACTTAAAGTACTAAAACCAAAGGTTGTCTTTCAAAAATTGACCGTTTATTCGTCCAGAAACTATATATCTATTGCATCTGGAAAGCAGCAATTCACAAAAAGGAGCTTCTGCTTAACCTTCGTCAGTTAAGTGTATGTGATTATGGTTCGTTGTTCTGAAGATGATCAAATAACTACCATAATCAAGTTTGTAATCGAAGAAACTGTTTCCCTTCCCCGTCATGCCGACCTTCGCAGACGTCAGATAGGTCACTTATTTGTAGAACAACTCCTGGCATTCACCAGGATATCTAAAGTATTGCAGCCCCAATTGTAACATTAGGAGTAAGATTGTTATCCTGCGCCAAGGACAAGATCGGCGCGCTACAGTCGTTGACCACTGCTATGTCGTGGCCTTCCACTCACCCCATTCCATACTCAAAATCTCGTAGCGTGCAATATGCACCCGTACCCCCCTTGAACGAAGGCAATGACAAAATAAGCGTCTAAAAGACTGAGATTAGCTCTCGGACAAGTGATGTTGCAGAGGAAAACGACGGATTCATCACGACTAGAGGAAATCGACTCTAGAATGCAAACGGAATGGGAATCACGATATAGAGATGACTGATGTCAAAAAGAGAAGCGTTGCACAGGTACGCAAACACCTGGCGATTGCTTTTTGTAGAGACAGCGTACAAGTGGCACGCTTCATTGAAGTTAAGACTGCTCTCCTTGAGTAAACAGTATAGCCACTTGGTCTGGCAGTATCTCGACAGTGGACTTCTCGGTCTCGGATCATTAGGAATGTTTTACTGTGTAAACTCTTTTACCGCTACAGCAAATTGGATGCTTGTGACCTGAAGCGTAACATTTCTGGTCACTAATGAATTCCTCATCCAGTGTGAACAAGTGCAGTAAAGTAGAACTCGATCCAAATATCACTGAATACTGGTAGGAATAGTACGTAAGCTATAAACATGTTTCGTATTTATATCAAGCATACTTCAAGAAGGAATTGGAAGAAGCACCTTGCATGTTACATTGTTAGAAACTTTAACAAAGAGATATGCTAGGATGCAGAGTAAAACGAGTCACTGGTTTGAAAAAGTTAAAGATTTCAATACGGCTTTGGACAGACTCATGAGAGCAATCAAAGAGAGTCTATCCAGTATTCCGTCAACAACCAGAGTCAAATCATTACGAACTAGGAGCCTTCGCACAACTAAAAGATGCTTGTTGCATGCAATAGGCTAACAATGTCTCGAGAATGCTCTCATTTTGTTGAAACTTGCAACAAATACAGCATGTTTCTTCCTTTATTTCTAAATGCAAGAGAATAAGGACCGACTCAAGAGGTCACCAACCTTTCCATTCACCAACCTTACTACGTCAACATACACATTCTCCCTTGTTAGGTAAGGTTGCTATAAAAACCCCTACATTAATGTCAAGATGCGTTCCTAAAATTCATGGGAATGAAGTATGCACCTTCATCTCGGTGGGAATGAAGCTTCTTCGACTTTCCTCTTGCCACGAAGTTTAGCTTCGCCAGCGCTTTCGACTCAACCAAATGCTGGACATTCCTAATACTCTGCATTCACAGAGATATCCGTCTAAATCTAGGTGGTGGGATTCCGTGTGTTTAGACCCTCGATTAGCAGTATTCCGCATGTATCACCGGATCGTATCAGTGGACTCATCCGGGACGGTCCTCCCTTTGGAACGGTAAGTTCCCTGCCGCAGTACTTCTTTTGCAACTGGCCTTTCCACTTCCGTCCGCTCGGTGGACGTTCGCGAGGTGCATGGTACCGGACTCAGTCAGGAATAGTTGGTTTCCCACCTATCTCTCATTGTCGAATCGCATCGTTTTTCCTAAGGATGCGATAGACGTCATTCTAATGGAGGACTTTCCACGTTCAACATGCACGTTCTCCAAATCCCGTGCAACACATTGTTGGGGCTTTTGGATTATATCCTCTCTTCTTCAGGATCCTCGTCCCATGTGCTTGTTTTTCTTTGCTCAGCAGAAACTATTAGCAGGTTGATCTAGACTAGGCATGCAAATCTAACACTTGTCATACTACGCAAATCAAGCTTCAATTCCTGAGAAACTTCTAAATATCAATCATGTCATGTGACCTTCATACTACTTCTTAAAAAAACATCACTGCCAAGGGAATGACATCACATGAGGTGGATGCAAATAAGTGTTTTGTTGACGATGTTTGAGCGTGCTCCATCAGGTTGACGATAGTCACGTTATTCCTAATGTTTTGTCCACTTTTGACTTTTGGCGAGTTCCCTGTATTCCAATCAGGCTTTTCTCCGCTCGTTCTTGAACATTAAGTGACGACTTGGCCATTGTCAAGACTAGTTAAGGGTCTTGAAATTGGTCTCGCGCTACCGATTTAAACCAAAGCACAGCCCGCAACCTTACTAAATTATTGGGGCAAAGTCGGATTATAAGGTCCAAGAGTTTCTGTACCGTATGTCCTTAACTCGGTAGATTCTGCCCACAGGGAACCTTACCAACCAAAAGCTCTAAGTGCAGGGTATTGTGTTTTCTCTCTAGAACCAAAAGAAAAAGTGTTTGCATAGGCATGTGCGAATATCTTGGATGATGGGACGGTATCGGTCAAAAGGGACTAGTTACTGGATGTTTTACCCCCTATGTCTTTTCCTTGTACGGCTTCCCATCCTTCTTGTTATCACACGCGGTCGCCTTATCTCACTGGATGTTTTCCCACACTTTAAGAAGAAGTCACTTTAGCACAGGACCTATCAACATCTGAACAATGTTTGCTTTCCTGAAGGGACTGACGGACAAGCCAGTCCACATTCAACCAATGATCGGATTCGTTCCTGATGGAAAGATTCCCCTCGTAGGAAGTCGGCCCGCTCGCTCACCCGCCTGCCGGCGGTATGATCCGATCCCCGCAGCTGTCGATGGCCTCTCCCGAGGTGGCGCGGAAAGGGGAGATCGAGCAGACGGACAGAAAGTGAAATTATGGAGTTGATGAGGGAGTCGCGGTGTCCGAAACTAAAGCGAAAGCAAGGAGCAGTGGGAGTAAGGTTGTCTTGTAGTTGTGACAGAGTTAAAGGGCGAAGAAGGAAGGCATGCGAGAGATGAATTGGTGCAAGGCTGGAAGAACGGAGGAACAGTGGGGGAGGAGTGTTCCGGGTGCCTTGTGAGACGGGACGAATGTTGAGATGGGGAAGATGATTATTCATGCAGAAGGAACAAAACGGTGGGTTGTGGAGGCTGAAAATAGGCAGGGCGGACCTAAACGTTGCAGAGGAGAGCGTGGAGATTAAAGACGAGAGGGACTAAGAAGAAGACGACAGACGGAGGAACTGTAGAATGATGGAAGTTAGGATTGATTGGCTGGAAGCGAACTTCAGGTGATTCGCGAATCGGGATTGTTTAAATTTTATTTTATGTAATGGGAAAGGCTAACGGGAGCAAACGATCGTCAACGCTATGCACTGGTTCTGTTGCGGTGCGGATGGACATTTTGCTGCACGATTGCGGGAAGGTCTCGGTGGCGATTGGGCCCACGGTGAACACTGCATGAAGAGAGCCAGAAGTGGGTCAATGGCGAGTTCGAAACTAGATTGTTATGCGTGGTACAAGCGAGAACGAGCACGCACGGTGTACCAAGCGGTGGAAGCAGCAAACCTGCTGCTGGACTCGAATACGCGGTAGAAGCAGGTGAGCGTGAGGTCGTTGCGCCTAGAAGCAAAACCTGAAGCAGCAGTGAGGCTGTTTGATTGGAATGCCCGGTGCAAGTTAGCGAGACTGAGCTCGGTGCACCAAGCTGGGGAACAAACTCGGTGCACCAGGAAGCAGAGCAGAGCATTAGCAAGACTGGAGGAGTAGCGAATTTTGCAGAAGGACAGCGGCCATGGCCCCGGGGGGCTTGCTGCATGTAACCGTAGTCTCTGCAAATCTGCTGAATGCCACGGATGGTGGATCGGTTAGTGGTAAGTCGATGTAAGCGCAATTTGCTGAGTTGAACCAAAAAAAGTCGATCGGAAGTGAATCAAATGTGAGTTCAATATGAAGCACCAATGTATCAGATTTTCCAGGGCTTCTTTCACCTCGTACATGCTCCACGACACCTGCATTACTCGGAGAAAGACCAATGGCGTTGTGATGCATCATCATGTCACAATCTGGAAGCCTTGAAATATATTGACTTCGTGGATCATAGAGGAGACGATGGGAAACAGTGAAGCGCCAAGTGAATGATACGATCAAAGCAATTTAGATCCAGCTGTTTTCAAACGTGGGTGTACAAGGGATGCAGCGTGTTGAATTCCTGAGCAAGTTGTAAAGGGAAAAGTGCTGACAGTAAAATAGATACTCGCATTTGTGATGCAGCTACAGAGGATGCGTACGCAGCCATCGTGTGTGGGAGTCACCAGTTCACCACGAACACTGTCACAAGTGAGACGTCCTTCATCATTACTGCATTTCTGCGAGCTGTTTTTAACTCTTGCTTTCTACATTGCGATGTAGAATTGATCCGCATCTCCATCAACGCTTTCTAAATCTCTGTGGTTGCTTTAATTGCCAGACCACGAAACACGTCCTTCTTGGAATGAAAGTCACACTTTCCAGTTCGAAGAGTATAATGAGCTCGAAGCCCAGCATATTCTTGTAGAAATATTTGCGGAGAAACCGAAGCTTGATGAACTTCTCGGTCTGGCCAAGTAAGTTGCTCTCATGCTGATGTCTCAACTTGATGATAGGGTCTCACGACGAATGATGCTGATTTTCGATTTACGAAAGTAGAGGGAGTAGGGTAAAGGATCTGAGCGTATGTGAAGAAGAACGTTAGAGCCTATAAGAGTGAGTCAATCTCCTGCCCTTCGTTTCCAACTTGAGAAGGAGCGGGGAATAATAATGCAGCACTTGTATTGACAGTAGGCACTCATCAGAAAGTATCGTCGGGCGATCTTTAATGTAGCAGCTTTGACGAGTCGGTTGCATCCAAAGTACGCCCTTGAATGGATGTTGTAAGATAATGTCTATTCTCTCTTGAACATTATACTCTTTTAAGTTAACAGCCTAAGATCGATAATATTCAGTACGTTCCATCTCCCGACTTCTTTTTGTCTGGACTAATGCCAAACGCATTGTCTGTCCCCTAGTCGTTATTATATTGGAAGAAAGGATAGTAGTTCCCTGTTTCGCGCTAGAAGATGAGTGTTTGAAAGATCCCTGTTACTGCGTGGTGTTAAGTTCACTGCCAGGAACTCGACGGGCAAGGTAAGGCTCACTCCGAGTCGCTATCATGAAACAGGAAATTATCAATCCAAAGGTGAGGATGCTAGCATTCATGGAGATGCGCAGATTTCCATGGTTTCGAGATCTTACATCTCTACTCTTGGTGGACCATCCAAGTAACAAATATCCACACTGAAAGGTAAGATCTCAAGTATTACAAGATGGAAACAGCCAATCTTTGGTGAAATGGCTGTTCACCGTTATCGTGACAACTGTTAACTTTGCTCAACAGAATGGTGATCACCAGAGTAACGGACCTCATAACCAGACAGGTATCTTGAAATCGTGTGGGTAGTGGAGCAGTTTCAGATCCAATCTAGTTTACTGAATTCCTGGAAAGGTCTTTATGTTACCAGCTTCGTTTCTCTGAATAAAGAATATCCCTTTCGGCTGCATACTAGCTGCTACTTTTGCCTTTCTTCAAAGTTCAAGGCTATATCTTGTCAGGAGTTCTCGACTCGTTTCCCTTGAGCTTGTTGCACGGGATTGCTCCTTGCGGAGCGTAGTGCAGCCGGCGAAGGACCTGACAGATCTTTAGCTCCCTAATCTCCTGATCATCTGAGACGAACATAAACAGCGGCTCATGAGCATGACTTCTCCGAAAGCTTTTGGCCGTATAAACTGCATAGTTCTAATAAAAGCCTTCTACTCCTGAAGTTGGCGGATTTCTACGCCGGGAATCTTTTATTTCTTCGCATTTTCATACAATGGATCTCGGCTTATGAAAATAGGTATTTTCTTCCACGAAATATGCGCAATTCTTCAGTTGTACTAGCTCAGTGCCTGTCAGGGTAGTAATCTGCACACTTTGGCTTTCTATACATGGAGACTTGCCTTAACGATCAGATTACCGTAACGATATCTTTCAAAGAACAAGGTTGTGGTAATATTTTGCTAGTTCTTTATATCAAAGTCACATTGCCCAAAGCCACACAATCTGGAAGGTGCATCGTATATCCTTCACCATCTGAGTCGGTTTGTCAGTTGTCAGGAGATAGAATATCTACACGATTGAACCTCTTAGAATCACAGCGCAAAGGTATGCTCGGAAGCGAGCAGCGAAATAAATTCCTAGTCTTTTATATAAGACTAGGAACATTAACCTAGGAGCTTGATCCCGAATTTTCGTAGGGGATCCATCAAAGGATGGGGGACGAAGTAGTTTAGTGATTATTGTCCATCATGAATCTGTGACGTTCGGGCCTCCCCTGTCGTCGGTGCGCTTCTTGCTTATCCAGAGGTACGTATGGAATCCAACGGCACCCCAAGCCTCGAATTCTCAGATATTTTTGAACTTCTTATACATTTATGTACCTGTGTGGTCAGGGATTGTTGTCCAGACACTCAACTCCATTTGCCTAAGACCTTCAGTCTTTTGCGCCATAGCGGCCTAGATTTCAGTCGTGACTACCAGACTGGCTGGTGATACTATATAATCTCCGTGCAAGATATTGTAAGCCTTTAAGATTCTCTTCACTATGTTCATCCTCTGGTCAAGGATGTGCTGACTTTACCGGGAATTTCTATGTTTTTCTCAAAACCTAGTACATCTTTTTAGCAACTTGACTCTAAATCCTCACCTTGAGCTTTTACATAACAAATATGGCAAAGAGATACGTGTCAAAGTCATGTCCTGTTCAGTTGGGTCCCGTAGGTGTGAAACCGAGTTCTTTCAGGAGGAATTCATGACGGGTTTAATCTACCACTTAAGTGGGTACCCCGTTAAGTGGATCCCCCGTTCTTCGAACGGTTTCCTTGCCCATTGCTTATATATGTTTAAGATTGACGAGTATGAGGGATTTACTTGTCGCACCCTGTTCACTATGTCAGGGTCTTGTACACTCCTTCATGGGTATAGAACCATGTTTTAACGAACGGGTTCCATATTCATACGCTCAAGATGTCTAAATTGGCCCCTTTGTTTCCCAGTAGTTCAGATGCATTTATCTAGATAATACCTGGCACATATCGCACTTTGTGCCAAACATTATACTTATGACTGTCAAGCAACCTTAATTTTGAATTTCAATTCAGTTTTTTTCCAATTTTAATTGGATTTCAGTGAGCATCCCAAGCGTCGAATTGATCCTACTCTCTGTAGGACTACATTACTCAGAGAATCTAACCCATGGACGGCGATTTCAAGTTGCAAGCCCTCACAAGGATGTAAGCATTTGTAGAATCTGGTGTCTATTTTGAAGGGCACAAATCCTTTATGTCCTCATATAAAGTTTTTATGTTATTCTTTATGCAGTCGTTCATTGTGCTGTTTTCTTTCACCGACACTAATTCTTGATCATCTCCTAACTATCTTGAAAACTGTAAAGTATTATTTTAGTGGGTAGGAACTCCACTCTTAAGCTACAGAACGTAGTCAAGCACTTAGTTTATTCCTGGGTAGTCGTTAGTCCTTTGGAGCCTTTATTGAGCTCCACATCTTGGTTCTTGATGAGATCATCAAAACCTTCAAGTGCAAGGAGAGGCTTGAAGAACCCAAGATTGTCCTTGGGTATATTCAGAACCGTTTAGTCTGTACTGAAGTTCGTATCCACCACCGTAACCACTCCAAGCACTTCTTACTAAATTCCCCTCGATCTGTAGGAACTATGTTACTGTATATAACATAACCAGCATTGATGTCGGCAAGGAAGGAGGAGGGTTGTCGTCATCTTACGCAGTCTCGTTTTCCAATGTGGGAGTAGTTGCGAGTTTCGCCAAGTGCTATGTTAATTTCATTTTGCAACAAAGTTGATTCAATGAGGATATCATCCTAGTTTCTACCAAATCCTACTCCTTGTGACCTTATTAGTTATAGTTGTGGAGTAGGTAACCTCTCGGGTTGTCATTCGGGCTGACTGTTGCCCTTTTGTTGGACGAACTGTAGGATACCTTTATCCAAGGTCATAGCATCAGGGGACGAGACATCCGTACACTCATTGAATCGGCCTGATGACATCTATAGTGGCCATGTAAAAGTTTCAATGAAATGGGATTCTAAAGTAAGTTCACTCCTTTATTTGTGATGTAGTAAAAGGTGGTCTTAGAGTAGCGTCTCTTTTCTTGTTGATCAATCTAGAGCGAACTTCTTAAGATGTTATGTCAATATAGGTTGTTAAAGTTGGAGCCATTACTTCACTTCTGCTTTGCATTCACGTTCGAGCATTTTTGCTTCCAAAGTTCACGTTGAGGCAGCGTTGGCGCAATTGGATTACGCTAGAACAGTGCCTCTATTGAAATACACTTATGAGTGGAATCATCCGCAACCTTAGATTTTACAGTATTCAACTCGCCTAAGGTTTTGAGGTCCATGGTAAAAATCAAGCTTTGAGGTTTTTCTGTAAGTGAATAGCACTTTAGATTTTCAAGTGTCATTTACTGAAGGTCAATAAACGCAGAGGTCACTTTCTTTTTAAGTTTCAGATTGTAGTCACCGGTGATGCAAGTCTTCCCATTTACTAGGTCTACAGCTGGATCTCTTCACAACTAACAACGTCTTTTTTATGACAGCAATTAAAAGGTCCAGCTACAAAGTCTGCTTATCCTGAAGCATTTGTCCCATGTGCTCGGTATGACCCAAATGCTCCAGCGACAAAGCCGCCGACGATCTCTGTTGATGATAGAAGAGGCAGCACTGGTGATATAGCATCAAATCAGCAAGACGAATATGGAGTCCCTGATACACCAGAGAGAAAAGCTCATCAGAGGTCATCCTCTTATCCTTCTCGTGCTTATAATTTCACATCAGGGTATTCTCCGGCCGCTTCTCCTAGTTCTGCTCGGGGACATCAACCTAAAGGCTCTTATGATGGTAGTTATGGTCCACCTTCAAACGGTCATCCACCTCGATCTCCAGGACATACGCCAGGCCAACCATCGTCCTCACCAGGGCACGCATCTCATGGGCAGCCCCCATCCTCACCAGGCTCGAATAATAATGGGTTCTCCTTCTCCCCAATCTCATCAGGCTCTCAAGGATATCCCTCAAATGGTCAGACTGTAGAGGTACCGCCTTCACCTCGTGACAATGGACCTGTTGGTGCGGCACAAAATGGCCATCCGCATTCTCCACACGGTAAACATTTAGTTGCTTATTGTACTCAGTCAATACTATGTTGTCTGTCCTTCTAAGTCCTGTTGCAATTTACGCCAGTACAGAGCCTCTTGGGACAACCTGAACACCGCTTTGGCGTTCTTTGAACGTACACTTTCTAAACCTGCATAATTATGCTAAAGGGTTATCCTGTCATGGTTGCTACAAGTGCAGGTCGCGGATCAGCACCTCATGTACCATACGTAGCAAACCAAGGTAAGTCGAACAGATGTCTACACACTTCATGTTGCTTCAAAGGTTTGATGGTCTATTGTAGTTTTAGCATAAGTTGTCCTCTGAGGAGGCATCAGATAGGAGATTACTGGTGGTGACAATATTCGGAGTTAAAATTGATTACACGATCCTTCAAATAACTTGTAAGAGATTACACATTAAATGACACGATTTTAAACTGGACGATATCAGAGAAACTTGTAGAGAGTATTGCATGTGAAAGGCAGCTGATTCAAAAAAATCTGCTGTGTCGATTTAGGCGACCCGAAGGCAACGATGAATGACGATGATAGAGGAAAGCTTCACATAGTAGCTTGGAATTTGATTGACTTCTTAAGTGTGACGCGTAATCTGCTTCTTTTCTATAACCAGAAGAAGCAGTTGAGTGCAAGTAATCACGTATGGAGTACTAAACCATAGAATACTCTTGGAGATTGGTGTGCGTAGTACTCACTTGCATTGATGGTCTTCTGTCGGCGCAACAGGACACCAGGGGCTGAACTTCGGTGCACATGCTCCTTATCAAAAGCAGGGGCCTACTGAAGCTGATCCCGCAAGCTTAGATTCAAAGCTGCCGGACGACTTAGGTACCTCAAAGATGTCAAGGGCCAGAAAGGCAGAAATGGAGAAGCTGGCGGAACTGTCCAGATTAACTGAATCTGCTAAATATCTGTCAACAGGTTTTGCCCATCCTCAGCATGGTCAGCAACCCCAGCACGTCCCTTCTCCAAGGGTAAAGAATGATACTAACCCTCCTCAGCAACAACAGACCCAGGTCCCTGGTAAACCGAGGAATGAAGTTCTGCCATCTCAACAGCAGCAACTCCAGGGTACTAAGGTCAGGAATGATATCATTCCTTCTCAACAGCACCAGCAGGCCCAAAATTCTCAAAAGCCTAGGAGTCAAATTATTCCGTCCCAACAGCAGCAGCAGCAACAGCTCCAGATTTCCTCGAAGCCCAGAAACGAAATAGTTCCATCACAAGTACAGCAGCCTCCGGGGCCTCCGAAGCCAAAGAACTATATTATCTCTCAACAGCAGCAGTTTCAGAGCAGCTCAAGGCCAAATAATCACATAATTCCATCTCAGCAACAGCAGCTCCAACCTTCCACAAAATCGAGACTCGAGGCATCTGTTTCGCCACAGGTAGCCCAGGCTCCTCCTAAGCCTGGGCAAATTCAAGTCTTCCAAGGGCCTGTGTATGATGGAGTGCAGCAAAAGTCGCAGAGTGAAGTACCAAACCGTGTACAACAACGGACAACATATGGTATGCCACAACGAATGGTGCACACCCCATTAAGGGAACAACACGACGGCCAAGATCTACGTCAAGGTACTGAAGTAAAGCAAGAGCGGCCGAACCAACTGCAGATAGTTACACACAGAGCAGAGGCTGAAAAGCCACCACAAAACCCAGGAAAGCTTGATAAGAAAGCAGAAAAGGCTGCAAGGAAAGCAGAGAAGGAACTACAGAAAGCTGAAAAGGAAGCTCAAAAAGCAGGCAAAGGCAAGGATGGTCACAAAGGGGAGAAGCCAGAGCGAGAGAGTCATGTTAGTCATATTCGTAATACTTTGAGGATGCTTAGAAAAACTTCAAAGATTTTCAGGTAGTTGACATGTTTGAGATTCGTACTTTAGCATTCATTATCAAGCAGCCACTTTCTGAGTATTTGGATATGGGTGTGCATAACATCGAAAGTAGACCGCCTATCGGAAGCGACCGCTCAGCTCGTCCTCCCTGGGAATTCTTATACATCGCACGTGAGTCAACACGTGGAAACAAAGTGTAGACAAAGCAAGGTCTATTGGCATTAGACCCACAATCTTCAAAATAGCGTGGAGCATGCATTAAGAGCGTGTTAGGCAGACGTATAACTTGATTTTTAGATGGACGCAGCGAGCTAGACTTGCACAAACCATGTACCACACAACATCTCTTTTTCTCTTCGTTTCTGAGATAAGTGTACTCACCAGGGAAAAGAGGTAAGACAGCTGATTATTTGTCCCTTCCTAGTTGTGTGTGGATGGAGCAGTGCAAGACTTACGGCTACGAAAAAATGTCATATCAAAGTCCATAGTAAAAACTAAGCTTGCTGTCATGTATATATTAAATTATGCAAAACTTTTGGCTCTCAAGTCTACTTCGCATAGCCCAACTTTTATTGGCGCTTGTATTGAAGTTATCGCATCGGAGTCCTTCCTTTCACTGCATCACTGATTGCCTCCAACATCTTGAACATGGAGAATTATTGTTGCTGCCAGATTGCCGACTCTCCAACCTTTTGCCCTAGCAGGATGAAATTGCCCTGGGATGATTATGTGGCAGAGGAGTGAGGGGGCCAACAGTGTCCTGTCAAGCGTCCCTCACTCGAAGGACACTGAGAACTGCGGACGAAACTACCTACCCTTCGGGTTAAACTTGAACCCAAGCAGGTTTGGAACCTTGGACGTGGTTTCCGTCCATCATCGAGTTGTAGGACCAAGCGAACCTGACTTTTCTGCCAGTCAATCACTTTTAGATAGAAAGTGCTCCATTCTTTTTGACAGGGCTATAAATCTTGATTTAGGCCAGAGATTTTATATCTGGATGTGCTAATTCGAAGTTGTCAGTGAAGTCCACTTGTGTTTGATTCGGGCAACAAGCTTCTTCTGTCTGAATTTCGCGGTCACCAAACATATTATGGTCAAGCAGACCTGTTGCTTCTCATGGTACAAGCATCAATGTGTCAACCCTTGATTACCTTACCAGTTGAGGGGATTACGTCCGACCCCCTCAAAGAGCAGGGACACTATCAAACTCAACACGGTTGATGGATGTGAGACGTCGTTACGCCCAGTAGGTACCCTCTTCCAATGAAAACACATGTGTGAAGTGACAGAACAGACAGATTCTGCAGGACACAAAGCTTCAGGTACGGCGGGTGCACACTGGACCTCACTCCGTTCACTGCGCAAAACTGGAGTCTGGGGGCATTCTTCCAAGGTGAAAACCATCCTTTCTTCCATCTTTCTTGTGAGTGTTGTATCACTAAGGTAGCCTCAGTGTAGACTGTATGGTACAAGATCCAGTGTTGGTTATTCTCTCTTCCATCACACTTTCCGGTCCACCAATCCACGTCTCAGTCTCATCAGCATGTCTTTATTTACTCGCTGCTGTATCGTGTTGGCCACTCTGGGCGTGCATTGATCCTGAGCTCTCTCTCTCGCACATTTCCGTCTTTGCAGAGCAGACTACCATCTACTGGAATCATCATTTGCTTGGCCTTGTCTTAGCAATGTTAGCATCTTATCCCATTTTTCTTGGAGCCTTTGAAGAGTTTCCTCGACTTTCCGTTGTCCTTGAGGAATTTTATCCATTGGGATTTGAAACGCTTTCAGAGCATCGTTTTATCCAGAGGCTAGATATCTAATGAGATGTTTGCAGTGAAGTTGCTGGTGTTTGAATCAGTGGGACTGATGGAAGGTTCCAGCGGGATTATGACCACCCCCCATTAGAGCTCCATTACTTATACTGAATCGACTAGAAGAAGTCGCTAATGCTATCAGACAAGGTCGGTGAAAAAAGAGAAAAGAGTTTCATTATCATTAATATATAAAAATATTTCTTGACTCATCTCTTATCTTGTTAGCTCAAAATTTGAAGGTAACTCTGTTTGTTATTGTCTGCAATATCCTTCTACGGGGATTATAACCATCAAACATGAAACTAAGAACAAGCTCATATATAATGCAAAATCGTTTCGTATCTAAATTTACTCAAATTGTATTAAGAATATATGATTGTGAATGTGTAAACTATACGATAAAAAAAAAAAGACCTTATCCCCACCATAGTTTAGTTTAGTGGAAATATATATATAAAGATTGAATATGTTATATGTTTACTTGGAAAATACCGATCACTCTATCTAGAGGTAGCAAAGACTGTGCTTTATACCAAATTTTATTTATTAGAGCATCGCTAACTACCTATCCCCTTGAATTTGAAGTATTGATCGAAAATGACATCTTGAATTTTATTTGGTGAGGTAGGGTATATCAACATATCTATCCCTTGAACTTGAAGTATTGATCAAATATGATATATTGAATTCTCTTATGGTGCAACACTGTACATCAACCTCCTTTTGATATCCTAAATTACTATGAGCATTTAATAATTTTGTTTGAAAAGAGAGGATATGAGAATGAGGATATCAAGGCAGATATAGTAAAGCATTTTTCTTATTTCAAATGCTTGCTAATTTATTGAACATTTAAATCATGATGATATGGATAAAGTAAAAGCATTTCTCATTAAATATTTTCTTACTTTATGATATATCATAGAATAATGTGTATGTCTCATCAACAAGGATCTCATTTTAATTTATTCAAAGAAAAGAGATAAATATTTTTAATAAAACAAACTTTTTTTCCTTACAAAGTATCATGTTGTATCGACAACAATAAAGGCAATTTAGAGTACCATCCGAAATAAATCCATGAGGTCACTATAATAGTTAGATTGGTGTTGCTTTTCTTATTTTCATATATGACAAATATTCTTACTTGTAGTGCATGATTGAAGATACATATACCAGACACATACATTCAAACTTCACAATATTGATATTTTTATGTGTTTTGAAGTGACAATTAATCCAAGAGTGAAATTTTTACTAAGTATATGCAATCTATAACTATTTGAAGATATCTCTCATCATTAGAATAACATTTTCCTTAATGCTCATCAATCCTTTGCTTTTTACTCCATTTCATTTCCCCCAATATGCATATGTATATTGGGAGATGTTGCATATGAAGTTTAAAATTTCACTTTTCCAAGTAAACCATATAAACTTTTATTTAATATTTTGAATAAATTAAATCTTTAGATAAAAAGCATTATACGTACTTAGCCTTTGGGTTGCACATTAGAAAAAAATGTCCAAAATAGAACCAAATGTCCAA
The DNA here is from genome assembly GCA_948567375.1 of Lunularia cruciata. NCBI lineage: Eukaryota > Viridiplantae > Streptophyta > Marchantiopsida > Lunulariales > Lunulariaceae > Lunularia > Lunularia cruciata. Next base: position 16,347,301 of record OX419757.1, on the reverse strand, counting down.
AATGACAATCATTTAAGGCTCAATTAATGGCAAACATAATAGTAGAATTATATAGAATACCAATGCGATAAAATATAAGTTATTTTAGACTTAATGACTAATTACCTTTGTAAATACTAATGATTGTATGAATATTAAAGGAATATGAATCAATATAGCATGATCATAATATTTGCAATGTTGAAGCTAGTTTGCTAGGATGCTTGAGGGATAGTTTTGGTAGTAACTGGAGTATAAGTAGCTACTCTAGGACTGCTTAGTGGCGTCCAAATATTATATCAATGCTTTTTGATTGCTTTGGTAGAATTATCATTTGCAATGTGCATAAAATCAATATTGTCAATTGTGCAATTGGATGTGTTGTTAAGGCTAGATTCCTTGGCCGCCTAAAGGGGTATGTAAGGAGCTCACTTCGTCTATGTTGAGCCTTCCAGCTCTTGGTAATGATGGATGGAGTCCAACATTGATTGATGATGTAATCAATGCTTGTTGGTAAAGAGTATTCAACGAGGAGATACTAGCTTTGATCATTTGACTACACAAAGGAAATGAGTGTGAAATTGGTTATAAGTTATGGGTATTGGTGATATCTCCAAGCATGGTAGTTATAGTGGATAGAAGCAAGCATTGATTGAGAATGTAATCAGTGTTTATTGGCAAAGAGTATTGAGTGATAAAATTTGAGATTTGAGTTTTGGTCATCTGATTACACAAAAGAAGTGAGTGGGAAATTGAGTGTATGAATTGTGAACATTAGTGGTATCTCCAAGCATGGTATGATAAATGGTGTGATCAATTGTTATTTCTCAATTTTGATTTCAATTGAGTAGATCTTGCATAGAAGCATTCTTGAGTTTGCTATAGATCTAACCATTGAGTTGATAGTTGGACGTATTATGTGTGGAAGTGCTACCTAAATTTCCCCAAATTGAGGTTGATTGGATATTGTGGGTATTCAATTCATCTATGGAGTAGATAAATTTGAGAGTATTCTCTACATGTTAAGTATATTTTTATGGATTTGAAAATCAAGTTGATAGTTGGGCAAATTGTGTGCAAAACCATTATCCAAATTTCTAAAAATTGAGGTAAATTTGAGGTCACAATGTCCAATTTCATTGATTGAGGAGTCAATTTGAGAGCAAGAAGGCAGAATTATAGATATCTACTTGTAGATTGTAGCAAGTCAAGGTTTGGCAAATACGAGAGTAGGAAGGTTAAGATTTGAGGTTGTAAGTGTCGAATTTTATTTATTGGGGAGTCAAATATAAGAGTAAGAAGGTAGAATTATAGATTTTGACTCACATATTATTGTCAGGCAAAAGGTCAAATTAGAGATTTTAGCTTGTTGGCATAAGATTGATCCAATTAGTGAATTTTTTGGTAGTAGTTGGTAAAAAATCAGCACATTCATCAATTAAAGAAGGTAGAATTATAAATTTTGACTCACAAATTGTGGCTAGGCCAAAGATCAAATTTAAAGAAGGTAGAATTGTAAATTTTGACTCACAAATTGTGGCTAAGCCAAAGATCAAATTTAAAGAAGGTAGAATTATAAATTTTGACTCATGTATTATAGCTACGCCAAAGGTCAAATTGGAGATTTCAGCTTGTTGGCAGAAGACTAGCCCAATTAGTGATGTTTTTGGTAATAGTTGGTCAAAAATCAGCCCATCCATCAATTATTCAATAGGATTTGATTCTAGACCTTTGATTCTTGAATTGGCTTCATAGCTAAATTTTCTAATCCTACTTGTTGTCATACAAATTGGTAGACTCATATCTATACTTGTGTAGCTTGGCTAAGAAAGTATACCTAATCACATCTTTGGTGATCATGGTAGAGTAGGAACGGAAAGAAACTCTTATTATGTCAAGATGCCAAATGATGACAGAGTTGGTCCAATTAGATTTATGAGATGGATTGTTGCCATTTGGATTTAAATGTGATTAGATCCGTTCTATTCTCTATTTCTTGTTTGTGCACCATGTTTTTTTGAGCAACTTGATATTTAGAGCATTGGTGTTCTAGTGTGCTCTTGCTAGTGAGGCTAGAATGAGGAACAATCAGACTATCTATATTTCTCTTGGTAAGGTAGGAAGTGATGACCTATTGATCATGAGAAAATGAATTATGATGGTAGGTTGTATGTTATTTAGTCCCCTAGTATAATTGTCATAGTTGGAGGTACTTAGGCATTTAATGGATGGTGTTTGGCGGTTGGAGGCACTTGGTGGTGGTACTTGGCAATTATGTTTGAAGTCTTTGGGGTGCATTGTCACAACGGAGTTCTCAAGAAGGGATTCAAAAGAAGATTTTGCTACAATATGCAATAGGTTTACATGGAGTGGTATACAATATCAATTGGTATCTCATATCCCAATGAGTGAGGAGATTGATTCTAATGCTTAGTTTGACATGGGCGCTAACTTATTTGAGAGTTCACATTGTGTGTCTTATAATACTCATTTGTGCATGTATGTGTTATTGTGATATTTAGTTTGATATTAGGAGTACTTGAGAGATATTATTTATATAGGGTAAAGGATGGTTCTACATTAGTCATGATTAGCTAAATTTAATCACACCTAAGATAGAAAGGACCTTACTTTAGAGGAGGTGGAAAAGATGAGCATTACTATTTTGGATTCTAGTATATTGACTTGGTATTATTCCTAGGTGTTTTGCTTTGAGGAAAGAGTTGAGAACTCTTGGACCCACAAGCCTTTTTGCTTTGGATTCTTTTATAGTTCAAAGATAGCCCATGTGAAAGAATCTTTAACTTAGTGATTGGATCAAGACAAGATCATATGCTTAGGATAATATTCTCATGAGCATAGATTTTCCTTTAGATTTTAGACTTTATTTGACTTTTAGCATAGTAAATTGAGTTACTCCAATAATTAGTAACTTTGATGCATAAATATTTCAAAAGTATATAAACTAGGGGTAAGGAGGTATTCACCATCCTTTCATTTGCAACTATCTCTCTCTCATTGAGTTCTCTAGTGAGCAATGCTTTGAATCTTGGAGTGTTAGCCTTGGAGGAGTATGATGGAGTTGGGGTTTCTTGCCTTCTTGGTCCATGGTCCATGGTCCATGGTGCACTACCATAATAGCCATTAGAGATTCATCCTAAGTGAGAGACAGGCCCGCTCACATTTTTGGTTTGTTTCTTAGACCTCTCTAGAAGATAAGATAACTTTTAGTGTATAATTTTATATAAGACAAAAAGGGGCTATGCAAACTCACTTGGAGAGAACATTAGGAGAAGAGATGGCTGAGTTTATGTTGCAGAACTTGGACCTGTTTTTATACCTTGTAGTTCATTATGATCTTTTGAGGTGATATTGTACATACTATACACATGGGAGAATTAGGAGAGATTGTGTGAAGTGGATTGCAGATTTTGGGAATTAAGATGATTTTGGTCAAAACCTCAAGTTAGAGATTTGGACTTGAATTTTATAGATAATAGCTTGGATTATGTGTTAGATGGGACACTTGAAATTATTATAAGGGCTACTACACGCATTGAGCTAGAATGTTTGGAAGGTGGTAGGGTAAACTGTTCTTGCAAATCGCACGATCTCTAGAATTTTGCACTTAGTTTGCCATTTCTTCAGTTTTCATTGGATTTTTATGAAACTTTCCAAGAGAATATTAAGCATAGATTATCCTACCTTTTGGCCAAAGATATAAAGAGGGATCTTTCTTGCACATGAAGTTATGAGTTTCTAAAGTAAGCGGGTGGTTTTCAAACTAAATTTGAAATACGTGTGATGAATAGAAAGGTATCTAGGCCAAATGGCTTGATGAAAAGATCTGAAATTTTACAGGAGATAATGCCCTAAGATCTTGACCAGGTGTGAAAAATTTGGAAGAATTGTGAGATACCAATTGAGAGAATTTAGTGATATTGTGTGGAGAGGTTAATTTTGGAGAGTTGAGATTTCATGCATGAGAAGAGTGAGTGAAAAATTTTGAGTGTTTAGATTCATCTTTGGAACATGCACAGTCAAAAAGAATGGAAGTTGAGGCTATGCAAGGGTCCCTAAAAGTTTGAGATGATTGTAAATGTTGATTTGAAGAAAAGAGAGTTTAGAATAGAATTTGAAGAGAGTGTTGAGAGGATCCAAAAATATACACTACTTGGAGGATTTTAATTGCTTTTTATGTGAAGAGAAGAAGCACAAGGCAAGCTAATGTCCATTGATTTTTGAGAGAAAAAGATTGAGGGAAATAAGAGGCTTACTTGACTTAGGATTACATGTTGAACCTTCTTCACCAAGATTGGGAGGGAGGAGATCTAAGACCAAGAAGTTGTGTGAGGTTTGTGGAGTGGAAGGACTTCCAAAAGGACATGAATGTAATAGAGTAACAAAAATTTTAGAGACTTTGGTGAAAGATTTTGGAGAGAGTCTTAGTACAAGTGTAAAGAAACTACTACCTTCTCAAAGTTAGTGATGGAGATAATCTTTCAACTTATGGTAAACTATCCATGAAGGTTCAATTAATATACACTCTAGATTTTGATCTTACTATAGAAATCTTAGAGCACACTATATTTTTATGTTTCCTAGGGTGGATTACTCTCAAATGATGCTAGTCATATATATACTCTACTAGTTATAGAGTGGAGAAAAGAAAAGAAAAAAAGATTGAGAGAAAACATAAAGATAGTGAGGTGCTAAGATGGGGAAACTTATGGTTTTCTTTGGCAAGGATGGAGAAGATGTGAAGACTTTGTGAGAGACTTCAAGAGAGCTTGCATAGGAAACAATGAGAGGAAGAAGAATGAATAGGCTCTATTATTTTTGGATTTCTTTGAGGATGCAACACTTACATGGTATGGGTCAATACCAAAAGAGAGAGAGGAGAGATGTGCAAGAAGAGTCTTGGGAGAGTTAGACTTCAGCACTCATTGAGAAATTTCTTTTGGATGAGAGTTATGAGAGATTGATGAGTGAGGTTACCTTCCCCAAACAAGGAGATGAAGAGAAAGTGAGAGTCTATGTAGAAAGAGTGGAGAAGTTAGAGCCCATATTTTGCATAATGTTGAGGAAAGGTAGGGATGATGTGGGGACTACTATGATTGGCATAGGAACCATGCTCACCAAGAATTTTGTGAGACAGTTGAGACCACAGATAAGAAACAAATTCAGATATGAGAAACCTTCTTCCAAGGTTGATGCTATCAAGATTGCTATATGTATGGAGGAGAGTTTGGAAGGAGATGAGAGTGATTTGCTAGTGAAGGAAGTTGTGCATCCTCCTCAAGGTTACAAGTATGTTAGAAATTTTGATACTTTGGTGATAAGGGTTGCACCAAAAGTAGTAGTTGCTCTGGTTCTTACATCTCTACCAAAAGATCCACTTCAAACCATCACCAAACAACTTGTAGATCTTAAGATCAATGTAGTGCAATTATGAGAGAAAAGAGAGGTGGATCGGAATGCAAGGAAAGGCCCTAGGAGTTATAGAAGCTACCCATATAGAGGAAGCCAACCATCCAAAAATTTCAATGATAGAAATTGTTTTGGTTAAGGAAGAAGAAATCACATCCAAAGGAATTGCCCAAATTCCACTTACCATGGAGGAAGGGGTTATGAGAGAGCCAATTAAGAGAAAGAGAAAGGTAGTGAAACCCAAGTGGCTCCTAATCCAAACAAAGGTAAGGGGATAGCATCCATAGATGTCATTGAGAGCAAGTAGGAGAAGGAGGAGTGCTCAAGCTCCAAAGGTCTTAATTTGGACCTTTTGGCACAAGAGAAGAAGAGAGCTTGTTTTGCAAAGGATTTACACTCTTCTCAAGGATTTACTCCTAGCCAAGGATAATCCTATGCCTACTAGGAGAACTTGCACTAGCACCTCAACACCATCAACAAACACTCCAAGGAAGAGTTGAGGATGGAGGATTTCTTGATCTCAAAGCAACAATGGAACTACAATGTGTTAGGGGATGTTTGTAGTCACAAGGTTAACATCACAATGGGCCAATTGATTACTTTGAATCTTACCTTGAGAAAAGAGCTTAGAGGTGATTTGAGTTCTACAAGAAACAAAAGGACAAAGAAAGCAAAAGCTCTAGTATCAATAGAGATGGTGGATGCCAAACCAACACCATGGGAGGCTTGTGAATATACCTCCAAGATTGATGTGAGAATGAATAGTCACAATATCAAGGATGCACTTGTTGATGGAGAATATGTAGTGAATGCCATTAAGAGAGGTTGATGAAGAAGTTAGGTATGATACCCTCTAGAATTTCAATATTTGTGGTGAGCAAAACAAACAACAAGTTTGACTAGTAGCAATGATGGATAAGGTGGTGGTTTTAGTTATGGGAATTCAAAATCTCATGAATTTCAAGTCTTGAAAGATTCAAGCTATGATTTGCTTCTTAGAAGGCCATGGTTGAGAGCAACATGCATAATTGATTGATGACATAAAGGGTACTTGAGGATTGGGTCATCAATTCATTGAGTTATAGTTCTTATGACTAACACCACCAATACTTCACATTCAGATACACCATTTGAAAGGAGCTTTAGATGTGGACACAAGCATGAGAAGAGACTTCCACAAAGGAAGATGAATCTGAATCTGATTTAGATGTATATCCCTTGTGTGCTATGGATTTTGCACCTAAGCTAAAATTTTTGAAAGATTCAAAGAAATCACTATTCACACTTGAGCAGATAGAGAGGAGGCTATCTACCCTAAAGTTACCAAGGAGTAGAAGGTGAGATTTGAGGAGATTTTCCACAAGTTCATCCATGTGTTTTCTTTTTAGTTAGAAGGATTTAAAGGAAGTCACCTTGGAGGAGCACAAGATAGAGATAGAGTCACATGCAAGATGAGTCCGCCAAAAGCAATGTCACATTAGCCCACCAATAGCTCTGGTTGTGAAGGGAGAGATTGATAAAATCAAGGAGGCCACATTTAAATTTGAGGTGGAGAATATAAAATAGGTGTCTCCAATGGTGATTGTGAAGAAAAAGAAGTGCAAGCTTCAAGTATGTGTGGATTACAAGAAGCTCAATGTTGTTACTGAGAAGGACTATGACCTTTTGCCATTCATCAATGAGATCTTGGAGGAGGTTGTAGGTCATGAGAGGTACAGTTTGGTAGATTGTTATAATGGGTATAACCAAATCAAGATTGCACCAGAGCATCAACAACTCATAACATTCATCCACCTTGGAAGACTTATGCTTTCAAGGTCATGCATGTTAGGCTTTGCAATGCTCCACCCACATTCCAATGGTTCATGAACAAGGTGTTTAAAATTTTCATTTGGAAATTTGTGAGAGATTTCATTGATGAATTTTGTGTCTATGGGAGCAAGAAGGAGCACTTGATCAAGGTCTTGCAACTCTTGGATGAAGCAAATGCATCACTCAACCTAGAGAACTGCATTTTTGGTTGTGAAGAAGATCTCTTTTTAGGCCACATCATCTCCAAGGATGGAATAGTAGTTGATCCTAAGAAGGTGAGTAAAATCTCAAGCCTTCCATTCCCTTCAAGTTTGACAAAGTTACACTAATTCTTGGGGATGGTTGGGTACTATAAGAGGTTCATCTTTTTTTTCCAACAAGGCTTATGAATTGACCATCTACATGAAGAAGGGTGTAGAATACATTGTGATTTTGGAGGACAAGGAGGATCACAAAGCTTTTGAGAAGCTCAAGCAATCCCTTGTTGTAGCTCCAATTCTTGTTAAACCTGATTGGAGTAAGCCTTTCATCCTCTACATTGATGTTTCTAATGTAAATATAGGATGCACTCTTAGTCAATTAGAACAAGATGGGCCATGATCATCCAATAGTTTATGCTAATAGACAGATGGTCTCAGCAGAAAGGAACAACTCGGTCATGGAGAGTGAAGTGTTGGTAGTGATCTTTGGTCTCAAGAAGTTTAGACACTACTTGATTGGAGGAAAAGCCACCATTTTCATGAATCATAGGGCTTTAAAATACATCTTCAACAAGCCTAATGTGGAAGAGAGACTAACAAGGTGGATGCTACTCTTGTTTGATTATGACTACACCATTGAGGGTATACTAAGGAAGAACATGCAAATGTTTATTTTTTATCTAGGATCTATGATCACGATGGAATTGAACCAATGGATGATTCCTTCTTGGATGAGGAGCTCATGATAATTTCAATCATTCAAGAGGTTTCAATGGAGTACAAGGAGATTATAGAACTTGTAACAAGAGGTTATTATCTAGAAAAAGATGCATGCTAGGAAGAAGCAGGCCCTTGCAACAAGATCCAGATCTTACACAATAGTGGAGGATATTCTTTTTCACCAAAGGAGCAGATGGTCTACTTCAAAGAGAAAAGTGTAAGGAGGAGTCTATCCTAGTCATAAAGGAGTTTCATGAAGGTTTAGTGTGTGGGGATACTTTGCAAGAAAGGTGACTACTTTCAAGATTCTAGATGTAGGTTACTATTGGAGGAGGATTTTCAAGAATTGTCTTGATTATTGCAAAACTTGTAATGTTTGTCAAGCTTTTGCTAGAAATTCTACTTACACTCCTCCTCTTAGATCAATTCCATTGCTAGGACCTTTTGAGAAGTGGAGAATTGACTTTGTAGGTCATCTCAATAGATTTCCAAGGAACAATTGGTACATTATGGTAGTTACTAATTATCTTACTAAGTAGGTTGAGGCTAGACCATTGAGGACAAGAATGAAGATGAAGTTGGTAGATTTCTTTATGAATGCATTATCACTAGGTTTGGGCACCCTTTGGAGTTGGTTATTGATAGAGGAGGAGAGTTACAAGGAGCATCATTATAGCCATGCTACAACATTTCTCTATCACACATAAAATAACTACATCCTATAAGCCAAATTCTAGTCGCTTGGCAGAGAGAACCAATCAGACCTTGTGCATGATGTTGGGCAAAGATGTAAAAGTGGAAGGAGCTAAATATCATATGGACAAGAAGATTTATGTAGTTTTGTGAGAGTATAGGAAAACCATGAAGACATCCACCAGATATTCTCCATTTCATTTGGTATATGGTATTGAGTCTACCTTACCTATTCATTTTGATTTTCCTCCTTCCCAAAGCATTCATAGGAGATTAAAGAAAGCACAAGGAGATGATGCAAAGAAGTCAAGGAAAGATCAACTCATGGAAATGGAAGAGGTAAGAGCAATTGCTATAATTTGCATGGAGCAAGCCCAAAGGAAAGAAAAAGAGAGCCATGACAAGAGGCAAGGCAAGAAGAAGGTGGAACCCTTCAAAGAAGGTGATTGGGTAATGTTATCTGATTCCATTCAATTCAAGAGAGTGCAAAAGAAGTTTTCCCTAAGTACTTTAGACCTTTCATAGTGAAGAAAGTGTGGGGCAATTACACCATGAACTCAAGGAGTTGGGAGGAAGATACTTTGATAGGAATAACCATGATAAGTTGAATATGTATCATAGAAGGCAAAGAGACCTTTACTCAAAGGACAAAGTGAAATCTTAGTCCGCGGGTAGATGTAACACCCATTTGTGCATTGTAATACCAAGAGCTAGCCATATGATCTAGATGTGAAATTTGGTTTGGTAACATCTAGAATGATGTTATACATGATGGTCAAAATAGATAAGATAGAAGTATCACCAAAAGAGTACTTCTACTAATAGTGCAAAAACCGATATAGACTTGAGAACCTTAGAACCAATAACTAGACATATGATTTAAAGGTGAGAATTGGGTTGGTAACATCTGGAAGGATATTGCACATGATGGAATAAACAGATCAAAAAGAGGTATCACCAAAAGGGGACTTCTACTAATAGAGTAGGAACTGAAATATGCCTGAAATCTTTGAAGGCAATTTCGGAGGCCTAAACGGATGAATTAGGCCTTGAAAATGTGCAGATTCCCCCCCAATAGAGAAAAGGCTGGCCTTCCATCCCCCCTGCTTTGTCTTGTTGAGAGCTTTCCAATGGTACCTTATGTGATTCTGAGATTCCTATAGGAAGATTCTCTAAAAGATTCCCTCTGGTCAAAGCTTGTTTGACCAACCAGATAGGACCTAGACCAGACATGTCACCCATCCAAGTAAGTAAGCCAAGGGTGGAGATTGCTGACATGTCACCTATCTGTGTCCCTAATCCTATGGTGGAGCTTCCTTGGAGGAGATACTCTTTGTCTATATAATAAAGAGAAGGTGCTCCTTTGGGGCATCGAACGTTTGAGTGTGCAATCTGTGTTTCTCTCTTCTCTTGTCCTTGGAGTATTACATGCATGTATGTGCTATTGTGATATTTAGTTTGATATTATAAGTACTTGAGAGATATATTCTGAATAAAGATAAAATGATGGTTCTACATTAGTTATGATTAGCTAAAGTTAGTCATAGATAAGATGAAGGGGACCTTACTTTAGAGGAAGTGGAAAAAATGAGCATCACTATTTTGGATTCTAGTATTTTGACTTGGTATTATTCCTAGGTGTTTGGCTTTAAGGAAAGAGTTGAGAACTGTTGGACCCACAAGTCTTTTTGCTTTGAATTCTTCGATTGTCCAAAGAAAGTCCATGTGAAAGAATCTTTGACTTAGTGATTGGATCAAGATAAGATCACATGTTTAGGAGAATATTCTCATGAGTATACATTTTCCTTTAGTCTTTTGACTTTATTTGACTTTCAGTCTAATAACTTGAGTTACTCTAGTAATTAGTAACTTTGGTGCATAACTATTTCACAAATATATAAACTAGGGGTGAGGAGGTATTCATCATCCTTTCATTTGCAACTATCTCTCTCTCATTGAGTTCTTTAGTGAACAATGGTTTGCATTTTGGAGTATTAGCCTTGGAGGAGTATGATGGAGTTGGGGTTCCTTGCCTTCTTAGTCCGTGGTGCGCTTCCGTAATAACCATTAAAGGTTCATCCTAAGTGAGAGATAGTCCAACTCATAGTCCACATTACTGTTGTGTGACATGTATAAGATTTATGGAGTCTCCAAAGGTCCCAAATGGTACTTTGGTATAATGTCTACCATTGAGTTGGATAATATCATTTAATAGTTGGTATGACTTGTAGTAGATGCATAACTTGATTTTTTTCACACTCTTCATGGTTTGGAAGGGGTTGTTTTGGCATCTGGAAGGTCTAGCTTTGGATGATTAACATGAGTCCAAGCAAGCACACATAGAGGAGGTTGGCTTGTGTAGGCAATATTGGTCGTTGAACCACATCTCCATCACTTCAAGCTTGGTTTGTAGAGGTATACAAGCAATACACACAAGTTTTAACTCTATTAGTGTTGTTGTATCCAATGGTGGTGCATTAGTTGGAGATGTTACTACCACAAGTAGAGGTACCATTCTAGAAAGTGATGCAATATTGGGGTTTAACCCATGGTGGAGTTCTTCCAATGCTTGAAGTAGAACTACCAAGAAGTATGGATTGTAACACCTATTGGTGCATGTATGTTTTATTGGGATATTTGTTTGGTATTATAAATAGTTGAATGTACTATTTATATGAATTTTAACCAAGCTTCTATATTAATCCTTATTAGCTAGAGTTAGTCATAGCCAAGATAGAAATTCTACTTTAGGGAAAGGTGAAAGAGTAAGCCCCTCTATTTTAGATTCTAATGTATTGACTATATGTTTGGCTTTGGAAAAAGAGTTGAGAACCTTTGGATCCACAAAATTTTCTGGTATGGACTTGTTTGTAGTCAAGTTAGGAATTCTTGATTGAGTGGTTGGGGTCAAGGTAAGATCACATGATTAAGAATTATTTCTGTGAGTTTGGATATTCTCTAAACTTTTGATTTTATATGAACTTTTGCCTATTCACTTGAGTTGTTATGGTAATTAGTAACTTTGGTGTGTAATTATTTCACTAGTGTAGTATATAAACAAGTATATAAACTAGGGATGAGGAAGTATTCATCATCTTTTCATTTGCAGGTATCTTCTTTCATTGAGTTCTCTAGTGAGCAATGGTTTGAGTCTTGGAGGTGCCTTTGGAGTTTTAGCCTTGAAGGAAGGTGATGGAGTTTAGTTCTTGGCCTTCTTAGTCCATAGAGCGCTACTCTAATAGCCATCAAAGGTTCATTTTGAGTTATAGACAAGTTGGCTCACAAGATTGAGAAGCCAAAGAGTTTGCAAGAGTTCTAGCAAAAGGCTAAAGAGAGCATATGTGAGTTATACACTTGCATGAGATGACATATAAGTTTCATTCAAGGAGTTACTAAGGCACAAGCTATTCAAACTTGGTATAGAATATTGGACAAGGAGCTACAACATAATGTAAGTGATATGATGTTATTTTAGGCTATCCCACCAATATTAGCAGTGATCTTTGGATTAGTAGAGCAAATTGAGCTCAACAAGATGGAGGACAAAGTGATGACTAGTGGATTTGGGAAGGAGACCTCATCTATAGCAGTTACTTCTTATAAGATATAGTAGTGTATTCCACATTCTTTTGGCTTTCAAGGGTGAGTGAATAGCCTTGGTCATATGGAGCAAGTGGAGGACCTAATGCACCGAAACCCATAGTCTTAATTTTTGGTAAGCATAAGCCAACAAGTGGTGGTGTTGCTTGTTGGACTTGTGGTGGACCATACCACAAGAGGAAGTATACCCATGATATTGGGCATGATACTTCTGGAGCACCTTAGCTAACCTAGAGGTAGTATGACTATTGCATAGATTTGGTTACACTTATGATTGATGCTTTGACCTGCCTCCTAGAGTTACAATATGGTAGGGCTACTATGGCAAGAGGTAGAGGAGCTACAAGTCATAGAGGATGAGGTGGTAGAGGTGGTGGTAGAGGTACTTGGTAGGAGCACAGTGCTTGCCCCTACTTTTGATACAACCATGGTTACTTGGTTTAAGATATTAGAGCAAAGATTGGCTAACATAGCTATATCAAAGGAGATCAAGAAGATCATTTCTACTACCCTTGGAAGTAGGATTGTGTGGTTCATGCTTCTAATATAAAAGTTGTTAATGGTGGAGCTAGCTTAGTTAGGGAGCATGGGATTTGTTCAATTATTAGTGGCTTGTGATAAGCAACTATTTTTAGATTGGAAGAGTTACGTGCTAGACTTACATTTGAGTGAGATAGGTTTATGCTTGGGATTACCATATTGGCCACTAAAATGGTATTTTTAGTTTGGTTGGATCTTGAAGGAAGGTCTATATACCATAGAGTGTCTTATTAGACTCTAGTCTTCAACCTCTTATATTAAAGAAGGCTATAATTCTTGGTTTGTGGCTATGGAAGACCAATTTTGAGAGGTGTTTATTTAAGATCCAAACATCTTTGGGGATCATTCCACACAATATATCATATGTGAGGAAATCATGTCTAGATTAGCTCAATCATCCAACTAATAGTTTTGTGCTAAGAACCCATGCCATTGCAATAATAGCAAAGTCATAGGAAGTGCTAGTTGGTAGAGTAGTATTATACCCCATAGGTTTTGGTATTGACTATTGAGAGGACATCTTCATAAGGTGAAGTTGGAAATCAAGTGAGAGATGTGTATACTGACTACTTGTATGTTTTAGTAGAGATAGTCTTGGCTCACTATAGTCAAGGACCATGATTTTATTCTCAGAATTCAATGGTTTTATTACTTGGCTTGATGAGCTAGTTGAGGAGAATGCTCATGTAGACAATACTTTTGTACTAGAGAAGATCACTCGGCTTTGGAGTATGAGTAGAGTTGTTCTATCCATCTTGGATGGACCATTGTAGAGTTTTGATCAGGATGCAGATAGGTTAACATAGTAGGCTTGGAGTGGAGTCTTTATACCATTAGTGGCTTAGTTTTATAATGATCCTCTAGAGTCTATTACCTTATCACCTTTGGAGACCATACTTATTGCTTGGTAGTATCTAGTGGAGGAAGTATGTCTGTTCAATTTATTTGGTGGGATCAACACTAAACCAGCTATGATATTGTAGGCAAGTATATTTATTTGGTGGGATCACCACTAAAATAGCTATGGTATTGTAAGCAAGCATACGGGTTTAGAGGTACTTGTATGTAAAGAAGGACGGACCTACCAAAAAAATATTTCAGCATGATGTTGGACACTTGGCATCTTGATATCCTAAGTTGTTACCATTGTCAACAATTAGGGTTATCAATAGACATTTCCTTGTTGGGGGTGCAGGATTTGGAAAGACATGGTACTATTTATTTGGTGATTTTTGCATTTCTGTATCAAGAACATGCTTGTGATGGCCATGGATAGGGTTTGAAAGATCTCCATTTTGGTATGTTTTGGGAGATGTTATGCATCCTACAACACCTCCAAGTTCATCAAGCAATTTCTCCAACATACATTTGGAGAAGTCTCTTGATGGGTGACTCTTTCACATGAGTGATAACAAGTACATATTAGGTCTGGTCTTGGATTGGTCATGTGTTGTTCAATATGGATAGAGTTGGATATTGGGTAAATCATCTTTGTCTTTGATGGATGAACCTCTTAAATAGAAAGGTTTTACAATGTGCTTATGATGGGATTTAACACCCAACACTCCTTGTTGATGATATTTTATTTGTGAGGTGCAAGGTTCAAATTGGAAGAGTAGCTGATACGTCACCTATGGTAATGGTGAACCTTGTGGGAAAGCCTAGAGCTAATTTACTTACACTCATGAGTTTCCCAACCTCCCATACGTGTTGAGAAGGTTGTTATAGATTTGTTTAAGACTCAAAATTGTAGTAGTTGTTAGATGAGAGAGTGGATGATGGATTTTCATACCAATATTACCACCATTTCAACAATGTCAAAGGCATCCAAGCATAAGATATTAGGTCAAGTTATGCACTTGTACTATTTGACCTTGATTATGAGCCTTGGATTGGCTAAGTAGTATAGGATACACTTGATAAGCATCATCACTCAAACACTTATGAGCTCTAGGCCTATCAAGACAATTCAATCACTTGTTGGGAGCAATGGACCAAGTGGGAGTGGTCTTCTTGGTACACAACCAATGACTACTAGTTAAAGTGGTATACTTGAGGTACATCCAAGTGAGCATGGTCTACTTGGGATACAATTAGAGGACATGTGGAGCTTATAGCCAAAGGAGAGTGATATTTTGCTTTAGGGTTGAAGACTCTAGCAATTAAGGGCATGACGGTATTGCTCCTAAGGCTTTGATGTAGCAACAAGTAAGTGCATCTTCCACTCCTATAGAAATTATCGAGGAGACTTGGGAGCCAAACATTGGACTCAAGCTCATAAGAGTTGAAAGACAAAGAGTTTGGAGGTTCTTGAGGAGCTATACAAATTGTTTTGCTTTCAATATGAAAGATTTGGGTGCTCTAAAGGGATATGGTATTTGGATTGAGCTGATTGGTCATACACCAATCTTTTAATATCCATATAGATATATTGATATAGAGAGAACTTCAATCTAGAACATGAGTCAAGATCTTTTGAGGTTGGTTTGGTAGAGATCTCACATGGAGAACATACTTTAGCCACAATGATGGCATCCAAGAAAGGTATGCATGGTAAATACATAGATAGGTAGATGTGAGGAGATAACCATCCTATCAACCAATAAACTAAGGCTAATTGGTATGCTATACATATAGTAGAAAGTATCTTTTTTGCACTTAGGCATACAAAGGTTTTTAGTATTTTGGAATCTTCAATTAGGATACCATCAGTTGCCAATTAAGGAGAACGACAAGTCTAAGACAAAATTCTAGGCTATTGATCCTCATAGTAAGGATGTATTTTATTATTGGTAGTTCTTACTATTTGGGTTAAATAATGCTCCTACCAAGTTCTAAAGAATCATGAATAGGATCCTAATGGTATTGGATTTTTCTTAGTGTTATATAAATGACATTTTGGTCTATCGCATTGCCTTGAAGGAACATGAGAGAAATTTGCTAGAGGTGTTTGAGAGATTCAAACCTCATGGAATCAAATAACATCTTGGGAAGTGTAGATTCTTCTAAGAGAAAGTTGAGTATTTGGGACACACTAGCTATCTTGGCAAAGTTGGTATTTAGTAGATCAAGGTGGAGACTATTGCACATATTCTTTGACCTACAAATATGAGTAGTGTGCAAGTATTCCTTGGATTGGCAAACTTTTATTGTCAATATGTGAGAGGATTTTGTGCAATTGAAAAGGCCTTGACAAAGTTGACCAAGTTTATTGTGGTATCAAGAAATGTCAATATTTTAATATTCTTTTACTTCTTTTGTATCAAAAAGATGCCTACTAGAAGGAGAAAGTATGAAACTCTATGTATTTACCTCCTTTAAGAGTGAGGACTTGTTTTAGTTTCCTTTGGAGGAAAATTGTTCTCCTTTAGGAAGGAAAAACCATGCCTTTGGAAGGCCGCATGCCTCTTTGGAAGGACATTGAAATCTGTACCAGATTTTAGAATGTCCATTTGGTACTACCTAAATTGCATGACCTCCAAGGGTGATACATGAGGATAGCAATTGGTGACTAAATAAAATTAGGATGCAAGAAACCAAAAGAATAAGGAAGAGCACTTTGATTGAAGTGGTTCAATGATTTGCAATTTCCTTCACGTTTGTTTGACTAGGCTTCCAATGATTCAGCAACAATCAAGAGAGTACACTGCAAGTTTCTTTGGATGTCAATTTGGTTTGATCATTGTTTGTAGTAACCAAAATGCTGAGAGGAGTGCATCAAAGAAACAAAAAGATTGATTTGAATCTCAAAACCCCTATAGTCAATCCATGTGAAATATTAGCACAAAAGGTCCTAAAGAAATTGAAACTCATCTTCCTCTTGTGGAATTGGGAGTACAATCCAATGACTATGGCTTGGGAATTATTGTATTTGAGAGTTTTTAAGCTTGAGTGAGTGCTTTGACACCCTACCATTGGAGAGTTTTATTGGGTGAGAGTGTATGGCATACCAATGGGTTACTTTTGAATCCAGGTCTTGTCTTTGAGTAAGAAGATGAAGAAGCACCTTGAGAAGGTCTCATGAAGAAGAAGAGCATGAAGAATAAGTGATTGGTTATAGATTACAAGAATTTGGTGCAGAAGGCCCTTGTAGGAGCTCTCATGAAATTTTTATTCCCATAAGGACTAAATATCTATAGAATGCAATGGTGGCCTTCTTCAAACATATGTTCAATCATGACCTGATTGATTGGAGACTCTTCAATCAGCACACCCAAACCATGTACAATGACCTTGAGGGACCAAGACCTCACTACTTATGAATTTTATTGTTCATTTCTACATTGGACATGGATTGCTTATCATGGAGAAGAAGGAACAATTCCCAAGGCATGAAGTGTTTCAAGAATACTTTGATGTTGACCTTTTAGAGAACAAAAATTGGATGACATGCAAAAAGTTGATGTGAAGTACATGTCAAGTAGGGGAGTTTGTATCACCTCTTAAGAAGAAGAAGTGCAAGTTGTTTGAGACTACCACTCCTTGCAATACATCTACTAGGAAGAAGAAGAGAGCTCAATGGCAAAATCCAAAGGAGAAGAGGATCTTCCCAAAGGAAGAGAAGATGACAAGCCTCTCAATGTAGAGCAGATTAACTTGGATGAGGACCAAGAAGAAGACCTTGCACCCAATGAGGAATGTGAGAAGTCAAAGAAGGATGTGCCAAATGAGCCAGTGGGTTCTTTTGGGGAATTATTGATGACTACTCTTGTCTAGACAAAGGGTAGAGATAAGACTTCAAAATCTAAGCCATAAGAAGAGGAGGACCAATGCCTTCATCCCAAGTCTCCCATCCTTGCAAAAATCTCCCAAGAGGATGGATGGTCTACATGAGATACAATCAAAAGCCATACCGTTAGGTTTTGATAAGCTTGTGCACAAATTGAGGGCACATGAGGAGAAAGTAGTGTTGAAATCTATGCTTGGAGTTTGATATGCATGTGATATTCTTGTGCCATTGACTCTTACTCTTGATACATATTATGCCCAATATAAGAGAAAGTACCAAAATATCTATAGATACTCATTTATAGTATCCACAATGTATATCTAGTTGGAGAACAAGGAGATAGAGGAGCAAGCATTGCAGAATGAAGTTTTACTCCACCACAAGGAGCTAGAGAAACTAAGCTTAAAGAGAGAGTAGAAACAATGAAGGAAGCTAATGCAATGTCCACTTTGCAAATGAGGCAGTAACGGAAGAGTTGGATGATCTTCACCAATCATGACAAGATGAGAAGGCAAACTTGGAAGGAGAGAACACACTCTTGAAAGAGAATTTGGCAAGCCTTTAGAAGCTAACCAAAGTCCTTGAGAAGAAACACCTTCAATAGATCAATGGTTTGAGGAAGGAATTGGAGGTATCGAGGGTAAATTCAATGTTGGAGAACAAGCTAGCTCACAATGCAATGGAGCAATTGCAATGGCAACTGACCACATCAGTACCCCTTCCTTTGTTTCTGCCTAATGCCATAGGACCATTAGTGCCTCAAAAGGATAGTTAGTTAGTACTTTCTTTTTTTCTCCATCTTGGGTGGTGGCTATTTTGTTAAGTTCCTTCCTAGAATTCCCTAATGCTTGTGAATATTTAGGTCCAACATTCAAAGTACTTCTTTGTTCAATTAGAGCAATTTTTTAGTAAAGTGAAGCACCCTTAGGCTACTCATCATTTGATTGATGAAATGACTCTTAATCTGGTTCATGCCTCAACAAAATATCATAGTAAAAATTGCCCAATGCTTTGTGTGTTTGATCCTTAGCATTATCATGGTCATTTTGATGCAATAAAATAATGAGATTTCACTATGTTTTCAATGTTGTGTTGCTAGTAATTGAAGTATGTAATTGGAGTAAGGGACTCTCACAAAGATCTTGCACTCTATCAACAAAAGTGCCTTGAAAGAGGTAGAACACTTTGCTTCTTGTCATGAGTGTAAACTAGGTCTTTGGAAGGAGCAAATATCTTTAAAAGTCATGTGCCTTGAAAAGGAAGTAGTTTCCCTTAGGAAGGATAATACCAAAGATTAGGATATTAGGTTTTAATAGATTAGATTTTATTAGGTTTTAAATAAATAAAAACCTAATAAAAACCTAATCATGTGATCATTTTAGGTTTTTCTTTATTCATGTTCAAATTCATTCTAAAGAGCTCAAATAAAACTCTTATTTTTGGAATGTTGGACTCAAATATCATAGAGATTGAATATGATGTAATGGAAGATACATCTTCCCAAGTTAATGGTTATTAACTTTGGGAGATATATCTTCCATTACAATGACAATGAACAAGCTCAGATCATTGAAGAAGAGGTTGGAGATATTAACATTCAAAAGAAGAGAGGATGATCTAAATCCAGAATCTGAAGAATTTTCATGGATGCAATTGATCTCCACAATTCAATCATAACTAAGTGCATTGTAGTAAAATTGTCCAATATCACAAGAAGAATGAACAAGTCATCACTGACATGAAGAAATGTTGGCAGTTCCTTATCTTGATGAACAATACCAATCTTGAAGACTGGCCTGATTGGTGAAAATCAAGAACGAGATCTAAGGACACAGAATGGACTACAAGAAAGAGCTATGGATTCACCATTAGTTTGTTGTCCATTTGGCCATATTGCTTCTTGTTCTTAGAGGACCATGTGCCAATTCTCCATTCTGAAGCTGAGAAAAGCTGAGTAGAGTTCATTATACAAGAACATTTTGCTTCACTACTACATCACCAAAACTTCCTTCTAGAGGATTGAGCATCTATTGAAAGTCATCTATTGAAAGCATTTCAAATATATCAATCACATATAAAGCTTCTAAATCTACAACTATTGGATGAAAATCTATTGGATTTTTTTCATGGCATGCTGAAGAAGAGGATCTGCAAACTAGTATCTCTTCTTGAAACATATGTATGCTTGACAACAATGCTTGGTCAAAAATATCCAATGATCCCATTGTAAACTACATGGTAGTATCTCTAACATTTATTTTCTTCTTGGAGTCTATTGCCACAAGAGAGCAGTCCCATGATGCTGATTGGATTGCTAGTGATTTTGGACAACTTTTTAGTAGTATCAAGTTTACCACATGTGGAGCCTACATTGTCAACACGACCACTAACAAGGCCGCTTAAAAGTTGTGGGCCAAATTTTCCAACCAAGTTCTATGCATATTTTTTTCAAGGGCTCTATGTGATAGTCAAGAATATCTTTTCAGCCACCACAACAAAGAAGAATGGGTTAGCTATTGCAACATATTTGGACAACTATCCTTTCAAATATCTATTGCACTTTACCAATTATTGCAAGGATGCTGCAAGTTTCTTCCATAACCATCATGCCATCAAGGCAAGACTGAACCACGAGTAGGAGCAAAAGAAGGTGAAGTGTTTAGTAGCATCAGATTTGACTTGTTGGGAACTATCAATTGGTGCTTTTAGTGATTGCTGAAATCTGACACAATCATCAATGCATTGGTGAAAAAAAAAGACCATCTCTTAGAGCACCAATGAAAAACAATAAAGATGGCATATTAAGGACATTGTAACAAAATGATAAATTTGTAACCAACCTAAAAAGGGAATAGAAATATGTGCTCTTATTGAAAAGTGGATCCAGTATGTCTAAAATGATTTAGCTCCTCTATTGGATGTATACCATATGTTTTGCAAATTGCAAAATGATCTAAAGATGATCAAGGGACTAATGAAATTGGAGATAGAGTATCTGGTAGGCTTGGTCGGTTATCAAGTAAAGTTTATGTATGATCATGAGCATGGAATAGCTTACATTCTTGATCTAGGATATGTTGGTGAGGGAATACAAAGAGATCAATTGAAGGTTCATCATAGGTTGGAACAATTCATTTACTCATTCCTTCCAAATGAAGAGGAACCAACTATTGAAGAACAGAAAGAGGTTATGTATTATGAGTTGACTGATTATCTCACTGATCCCAAAAGGAAGAAGAGTTTGAATAGGTTTAAGTTCTAAATGATGAAGGAAGGAAGCAAGATGCCAATTACTATTAGCAGATGGATGGTCTCAAGTATCCAAACCTTTAGCAAATCACAAGTATGATTTGTTCTCTAGTTGCATCATCCATAGCATCTAAATAGAACTTCTCTACCTTTGGGTTCATTCACTCAAAGTTGAGGAACAAGTTGAGCATTGATAAAGTCACAAAGCTTATCTACATAAAGACCAACTACAATAGCTTCAATTAATTTAGTGTTCAATAGTATGAAGAGGATGACAAAGAACAAGAATCCAACTTGTAACGATGGTAATAATAAAATTTGGTTGATTCTTGTTTTCACAAATTTGATTTTATTATTTGATTTTTTAGGTTTCAATGATTAAAACCAAAATGTAATTGGTCCTATTGAGGAAGTTAGGTTTTTTTCATCCTTGGATAGCATGTGAGCCTTCCAAGGGCATTTTCTTAAGGAACTTCTTCCAAAGGAATTTTCTTAAGAAGGCAATTGCACCATTGGATTAAACCATCACTTTCTTGGTGTTCCTTGGATTTATATTCCTTAGTGTAATTGCTCTTACTTTGTTGTTTGTCATAGTGTATCTTCTTGATTTCTTTGCCCTTGTCTAGGAGTTGTCTCTATCCAAGAGGTTGAATAGTCAGTATTAAACTCAAATATGGCACTTTCTTTTATATTTGCCATTTTTTACCCATATCTTCTTAGGATCAAAGTATCACTTACTAAAATGCTTCAATTTGGTGTTTGCTAGGTTGTTACACTTACACAAGAGTTGTGTTTGGGAGATGATAATAAGAGAGCTTTTGTGGAGCTAAAGAAGAAGCTTATATCCTCCCCTGTCCTTAGGAGGCCAATTAAAAGATATCCATTCCAAGTTCATATTGATGAGAAAACATTAGAGCTTAGAGTGGTGCTCACCCAATAGGATGGTGAGGAGAAGAAGTTTGTGGTGGCC
The DNA here is from genome assembly GCA_948567375.1 of Lunularia cruciata. Lineage (NCBI taxonomy): Eukaryota > Viridiplantae > Streptophyta > Marchantiopsida > Lunulariales > Lunulariaceae > Lunularia > Lunularia cruciata. The sequence continues at coordinate 16,325,379 of OX419757.1, read as the reverse complement.
TATGCTAGTCACTCCAACAATTCAACAAAGGCCAAGTACAATTCATATGAGGAGGATTTTTTAGTAATAGTGTGGGCAGAAGCACATTTCTAATGTTACTTGTTTGGGAACCACCTCACTTTTATCATTCATCATCAACCATTGAAGTGGTTGACGGAAACCAATAAGCTTTCAAGGAAGCTTGCATGATAGGCTCTGATTTTACAAGATTATGACTTCAAGATTTTTCATAGACATGGAGTGGTGAATTGTGAAGTAGATGGGTTGAGTAGAACCCATATACTAGCCAACATAAGCAGAGAAGAGCACATTAGCATGGTGGGATATATGAGAAGATGGTATCAACTTGGCATGCATTTATCTTTTGTGTATTTTGATTGGGTATTGGGGCTTTGGTGGTATCTCTCTCAATAAAGACATGAGGAGTTATTGAGGTCTTTGATCTAGAGAGTAGAGATATTAGTATGGGTCAACAAGATATTCATGATGATGTCTTGGTGATGGACTATCTTTTTATTTGTATTGTGGGTGACAAAATAAGTGCCAAGGAGAGATTGTATCCTTTTGGGAGCTATGAAATTTAAATTGGAGTGCAAAAATCTTCTTTAGGTATGGGAGGATGGTAGAGTGCAAGTAGTACTCCTTCCATCTAAGAGATCACATTGGTACGGCATGCTCATGAGGAGTTAGGATATTTTGGAGTAAAGTGGACATGTAGCTTACTTCAAAGTCATTATTGGTGGCATGATATGCATACCAATGTGTAGCAATTTGCTACCAAATGTGTGGTTTGTAACCAATTTAGAGCATCATTCAATGCTCATATGCCATAGTTACACCCACTACCTATCATGGAGTTGGGTTACCATTGGAGTTTGGACTTTGGACTTTGTGGGCCCATAAGACATCATCTATATGTTTTGGTTATGGCGGAGCACTTCTCTAACTTGATTGAGTTGGTGGCATTTCATGATAAGTCTTGGGAATAGACAACTTACTCATTTCTAGATTGGGTTCTTAGTCATTTTGGTGCACTAGTTGAGGTCTTGGTTGATCAAGGTATAGTGTTCTTGGGAAAGTTTCACGTCTTGTGTGACAAGGTCTTGATTGATCACCATACTACATCTCAAGGTTAACTTGAGGTAAATGGTTTAGTATAGAGAGTTGTTCAAATGGTGAAGAGAGGATTATGAAAGTATGGTTTATAGAGGGGCCACTTGGGAGATTAGGATCTCTAGTTGCCTTGGTTGGCTAGGGGCTATCAATTCAGCTGGCAATCCTTCTTAGGATTCTTCTCTCCTTATTTCTGCCTCTTTAGACAAGATCCAAATTTACAACCATTTTCCATGATGTTACTGTAGTTTTGGACTTGGGTGATTTGGATATACCAATGAGTCCATGTTTTTAGGCTGGTAGAGATCTTTTGGAGAGTGATACCGATAACATTTAAGAACTTAGCAATTGCTTAGCATAGAGATACCTTACATTATGCCATGATTCAAGGGGGAGGTTATGGGTTATATTCCTTGATCTATCAATTTTATCTTGGTGATTATATATATATATATATATCTACAATAAAATACACCAATGACTCTTGATGTGACTATAGGTCACACTAACTTGAGAGTGTATGTGGCTTACCTTATGGAGTCCTCATGTTGGAAAGACATGATGGTGTTGTTTGGAAGGATCATTTGCACAATTATGTTCCATCCCACCTCCCAAACATTTATGGCACAATGGATGCAAGCTTGGCACTTGTATGTGTAGGCTTACAATGTTTGTTATATGATTCTTCTGGTGGAGCTACTACTATGTTTGTGTGTGATAATTGTTCAAGAAGGTGGGGCATATGGCATGTTTTACCCCTCATCTCATGGTACATCCTCAAGGGCAATGGCTATGTCCTTGCCATACATGACACTATAGCTAATTATGTGGTGTAGATTGCAAATAGACAACTAGCAATGGGGCTCAATAGCACTTGGCCTCCTGATTTTTCCCCACCATAGAACATATGACATACTTAGAGTAGATGGCTATTTGGATTTAGAGGACCTAACCAGCAACAAGAGGAGCAATTAGGCACTTTGGAGTTTGTGTGTGACTTTCTATATGAGTTGTGCTTCTATAGTGTATGATGTTGACAATGATGTATATTATCTAGTGATGTATATATGCATGATAGTTGTTACCACATTTGTAGTGCCAAAGCTAGTTTTCTAGGATGTTATAGAAAAAGCTTTGCCAATCACCATTGTATCAACAGCTACCTAAGGACTACTTAGTGGCAGCCAGATACTACATCAAGCTTTTTTTATTGCACCATAAGAGTTGCTATTTAGATCATTCACACCATCAAATATTATCAATTGGGCTATTGGACATGTCATTGGGCTAGATTCCCTAGCCATCCTAGGGGGTATACCTTTGAACTATAGCTCTAGAGAGTTCACTTCTTCTATGTTAAGCCTTCAAGCTCCTGGCTATGGTGGATAGAGGCATGTGAGTGGAACTTGGATTTTCTTAACTACAGTGAGTGTGGCTTGATGGTGCAATTGGGGACTTTTATGGAAAGTATTGAGTGTTGAGATCTAAGTTCTGATCATCTAATTATTGTGGCACTTTAAAGTTTGTGTATGACTTTCTATATGAGTTTTGCTTCTATAGTGTATGATGTTTACATAAATGTATGTTGTGTACAAATCTTGATATGTAAGACATCATTCAAGTATTAGTGAGTGGATGCAATACACAAGTAGATGAAAAAAACATGTGGATGAAAGCAAGAAGCCATTTAGCTATGGATGTATAAGCAAGTGGAAGTAGATGTTGAACCATAAACAACATAATTGAGAATAAAAGATGTAGTCAACAAGAAGATGGAAATAAGAAATGCATCAATTAAAAAATAAATTATTAACTAGTGGATGCAATAACATTTACTAAATTATAGCAAGAAGAAGTTAAATTAAAGATAAGATAAGGAAGTAGATGCAAGCATAATCAATTTAGCTAAGAGCTATAAGATGCATTTAAAAAGCTATGCAAACTTAGTTGGTCCTATCAACTTGTATAGAAAGACCCTTGTTTCTTATTGAACTAAGAAGGCAATTGGCACATGCAGCTAAATGCACCAATGTACTATGAAGGTGTTATTGGAGTAGTGGGAGCAACATCCATTCATAGAATGGGTGACCTAAAACCCCACTTACTTGACCACACCAAACTTGACACATGCATACACAAGCAAGAAGAATTGTAAGAAAGAAAAGGCTGCAAAAATCTAGAATGCAAGGATAAGTTAAACCTTATCTAAATTGTTGAAGGACAAGAGGAAAAAAATCTAATGATTAGCATGCAAAAAAGGGATCATGAGAAAAAAAGTTATTGGCTTCCTAAATAGCATATAGAATGTATAAAGATCAAATTCATTTGATGAAAATAAGCAAGCCTTGTCCAAAAACTAAGCATAAATAAAGGAGAAGACAAAGAGAACCAAACAAAATATACTAAGGAGACTTACAGAGTAGAATAAAGTGTGATTGGACTAGATAGTGTATATTCTATTCTGCACAATGAAGCTAGGAGTCCCAAAACATTAAACACGATCAGTAAGCTAAACATAATAAGTAAGCATACCTAACTTCATCATTGCTTCATGAGATGCCAGAATTATTGAGCAATATTACTATACTTCATACTAAAATTTAGGTCCCTACTAGAACAATAATTTCCAAGCCGTTATTGGTTGATAGAATTTTTCTTCACTTATTGTAATAAGTGAATTCACTAATCTAAAATATTAATTGAGTATTTTCACTCAACAAGATTATGCTTTGATATTTTATGGATTCAGTTGTAATATTAGAGATATAGACTTTAATTTATTTTTGGATTGCTACATAGTATTGACCTTTGAAGATAGGCAATGTGAGCCATATATAACAATATGAAAAGATTGGGAAGCATCATCTATATAATCCTAACGATATGTGTCCTCTAATGCAAAGAAATTGCACTAAAGAGAAAATCATCAATCTTCCCAAACTGTAGTCATGCTTGTATGACTAGTCTTAGATAGTGGGACTTGATGTAGAGAGGTGTCCTAGAGACCCATATCACCACCAAATGCAAAGGAGCCTTGCATTTCTTACATAGAGGAAACATGCTCCAAGTGCTTAATCTTTGGCTCATCGATGGATCTATGGTTGGTTCCTTATATTTGCTATCCAAATTCTCATTCCCCAATATATATGGAACATGTTTCCTTTCTGCAAGAAATACAAGGTTCTTTCTCATTTGGTGGTGAGATGGGTTCCAAAAACACCTCTCCCTGCATCTAGAGGCTCTAATCCAATGATTGAAGTGGAGAATGTAGATGAGGAAAAAGATCTTGATTTGCCATCTTATAACCAAATGCAAAAGATCATTTTTTTCTTATGTAAAGAAAACATACTCCATGTCCTCTATCTTTAATGAATATATGGATCCATGGTTGGTACCTCATATTTTCTTATTTGCTGTCCAAATCTTCATTCCCCAATACACCTATCTCCATATATAGCAATCAGTGTGTGTTATTTTCCCACCAAAAGTTTTTCATATCAGATATATGTTAGGTACGCAATATAGATCTATATTTCAAAATTAGGTGTTGAGTTTGCATACCTCTTATCATTAGATCTTGAGAGAACCATATTTTCTTAATTTTTTGGATCAAATTTAGCAAGATGCCAATACCAAAGTTCTCTTGATTCCCTAGGCTGGTCAACACTCCAGTATTCATAGTGGAGGTCATGGAGTTTGGTTAATCATCAAGATCCTTCTATTGCACGTGAAGTGGAGAATGTAGATGAGGAAAAAGATCTTGATTTGCAAAGGTAGCAGAAATGGAGTTGGATCCCATAAATGGAAATTTTTAGAATAAGAATTCTTCTTTGTGTTATGACCTCCACTATGAATACTGGAGTGTATAAAAGTAATATAACTTTGCTACTTGAGATATTTTCCAAAATACATCATGTTTCTCATGATTTATTCTTATGATATTCTACTAATATCATAAGAATCAGTACATCACAAAGTTCACGTGCAATAGAAGGATCTTGATGATTAACCAAACTCCATGAAATCACATGACTAGATTAAGGATTGGAATATTAGGACAACTCTTAGATGGCCTACAATCCATCTTTTAATGCACCATAACACTAAACTACAAAACATATAGTGAAAATCAACCAATTTTACTAGAAAATTTGCTGCAAAGTTGAATTTTAGAACCTGCATAGGAGGAACAAGTGGATGAAAGAACACACTATGATAAAAAATTTCATTTTTTTTCTAATTTATATCTCCCTTTGCTCCCTCTATTCAACATAATCTATTTTTGTCAAATTAGGACTATGGAATGTGAAAGTGAAGATTGATCTAAAAAGGATACTCCAAATTTCAATTTGAATTCATATGGCTCTCTAGTTCATTTTAAATAGTGTAAAATAAGTAAAATTTTCAGTTTATTCTATCATTATCTAATATATTCTAAGAAGTTAGAGGAATTAGTGAAAACATAATATTCCAATTATAAAACCAAAGTAGTAAGGTGGTCATTTTTTTCACTATTCACTTTTCTACCTTTGTAAATTTTACTTTCCTCCTTCTATTCTTACTCATTTTCTTTCCTAAGTCCTCACAGTTTAAAAAAGAACTTGTTCCCCAGATTAATTTCTTACCAAAATCCTACAAACTGTACCTTCTTTTATGAATTTAGACATTTTACCTTTGAAATTTTTACTACCAGGGTGGGTCAAGACAATTCTTGTTCAATGTAGTGGATGATTAAAAATACTCACATGCAAAAATTGTAATATAAAGTTAAAAAATTAATGTTTTTGATTTTTTTTATATGTTTGACAAAAGATCAATAAAATGTGTCTTTATTAAAGAGTATTTTGTAGTTTGATTGTGGTAAGTTTTTCACTTTTTTATTTTTCTTTGCATCTTGAAGTATGCACTTGCAATGTATCATATCTAGTTGATGTTATGCAATTGCAAAAGCTCCTATTAAGTGTAAATGTAAGCAATAGATAGAAGTTAGATCAATTTTAGATCAATTGATCACATGTTCACTTGAAGTTTATACATTCATCAAGCATTATGTATTAGCATATGATTATGCCTAAAAAGTGCTTGAGTTTTATAGTAAGTGCATGTAATTTAGTTTTGGCATGTAACCTTGTAGGGTATGACCTATGCAAATTTCAACTAGACTTATATCTTAGCTTCTTATGTTTAGAGAATGGATTATGACTTTGCCTTAGCTTCAAAGATTTGGACTGAATACCATAGAAATTCTCCTACTCTTACTTTAATGATCTAAAAATCTAAATAAGCTCTATGACAAGCGGCTAGAAGCAAATGCCTAAGAGTTCAATTTTTTCAACACATTTACCTCCATTCTAAAGAGGATATATACAAGGAGAGAGCAAGAAGTAGTATCATCTGGGAATGGTTGTAAGATATGAGTACAAGGTTAAGGAATCCAAACACTCAACCAATCACAAAGATAGATGGTTGCCAAGTTTGTGAGCCACTCAAATTATCTTCAAGGAAGAGGATCCACCCAAGAGGTCTTCAATGTTGCATAGTCATTTGAGTGCAAAGGCTTGTCATCTTATCTATATTGTGAGGACTACATGGACCCTCAAAGAGAAAGACAAGAGGGAGCTGTAATACCTCAAGAGATTTGAAAAATACAAGGTTTATGCTACAATAAAGATTTGTTCGTTTGTAGGATCAATACCTTGATAATCAACTTGAGTTTGTTTCACTTTTGTGAAAATTGTTCAATTGTGAAAATCATCTAGACATTGTGAACTTGTTTACATAGAGGACAAGAAAAAAAAACACTAATGCTCATAGAATCTTTAATGTGGTGGTAGATCCAAAGTAAAGGTTATCAATGAAAGACAAATTTAAAGTAATAAAACCCAATAAGTATATGAAATATATAATTTTTTATTAACCATACCAAAGTAGCCATGTCAAAGTTGCTAGCCATATATAGCTCCCTCTGATCCTTCTTTGTTTTTTTGCTCTTGCTTTGTATATGTTGGACTTGGCGTGAAGGAGGCTTATATCCAGCTTCAAACAATCATGTAGATAACAAATCTGACTTAAAGTATTGTAATCTAAAAGATTATTGAGTATTGGCACTTATGATTTTGAAAAAGAGGTGTGATAAGGTATAGGAGTTGAAGAAAGCTCTATCACAAAGACATTTGAGATCAAACAAAGATTTATGTTAGAGATATCTATTATTGCAAAAGAAAAATATCTTTCAAGTTTCATTCTAGCCAAGAGAGCTATGGGAAGGGCAACAAAAGAATTATACAATGTAGGAGAAAAATAAATTGAAGAGGAAGAAGAGAAAGACTTCTAAATGTAGGAAGCAAGAGGAGATGAAGTGGTGTTATTAGAGAACATGTCAAGGAATATTTGAGAAGAAAATGCTCTGTTTGCTTACCCTTGGGATGGCTAAGGACTTGACACTTGGCAAAATTTACAAAGAGTGTCAAATGCATCAAGTCCTTAAGATCATGACTTGCCGGAATTACAATTTATAACTTGCTAGCAATTGGAAGGAAATAATGAAGATGTATCCTCTCCATTATACCAATAGAAATTTCACATATATGGTATGTTCTTCAAGAAGCTATCGGTAAGTTACTTAGTCCAAAACTTTGAATTAGTAGCATGCCTTTAATCTGATATATTTACACCTTCCACATCTTCTTTTGTTGTATTTTGACTTTGATTTTCAAAAGGACAAGGATGTGAAGAAGAAGAAATTTATCTCATGTGACAACCCGGCAAATATCACTTTTACGGTAATCAGGTAAGTAAAGTTGTTCCCGTAGAGATACTAGTCAAAAATTTCCAAATACAAAGTTAAATAGTAACAATATTTAGTTCTTCTTGGTTGTGTCTTTAATCTCTCAGGTAGAAACTACACCCAGAAGAGAGTAATAAGCATTGACTCACAGTCTTGTCACAAATTAACACTTCTTAATCACAACTCCATCAAATCTTTCCAAAAAATCTTGATTGTGATGATTCAGGCTCTCCCTAAAATGACACTTCATTGTAAAACTACTTTGCCTCAGAATTGTGTTCCACTCCTCCTCTGAAGGCACAACTTCCTCGATCAAAGTTGCTTCACATCAACTTTGCGCTGTAGTCACAAATGCAAAATACTACAAACACTACAATTCCTCTCAGATCTGTCAAGGCATTGCTCCAATTGCAGTTCACTCAGGATCAAACACACATAATGAAGATCAAGGCTACAGAATCCAACTTCCAACAAACACACTGATTTGCACTTCAAAATTCTCCACACACTTACAAACATAGACACAAAGTTGATACTCGGAATTCAACTCAAACGACAAGCACTGCTTCACAACACTTTGCTTTATCTATTCTCAGAAATAATGAGCACTAAACAACATAAGACTACAAATGCCACTCTTAAATAGTGAAGCAAACGACAATTTTAACAACTATAGTGTTTCCTAACAACTCTTCCTACCTGCAAATCCAAAATGACAATGCAACTCTTCATATTTGCCTCTTCAAATCTCAAAACTGTCACTACTCCAATCCGATGTCATCATTGGCTTTCAAACCCAATGATCTTCCTATTACTTCTCCTTCTTCTTCTACACAATCTTCTCCTCTTGATTGTGAAGTAACTCTCTCAACCTTTCTTCCTCTCTATATCTCATTGTCAACTCTCTTTGCCAAAGCTGTTTCTTCTCTTCTACACTCTCTATCACTCTATCAAGCTCTTTTTGTTTCTCTGCTACTCTTGCCATAGCATGCATAATTTCTAATCTCAAATCAGCAAATTGCTACTTCAAGATTTCATACTCAGCCACTTGTCTTTCCTTTGCTATGTCACTCTGCTCTATGAGTCCCTTTCTATTCCTCGCTTCTCTCTTCAAGTTCTTGATCACTTGATTGTGTACTACTGCATCTACTTGTACTACTTCCCTTTCCTCCTCACCTCGGATTATACTCTTCTTTTAACTCCAAGTTCTCTTCTTCTAATCGAGCTAACACCTGCAACACACTCTTCACCTCCGGACACTTTGACTGCATCTCCTTCTTCTTGTGTTCTAACTTCACCAACAACGGGCACACAACCTCCCTAAGATATTCTACTCCTTCACTTGCATTTATTTTGACTTGCAGACTTATCTCCTTCTTCACCTCTTCCTCACTCGACACTTGCCTTCTAAGCCGCAGTCGCCTTATAGGAATGGATTCTTCACTCCCCAAACTTCCATCCTCCTCTTCTCCTACCTTACTTGGCTCCACTCCATACTTCGCCTTTCGTTTGGAACGAACTCCCCTTTGAATTGCAACTCTTTTGTCCTCTTATTTTGGAACTTTGGCTTCCAGTTTTGAGTTACCTTTCTCCTACGTCTCCATCTTGGCTTCGTCCTCTTTGGGTACCGATTTCATTTCCACTCCATCATCACTGTCACTACTTGTGTCTCCACTCAGCAGTTTGAACTCGGGTTCTTCCTCCCTCTCCAAGTCTTTGGACTTGCACTTGGCTTCTCCTTCCAATTCTTCTTCCAACAGCACGATTACCACCATTTCTTCACTTAGGTTTACCCTTCTAGCCTTCCAAGGTCTTGCTTTCTCTACTTCTTCTTCTCCTTGCTGACTCCTCTTCTTTGACTTTGGAGTGCTTACTTCCAACTGCACACTCTGCCCTGTCTGCGCATAGTACTCATCATTGCTCTTGATCTGAAGAATGTATTGCTGCTCCTCCACATCTTCTTCTTAAGTCGGGATGGAAATGGGACACCATCTTATTTTGCTCCGCCGCATTGAGCAAGTTCAGCTACAGATGGAAATGGGCTGCAAATAGCACAATGTAATGTGGAGGCAACTTGTCCCGCAAATTCCACACCATCCGTCTCGTCCTCCCATGAAGACACTTTGCCCAGTTAATTGGCTCTCTTGCAAACATCTTATGGAAGAACACCGCTCGGTGCTTCATCACATAAGTTGTTCTTTCCGGCTTCAAGATTGCCATTAGAGCACTCACAATCCCTCTCTTGACAGGATCCTTATAGCTATCCACTTTGTAGCCATTCTTTGTGCGCTTTGAAGAGAAGGCATCTCTCACTTCTTGGGTTTCTTTGGCTATTTCTCCCTTTCCCAAGAATGTGGCACCATGCTCTACGCCTGCTTCTCTCCCGAGTACTAACCTCCAATCGGACTCTGTCCATCAAGCCGGATTTCCTCTCTTCCCTTCTTCCTTAGGGCCATCAAGACACTTACTCTCGATGATCTCAATCATGAACCCTAGAAAGCTAACATTCCAGTTCCATGCCAAGAATGTGATCCGAAGCCTGCTCAAGACTTCAATTCTTGCAATCACATCTAACCTCCAAATTGTATGATTTCTCACTACAAATTTGGAATTCTTCTTCCCACCTCCCATCTTTCTCTCTTTCACTCTGGGCTGGGGACTATTCTTCCTACTATTTCCCGGCTTAACTCTCTTGACTTCCTCTTGACACACCAGTGCGTCTTTGACTATACTTCCCTTCCCCCGATCTCCTACAAGATGACTTCTTAACGGCAATGGGAAATTGCTTGTCATTGCTTTGTCTTTAGCACAATTTTTATAGAGTCGCGCCTTCTCCATCTTTCTTCAATTCAAGTTTCTACCGATAAATCACACCTCCTGCATGCTCTTGTCACTGTCAAGTGTCCTTCACGCGTATGAGCGCCATTTTTGAACGGTACCTTCTTGAATGTCTCGCCCCGAAGGAAAGTTGTTACACTATCCTCGCCTCAAGTTGAGCACCCCCGAGGCGAAGACTCCTTACTTTGGGTTGTATGCTGACAGGGCAATTTTGAGTACCTTGCCTTATGACCCAAAGTCATGTTACCTTGGGTTACATCCAGAGGACACTTTTCTTTGCCTTCTTTGGCCATACAGGCGTAATTTGACTTCTCTATACACTTCTTCTTCAAAATTGAGAAAAAAACAAAAATGTGGGTACCCCATCACACCACTTATGCTCTCGGTGTACCTTATAGATAAAATTTAAGGGAATGTAAGCATGATAACAACAAGCCATCCTGAAAAGGAGGTATTTTTGTCATGATGTCTAGCTTCAAGAAAATCACCGTATAAACTCATTAGACTTTTCTGATATTTTACTCAACATAGAATTTAGCATAATCGGTATGATGTTACAAGAGTAGACTTCATGATATGATTTTGTTATTTTTTTCAATGTTTATTTCTATCCATTGTTTTTCAATATTTTTAGTTTAATTCTTGATACATATCTTATTTTTTCAAATGAATATGACACTCTAGTGGATCTGAAAAAACCAATGTCATATGAGTATGTCATGATTAGGTACTAGACAAAAGAAGGTATGTGATATATAAATAAGTTCAATTAAAATCAAGACGAGAATGAAGTATAGCAAATCCTCCCATGAGTGGAAAAATGAAAAATGAAACTCTCGAGGAAGTAAACTGGTAAACTTGAACCGTGATTTTTTTTAATTAACTTGTCACAATAATACCAATATAATCGTATAAAATAACTAATCTACCAAAAACCAAAAATTTAACGACACTTGGTTATAAACCAAAAATATATTAGAAAGATGATCTTATATCTTATTCTTACTGTTGGGTTAGACTATATCTGAACAAAATTCAAATTCAGACTTAATTTATTTGCTAATATCACTAATTTTAGATCCAAATCTTTTAGAAACAAAACCTACGGATCCGAACGGATTACTCGAGAACAAACTTAAAGTAGGACCATTCTGGACCCATCCGACATGGAACCAGGCTGATTTTCTGGGATTGATTTAAACGAAACGTAAACACGATATAAAGTGACAAATCTTAAAAATTGTGCATATAGCAAGCTCATTTATCGATCCAAGTATATAGGTATATGATTGTACAAAATGTTTAGTGAGAATTGAATGTAAATATCAACAATGATAATCATGGTTACCATCCTAATAAGATTCACTCTGCTTTGCACTCGATACGAACAAATGTTAACTGGCGCTTTGTCCTGGACTGTGGTGGTGCATAGCCATATCCAAGAGTGGAATATTATGAAATACATGGAAGCGAATCTCAAGAGGAATACTGCATGTCAAATCAATAAGGTGGATTCACTTGCTTGTCTGTTCGTTTACACGAGTAGTGAAGTCCTGGGTTGAAAAGTTCACGCGACTTCTATTGACTTGGAAAGATGAAATTTATCCAAGCTGTGCACAGTTTCTTAAGCGCTGGGTTCTGGATCCGAAGGAAAAGTCAAGCAACATGTTGTTGTAATGTTTGTGGATGAGATGAGCGATGCGAGTATCTACAGAACAAATCGCAGTTCTCCTAACGATGTGCTAAGAAGCGGACATGCCATAGTGGAATAAGCATCGCAAGAAGGAAGGAAGGGAGAACTACGTCGGGACAACAGGACTGTATAAGGAACCAACCACATCTCCAGTGCTCGCTAAGGATTGATAACACACAGACAAGCGTATATGAACGTGCAAAGTCCAGTGGTGGGTAGATCGGGAACATGCCCCAGGAATTGATTTTGAAGCTTATCTTTGGAACTTTGCACATAAGAGTAAAAAGGCGACCCCATAGAACACAAGGAGGAGAGACAAACGAGGTAGAATGGGTAACCCCAATAGCAATAGTATTGATATGAGAAATTTACCCTACCGCACCTAAGATATCCGAGCTATAAGATTTGCTATAAACTTTACACATAAGAACTAAATTCGTTTAAAATAACTTGAAGTATAGGAAATCATTCAAAGGCCACAGTCAAACCAGGGTCGGACCAGACCTGGTGTACCCATACACAGAGACAAAATGTGCCATCTACTGTCAAGCTCGACAAACTGACTATAGCCGCCGTAATTACTGTAGTTGGAAGACAAATACAGAAAGAGTTCCTCGCCGAATATAACATGATCATGTTCTACAAGAACAAGAAAGGAATTAGGTGACGGCTGCGAAAGACCAATTGACCGTTTGACCGCTCAGTCTTTTGTACTGTGTGTGGATTCGGTTAAATACAAACAGTCAAATATATATGATATGGGAGCCAAATTGGTTTTGGTTCTTGTGTGCTTGTAATTTAAAAGCTCTTGGGTGCACTGTTGCCGAATCGTTACAAACAAGAGTCCCATAGGGTGAGATAATCCCGTCTGTCACTATTCTGCACAGTTGTTTTCGTCTTTGTCCTCCAAGGTAGTTCTCTTCGTTCGTCTTTTCGACCAGTAGGTTACTATTCTCAGCCTGCGTAACAAGAACTGCTTGCCTGTAAGATAACTTTGCGAGTTGAAGGATTATAGTATATCATTCTGTGGAATGAAATATGCGTCTTATGATCCGATCTATCCTACATGCATTTTCTTTATCGTGTTTCTTTTCCGCTTACGCGTCGCTGCCACTATCTTCCACGCTCTTTTGCGCTTTGCATCCCTCCTTCTTTTCCCTCCTTTATGGATGGTCTCAACTTATCTCGTCCACTATCACTTCATTATCACTATTCAAGGTCCCGATTAGCATTCTGCGCACTCTCTAAATTTAGTAGACACTGTTTCCACTGTTTCTGTAGGTTGTCCCAAATTTCGAAGAATGAGGATGCTTCTAGAATAGACACATGTATATTAGGTTCTACATTTACGCACTGACGAAATGCTTGATACTGTAGCTGTTGAACTCATCTGGACAAGATGAAAAAGATCCAATGAGGGAGAAGGAAGAAGAATAGAGGGGGTAACACAACCTCAGACGTTTGAGGACCTCAAATTGCAGTTTGGATCTACAAACTCATTAGCCACCTACGGATGTAACGTTGCGGTACATTTACTAAAGGTCTCTAAAGGGTTGATGCTTCGGTATCTGGGGATTTTTGACTTAGCAGGAACAAAACATTTTCATGAAGCAACTAGAGGACCAATTATTGGGATCTACGAGAATGATTATAAGCTAGAAGTTGGGTATAGATGAAATCTCTGCTCAAAGTTACTTGTCCCTATAGTCGCTATGCAATTCAAATAAATAACACAAAGTAGAATTTGTGAAACCTCTATGTGATCGACTGTTCACTTGCGAAACGGATCCGATATTCAACCCACTCTATCGTGACTTGAAGCAAGAGAACCGAATGTTATAGGGAAAGTCGCTTTTCAGACTCAATCACCGATCGAGCTCGGGCTGCAAGATCAAAGTTCTCTACAGTGTAAAACTCGGTCGACAGAAAAGCATCCTGTAAAGAGGAGCCGTCAAAGTCCGCAGTGGGCGGGCACCTGCACTTTAGCCACATTACGTGATCTACCCAGAACCAGGGAGAACATTAGATGCACAGAGAACATTAGATTTGTTGGGATCTTGTTCTACATGGAGAGCAGCAAGGCATCGGCCGAATTTCATTGAAGATCCAAATATTATTCAGCTTCATGCACGTTGGTCGGGTACGTATGGGGGAAAGAAACATGCACGTAAAAACAGTAGTGTTGCTTTTGTTGTATTGTAAAGCGAACTGCCCTAAATCCACGTAGATCCGATTTACTGTATTATCGTTTCACTTCCTCCTGAAGCTCTTCAACAGTTGATGATGAGTACCACCACCACCACCACTGTGTGGAATCGACGGGGGAGTGCTTTACCACTGTACTGTACTGTACTTCCCACCTTCATTTTTCCTACGCGGTCGCCTTCTTCTGCTGTACTGTTATTGCTTCTGCATATGTCTGTCGGTCGGTAATGATTCATTTGGAACATTCATTCGGTGGAAAGGAAGAACTAACTCACAAAAGAAACAAGGACTAGACGAAGAAAGGAGAAGACTAGTACTTGTTCAGCAGGAAGTAGGGAGATAGAAAAGAGGAGCTTTCTTTATTTTCCTTGAAATTTCGTACGCAAACCACCACTGCCTTCTTCTTCTTTTCTCCTAAGTCTCTGCAGCAGAGACGCAAGTACTGTTGTGACGAGAGGTGTTGGGAAGAAAAATAAAGGACCACTCTGCACATCATAAGAAAGAAGAAGGAATCTACAGTACTTACGCAGTGTAGCCATGGTGCCAGGAGAACGAAAGAGGTACTCTGAGCAAACCACTTCGAATTAAGTAAATAAGCTACTTCACACGTGGCAGGAATGAGGATGAAACTAATTGCGGCGGGGCTCCTTATAAAAGACATGCTGACGGGGCCATCTGATGCACGTCATGTACTACGTGGTTCGTACTGTTTGACGGATATCACAGGACCCGCAGTTAAGATAGTGTCCCCTCATAGCCGACCAAGAAGGACAACAAAGGTAATCAAGAATATGGGGGGAGAGGAGGAAGGAAGGGGCTAAACAACAAGTAGTAGAGGTATTTGGTCTGGTCCCTCCGTCGCTCATTGGACGGCATAGCCGGTATCATTGGTTGATTGCAGTTAACTGCAGTACTGAGTTCAAAGTGAGTGGTAACCTGAACCTAGAGGTGGTGGGTCATGTACAGAAGAGTGAGTCAGTTACATGGCATTTCACTAATGAATGGATAGGAACTCCATATCCAGATTTTCGCAATCGTTGCTTTTGTTGTTGGGAAATGATTTACTCATAGAAAGTCCTCTGTCAAGTCGTTGGGACCAGTTTGTTTCCTGCTGCCAATGCCACTGATGAGTCCAATCTGTGCCTGTCGTATATGAGTTGTTGAAATAACAACAAGCACGCTTTCGGGCACGACCTCCTTATCTCTAGGGGTTGGAAGGAAGGAAGGAAGGATTAGTTGTTGAGAGCGTCAAATACTGCCTTGCGTTCTCTAGGCTTAGAGATTAGACGACGACGGCATGTTGGGCTTCAGATTCGTTCAGGGACACTGTATTAGACCTCCACCCATGCGTTTCGGTTTGTTGTTGGTTGCTTGGTGTTCTCCATAGACCAAGGGGACGGAGGAAGAACTGAGTAAAAAATGCACTTCTTCGTCTTTCTCGATCATGCAAGAAGAAGACGATGAAAAAGAAACAGGAGAATGAGGAAGAAAGACAAGGTCAGCAAATTTTACTGAGTGGTCCCCGCTTGCGCCCCTTGCATGCAGACAAGCATGCAAGGGGAGGGGGAGCAAAGTGAAAATGTCATGCTTTTTGGCAATGGATATCATGTCGATAGGTGAGGGAGTTAGGATTGTTTGGAAAGAATGCAACTACTGCCAATTGTGGGCAAAGATATGTTAAGTCCTCTAGAGTTCATAGAGTTTCCTTACCACAAGCGGCAGACCAATTCCTTCCGCTTCACGCGGGCTGCAATTTCCAGCTGAGCATCCCTTCCTTAACATACAATGTCAGATGCCTCCTTTCCCAGCCCCAGTGAACGAAAGTCATTTCAGGTGAAAAGAATGATTAGTCTTCAAATTCACATATGGTGTCCGCTCGTTTGCCTCATCCTTCCCGTCAGTCGGTCATAACAATCATTGCAATAAGAAGGAAAATTTCTTTTGCTCCTGAAAGCTGTACCCGTAAGAGTTAAAAGTTTCGAGCTGCTGCACCTTAATCTGGGTTGAGTCTTGAGAGTCACATATATCAGGTGTTAGGGAGGTGATGGTATCTGTGATTCCTTGCTGTAAGCACGAACAATCGATGATTGGGGAAAACATCTCTTAAAAGAGTAAGTATACATGATTTGCAAATACAGTTACACAGTTACAAGCACATAATGATGAAATATGAAAACTAGCTTATAGCAAAGTCCCGTCACAGTTGTACAAGCACATGCACAAAAGATTGTAAATTTAAAACGGAGCTCACGCATAGAACAGGTTCATTTTGGTCTCTCGTTGAATACGTATAGAACCTCTACGGTATCCATGGGAATTGATCTCTGCACTCAGATTTCCATCTTGAGGAAATTTTTGTCGGAAATTTTGATTGACTTAGTACCAGCTGGAGAGCCTGATAAACGATTTAGAGGGACATAGGAGACCATAATAATATGAGTAACAACACAGTTGATCTGTTTACGGCCATTTTACTATAAACACTTGCCTTTAAATTAAAACTTATTTCATACCGAGATTGAAAATGATGGTTATCCCATCATAGTTCTTATTCTAAGGTTAAATATATTTTCTACACTTTCTTCTGCAGTGGTGTGGCGACGCATGTGATACCAACTATATAGCACCCAAAGTCAGGCTACCACTCCCGGCGAATTTGTGCTAATATCACGGTTGTGACAATTTGTGATTTATGCAATTTGACTGTGTCCGCTTTCTTTTTAAGTGGACCTTATCTCAATTCATGATGAGGGCCGGCAAAAGTCTTTGTTTGCCTTCAAATGATGATCATGTTACAGATTTAATATCGACACTGGATCTGGAAACCGTCCATGCTGACGAAGTGTCTGAGTACGAATGTTTGTTGTTGTACATAGTTGCGGAGGTTACGCCTTGCTAATGACACAAACTTAAGGTACTGTTGTGCGAGCGAACAGATCCTCGGACTCGAAACATCGGAAGGGTTATCCACAGAATGAAGATTAGAGATGACGTACACGACTAATCTTAAAATCCTCCCAAGACAGAGTCCAGATGCACACTCATGATAACCACGCTTCAGCACGTTCGGTCCACAATGTGGCGTAATTTGCAAAGTGTCATGTACCGTACACAAGCCTGGTCTTCTCCAACTTTCAGAACGTCATCATATCTTGAAGAAGGGTTTAAAGATCACATCCGTTTCCAGTAAGTACAGGCCTGTTAACAGCAGGTCAGTCTTCTTTGACTGAGAGAAAAACTTGAAGGAATGACCAACCGGTTGCTTGGTGGACATAAACGGCAATTGGGATAATGATGATGGTGGACACCTTAAATTATCGCTGCTGACGTTCAGAGACAAGTAAGATAACAATTGCAACAAAGTTGACTGAGTTCATCAAGTCACCAAGCAACATTCATGCCTATAAAGAAGTTTTGTTCATCATGGTGGCCAGTACGTACACATTCCGAACATCAAATCCCACCATTGATTGTCCGGAATACCGCTTGTGGGAGAAAATAAAAACTGTAAAGATACACGGTTGAAGTAGGGAACCGTTGGATATCTGGTGAACTGGTAGAATCCACTGGGGATGGATGTAGATCTGGGCTTAACGTAGGAGTGGCATTGATGACTTACCAAGGTATACCGTTGGACTACTGTGATAGCCTGATGCCTCAGAGCCTTCATTGTCAATTCATGTTGGTAGTGCTCAATTACCAGGGACAAAATCGTCGGAGTTTCAAAATTGATCTCCACTGATAGCTATAATTCGACACTCGTGGCAACTCCTCACCTGCACAATTCATACCGAAAGTGATCCATCAACAGACCAGAACGGGGTGGCAGCTGCAACATCTCCTGAGCCGCTCGTATACCATTCACATGCAGTCCAGTTCCTGCTTGGAGAGATATCATACAACTATCTACTTTGCTGAAAAATTAGCCAGACTGTAGCTTAAAAAAACCCTTTGAGTTGATATACAAAGTGTGTATCATACAAGTATGAGAAGATTATTAAAAATAATATTTTAAAATTTTTAATGTCAATTTTTTTTTAGCAAAAACACATTAAAAAATTATTTTAATTCTTTAAAAGTAATAAAATTAAAATTATCTAATAATTAAAAATAATCTTTAAGGTGTTTTTATCAAAAAGAAATTTGTTTAAGCTTTTCGATATAAAATATCAAAAAAATAATAAAAATATAAAATTTATTTATCATATCCATATAAACTTCCCCTAGACTACTTATCATAGTGTAGATTCTATCTCTATATCGAATCGGATATTGAAAGATTCAGATGGTCAAAAAGTAGAAAATAGACTATCGTGATTCTGGTGAAATGTGTAATGAGACACAAAAGATGCCGATGAGCACAAAGTACCGTCCCTACGATTGTCCCCATGGTAAAAGAAATACAAAGTAGATGGTGCGTAGCTATAGGACCCACCTAGCTAGGAGGAAGCTATTCTGACCACTTATCCACGCAGTACTCATGATATTATCTGACAACTGGAAAGAAGATCTTATGTTGAAGACATAGCCTTCTCATTTTCCCGTGTAGTGGTGCTCGATCTCAGACACTTATCGCAGTATTTCTCGCAAACCATCAGTTTGGAAGCAAGACCCCTTGTCCAGTTTTTATTCATAGTCGAGGGTGGTCGAACTGGAGAACGGTTAAGGAGGTCGTATTCTTCGTCGTCATGGTAGAAGAGCACAGAGGTAAGACGCACGTGAAAAATACTTTCATAGCATAGTTGGGCTTCTGACGTCCACGATTAAATACATCACGGGTACAGTAGTCCATATCAACAACACAACCATAGCAAAGGTTTCTGAAACAATAATCTCACCCGCTCGGCTATTCGCTCGTCCGATCGATGCACGGTACAGTTGCTGTAGCTTCCTGGTTCCTGTAGCCACTGTGTAAACAGAGCTCAGTTGACCGATAGCAAAGCCCGGAGAGAGGAAAAGAGAGAGTTGCTAGTTAGTTCGCACAATATGAATCGACCAAAAAGAAAGAGGTGAGGTGACGAAATACAGTATTGCGATGTAGGATGATCCTTACCTGTATTGTTCTCACCAAGTGACAATTTTGTGGACCGCGTTGAGCCCGAGAGGCAGATACAAAATGCCAAGAGAAGCTAAATGCCAGAACTAAGTAGCTCTGCGCATGCGCCTGCCACGATCCGGATCCGCTGTCTGCCTCGTCGAGACGACTAACCGTATATTAAATTGTGCGGGACCTCCCCCAGCTGATCGCACTTCCGTTGCACTTACTCCAAGACATGGATGGAAAGATTTTTGTCTCTTACTAGGCCCCACCTTTGGTATGACTGTATCGCCAAAGCCAAACCTCCACCCGTCCCACCCACACTCCAAGCTCCAGGCTTTGCGATTGCTTGTCGTTTCTTCTAGAGCCGTTCGCGAGGAACACGGTACGCATTGTTGCTGCGTGCCATAAACAACATTGCAGCCTGGCCACTTCACGTGGCCATCCTGATCGTTGCTCCCCACACTTGGCATTCCGTTCTATTTCACTTGCTACTACTTTAAGTACCCGAGTACTGTAGTCAGAAAGCGCCTTCTACCGGCATTGTTTGCTTCGCAGAGGATTAGAGACGCTTGCACGCTTGCCTCTTGGCTCTCTAAGACCTACATTACAGTACACGAACGAACTCGCCTGCGGCAGAGACTGCAGGCGAGTTTTCAACGCTATTACTTGCAAGCAGGCGTAATACAGTGGCATATAGTGGAGCCGAGCGTAAAACGCCAACAAGGGTGTTTGAATTTGACCATCTGCCCTGACCGATCCTACCTCCGTTTCCGTTGACTCTATACCCAGTCCTAAATTTAATCTCCGTGGTTGTTCAACTTGGTGCTTGTGTGTTGACTGACCATTCTTAAGTTTGAGTATAGTTATGTACAGTAATGTGGTCTGTTTGAGTTGACCATGATTGCCAGAGCCGGCCTTACCTACTACCGCTCCTTGTTACTAACACGGTTACCTGCACCTCGAACTCCCTCTGGGTTCCCTCTCGTTTCTTCGACCTCCCGCCATCACATATGGTTTCAAGGCAACAAATCGTCCATTATAGGTGGGAGTTCTCTTATTGCTTATTTCTCCTCTTCATTTAAACTTTTTACCGTTACTTGCTCCTAGGAGATGTCTCGCTCATCTTTTGTGCCTTCTCAGGCTGCCGGCTCTTTTACATAAAAGCATAAAAGCTGCCAGATCCTCTGGCTGCCTTCTCGGAGCCCAGACCAGTCCAGGCTGCAAGGCCGACTGTACAGTTGCAATTTGTGATTTGTTTGTCTGCAGTAGTGCCTCCTTAGCATGTACGGCCATGACTACTGTACCTCTCACGTCTGTCTCCTGTATGCTTTCATTGCTGCTGCTGCTTCTCCCTTTTACCTGTATCCTCTCAGCGATTTTGACTGATATTCGTGAACTGGCATGGTCTCCTTATTCAGCCTTTACAGTACGCTTGTGACAATCCTCTTGTCCAAGAGATACAGGAGGGACATTGCCATTCACGCACAACCCCTCCCTGTTCTCTACTCTCCCGTAGATAATGTAAAGGTGAATGTGAGGTACCTGCAATCAGGACCCTAGATTAAACCTGCTTCCATCAGCCGTCGCCCCTCATTCTGTGTATTCTCTGAGCGAACCAAAACCAGATAACCCGTGTTCTACCACTTGCGCCTCCATGAGTCAGTACACTCTTGTACGTCTATTTCCCACCACCTGATGACACTAAGAAAATGCGTAAGCTGCACCACAAATACGTCTATGCACATATCTTGCTTATAGCCGGCGCGTCTCACCATCTTGTGCCAGTGGCAGAGAGGACGGACGTGACGGTTTGCGATACACGATACTGCATATTCATATGCGGATACTGTACACAGAAATTTTACATGTATTTCGCAACGTATGTAAACCCTAACCCAAACCCGCGATCTTCTCTTTGTCAGCTATTTTGTTCTCCTATCGGTCAGTACTTCATTCGAATCCTTGTCCTCGTCCGATGTAGCATCCAACGAATGTGTTTGTGGAACTAACACTCTCTTATCTCAATCTCACACCAGAATTAATGCCGTGTTCGCATTCACAAAGCAGCACCCCCGTAAATATGTGTTCGCCTACTCGTAACCATTTGAATTTATACCCAGCGGACGCAGGTCATGATTTTGCATGCGGTGATACTGAAAGTTTTTAACAAAGAATCATCTCCGGAGAGTATGAGACCTTCGGAATTTCTCGGGAGCATGGAATTCAAATACCCCCAAATCCACTATTCATCACCGTATGCATAAAACCACTGTTCCCATCATAAAAACGCAAGCCAATTTGTAGATGCTCCTATTAATTCCTGTGACTTCCAGATTGTCATTTGCAGACTCTTTATATATTTGCTATCCACTCTAACGTGGATCCTCAATGTAAGCGCTTT
Source organism: Lunularia cruciata (assembly GCA_948567375.1). Taxonomy (NCBI): domain Eukaryota; kingdom Viridiplantae; phylum Streptophyta; class Marchantiopsida; order Lunulariales; family Lunulariaceae; genus Lunularia; species Lunularia cruciata. Next base: position 16,303,301 of record OX419757.1, on the reverse strand, counting down.
TATGAGTACGTCGTCAATAGAAGCCTCAGTGTCAGGTCAGATGCATCGTTTCTCTCGAACATTCTTGAGTCTCTCACTACTGCAGTGGCTAAAGTAAAAGGGATTGTTGTATGCATCATAACGTACCTGAAAGAAGAGATACCAAATCACTACATCTAGAAAACATCTAGAAATCGCCTTCTTTTCCATCTAGAAAACAAAGACATAATGGTAAGTACTCACAGTTGTCACCACTGTGATCATGCAAACCTATTCCTGAGAGTGACTTGAGACTTCCCTCCTGGGATCTACAGTATGCGTAAAACCTGGGTCGATTGTACTGGCAAACTGTTCGCTCCCAAGGACGCAAGAATATAATATAGAATGACGCTAACTTGTGGCATTTTCCACCGTGACTTTCTCCCACAATTGGATTCATCACTGCATTCTGCGTGTCAGTCCTTGGGTGGCCACAATCGACTAACTGCACGCGTTCTGGAAACTTCAAGACTTCTGCTACATTCTTGTCCTAGAAGGATAAGTTTGGCAAGCTTTGAACCAAGGACCATCAAGATATGTTGGCTTGCATCAACGTGGCTATCAGTAGTGGATTAATCCTAGTCACACCTGAATCCTCTATATCCTGCATGCAACAGTTAGGAAACTTGTGGAGTCCAAGTTTTAATGAATTATGTCTCCTCATCGTCCAGTTGCGGGGACAGTGTTGCACAATTCAATAAACAGATTAGCTGGTGTCACCACAAGCTCTTGCACCTAAAAATGAACGACATTTGCATAACATAGTGGTCGAGACAAGGTGGCTTTTGAACACATCTGGACACAGTTCAAACCAACTGCATGTGCTGAATTCAAGACGATCATCGGGCAATATGGATACACAGACAGACATACGGAGTCACATACACTACTATAATAATAGAGTATGTGTCCCGTATGTCTGCCTGTGTCCACAGACTTAAGGAGAATGCTGCGAATGAACAAACAGATAATAAAGACATTTGGTCGAAAATGCATATAGAGAGACATAGGGAGACACGATTCCAGATCTTATATCTGCGAGAGTTCAAGACGTTTAATGTGAAATATAGAGAATTTTGGACCCACAGAGACATACGAAGATTCATATGTAGTTTTGGAGGAGTAGAGGAGAAGGGCGACCGCGCAGAAAACAAGAAGGATTGGAAGACCCCATCAAGCCGGACAAAGGTGAGACAAAATAAGTAAAATGGGGCTAAGCCCCATTAGAGTCTATATCCAAGATATCACAGATATCCAAATTATACAAATCGAATTGTTTACAAACAATGGGAACATCCAAAGAAGCATTATCTAATGTGATTGGATCTCCTATGGATAGTAGAGAGGGACATGATCTGAAGACAACAAACCACATATGGAGATGGATACACGTCTTAAGTAGTATATAAGACGACGTTTTGATCAACTTCCTTGTGAAATTCAGAGACACATTTCGATAATGTCCCCAGAGGAGAATAGAGGACCTTATAGAGACAATTGACGTGAAAGTTATATGGGACCTTCTTGGAGAAAAGTTAATGTGCAAGAAAAACTTTGGAAGGTATCTTTAACTGTGGGAACCATTATCAAGCAGTTGAAGACAGGCAGTTGCACTTTTGAAACACACGACATATATAATACAAGTCTAAGACCAAGAAATGGGACCTTGTTCATTGGGACCGTGTTCATTGAAGGCAGTTGACATCAAATATTGTAGCACAACAAGACACAGAAGAGCAGCAATAAAATCTCGGAGCATATTGAAGAGAGCTGATGTGTAATACTGAGACACACAGAGACATGAGGAAGCCCCCATTATTCAACTATAAGAATAATATATGAAAGGAAACAAAGTCATTCTGCCTTCGATAAGAGTACTTTTTGCCCCTGATTAGTTGGACCTAGCTGTCATGGAAATTATTAAAAGTAGCAAAAGTTTGAGGTCGGATGACACCATCCGAAACACTCACTCTACTTCGAAGGGGTATGTTATGCCGGTGCCCAGTGAGGAAATGTGGTGACTGGGTACAGGCTGTGGTATACAGTTACCGGTACGGAGACCGTCGGCGGGCGGGAGAGACCGGAACGCCGGGGCAATATACTTGATTTTGCCGGTGGACGTCTCCCCTCGGAATGTGTGCCGAGTATACGGGGAATTTGGGCTGTCGGGCGGCTCTGACATTGAACGCCGCGCCTCCAGGATGTGCTGCTTTCCACTTACACATTAGGGTTTACTTAACCCTGGTAATTGGGTTAGGTTAGGTTAGCTCTCCCTAATAGCCCAGTGGTAACTGAGTTACTAGTAACTCAGTTACCACTGAATTTCCAAGGACATTGTGAAATATCAGTTCCAGGCCAGTTGAATTGAGAATGACCAGGAAAATCCACCTTGAATTTGGACATGTAATTCCAAACCAACGAATGAATGAGTGAATGAAGTTACACGCACAAGAGGCTCTTTTATTCAACGCACAGAGAGCTAAAGCGCAATTATCATCGCAATCTACAGTAAGCTTTGAAGAAGCATGTGAATTGCACTTCCATCTGTTTATAGTTTTCTTCATTTCAACTTCTCACATTCTGATAATACTGTGTTGATGTTGTTGGGGAACTGTGAAGACACAACATATTTGACTAATTGTTATGAGTGGTTCTTGAAGTTATCTTTATCTGTAACATTATGAGTTAAATCACCTTTCCTTTGAGGAAACCACACTTGATTCCACTGTCCAGCTTTTCTGACCTGCACGTGAAAAGCTTCAATTCAGTATTACGCTCTAATTCTTGATTTTGTTTTCCCTTACAAGGTCGCAGCACAGACAATGAACGGTTTGATAAATGCCCCAGCACAGGATGTTTATAGTGAACGACTTACTGACGGTTTTGGTTTTTGCCGGCTTAGAACTGACCAATTTCTGTCCTTTGGGGAAGACGACTTTTACTTACGCGAAAGCGAACGCAACCATGTGAAACCAGCTTTAGCCTGTGACTGAGTTACTGTACTCCAGGTATTTCCGGTTGGAGGTAATTTATAGATCTCAACGTAATGCAGGGGTGATTTTACTGAGATGAGGCGACATATGTTGCTCGTGAAGAATGTGCCAGGGGAATCAAACCTTTTGGTGTCTAACTTCTCGCAAAGAAAACTTCAAGCATTTGAGCTCAATGCGGAGTGTTATCTTATTTACTTTCACTTCTTTTCTCTAAGATGGGCAGATGCTGGACCACGTCACGGTTGCCAATAACTTTCTTTCGTCATCGGTTTGAGCGCGGAAGGAGTCGAGGGATGGGAGGAGGCAGAATTCATCCATCCATCCATCCGGTCTGCACTGCCTTAAAGGCTAGGGAGCAAGTTTGTCGTCAAAGTCTCTCCACAATGCGCTTATAAAAGAGCATTCTCATCACGCTTCAACACTCGCACCTTTCTCGTCTCCCCATCTTGCGGCCCTCTTTTCTCTGTTCTTCTGTCTACTACTTGTACCACTTCTCTCACTTGTCACTTGACTTGACTCTTTGTTCGGCAAGAGTGCTCGTTGACTGCTGAAAGTTGGAGTGCAAGAATTCTATGCACTACCGAAAAGTTTGATCGTAGTTTGGTTGCTTTGCAGTTCGCACATTTTGTGGTTTGTGATTGACTACTGGTCCCCTGAGCATGCCTCTGAGCATGTCGACCCAGGGATTGGGACTCTCGCTCCCACCTGCAACGGACTTGTTGGCTTCGCTGGCTAACATAGCCCAGCGAACAGATTCAGCGATGACAAACGCAGGCTTGCTTTCTGTTCTGCTTCAGGGATCAAAGCTGCCAGAAATTTACGTGCAACCAGAGCAGGACAGGCCTACAAAGCCCCATGATCTGCAGTCTGAGCAGGAGGTTGAGCTTCCAGTAGTCGACCTGTCTGTATTCCAACAAGCTGATGGACCTGGTAGAGAGGAGGCCCTTGCCAAAATAGTGAAGTCTTTCGAGACTTGGGGCTTCGTACAGGTAATTAATCACGGTGTAGATCTGGAACTTATCGAAAGATGCGAAGCAGAGGCACATCGTCTCTTTGAGCTACCTGTGTCCGTGAAGGAAAATGCGCTGCGTGTGCCAGGCGCACTCTATGGTTATGGAGCCAATTTCTGGCTCAATCTTCCTGCCATGAATTGGGCCGAAAGTTTTCACATTAACAAATTCAATTTGAGGGAGTATGCAGCCAAACTGTGGCCCAAATCTACCGATTATGAGCCATTCAGGTAAGAATTAACCTCTCAGAGTAAATGGACGTTGATTTGACCACTGATGGGAAGTGTACATGTGAGTGAAATGACATCCCTTTTAAGAATATTGACGTGAGGAGTGGTGGTCAAGCTATCAACTCGGTTATTACACCAAGTTCACATTCTTTTGGAATCTAACGGGTCCACGCCGTGAATGTATTGCAACAGTTCGTCGGTGGCGGAATACATCGCTCAGGTTGAGGACTTGGGACATAGAGTTCGGCGTGTTCTCACAGAGGGGCTCGGTTTGGCTCCTGAATACTTCGACAAGTACTTCACCGAGGATGATACAGTGTCCACCCTTCGAATGAATTTCTACCCACTTTGTCCGGAGCCTTCTAAAGCTCTTGGCCTCAAAGCCCATCGAGATCCACATTTCATCACACTACTACATCAGGATGCTACTGGAGGGCTGCAAATCTGGAACGAAACCAGGGATGAGTGGTTCAACGTCAAGCCTCGCACTGATTCTTTCATAATCAATGTGGGCGACGTCCTTCAGGTAATAAAGAACCACTTACTCTTCTTTGCGGAGAATTTTCGGGCAGGCTACCTCCTCCTACTCGTTGACCTTTTTATCCATGTTCCTTCCGTCGTCTCGGCAAGTGTTTCTCCTGCTTTGGCGCCTAGTCAGTGAGTGAGTCAGTTGGTCACGAGTGGTACGATCTCGAGCGAGAATGATATCCAATCTGCTGACAACCTCCCCTGGGTAGCTCACTCTTCAAGCCTTAGAAACCTTCCGAGGATTCCCGATTAATTCTAGAGCTACCGCTTCCGACGAAAGCAGATTCTCAGATCTGGCTGCTGTCGAGGGAGGTTATTCGTATCTGATCACAGCTGTTTGGTTTGATCTTACACGGAAGGATGTGGGACTGGAGACAGTGTATTGAGCTTGTTTCTTGCACGTGCAGGCTGCCAGCAATGGAAGATACCGAAGTGTTTTGCACAGGGCGGTGGTGAACAGTTACAAAACTCGTCTGTCCATGGCTTGCTTCTTCAACACCAGGGCCACCGTGGTTGCGCCTCCCTCGCTTATAACTGCCGAGAATCCTCAGAGATACAGACCTTTCTCGTGGTCAGAATATATAAGGACGGCATACACGTACACAACGGGCAAGGTTTCTCAACTTGATGAACTATATGGTATTCAAGAGAATTTGCCCCAAGAGCCGGACATCACAGGATTAACGATAAACGAGAGATAGAGAGATTCACTCGATCTTCAGGTTTTTTGTTCGACATCACCATATACAGAAGTAGTTAGGAGCTTAGTTTCTAGGAGGAGCAATCACTACGGTAGGACAAATTGAACGGCCAGGTAGCTTAGCAAGACAAGGTTTCCCTCGATAATTACAACACGACGGCTGCAAATCCCTTGGACTCACCTCTGTAATTTTACTCGAGACCTTAGAATTTTTGTTCAGGTGCGCGCGGGATCCGTGCTTTTCCCTCTGTATTCCCCATGATCTCACCATTTTCCAAGATGGTGGTGGACATTTCCAAGATGCTTGACTCACTCACTGCCAGAGAGTTCTTCACGACAATGAAAAACTGGTATACGTCCTGCAGTCCAACAGCGAGCAATATCGCAGCGCTAGCTAGCTCTTCCTTCGGTAATAGAACTTTTCAGGATAACGGTTGTGATATCATGAAATATGTCACTTGTAATTATTTATCCTTCTCTAAAAGGTCACTTACATCAGACATCTCCATGTTTGTCTATCTTTCCCAATTCCACGCTCTATTTTGACTCATGTCATGCTCTCTTCTCGTTCTCCTTCTCCACTTGGATTCAATTCTGGGTAATGTGTCTGGATTTGCGCACGATCATCCAACTGTATTATCCGCTGTACGTATGTAGATCAATTTCTCTGCAAGAGCAAGAATCCGAAATTTCTTCGCCGTCGATGCTGAGGTGGATGAATTCAAGCTTGCACGTCTTTAGTCTGCCAAAAGCAGTGAAATTTCAGTCATTTCCGACGTTGCTACTGCAGAATGTGCCACGGACGACATTATTTGGATAAAGGCAGGTTACTGCATGGTCGGGTTGCCGTTACCAATTCGACGTAATCAGAAACCAGGGGAAACGGGGCCAACTCTCATGTAGGGCACGATGTTCGATGAGCGTACGTCTATTTCATGAACTGTATCGATTTCTGGGTCTCACCGCAGAACAAACGTTCTTTGCAAAGCAATCCATAACTCAAGCGATTTCATAATTCTTCTCGGTTAACTATTCAATCCATTCATCATGTGGGCAGACTGTGTATCGTGCTTGGACACACTCGGGTCCATACTATTCGTCACGATGTATTGTCCTGTAGATAGCCAGTCAACAGGAGATCGATCACATCAATTTGAATTGGAGCTAGGGCATCTGGATCACAGGTCGGTTTTGCTGATCATGGCCTGTGCTACTATAGGCTTGAACATAAGGGGGCGGGAGATCGATCTGGTCTAGATTTTCTTTTAATCATGTCACTGGTTCCCATCGTGATCTATTGCAATCGTTATAAATTCAGATAGCTGGAGAGAGTTGCATTCTCCTGAGCAAATTTTAGTATGTCCTCTCGCTATTTTAATCGCCTGTTCCCTTTCTTTCGGAGAGTTGTGGGTGCTGACGAGGATTGATGCGGCACGTATCGCGTCCAAGAAACAACAGACAAGCAGAAATGATCGCCTCACCATCCTCCCAACACCCCCAACCTTTCCATGTCGCAGTCCCGACCGCACTGCTGAGCTTCACCCGCGATATATAGCAGACCAAACAACCACAAGCGCTTTCGTAGCAGCGCACAATTCCGGGATCGTCGCTGTACGCTCTAATTTCGAAATTTTGTTTCTAGATCCCTGAGTCGGGGAACGCCCTCAACATCTCCGGGAAGTTGTTCCGTTTTCCTCAGGAAGTGTCCAGGGACAATTGCATGGACAATCGCCGGTAAACAACTCTTTTTGGATCCCATAAGAAGTATCGTCTCATACTTTGTGAAGTCGATGGATCCATGCACCTAAAGCATCATGTTCAACAACTGATTAAAATTTGGACCTTGGACACTTGAATTTCCAACTTTCTTCAGTTTATTTCCATTTGCAACTAAGTGATGTCAATATCCGCAGGGAAGACTATTCCAAAATCGGGGAAACTACTGCTGGTGTCAATTCTTCAGCAGTGGAAGCTGCTGAAGGGAAGGGGAACCGCAAGGAGTATTCTGATGTCAGACACGGAGTACTGTTTAGACTTATTTTCGAACAGTAGTTAAAACTGCCAAAGAATCAGTTGTGCACTGCGCTTGAACAGCTCAACGCTCATTTGTTTGATTATAAGCAGATTAAATGTGAGGAATGCGCATATTATCACCATTGGACCGAAGGAACCATGTATGGAATTTTGATACGTGAACTCGATCCAAGAGTTAACTTTCGAGAGTTGAAGTGCATGGGTTGAACGGTTAGAGTGTGAGGTCCAGATTAGGCGGAAAAGGTTATCCGTTAGTGGTAACGTGGGGGTGACTTATCACATGCAACACAAGTATTCCCGCAATCACTTTTCTGATTGTTAATCCTGTAGTGAAGTTATAATAAGCAATCCGAGGTTTAGTGACCAATAAGTTGCAGGCTATTGATTCCTCGAGAACATCCAGTGTTTTATAAGGTACTTTAGCCTTTTTAATTCGTTGCAGCCTTGTGTTGACCGTGATCAAAGATAAGTAGTTGAGTGGCTCTCTATTTTCTTAGGCCCAGCTGAAGCTTCAAAATATTCTCCGAGCCACCAGTCGTGTGTGCTGTTCTGGGTCGAAACTCGAATGCACTGGTTTTCTCTAGGATGTTGCAATATCCACCAGGAAACATTTGAGCACACTCGGCCGATAACGGCAAACTCACGTCATGGACAGATTCTCAACCGCTTGTAGATGAGACAATTCAGTGTACTCTACATACTGTTTTAGAGCATTCCAGATAAATATGTCAGTTGAATGTTACGGGATTTTGTCATGAGGTGCCAAGATAGGTGTCCACTAGCTGTAGTGGTTGAGGCAAGATAAGAGAGGTGTTTCAAATTTAGCTATACATTTCTAGGTTGACCAGCGGGACCAGCGCCAGCAGAGGGCTCTTCAGATTGCTGTAGGGGTATGCCAACTTGCTACAACCCTCGATCATAATAGCACAGAAGTGCGTCCAAACTTTTTGTTTGCCAAAACAGTTGTATATCGATACTATCTATCCCACTCAAACGACAATCAACGTCAAATTCAGATCCCCAAATCATACCTTCACACTCCTGCTCCATGCCTTTCCTGCCGATTTACCTGACAAACTGTCATGAAGCTTTCACTCAAGGCGGGTGTCAATACTTCAGATCAGTTTACTGATCGCTCACTATTTTCACAGGCACTAAGATTCAATTCAAGAATCAGCCCGGACACAAGATGGGCTTTGGCGTGTGATTCTTTCGCTAACCAATTGCCCCAACCATCTCCATGCCCAGGTGACTCTACTTCCCTGACAGAAAATCTAAAGCTTTCACTCCACGGGTGTCGTTACCGAGGCATGCAAACCATACCTACAAGATCACTTTACTACCTCCAATCTTACTTTGCATGCCTACCACTACCACTATATCCGCACTTGTCACGCAAATAAGAATATCATACGCCTTAAGCAACCAGTCGTGCCAGCCATTTGAACTCACTGACAAATTATCTTGCAAGCACCCACTTATATATGTAAAGTAATACATCTGGCATCTACTTGAACGTAAACTTAGATGCAAACCACAAGAATGAACTCTATTCACACCATTAACAGCCTCAGTCTAAGAGACGGAAACTAAAACAAAGCAATAACACGTCCAAACATCAGTGGGCGTGAAGTCTTGATATGCTTGCATATTTGAGTAATTTTACATTTCTCATCATCTCTCGATCTGGTAACTAGATACTAAATATATGTTTCGGATGGTTTATTTGCACTAGCAGTGATATTTTATCCGCAACACGAATAACCTTTTGACTTGTCACTTTCACTTTCTAAGTTCAAATTGTATAATACTTCCTCTATGTCCCCGCTTTATACGAATGTAAAATGTGCTTTTATTTCTCTCTGCATGCTTCGGAACTCTTTCCTTCCTAGAGTTCCACCAGTTCTTACGATGAAGTTTCATATGTAGAGCGGAGGAAGTCCTAAATGTAACTAGAGGATTGAGAAATTGGTTCTTGGAATGAATTTGATACCCAGGGAAACTTCAAGCAGTTAATTGAGGAGTGTTGTAATAGTTAATTGAACATGATTGCGCATCTTGCTACCAATATCTGGTCACATAGTTATTAGCAAACATCTGGTTCTCCAGTTGTAACAATTATACTATAGTTACCATCGAACGGAAATCAGTTTGAAGTCACAGTTACCACGATGAAACGGGAGATGAGCTCGTGGTTGTTACAATTGTTCTACCTAGCTTTGTCCCGACGAGGTTGTTCGTCGTTCGCCTGTTCGCGCATCCACTTGTCGCCTAGAATATTATTATCATGCAATGCCACTGAGTAATTGCGTGCATCCATAACCAAAAACCCACCCCGCCGGTCTTCCTTGACTAATTTCGTCGAAAAGCCACAGCAATTTCGTAGCTAATTCACAATATCTAGCTACTTTCCCAACCAACCGTCCTTGCACGGTTAGGTTGTCCGATTAGATTCCGTAGAAGCGCAAATGGTGCACAAGCATTTTATGCCATTGAGCTGATTATTCCTTCTCCGGGGCCACCCTTCCTTCCACGCTACTGCGGACTAACTCTCCAGGTGGTATGGGCGCCCAGCTTTATGAGAACGTGACTTTGGGGGCATCGGCAATATCTGAGACTATTGATGGTGTTGATCAATTGGCCTATTTAATCATACGTCACCCGTCTGCTTGAGTGACTATTGATTGCTTGATTTAGGGTCGATTCGTTTGCACAGGACGAATGGAAGTGTGAATTATATTACATGGCGACCAGAACTGACACACGCACTAGTACTTCGTGATCATGACGTTAGGGAGAGGAAATGAGGTGGTCCATTTGGAGGAATTTAGTGCCCCTGTTGTGCATCCGTTCGAGTAGCTACCGCATCAAAAGTCCACGAGGATGGAAGGAGATTCAGATGAGGAAGTAGATAATCAGCATCGGACGAAGGTAACTGCTGCTGCGGCTGCTGTTAAAGCCTGGATTTGCAAATATAACCTTCTTGATTGCGTAGGGAATTCGGAAGATAAGGGTACTCTTTGCTGATTACTGACACTTTGAGGTAGGTGCGTTTCTGGGGGATACTTTTCATTTCAGACCGAATGACTCAGAGGGGACTGCTTTGTTTACGAATCCTATGATCCCATGAGTTTCTTCACTCGTCAGCTAAAGTGTAGAGGCTTCTGAAAACTTTGATGAAGACAATTTCACCTTGAGATCTGGTATCTTGCTCGTGCAGACAACGGGAGGAATAATCACCTGGTAAAATGGCCTCTCGTTGAATTAAGAAGAACACGTGCAATGTAGGAAAATGTCTGAAAGCTAAAGGCTACGAGGTCAGAGTTCTCCCCTCAAAATGAACTGCATTTGGACCGATTACGATCTCCAATGCGAACAGATTGGTACAGCGAATTTCACCAAATTTGAGCGAACACGAAAGGGAAAATAACTCGAGCCATCCTGACTGTGAGAGTGGAGAATTGCCAAAGGCAGAGATGGTTAGATCTTGTGTAGTGTTCAAACCCTTCTCCTGCAAACTTTCGTTGGTGATAAGGTACGAGACCCTCTCGCTCTAGAGATCCATAATGATGTTTGGCATGCAGATGGCCAACAAGGCTTCAACGCTTTGAGTTGTCGGACAATCACGATGATTACAGTTCATGCGCACGAACAGGTCAGTCCTGCCATGTTGTGTAGCTCATGACGTCTTGGACGACCGAACAAGGAACTCAATGTAACTTTATAAATGTAACGACGACGTTTCGAAGGTTTAGAATAAAACGCTTATGTTGTCAACGATTGCCAAAGAACAGAAGGCAGATATTCAGTCTGACCCAACTCGGAAGCTTGAGGATCAGAGAGAATATTTTGACGGTTTCTTGACCAAGACGTGTTATACCATGCTCTACTCCGCTTTCAGGAGTTTATGAGGAATCATATTCTTGACATCCAAACGAGAACGAGAAACGCCACTAAGATTCTCAGCTCATGGAATTAAAGAGGCGACCAATTGATTACGCAAGTTCCGTTTCAACAACTACAGCAATAGAAGTCCCTCAAATCCTTCGAAGGAGAAGTTAGGAATCGATACAGGCCTTGCTGTACAAGGTCAAGAACACATGCAGACCGAGTTCTTATAGCTCAGCAGACGTGTGGCCTTTTGGATGGATGTGCGTCGAGAGGAAAGGTGATCGCAGAAGCAGCAACTCAAAAAGCATACGTTATTGAGATATGCTCTTGCTCCAAGAGCATAAATTCTGTACGTTTTCAGATCGCACGTTTGCAGCTAGGACACGCTACGGAAGAACCACGGTCAAGTAACGTTGGGTAAACCAACTGCTGTCATGCCACACCCTAGCCTACAATTTTTTAGCTGATGGAAGCTGATATGAGCAAATCTAATTTCCCCCTGCTATGCTGCAGTCATAGAAGATGTCAATGCATCTTCTCAAAACTTCACGTACACACGGGACCTCTCTCGCCTGACGATCACACCTTGCGAAATAGTCACCGACAACATGAAGAAAGAATTGCATGTGATTGTGAGCAAAGTAAAGACTATGGATGTTAAAGGGGAACAGGCTACTTCATCGACTCGCGGCTATATTTTGACGATAGACGAGAGCCGGGCCATGGTACATTGACCTGGGAAGAGCTTTATGCTCAAGCCGGGTTATTCTGCAAGTTCCCCGCAAGCCAAAGACACTTTTCAGCAATTCCATTGGTGAAGACGAAGAAAAGAAGGACAGCTAATGTCATGATCCTAGCTTCACAACCGAATGCCACGTCTTCTTCTGTGAGTTTCTGTTACCCTGTTTCTCCCTAACCTATAACAAGGAGAAAAACTAGAACTAGGCTTACTCTGACGCTCAAGTCATATAAAACCTGGTCAAACACTTCTTCCAATAGGTCCGTGAGATCACTTTTAATCGACCAATCGATTCCAATCTTTCCTTGACTCCGTACAGTAAGCGCGTGCCGACCAGACCACATCAAAGCACGCAAGCAAATGTCATGCCTCGGCGATCCATACAGAAACAGTGTTATGCCAACCCTTCTCTCTCTCCACTTCATCCATTGTCTGTCTTTCGACATGAGGATAGATCAAACAAAGAATCTACCCTTAGCAAAATAAGTTCCATATTGTCTTTCTTCCAGCAGTGTTAAAGCATAAACAACACATGTGTAAATATCAGATAATTTTAAATAATTGAATTCCACGCCTAACCCGATCTACGGATAAGCACTCGGTCATTTTGGCCCCGGCTATCGAGGTTCCCCACTCACTCCCTCCCTTACTGGGTACCGGTGGTCCCGCAATCTGTAGATTCCATTGGCATGATGAGCAGAGAAACATCCGCATGTTAATCTTGACGCTAAAGCATCAATGCATCCATCCCTCATTCCTCTTCTTCATTCATCTCCAACCGAGTTCCTAATTCGCATCATCCTTTTATATCTAAAACCGAAATGGGTCCTTTATTCTTTTCGCCTGCCCTAAAAGAGGAACCAGACAACGGTCACCACCCTTTCCAGGTCACATGCATATGAACTACCCTGAAATGCCCCGGCCTCGTGCTTGTTATATGCTGTTGGACGGTGTAGTGACACAAATTTTCTCTTGAGCTTCCGTCTATTGGCAGAACAAACATACAGTAACTGTATCCTTTTTGGTGCAAATCATAATGCTAGCCTATTGGTAATCAGTTGCCCGCCTACGAATTATTTAACCACGCCGGAAGACGAGATCTATGTCTCTAATGAGCTGTGGGAGACTACATGCACAATTCCGCAGGACCCACAAACACCAGCATTTTGAAATCCTCCGCTCGTTGTTCTGGGTGCACATGTGCTATCATGTATTTCAAGCAGCATTGTGTCGACGGCCAATAGTCAATCCCGTCAAAAGGCCGACACTACTTTGGCGTGAGCACAATTCATAATCCAAGAAAATGCAGTCCCATTGAACGTTACATCTGACGCCCTATCCCTCGCAGGGATGGGGCACACATGCTAAACGTATGTGTTGTCTTCATGTGAGTGCTGCAGTGGCTGTATGATCAACTCAACACTGCTTTGGCGTACTTGCTCACAATGCCAAATTACAGTAAGTCTGCCTCATCCTTTCGTGAAGAAAAGTCACGTAAGAAGAAACTTTTCCCCTCCATTGTCACTTTGCTGATGGTTAAGACGTTATGAAGTTAACATTACCTCACAAGCTTGGCAGAGTCTCCACATAAGTAGGATAATAATTGCAGACGTTCTTTTCACTTGTTTATCCATGTAGATTCCTCAAGCAGAGACTGTAGAGGAAAAACGTGAGGGAAATAGTGCACCAACAGGTCCCACAGACAAGCAAGACGACATCTATAACTTTCGAATCCGTCCATCTTCCTCATGGTGGGTGTACATGCTGAACATATTGTCTCGTTTCGGAAAAGTACAGCTCCGGAATCTTTTCTGCTCCATATCAATCCTCTTCGCTTCGAGTTCTCGTTTTCTTTATTTCTCAACCAACAGACCAACCACATACTTCTCAATGTCTCGACTTCGAGTAACTTGGTACATCAATTCCTCTAACTCTTCGTTTGGCACACTTGTAAAACTGATAAAGTGACAATTCTCATCTTGTTTTCTAACCCTATCCACGCTCGAAATTATGGTACTTTATAAACGGCTGCCTTACTTTCTTCCCGGTCGCGCGCTATATCCAGATCTTTTCTGCTTCTCTCAGAGCATATTCTGATTATAAAAAGGTTTTAGAAAAAACATCAGAGCGGAATATACCTTTCCCATGGCAGCATCACTAGAATTCCTCTTCTACCACAGTAATTTGTGATTTGCTCTTCGTCGTAGATACGGTACTCCTTCTGATTGCACTTTCTTGAGTACGTTACATAAACTGCATTGCGCCTATTCTTCCAGTCGGACTGCGGCTGGATATATATGTTTGTTTCACGATTATGCAAAACAAGGATTTTTTCCTACAGCAAAACAGCAAATATGACAGAAAATTAAGATTTTTAGCTTCCAGAGTTTGGGTGGTACTTAATGAACAGATCCCCTTAAAGTATTTACATATGATAATGAAACGAATAAAATTGACGGTAATGATGCTACCTATAATGTTGCCTTCTTCCACTATCCATGTGTTTCTCAAATACAAGGTTTTCTATTATCGGTTTTTATACAAAATCAGAATGCGGACTATGTTTTCTCTCCGGCTTCAGTATTTTGGTAAAGTGACGAAGAGAGTAAACGTTTACCGTTTAAATTCCTAAATTGTGACTCCACCAACAAGACTGATCAACTGATTATCTTAGGTTTCAAATGATTGTCACCATGGAATCCTTTCCTGGCAATGTTATAGGTACATTGTCAGGGTGGATAGACGTCACTTTTCAAAGGTGCAGTAATTTGTAGTGACGGTTGGAGGGAACCGTCTCCCGACGCATGATAATGGGATATAGCTTTGAAGCTGTTATGTCACAGCGATAGTATATTTTATATAAATATAAATATAAATATATTACAAGCGTAAAGCCAGACATTCTGTAGTCGGAAAAGGTCCTTGGAGTGTATTGTGATGAAGGGTATCTTCAGGTCCACCTTCGAAGGGAACCTTATGCTGAAGACAAACGCCATTTCTGTGCAGCCATGCATTGGTCTAAAACTGCTAATAGGTTAGATTCAGCTGGCAGATGGAATGATCAGGACAGAATTGTTCTGAACGTTTAGTTGATGAATTCAATCACATTAGCAATCATTGGATATATAATAACGAAGGATAAATTTACGGAGCTATCGTGTGATATAAATCATAAAACTATTTTAATATTACTTTTCACTTGACTACACATTGTACTTTGTTATTGATTGTGATGACAAGGGAAAAACATATGTCCAACTGGATAATGCAATAAGCACCCACTAAGTTGCTAGCTTTGCTTATTGCCATCATATGCATGGACATCCGAGTAAGTTTACGTTATGAGTTGGAATGGTTTGTCTCATTCAGTGATGGTTTGGACGCAGCTATAATTCTTCCATTGTCTCACAAGACCTTCACATTGCAAATAGTATAGCATAAAATGCACTTTCCTCTATTTTGTGATAGCTTGTGAAATTCGATAAATGAATTATGTCTGAGCATTTCTTCACGAGATCAAAATAGTATGACCGTATTTGTCTATTCAAAATTATTTTTAATCTAATAGGAAGGGGTGGCAATAGCAAATAATATTTAATACTTGGGTCTTCAGTATGATTTTCTTGGAGAACACATTTTAGTATACAATTTTCCATATTACATTTCTGCCCCGAAAACTCTTCAGAACACAAGAAAGTTTCTTAAGCATTTACGTCTATAGTTTTACAACTCATACTAGTCGTGTGCTACTAGTATTACCTTGTTTACAAAGTTGTGGGGGAACAAGCTTGTCTCCCTCTACAGATAGTCAAACTCAAAGGAGTGATATTCAATGATAGCGTTGGATATTCTTCACACCTAGCAAAATATACTTGTTCCTTTAATTTTGGTTTCACATTGTTGCTAGCTAATGCCATTTGTATGTATAAACAGAGAAAAATTATGTCTCTTAATGCAATAATTGTCATGAATATTTGTTATCATCAAGACTCCTCTATATGAGATTCAGCACTCATCTAGGCATACATTTATTCTTAGGGATCCTCGAATATACGAAGGACTATGATGATAAATTGAGAGCTACTAATTTATCTTCTGATGGGCTTATTGCATTTTCCAGCGATAACTTAAAGTCGATGCCATCACTAAAATTGAATTGAAACAGATGTTACGATTACAGACTTCACATGGTTTAGACTCGAGAAATATAACGACATCTTTTACCTACGTAGGTTTCTACTAATTTCCTCGAATATTTAATCTTTTATCATTGACATTCAAACCCATGTGGAAAGAGGAGATATATGAGACGTTGTTTCGTAATGTGTTCAACAGGTCTGTTGTGCGATATTTAATCCCTTTTACTTGAGCGTTGCATCCTACCTGTCCTTCTCCTCGTTCTCAAAAATTTAGTGATTGTTCTGGTCCTTGCTTGGTGACACAGCTATGGATGAATAGGTGATGGCTGTTCCATTGCTTTTCTTCGTCTATCCTTTCCCTCAAGTCACAAGCTGATTATTACGTGTGACTACTATCGCCGTATAGATCTTTGATTTAGAAGAGATTATGAGGAAACTACAGTCATTGAAACAAGCATTGTGTTTTCTCCTAGATGAGATGTTTGGTGATGAATTTTAACCCAACCAAACGGATGACTTCAATCTATTCGACAACTGAACCTCGAATCTCCTGGAAAGTCAGCTGCTGGACAGGATATTCGTGCTCCAAGGTACGCGTAGACAACTTGACCAATTCGAAAACTCGATTTGCGCTAGATAATTTCGACAAGCTATGGGCAATCTGCAGACTGCGTGCAATCTAAAGCAGGACTCCGCAACACCGGGAATACAGTATTACTGTTCTGGTCATGGGAGCAGGTGATGAGCACCATGATGGCGAGTCCGTTTTATTCCGAGACGTGGTGAGGTCAAGTGAGGAGCCAGCTGCTAATGTCCAGGAATTTAGCAAACAGTCGTCTTGTGCCGGGAAGAAGGTAGGATCCTGTAAGATTTTCAAGTTGAATGATGACTGGGACAGGAATGTTTGAAGAATCTCAGATCTTGCCTTGCATCTTCCTTCAAAGTTGAATCTTGCCAGTCCTTAAATGTCAGTCGATCCATATGGTCCAGGGACAGGTGATGCCAACACCGTCACGGATTCATAAACGCCTGCATTAATTTAGTAGAGATGGGGTCTTCCGTCCTTCTGATTATCCTATGTGTGTGGCGTTCCGAGATTTAGTGGAGAGCTGCTATGCGGTCTCTCAATTTCTTTTACGACACGACTGGGTCTCATTTCTGAATCAGTCCCTTATCAGCAACCACATTCGGCACGGAAGCCCCCTGGTAAGCAGGAAAGATTCTTCATTCAGTTGTTGTACTCATGGTACAAGTCCCTGACTATAAGATTGAGATTCATATGTGGGTGCGATTGTACGTGCTCATCTCTACTCCATGAAATACATACATCACAACTATATTCCCTTCCGAATATTACTGGCAGCCTTGCTCCCACATTTCCTGGCTCAACTTTGTATGTACACAAGCCTTTTGTACTTCTGGTTAGGATGACTTTGCAGATTGGCGTATGGGTTACGGGATAATCTCACAGCATCATAAACAAACCAGCTTCACGATGATACATTTCTGACTCATCGCAAGTTTCATGTCGGTCAACTACGGTTCACGATTTTGTTACAGTATCTTTTCCCTTCAACCTCTCGGAGCTCATTCATACTTCCCTTGAAGTACGTATATAAAAAGTCGTTTGACCTCTGAAGCGCTCGCCCCCCGCCCCCCCCCCTCCCCTCCCCCCCACCCACTTGATTACGACACCAAGTTTTCGTGTGTAAATAAGATTGGCCCCTGCACCGTAGTACCTGCCAAGAAGAGTTACACTGAGGACAGCAGAAGATTTTCATTAATTAGAGTTTGGGATGCCAGACCTCGACACATCTGAAGTATGACTGATTCAAATGATGACCTAGATTGTCTCTGAGATGAGTTTAATTTAGTCCATATGTGATCATTAAGCAAATATAGGACCTTTATACTGTATATGTAACCCATTCACATTGAGGTTATGTTGGGGTCGGTTGGAGGAATGTCGACCTTCAGGAAAGGAAACACCTCCAATTGAAAATAGTTGTAAAGGACTGTCGGGCTAAAATTGACACTGGAAGTGCAATTTTAGCCCGACACACTACTGGTACGTGATCTGCAATAATTCGGGTTCCCCTCTTTTCATTTTTGAAGAGGTGAACTGTCAACTAATTGATTCCAGTAGCTACAGTCTTGCACAATCGCGTTTGGAAAATCATCGGCGTACAGTAGGTACGTTCTGACGTTCGGTAACGAGTCAGGTGAATAACTTGACAGCTCCTTGCGTTCTTCTACCCCGGAAACATTGTGGATCCACAAAAGCATAAGTGCAATAATTCTGCACACACATTCTACGTTCTTCTACCTTATAAACACCTTGGAGTATATTTGAAAGCACAGGAGTATCAATGTTAGGTTTGAGAATCAAAGTGTCATTGTAGGTTGAATCAAAGAGTCGTTGTAGGTTGTGATACTGTGATACTTATTGCAGAAAACTATATATTAGTATTCAATGTATGTTATAATTATGGGGAACCCCACCCTCTCTTTTGTTTAAAACGACCCACCCCGTACATTCTGATGATGTGGTCCAGTAATTAACGCTTATGGGAACTGGCCAATGGCATGAGTATGGAGTAAGGGTACAAAGACGGGTTTCGATTTAACAATCCCCTAATTATAAATAGTATATGTATATTTAGAGTAGAATCCAAGGATTTAATAGGAAACATTTCAGATGTCAACCTGGAGGAGAATATTATTCATACAAATGAATTTTCTGGAATAGACGATTTAGATGCGGCATTTGGTATTATTTTTTTACTATTATTTTTACACTGATTAAAAAATATCATTAATGTAAATGATCACTCTTTGATAGAACCATAGAGTTTTTGAATGCATTATAGAGGAATCTTTTTTAATATGTATGTAGCTTGGAGGGATAGGCGTACTATACATGATAGACATTGCATTTGTAGCATTTTTAGGCAATTATGCAGTATCCACACCTTTGCTTCTTCCTATTTTGTTATTGCCAATAAGCCAATCGTGGAGATGTATATGTGATGGAAGTAGAGAGATATTATTTTCTCTCCAAGTACTATTGCTTAAAAAAAAAATTCTCTTCTAAATACAAGATTATCTCCCATCTTTACCTTCTGATCCGGACCAAAAGTATACAACTTTCTTCAATGGATATATAGTTTCAGTAGGTTCTACATTCCCTTCTAGTTGGCACTTTCATTCACTATTTCATTATGGCATGCCTTTGCTCTTGCTGTAGTAAGTATGCATGCTCTTGATCCTAGCTTGACCTTGCATTATAATATTTTGACTTGTATTATTTACTTTCTCTATAGTGAGAATACTCTGTGTAGGTTTGGTCCACCCATTGCATCTTTATTACTCATTTTACTTATTACTCATACTCATTGTGAAATACTACCTCAAATATAGTAAGTTTTATTTGATTCATTGTACTTTTGAAGGATAAAGGATAGCTATCTATGATAGTATTAGAGATATAATATTTGTGACTGCATACGAGAGTAGATATTTCACTTGAAGGAATGCGTACCAGTAGGCATTGCAAATGACAAGAATTAAGGTAAATTTATATATAGTCCAAGATAATCAAATAATAATAATGGATGTTGTGGTTATAGAGTCTGAGCATGATGTAGTTTTCCAAGTGGTGATTATCCCGTCTTCTTGGATGTGCAATGAGCGGAACAATAATAATTAAGGTCTTCAAATATACTTATATACAACAAGGTTATCGTATTATTAGCTGTGGAATTGTATATACTATCATATGGGATTTGAAATGTTTGTCAAGGATTGCAAGAGAACTAGCAACAAGTATATCACTTTCGTATTTCTATTTTGTAGTTTATTTAGACGGTAAATGTCCATTGCTTTAAATGCTCATGAAAATTCTATGTTTTGTTGATATAGGTTGTAGGTTATACCTTGTAAATCATAAAATATTTCATTATAAAAACTCTATTGACATGCAATATATTTGTACAATCTTCCAAGAGAAATGCGGGCGAGAAAATATTGGGAAGTAGTATTCGCTGCCTATGGAGTTTCTTTAATTGGATAGAAACCTACCGAACATGTTCAATTTAAACTGTGGACAGGTGTTAGGCCAAAAGCATTTATCATCTCTATCACTGTTTTATTGTCTTTAACACTAGGTAAGGTTGAGTACAAATCAGTAATCACGTCCAGTTATCCAGAAACTTGTGACAACTTCTATTAACCTATGTGTTTAAAGACAATATTCTTTAATTTGCTACCCCTCTAATTTGAACCAAATAAAAAATACCACTTTCCTTTATTTATGATTTGGTTAAGAATACTCGGTTTCAGCTTATGAAGTAAGTTGTTGTTCGAACTCTATTTGCCTTTGACAAAAGCTCGTAACCATATTAAGGTTAATCATACACATGAGTACTAGTCCTTAACACGTGGGTTTTATTGCTTTAGCTGAGGTGAAACATTGAAAAACTATAGAAATAGTGGTCTTGGGTACTCCAAAAGTTTATCTAAGGAAGAGAGCTTCCAATGTTGGGTTTGAACCTAAATTCAACCTTGGCAAATCTAGGAGATGATCCAAGAGTATGAACTGGATTCTAGGGATAGTGTTGGTTTTTCTCTATAACTAAGAAATGATCGATTGGGTATCCGTTGGTAGAAATTTGGCTTTTAATGAGTTTGGTTTATGTAGATTTGATTGTGAAGAAATAAGTGTTTGATTATGCTTAGTTTAATCTAGGTTTAAACCTAGTCTAAAATCGTACTTGAAGAAACTATCCATAATTATCATGTCAGTTCCATCATCAAATTGTATAAATCAATTTGATTCGATATTGATTTTTAGCTTTAAAAAGCTTTTGACTTAGCATGCGTTTGATTTCATGAGAGTTCCGGTTCTACAGTGAAAGTTTGATGACTATTCCTTAAGGTTTAATAAGGAGTTGGTTTCAATTTGATTCTGAGTTAGGTTAGGTTAGTCTTGTTAAGTTCGGAGTTTTGTTCAAATTCAATTGAACTGAGAGTTGACACTGTCAATGTCACTTGTATAAACTTAAAAGTAAAGTGATAATTAAAAGCTGAATGGTCGTCCTCTCTCGTGCATCGTCTCCTTTGTAGTAGGTGAGATACATGTAGCAATCAGAATGATTAACATAACCATGATCGAGTTATGTAATGATCTAGGATTACATGATCATTTTATTTTTATTTTTTAAAAGAGCGCGGTAGCAATATATGTTCTGCGATTGTAGAACCTGATAATATTGAGATATTTCCAATTTTCGGCATTACAATCAGGATTTTGGAAAAGACAATTGACTAGTCGAATCCAGAGTTTATTTTCTTCAGATGATAAACAGACTAAGGTATTTCTGTTTGTGTCGGGCCTGTTTTTGGTTATATCCTGCGATGAAATGTAGTATCAAGCAACTCATATTATCTGGTCATGATCATTTTATAATCAAGACGTTCTAATAAATATAGAAAAACTTAAGAAGATACTTCTTGTTCATGAACTTATATCTGCAATTTTCAGCAATGAATTTGCTGGATAAATGAACACAATGGAGCATGTCATCCTAATTGGTGAATGAGGTAAAGGAAACATACAACACTTTCCCACGAGCACATGGTTGAGTAAATATGAGCTTCATTATAATTTTTAAGACCAAGGGTGACTGCACTTGAATATTTTTTGTACTATTTTCTGGAATAATAGGATTGGGTCATAAGAGATTCTCTTATGAACTTCTTGAATCTTCAATCTGTGTGTTTTAGAGTCGAGAAGCGTAAGAAGGAGGATTAAGTTAAAGCAGAATGTCTAATCTTATAGCATATTTCTTTATTTAACGCTTGCCCAACAGCATCCTGGCTATGCTGGCCCGATGACCGTACTCAATTTTTTGAAGATTGGGTTGAATAATGCTTAATGAAAATCATTTTCATTTTTAATATGAATAGGTCTTTTCCGAAGTGAAAAGGACTCTATGAAAAGGTCTTAGCAGTTTCGATATTAATTTCTTGACCACTGAATCTCCTTGTAGAGATATGTTAAACTATCTCTTTATTTATCGATCTATCTGTAACAAGTTTGTATAAGTGAACTTATGATATTCTTATGAAATTGAGACCATATTGTGTAATGTGATTCCATTGGATAAGAAAGAAAGATACTGATCAGAATTTCATATATACGAAAGTGGTACTGAATTGATTTCATACTGGGCTAGCGGCCTGAGTTCTGATGCAATAGATCGTACTATGCATTACTTTATTCACTGAAAACATCTCTAAGGAATCAGTTTTTGGGACTTCTGATTAATGATTATGTAACTTTCTTCCTAATTTATCGATTCTAAGGTGAAAATTATTCAAAGTCATATATTTTAAGTGAAAGCAAAAAAAATTAAGACAAATAACTAATTATGCAAATAGATAGAAACTACTAAAATGATTTTTAAAATTTATATTCCATACTATTTATAAACTACTTACTTTCAACTCTACTAATACTTGGATTTTCTTTACTCTTCTCTAGGAGATCCTAGGACTTAAACAATGACGTTGTGCCTGGGAAACCCTCACACTACTCATATTTAACCACATAATAGTTGATTGATGAAACCATTTAGAGTGTTACCGCCAATGGCATGTTAGATAGATACAGTCAACTTACCCATTCATCACTAGCGTCTATTTAATTCCCTCTGCTTAAAGGCAAGGATCATGTTTGTCTCACCTAACGACATGGAGGTTAAGTTTACACCTTTGACCGACTTGGTCTATTTGAGTAACTAACTAACTAACTAACTTCAAGTATTGTCGAGAATATTGGTATGTAAAGCGACAGCATCTTTCTATATTTCTTTGATATGTAAACTTTCCTGATTATATATAGTAACAAGAAAAGCACATGTACACAAATTTCGGAAGCATTCCATTTAGATGCAACGCAAGTCCGTGAATGCAAATATGTGAAAATGTCTCCTTCCAACAAAATAAAATTGGGCTTTGATATCTAGAAATATGACTTGAAGAGTAGATACGTCTTCAATAATCACCAAAACTATATCTCAATGAATTCAACAACAAAATAAACCACGCAAAAGTAATAAATTTACAATATTTAGTATCACGTGCAATAATCCCAAAAAGGAACGTGAATCCAGTAACAACTTTATTTATAGGTCTACATCTTGTTACGGAGCACCAATTTAAAGTGAAAAGAGAAAGATAGTATCATACTAAATTTATCTAACTGCGTTTGCTTTGCAGCGTGTAGCATAGATATCCAAAAACATTTCCATACCATGAAATTGGAAAAAAATCTGAATATCCTGTTTTTTTATTTGATCAAGAAGGGCCTGACTGTTCTCTATAACTCAAAAATAATGATTACGAGCGATTAAAATTTGGTAGATAAATATTACCTAATTTTTTGAATTGAATTATCTTCATAAATTGAAAGTTACAAGTCACAAGTGAGCATTACCAGCACGAGTATAATAAACAAGTACTCTCTAGTTGATGATTCAAATAAAAAAATATACAGCAGATCCTTATGGTGTTCATAATACTTATTAGAAGCTCTAACAAGCAAATTAATAGCCTTTAAGCTTACATATTACAATTATAGGTGACTTAGTTGAAAAAAAGGTATGGTTTATCAACATTAAGCATACACTAAAAGCTATTATTCAATCAAAATGTTTAGAATTTGTTACATCAATTCAAGTTCTACAAGACAAGGAATCAATTATCATATTCCATCTAAACAACAAAAGATTAACCTTGAGGTACCATAGATATTAAGATATATCCTACAGAAAGGAAGTTTGGTCTTGTTAACTTATGCACAAAAATGAGAAGAAACCTCACTTTTGTGACCACTAGAAGACAAAAAATGCTACAAAACCAAGAGTAAGAATTCACTAATAAGAGGGACCTTTTACAAAACTTACACAATTATAAAATGCAAAGATTAATCTAGAGACCTTTTCCTAATTGCGGATTGATAACAATCTTCACAAAGATTTCACCACATATAATGACAATGATTGAGAAGAAGATATGCTAATTGAATAAACACACATAAAAAATAACAATGTTTGATTACTTAAAGAATTCAACATAATGCAACCTCAACTCTAAATTTTCATCACCTCTAACCTTTTCAATTTATCAATAAAAGAGCCACTTAAGCTCTCCTAACCCCTACGAGTTGATTTCATAACATACACTAGAACTAAGTAGAGAGAGTCTATTTTGCTAGTTTTTCATCTGCCAATGAGTATATATATTTGCAAACAAGTAAGAACTTCAAATTACCAATTCCAATTTCAAATCTAATGTATCATTATACAGGTTTGTTAGTGAAGATGCTTGTTCTTTTTGCTAGTTAGAATAGTTTCATGCACATGGATCTTGTTCTTGTTATTGCTTCTTTTTTTCCACCTAACAAGCAGTTGTGTTTGGTGAAGCTCACTTCTTTTGATTGTAATTATAGTTTACAACTTAAGATTTCTATTGATTTAGTGTTGTTATCTTCCTTGGCATTTGGCCTATAGTGTAGTCTTTATCCTTAATTCTAGTAGATAGGATGGTAGTGTAAGGTAGGGATTGCAAGAGCTTAAGTGGCTTAAGTGGCTCTATCGTTAATATATAAAAAGGAATATCAAGTTGTTGGGTTAAGGTTGCACAGTATTGTTGTTTTGTGCAAATTTAGGTATGGTGACTTTGTCCTCTTGTTTTTGCTTTCTCTTTGCTATCCAATGTGAGTGAGGTCTAGATGAAACTTATTCAAGCTTGTGCTTGTTGTTGCTTCTCTATCATCCAAGTTATATCTCTTGTTGCTTATCCTTACAATCTTCTGTACTACTTTTTGATTCATCTTATTTTTCACATTTTTCAATTTAAACTTTTCAAGATCGCACTGAACCTCTTGTTTTACCAAATTCATCTTCCACACCTTGTTATTAATTATGATTATGATTGTGATTATGATGAGTATGAGGTTGAAAAAAATCCTTAGTTTAATTTTGATTTCATGAACATATTGAGCAAACAATTTTTGGAACATTAATCACTTCACAATGCTCTATATAAACACTTTAGTATGTTCACAATTCTCACAAACTTATCAAAGAATGATGAAACCACACATACAAGAATGGTTTCTTTCACCTAATATAAAAAACAAGTTCTTTGTAATGTTATATGAGAGCACATTAATCATCTTTATAATTCTCAAGAGGTAAGTAAAATATCAAACTATGCAATAGGTACCAAGAATCAAGAAGATACCAATAAGAACCAAGGACTAATTGGTAGTATTATATTCATATACTTTAATTTGAATTTATTGTTTGTAAAATTAGAAATGTTATCTATAGATTGGAAGTATGGGATTTGTGCATAGTTATTTTTCACTTTGCATTGGAAAACCTCCAAAAATGTTTGATTTGGAATAGTCAATGTATGAATTAGGATGAAGGGGTCTTGTTCTTGATACAAAGGTAAATCTGAGGTCTTAACGTCCCAATTCCATCATAAATTATTTCAAAATCCATTAGCTAGAATTTCTTGATCCTTAATTTGAGTCTTTGTACTTAGTCTAGTTACATGTTGAATGGATATGGATTACCTAGATGTACCTTGATAGTTTATGAACTCTAAGTTGTTAGACCTTGAACTCACAATCCAAATCCATCAATCACACATCTTACTCAATTCAGTAGATATAGATTGTGTATCAATATAGGCTTAGCATATTCAGTTGTATCTTAATAAAAGACTCCTTGATAGTTGGAACTTAATCATTGTATATTCAAAGTCATCACAAATACTACTTGATTTGACATATATAGACAAAATAGCCATAAAGGCTTGATATATCCCAATGTATCATGATGATAAAGGACTCTTAATAAATAGAATTTATCAACCACCTTGACTCAATGTATACAAAGTTTGTATAAGTACAGATTTTTCATATGTATCTTGATAGCAAAGGACCATTATACCTTAACCTCTACATTTCCAAAGCTAACAAGAATGTTACCTAGTTCACAAACAAGAACTTTGAATCTATGAAAGCTTTGCATGTTTGAATGTACCTTGAAAATAAAGGAATATCAATTATTCAGCTCTGTATCTCTAAATTTGTCAAAAAGGTCTATCTAATTTAATAAATAAATAAAATGCATCCATTAACATTTGAACTCAACCATAAATTTTACCCAATTTAAAATTTATTTCCTCCATATAAATAAAGGCTTTATATATCTAAATATACTATGATGATTAAGAATTCATAAACCATTGCAATAAAATTTCACATCTCCAAATCAATCATTAGTTTTAGCTTGGTCTATAATATCCTTGTGTATATTAGCTTTTGATAAATATTTTGGTTTTTTTGAGTTATTTAAATTTTTTCAATTAGAGATATCTTTAACTATGTTTGTATTGCTCAATAAGAGAAAGCTCTAATATTTGATTATAGGTACTATACAAGAATTTAGACTGTAGAGGATTTTTAATTGGAATAAAGAGAGATTTTTAGTACATTATGATATGTTGAATTTTACTGTATTAAAGTATGATCTCCAATATAATATAACATAAAAATTCATGGTAATATGACTCACAATATAATAGATATTGAAATGCTTTTAGCTTGCCTACATAATTAAGATGATCTTTGGAAGAAGTTAACTGTAGGTAGATTTGACTTGACTTTAAAGACTTTAGAGTATTTTAAAAGTTTTATTAAGAGAAAATTCTAGATTTGTTATTGAAACGTAGAGATACTTCCAAAGGATGCAGCAAGTGAGTACAAATCCATATGAAAGTCTATTAATTATTTCCTTAATTTCTTAAGATAATTTAAGTAAAGTATGGATTCTACAAAGTTACCAAGGCATTATTTGCAATAATTGTAGAATGTATATAAGGAAGAACTTAAGAGTGAGGGAATCCAATTCTTACAGCTCTGAACATGAAGTAAGAAAGTGAAGTGATGCATTGTAGCATCACTTCACTTTGTGAACAGTATTGATATTTAGAGTGGATAGTGAATTTTTCTAGTTGAGAGTGCAACCTCTAACATTGTTGATGTTAGAGGAGATTTATGCAAGTATTAGTGAATTATTTTCTATGGTGAGAAAAAGAGAGTATATTAAGAAACATTGCAACTTACAAATGAATAAGATATTATTTTTGTCTTATTTCTTGATGGTGCTATGTGTTGCATATAAAAACTATCATTAAACTCTACCATTGTTGATGTTAGAGGAGATTTATGCAAGTATTAGTGAATTATTTTCTATGTTGAGCAAAAGAGAGTATATTAAGAAACATTGCATCTTACAAAAAAATAAGATATTATTTTTGTCTTATTTCTTGATGGTGCTATGTGTTGTATATAAAAACTATCATTAAAGGTATCCTCTATGTCCAATGTATGCATTGTGCAACTTCTAGTTTTAGGTCCAAAAATTACAAACTCTTATAGATAGAAGCATGACATATCTAGATATAGCTAGAAAACAATAGACTCTTATATATTATTAACCTGTAGGCCTATAAATAAAAATTAATCATAAATTTTACTTGGTCTATAAAGTATAAACTCCATACCTATAAAAGCATAATATATCTAAATATATCTTTAATGAAAATATTCCTAAATTTTTTGATCTTAAGCTCCATTCAAAGAACTATTTAGATATTTACCTAATTCAATGGATATATTTATTCTATATTACTATAGGTTTTGCATATTTATTTTATATTTTGATAATAATTGTTGCTCAACGATTGGTTCTTGATTTCATTTCTAAATCTTTCATAATATTATCTTGATTACATTTCTGAATCTTTCATAATATTATCTTGTTAATTGAACATGGTGTATATTTGAATGTATCTCCTAAATTGATGGACCTTAACACATTCCAAATCTGACAAAGATGTTATCTGGTTTAATACATATAAGTTCTTAGGCGGGATGACTAGGTTCAAAAGATTATTATGACTAGGTTCAAAAAAAATTCCTTCCTCCATATGGTAAAGGTTTGACATATATGATATTTGGTTTAATATATAAATTCCTAGTCATGATGACTGGGTTCATAAAATCCTTAATGCATATTAGTAGAGGCTTTATATCTTGGCATACTTCAATAGTTTATGACTTCTTAATTAACAGCACTTGATTCTAAATGTCTAATTCTATCATTAATCTTATCCAATGTCAATGTATTGGATATTTAGAACCTTTAAATTACTAGACCTTACTTAACCTCTATATTCTTTAATCCACTATAAATTATCCCAAAGAGTGTGAACCTAAAATTCCTTAATCACTACTTGCAACTTGATAATTGTTATCACCTTTTCTTAATAAATATATTCTCCTTATCCTTAAAGGCAGTTTAAAAGTTAGTAACGGGACTTTATCTTGGCAATTTTAACCTCCAAAACTTTTAGAACTTTACATAATACTTTACATAACATACAAATCAATCAGAAATTACTTCTAGAACTAGGATTCTCTAATCATGAACTTACTTCTTGATGCCCGGTAGGAGTTACCCAATTCTTGGTATCCACCTCGTTCTTGATATTTTATCCTTATCACTTACATTCCTAATCAAGAGTTATCACTAATCATTAGTTATAATTAGTTCCTAATCATTAGTTATCACTCATATGTTATCACGTACATATGAAGATATGATAAGATATGATATGATCAACTACCAAAAGAAGAAAGAATTATTTATAAAATGGTAAATTATTGAAGTTAGTATAGTAGAATTAAATTTACAAAGCACTAAATTTTTTAATAGATACTCAAGGGTACTAGAAAAATATAATAGAAGAGAATTTAAAAGGTTATTTGAGAACCTTTGTTAAGACAAAGTAGTCTAGTAAGATGCTAAGAACCTTCTTATATACTTGGGCTACAAAATATAGAAGAATACTTGCAGTGATTTAATAACTTGGCTAGAAAATTAATGTCTTGCTTTCGAAGCTTATGCATATTTCAAATATAAGTAACAAGACTTTTGGTCATTTTGATCTTTGAAGTACTCTGTATCCAATTCTTGATGTATTATTCTTTATGCTTCATACTTATGTTATACTTGGACTTTTTGTCTTTTATATTTTTTATAACCTTGGCCAAAGGAAAACACTTTGTAATACTTCAAGAAGAAAGATATAATTATCAATCTTTTTGATAAAGAGATGCACACTTGTATTTTCATTGATATCAAGTAATATTACAAATGACAACATAGCCATACTTCATATCCAACGAGAATATGTCTTTTCTTTCTTTATTAGACAATCAAAGAACTCTTTACTTCATCATGAACAATCCCAAGTATTAAACACTTATCTGACTCAATTTTTTAAATTTAAGTTGTTCGGGATGTATCACTACAAGGTTCTTTTGTTGAGTTTTGTTTAAGAGTCTCCAAACCAAAATTACTTCTTTATCAACAAAAATTCTAAATTGTTTAGCTTTATCCATATTGATTTAAAAATTTGGTTGTCAAAATTTTCTATACATTTTTTCAAACGGATTCACACAAAGACTCCTATTGTTTGTCAATGTTTGAAAGGTAGCTATACTTGCAATTAGTTACATATTTTATACGAGATTGAAAATTCTTTCAAATAGATTGGTGTATTTGGGCAATCATACATTCACAAGGAGAAGGCTATAGTAATAAATTAACACCGGAAAATTATCTTTAGAATGTAACAAATCTTAAAACTTATGGTGCTTCATAGATCTTAATACTTAGGTGAAATCTCCTTTATCAACCAACATAAGATATAATTCAATTCTCTACTGTCTCCTTGTCTAAATTTGAGTTGGTGTACACCTTTCAATAAGAATAAAGTTCGTATTGTGATAGCTAATTATTTTCCATTCTAGTCGTTCTAGTTTAACAATGCTATACTGCCATATGGCTTATGACTTTTATTAGATTGGTATTAGATTTTAGTGGTTCAAGCTTTAACAATGCAATGCCACCAGAGGGCTTTTATTAGATTGTTGTTGAAACTCAGAAGGGGCAAAATATTAAGATTGCTGAAGCTCAAAACTTTACTTTGTTTTCATTTTCATCACCCAAATTTTTTCCCTTTTTCTTTTTTCTTTTTATGACTACTTAAAAGAGTCTATTATCTATATTTGGAATTTCTCAGACATCTCGATTAGTAAGTCCTATAGACTGTATACTAGCACGTTCATAAATGTCCTTATCTCCTACAACTGCAAATTGAAATTCGCTCTTGCAAGATGACAAGTGACCAAACCATACCCTTGATCTCGTCCAACTACTGCATGACTAGTCAAGTCTTATCCTAATAACGTGTCATGATCAATGTTATGGAAACTTAATTTCTTCAGTTCAGTGTAGAATTAACTGTCTAATTTCGATATGTTCGACTTGTCCTCTACTTTCAGCTCGAATGTGTGAGAGATGGCACATTTGACCGCTTTCTAGTAGCTTTTATGGGACCTATGAGGAAAGGGGGATTCACCCCAGCCTTTCCCTGAGGTATGTCAGGTGCCGAGCAAGTCAGCTCGGGAAATTGTATTATAGGCTCCGCTTCAGAGGAGTCGATAGCCCGGATCAAATCACTTACGATTATCCTGCCTTAAATTTTGCAGATGGTTTACTTATTTCTAGTTCTTCATAGGGGAACACCTTTAAAGATCTCCCGCTCCCTCTAAAAATCTAGATAAACATACGTTACTCACCGACAAAGAATATATACATTTTGCAGATGGTTGCAGATCTTCCTGATTTGAGCTAATCATCCATGATCCGTCGCAGACAAGTTTATTTATATATTCCTTTATTAATAAAAGATGATACATTTTCAAAACTCTTTGCAAAAAGACAACTTTCTTCTAATGAACCGTCAGTAGTAAGCCCATTTTCATACTTGCATCTACATGCAATTAATCAGAGATGATGAAGGCACAGTAAACCCAAATAATTAATGTTAAGGCGCAAAAACTGCAGGGACACTAAATTTGTGTGCGGGACACCACTTCCCAGAACACGCAAAAGGCTTAATTTAGTGTCCGTGACACCACTTCCAAGAACACGCAAAAGGCTTACTGCAGGTGCGGTTGCTTGAAAATTTCTAGAACCACAAAAGTCAAATATTTATAGCTGCTACATCTCTAATCTTCTGTGTCAACAATTGAATCAGAAACATACAAACAAGGCCACCTGTACTGGTAACAATCCAATTTTTCTTTCTTTCTATCTTTCTGTATTAATAAAAAATTATGGACTAATTTACGTAAACAAGACGAACCGCTCTATGATTCTACACACAAATGACAACTAGGAATATTAGGACGTTGCTGTGTAGTGAAATCTGGGTAACACTGAATGCAATCTCCCGCTATTTTCTCCATATTTTCTCAAAAAATGCACTAGGCCACAGTACTCGGTTTCAAGCGACTGATGAATGAAAGTAATATCCAGTACTAGATCGTCTTGAACCTGGGAACCTATGCAGAATCCGGGAGTAGAGATTCAAAACAAATAATAATTTGAGGACTTCGCTCACTCAGCTTAGTGTAAAATTTGTCAGCCATCGTGCACGTGAACGTGGAAATAATACTTCAAACAAGCAGATGTAAGTGAAAGATAAAACAGGAAAAGGGGAATCTTTGTACAGCGTTTACTATCTCCCGACTCGCATGGACGCGACGAGTAGAGTTCCTAAAGCAATGAAGGAAAAAAGCGATTTCAAGAAACGATGATATCGAAATCCAGAAGAACACGGAAGATAAGAAGGCGTAGGACTTCAGGACTATATTAGTTCACGCCGAGACAAATCCGACCAAATGGGAAACTTATGAAGGTACGTAGAGTCCTGCAAAGCCATGGAATCAGGACTCCGATTGTTTGCTATTTGTGGCAGCCAACAAAGTTGAAGTTGATAGAGAGGAGAATGACAAACACAACCACAAAGACAAAGCTCCTGTCCGAGGGATCCATTGGACGTCTAGAGCAATCCGGCAAACTGGTCTATCTGTATAACTGAACTGGTAAACCATGGTGCGAACGTTCTAGATTAAAATACAGTAAAAGCCGTTATCCTCAAAGTGCGGTAGGCTCGTTGCTTTGGAAATCGTTTACTCAGGTGCGGTAGATGGACAATAACTCAAACGTCGAAATTTGTTTGAGACTCGGAAGTAACACTTTTATGTACATTAAGATAAAAACAAACTGCAAGCACAGGAAACGCACCTGAAGATTTCTGACCATGCTTTTGTGACGTCTACTGTTTGGCCAGCATCAGCTTTAGGGGACTCCTAAGTTACACTAAGGATGTTAAATACGGTCTTGGGTTGTAATGAAGAAGAGTCTTGGAAAGCCTGTTCTGGCCAGGGAGTAATACAGAGGTAGGTTCAGGAAGACCACTAGGTCCTGCCTGCAGGAAGACAGTAGTGTACCATGGAAGTCATTGATATATTTAACAAAAACAAGTGCATCTGTACACCGGATTCTTGTCTATGATGGATACCGGAATGGACAAACTGTGCAAGAGTTTCGCTTGCAGAAGCTAAAATCGAAGCGCACAAAGTAGAAATGTCCTCTCGGTCCAATTCGTTCTTTAGAAAGGGAAAAGGGCTCCGCCTGCCAGCTTCTCAGGAATCATATACTCGCTCAATGACACAGTGAACAAGTAATTACCAGGCGTGTTGGCAGGCAAGTAATCTGGACCTATTGACCATCCGGAGACTGAACCCTAAACTGCGTTGCCAGAGAAGGAACGTACACTTCCTACCGTTGCCATGAATCGTTAGGCTCCCACAGATTAAGACCTAGGAACCCATATCTGAAGCCGACGTTTGCATGTTTATAGATTGAACCCTATTCCTAATTGACGACTGGTTAAATTTTAAGTACAAGCGTCCAACCTCCTCAGTGATTGTGAGGAAGACCATCTAGATTTCATCTACAGAAAGATTGCAGATCGAAATGCAGATGATTATCACCCCCCGAGGACGAATGTTTTCTAAACGTGGAGTATTCGATAGTGAGACTCGGACACGACAGAATGTCAGTCATAATTTACCTGTTTGCAAAGGGAAGCAACAAGCATGTCAGATACGTATCCATTAACTGAATGCCTTGTCGATATCCACGAGTACCAGAATGTTTAGGAAAAAGCGGAGTCCATCCGCTCCATCATCTCGACATAGTTTCCCTGTATACATCCAGCTCCAATAAATTAGGTCTCAAGCTGTGTGTATCGAACTATTCAAGACAGGGTCTTTTACTCCACCAGTGGACAATGCCACAGAGAGGACGCAAGAACAGGTTCAAAGTCAATCTGCAGGGGACGCACGATATCTCCTCTACTCCTACACTGACGATCATTCATACTATGACGAAAATGAACTCGTGTTTCTCTTGTGCCGGTCTTCTGTCCCCACAGGTGTATTTCTACGAGTTCTAACTAGTTGCATTGCATGCTACTAGTTCAAGTTTTGCATGCTAATATCATCCTGTCAGCTTTCAATACAGTAAATTCAGGTTTGTGCATGCAGTTGACACTACCCCATACGAAATCCCAAAGTCAGTTCTAGGTAGACCATGTACGCAACAGAGCAAGTCCCGACCAAACCCAAAGCTGGAGTAACGGAAAGGATCAAACGAGACGACTAAATGCCTTCTTTTCTGGCCAAGCTCAACACCACTTAATAAACGAGACAAGCCAAGAAAATGACGATAATTGATATTGTGTCGAATCTTGCAGATTAACGCTGTATATCAATAACAGGGACTATATACCGACAAAATAAGTGAAATTCGACCTCGAAGTATGGCACTGTCAGGTTACTAAAAGTATGTCAGTACTTAGAAATGACGTAGATGTCAATGTTAAGCTGATGGCTGATAAAGGGAGACGATGTATAAAAGAGGAAGATAAAGAAAGAAACTATGAAGGAACACAAGGGGGTGAGTTTGTCTTGCTTCTGCATATCATAAGCTTTAACCCTTGTAAATTCCCTACTGAATAATTTTCGAAACTTGCAATGAGGTTGAATGCAAAAGAATGCAACAAGCAAGAAGGGTAACACGCATCAAAAACCACAACATGAAAATAGGCACAATCCTATACGAGCGAGAGCGTTATGAGAATTCCGTGATTCAGATACCAGATCCACAGTTGCAGATGACTACCGCTTGCAATTCGATCGGAATACTCATTCTATCGAGAGTAAGTTCAAGTTTCTAAATTCAGGGTGCTTTCAATAGAATCAAATTGGTCAACAGTCATTTGCAAAAGTGGATCCGGTATATAAATCACAGTTTTCTCAATTATAGAAGAGAAATTCTGTATAAACCTTTTAACTCTGCCGCAAGAAGATGCTCCTTGGCAAGCGCAGGAGCTACGCCCAAAGCACGAGCAGCATCACTCGCACTGACTCCTTGCTTCATAGCATCAGGTTGCTTCACTAGAATCTCCAACCGAGTTAACACCTGCTTACATGGATCAACTTTTAGAAACGGCCCATACAAAGAAGAAGAGGACACGAACGGAGTTAAACAGAGGGGTTCCAATCATCACGGAGGGGAGGAAATTGTTAACCACCCACCTCCTCATCACTGTGGCTCTTAGATTGAATCACCACAACTCCACTGTCAAATCGCCGCATCGTCACTGGTCTGTGAGGAGCAGACAGATGATTTATGAGAGCCATTACACAGCTATGATTTCACCAAAAGAGCAACCAGTCCCAGATAACAATGCTGGATTTTGTGCATATAAACGGTTGGTTGTA
This sequence comes from Lunularia cruciata, assembly GCA_948567375.1. Classification (NCBI taxonomy): domain Eukaryota; kingdom Viridiplantae; phylum Streptophyta; class Marchantiopsida; order Lunulariales; family Lunulariaceae; genus Lunularia; species Lunularia cruciata. Next base: position 16,268,169 of record OX419757.1, on the reverse strand, counting down.
ATGACAAGCAAAATATGAGTCCCGGAGGTGGATCGTACACATCAATGCTCGCCCAAACAGTACACGCTTGCAGAAGATCTTCCGGAGAGATGAGCTCTGTGTGAAGTATGCAGATAACGCAACTCACGTAAGTTCATGCAAGGTCAAAGCTTGCTAATTCAATCTTTGCGATGAATAACAATATAGAATAGCTATTTGAAGTTTGATATGCAATTGAGTTCAATAAAGTCATCAGCCTAGCACAAGCAAACGAAGTAGCACACACTGTATTGATTAATTGCATCCATTCCTTTCACAGAAGGTGAGCAAGGGAGTAGAAGTCTACTTTGACTATCCCTTGATAGTATATATAGGAGGATTTAATACAAGGAAACTTAGGTTAGTATGTTAGTTTAGTTAATCTCTAGTTTAGTGACTTCTTTGTTTTCAGAGCCTTGATAGTTTTTCTCTAGAGCTCTGCCAAAATGATCGATTAGGGTAATGTGGGGGCGCAGCCCTAATAAGGGTTGTGCAAAGCAACCCCCTAGGGCATACTTAGGTGCATATATATGTGTTCTCCATGTTTGTTTAAGTCAGTTCTTCTACAAAGGTGATTCCCAGCATTTCCCCCTTGCATTTTGTGAAGCCCGGAGCTGCATAACATCATCTTAGGTGTGTTATGTGTTACCTCAGTATTGGAAACTATTAGTGCTGCGTGAATGAACCTGTTTGTTGCTTGTAAGCTGTGATACAAAGAGAGAGGTTTAGTATTGCAGTAGTGATGTCTGATACATCAAAGATAAGAGGGAGTGATAGACCTTCTACATCAAAGAGCAAGAAGCATGGTTCTCATCAGGTTATGGGCCCACAATTACCACTGGGGTTGATAGGAGAACTTGGAGAGCTAGAGAAACTGGCAAACACTAACTACAAAGCCTGGGCTTTGGATGAAGTGTATCTTAGGAAGTTATGACTGTTTAGACTTGGCATTAGAAACTCATGATATAGATGAACTTGAGTCTAACAAGGAGGAGAGAATCAAGCACTCTACTACTAGGAGGCTTTTGCTAAGGGCTATGCAAGAGCCAGTCAAAGACCTAGTAGACACTTATGCTTGGAGTTGGGAGATTTGGCACAAACTCAAGAATTTTTACTCTGTTGAGAGGTTGGAAAGTTCCAGTAGGATCTGGGATGGGATGGGATGTGGAACACGAAACTGCAAGATGGTGATGACTTTACTTTGCACTTATCAAAGTTACAGAAGGTCTTCAAGAGTGTCAAGGAGGATGGGTGTACCTTTTCAGAGAAATATGAGATCAACCATCTCTTGAAGCCTCTCCCTCCAAGCTATCACTCTGGCCTATTAGCTCTGAAAGTTTTACCTGTTGAAGTTGTCACATGGGATTATGTGATAAACAAATTGCTGGTGTATAGCAGAGACACAGAGGACATAGAGACGAAGTTTAATGATTTGGGAGATTTGGCTCTGTTCAGTGCTTCTTCTTGGTCAAGGAGAGTGCCAGATAGAAGAGTGAGCAATCCAGAGTGAGTAAATCTGGTAAAGGAGTCAGTAGTGTTGATGACAGGACCTGTTATTTCTGTCATGAGAAAGATCATGTTGCACCTATATGTCCCAAGAGAGGAGAAAGGAGAGAATGAGAGCTGAAGAAGGTAGGCAAGAGACCTCAACCACTAAAAGGTCGAAAATATGGGTGTTCAGTATACAACACAGAGGAGTGCAATGAGATAGAAAGCAATGAGGAGGGGTACTCAGCAGAAGAGCTAGATTGTAGAATGTTGACAGAATCGCAGTTGTCCACAAACGTTCTGGATGTTTCTTAGGTTCTGGAGCCACCTCTCATATCTGTTACCAGAAGGAGCTGTTCTCAACTCTTCAACCTCTCCCAAGAGTGTTCATTGTGGACCTGGGATTCTGAATCCAGTGTTTGGAACTGGCAAAGTTCCTTTTGCCTTCATGGGAAGATCTAATACAAGTTCTTGTAACAGCTATTTGGAAGATGTGCTCTATGTTCCAGATTACACCAAGAACTTGATATCAGTACATCGCCTCATGGAGCATGGAGTGGATGTTCTGTTTGAGAGCAACAGAAATCAATGCACTTTGAAGAAAGGAGAGCTGGTCCTTGGGTATGGTACTGCCAAAGCGAAGCTGTTCAAGTTGATGAAAGCTGATTGCTCTGATTGTGCATTGATAGCAGAAAACAGAAATGATATCCATCTCTGGCATTTGAGGTTAGGGCACTTGTCAGAGCAAAACCTACATGCTTTAGAGAAGGTAGTGGAGGGGTTGAAACTAGATCCCAAAGGAAAACACGAATTCTGCATTGGGTGTGCAGAAGGTAAGGCACACAGGGCTCCTATCCCCAAGAAATCGTCATCTAGAGCTTCTGGTCTTCTCGATGTCATTCATTCTGATGTGTGGGGATACATGACTGAGAAGTCATTGAGTGGAGCAGCCTACTAAGTTTCCTTTGTGTATGATTACAGTAGAAAGAACTTTATCTATCTCATGAAAAGCAAGGATGAAGTGCTACGAAAATTCCAGAAGTTTGTAGTTTGAAGTTGCCATGGCTGAGTTGCAGACTAGGAGGACAGTCAAGCGATTGAGAACAGATGAAGGGAGAGAGCACAGGAATGAAGAATTCCTCTCTTTTCTGTAAAAGAAATGAATTCTCCTTGACTGTACTGCCAGAGACAGTCCTGCACAGAATGGAGTTGCAGAAAGGTTGAATAGGACACTGGTGGACAAAGCATTGGCAATGCTCCAACATGCCAAGCTGGAGAGAAAGTTTTGGGGTGCTGCAATTAGCACTGCAAAATTTCTTAGAAATAGCAGTGGTACCACAGCATTGCAAGGAAGAACTCCTGAAGAATGCTGGAGTGGTAAGACACCTAATCTTTCAGCTTTGAAAGTTTTTGGATGTCCTGCCTATGTTCATATTCCCAAGGAGCAAAGGAGGAAGTTCACAAAGAAGGCTGAGAGAATGCTTTTTGTAGGATATGAAGAGGGACTGAAAGAATATCTTCTGTACAATCCTAAGTCTGGACAGATCATCAGAAGTAGAGGTGTACTCTTTGATGAATTGAGGACTTGGAGTGAGAACAGTGATGAGTTGCAGAAGCAAGCTGATCAGTTTGATCAGCCTGATCAACCTATCTTCCCAAGCTGCAGAGGAAGTCTTTCAGATCAATCATCAGAAGAGGAATCTCTACCTGAAACTGATGGTTCACCAAAGGAGATTCTGAAGGTGTACAAAAGAAGGCCAATACAAACTGTGGTTTCTGATTCTGATACTACAGAAGACGACTCCCAGACACAGATTGCAGATGCCAAATCTCTGAGTGAGATTCCAGAGATGTCAAGAGACGGCATGAATCTTCTGGGTACAGAGCCAAGAAGATCACAGAGAGATAGAAAACCTATTGACAGACTTGGCTTTCTATCAGAAGAGATGTTAGATGAATCTTACATCTGTCATGAAGATTGTGATCCAAACACTTTACAACAAGCTATGCTCAGACCAGATTCGAGTCAGTGGGAGTTGGCTGTAGCAAAAGAGAAGAAGTCTCTTCAGACTAATGGTACATGGGTACTAGCTAATTTACCACCAGGTAGGAAAGCAATTGGCTGTAAATGGGTTTTCAGGGTCAAACGTGGAACTGAGAATGAGATCCTGAAGTACAAGGCAAGACTTGTTGCAAAGGTCTTCAATCAGAAAGCATCGATAGATTATTCAGAAACTTTTGCACCTGTTGCCAGGTATGGATCTACACGCATGCTTCTAGCTCTTGCAGCAGAGAGAGATTGGGAAGTGGACCAGTTAGATGTGAAAACAGCCTTCCTCAATGGAGATTTGAGAGAGACTATCTACATGGATGTTCCAGATGGATATACTGAAGGCAAAGGAAAAGTATGCTTGCTTAAGAAGGCTTTATATGGTCTTAAGCAAGCTCCTAGAGCCTGGTATGAGAAACTAGACTCATACTTGAGAGAGCAGGATTTCAAACGAGTAGATTCTGACATGAGTGTGTATACTACAGATGATGTATACATAGGTGTATATGTAGATGATCTATACTGTTGGGGAACAATGAATCTAACAAAGGAGTGATCTATTTCTTGTGCTCTGTTTTTGAGGTGACTATCCTTGGTCCTGTACAACACGTTTTGGGAATCAAAGTGAGCAGAGACAGAGAAGTAGGATGGATCCGAATCAGTCAACCACAGTATGTCAGATCCATACCGGCTAAGTATCAGATGACACAGGCAAATCCTGTCTCTACACCTCTTGATCTGGGGTGGAAGCACAGCAGAATCATAGATGGGGAGGTGAATCACTGTGACAAAACGTTGTATCAGAGTGCTCTTGGTTCTCTAATGTTTATCATGGTCTGTACAAGACCAGATGTATGCTATGCAGTGGGAGCACTAGCTAGATATACTAGCAACCCTGCACAAGTACATTGGAAAGATATAAAGAGAGTATTCAGGTACTTAAAGGGTACTCAAGATGCATTCTTGGTGTACAGAAAGCAAGGGAACATACTTGCTTCTACACTTGAAGCATATACAGATGCTAGTTGGGGAGATGACACAGATATCAGCAGATCAACTAGTGGATATGTAATCATGCTTAGTGGTGGAGCAATCAGCTGGCGTAGTAAACAGCAAACATCTGTTGCACCGTCTACTACTAAGGCAGAATTTATGGCTGCCTCAAATGCTACTCAAGAAGTCATCTGGAACAGGAGACTTCTTAAGGAGCTGGGTTGTGAGCAGGAAAGTCCTACTACATTGTACTGTGACAATACAGGAAGTATAGCAATCAGCAAAAATCCTGTACATCACCCAAGGACTAAGCACATTGAGATTAGAAGAAGATTTGTAGAGGAGAAAGAAATGGAGAATGTTGTGAAGTTAGTTTACTGTCCTGTGAATGTTGTGAAGTTAGTTTACTGTTATCTTGTCCATCTACAAGATATTACAGCAGATGTGTTTACAAAAGCACTACCTGAAGATAAACAAATAAAATGTGCAGTAGAAATGGGAACTGTTCTAAACTCTCATTAAGTGGGAGTGTTAATTTAGTTAATCTCTAATTTAGTGACCTCTCTGCTTTTAGGGCCTTGATAGTTTTCTCTAGAGCTCTGCCAAAATGCTCGATTAGAGTAATGTGGGGGTGCAGCCCTAATTAGGGTTGTGCAAAGCAACCCCCTAGGGCGTACTTAGGCGTATATATATGTGTTCTCAGTGCTTGTTTAAGTCAGTTCTTCTACAAAGGTGATTCCCAGCATTTCCCCCTTGCATTTCATGAAACCCTGAGTTGCCTAATATCATCTCAGGTGTGTTCTGTGCTACCTCAGTATTGGAGGCTATTAGTGCTACGTGAGTGAACCTGTTTGTTGCTTGTGAACTATGATACAAAGAGAGAGGTTTGGTATTGCAGTAGTGATGTCTGATACATCAGAGATAAGGAGTGATAGACCTTCTACATCAAAGAGAAAGAAGTATGGTTCTCATCATAGTAGTGTAGTGAGTCTGGAGTATTCAGAGGTGTGGTGTCCCAACTGCGTAGGTATTGAATAACCGCTAAGAACCTCCAGCAACAGTGCCGTACGTGAATAGCATACATCTAACAGACAACAAATGCACCTCAACATGTACTGTACATCGCAAATGGCAAACCTGTGCCACGAGCGCGGTTAAAGAGGCAGTAGGCATCCACCATTGCAAGCATTCCTCCAGACTTCTGCAAAGGGATCTTCACAAAATCTGCAAGCTGCAAGCAATACAAACACTTCCATATTGAGAGGGTTGAAAATAGTAGAAGCATAGATCTGTACACACTCCTCAATAGCGTGACGAACAGTGACGCTTCCCAAACTGCTACAGAAATCAAACAGTCTGATCAAAACATGACCGGATAACATGCGCCTAACAGGAATCTACAAATAGCGCCAACAAAAGATCCAAGGACAAGAGAGTGCGAGCAGAGGCTATTTGACTATGCAGCATGATCGTCAACTGGCCACTGACGAGGAATGGTCAGAACTTATCCCTAAGAAAAAGAAGCAATGATCTTGTACTGGTCAGGCCAAGAAGACCCATATCCAGGAGCTGGTGCAATGTCAGGTGGATCAAATACAAACAAGTCGTCTTGCGTAAGAGGTGACCCACATATTAACCAGCTCAAATGGATCAAAAAAGTACCTGACGAGCCAGTTGTTGATGGTAAAGTGCACCTGCAGACTCTTTGGTAACAGGAGATGCTATACCAACACTAAGTAACCAGTCCTGCATTTCTTGCTTTCCCATTTCTTCGTCATCTGCGGTTGAACTTTGCTGAGATGGAGCTGCCAGCAATTTTAATCTCATCTTCTCTGCGAGACTGACCATCTCCTTCGCCTTGCCCTAATCATGAAAAAAGATTCACAGTCAGAACATTCTGAAGTTACTGAAATGAATGTAATCATCATGGAACTCTCCGTACATAATTTCGACGGAGGAGGTACATATACCAACTACAAGCGGTGTGATACCCCCGACATGAATCCGACCGGAACTTCATTTGCATTGAGAACAGCGAACAGGACTGGTGAGCTGCTTGTGGGAGAGAAGAGGAAATGCCTTGATGCAATGACGAACAGTTGGACAAAGCGTAAATTTGAAATAAAGTTCGTGGAAAAGACAGGAGAATAATAGGAGTGAAAGAGTGGAGAGAATGTTTGTAAGGGAATGGTTTTAAGTCTTACATGCAAAAGAGGAGTAAGCTGACAATGCGTGAACGCAATGAATGGGAAGTCTGGATGCGGAGGTCAAGTATTGCAGAAATGAAAGAAGAGACTGAACGCAGACAAACAATTGCGGGGAGAGAATTTGTATCGAGGACGACCTGATTCTTATGTCACAAATACAAGGTGTGCTTCCACCAATAGAGGAACTCACCATCAGAGCATTCAAATCCTGAAATGCATCCTGCAGGTTCTTATCAGCCTCCTCCAACTGCTCCTTCTCCTTCCGTAATATACCTGAAACGCCTGCCATGGCTGGATTGAGCCTTCGCACCTGACCCACACTGGAAGCTTGCTCACCTAGGTCTTGCCCTGAAATACTAGTCCCAGTTTTTCTTCCATTCGAATCCTGAGCAACAACCCTAGTAGTTTTCAAATCTGCCTCCCATGCCTTGGCCTCGACCACTTCTCCCAATTTTGTAACAAACGAATCGGGGGATGATTGACCGCGAAAGATTAGAACAAGCGTCATGGCGGCCTCTGTAGCAGAAGATGCTCCTTCAGCGATCGCTCCATTCTTAGTCCACAGTTGGATCCTCATTCGGGGAGCAATAAATATTCTTTTGAGAGTTTTCTTTGGTGGAAAGACACGGCAAACAGCTGCTAACGGAACAGCACCGGCAAGTTTCAAATTCTCATGTAGTCCTATAATTCGATGAGTAGTAAGCGTGACTACTCCGCAACGAAACGAGGAGCCATTCGGTACGGCCTCCAGCTGCATTTCCACAGAATCCAGCAACTGACACTCGATTTCATTCTCATACAACTGCGGCCGCCCGGCGCCTGTCAGCTGGACGGGGCTTAACACCGATGCCCAGATTTTGTCCATCGCTTCAATAAATGACAGTCCTTGCCTCACGCGATCTGTGATCACTTCTTCTCTTCGACAACAACTTCAGTAGTCACAATTCCTTCTTCACCTCTCCCTCCATCTCCACGCAGTAGTAATAATATTCTTTGTTCTATTCCAAGGCATCCATTATGCCTACCAGATGGATCAGACTGAAAGCTTATGCTCACAAATTGAACAAGTTTGAGATATCACCTATCGAGATCAGCCAGTGCCGCAGTTGTCCTCTCACTGAATCCAGAGTCTTGAAGAAGAATTGTGAACGAAGAGACGAATCGCTGCACATTTTCTTGAAATAAAAAGGCGAAAGGCGACCGCGTAGCAAACACGAAGGATCGGAAGACCCCACCAAGCTGCACAAGGGAGAGACGCAAGAGGTAAAATGGTGCATACCCCAATTGTATTGATATGAGAAATCGGCCCTTCAACGCCTAAAATAAGCACCTAAGATATCTAGCTATTCAAGTTTAGTTCAAGTATCAAACAAAAGATAGTCTTAATATAAAATCGGATTGCAAACGAGTAATCCATGAGTAATTAGCAAAATATTTGGGATAAAATATACCTGAAAATGACAATGAGTCACATGAGATGATCAATAGTTTTAACATAAAATTGGATTGCAAACAAGTAATCTTCGAGTATTACCAAAATAGTTATGATTACAAACGGTATCATTTCGGCGTGCGAGCAATCTAATTTCAGTATTATAAAGATCACAACCGTTATCATTTCGGCGTGCGAGCAATCTAATTTCAGTATTATAAAGATCACAACCGTTATCATGCATATATATATTATTATATAACATACATTGCTATAAGTATCATATATTATAGAAACACAATTCACACATAAATCGTACATGAACTCTAAAGTGTCACAATCGCCTTCCTAGCTCACGGTTAGATTCCTCTTACTCCAAACAGTCATCTACTCCAAGTATATGGTATACTCTATGGTGGACAAAGATCAGGTGCTATCAAACCTCATAGTTAGTAGTTTGTCTACAATCTATATAACATAAAGGATGAACTTGTTATAAGTCAAATACATCTAGGCCATAACCACTTTCTTGAAGGAACCACCATGAGAGGAGGAGTCAAGCATACTATATATCATCCTCTCGTACAACTATCATACACCAACATAATAGCAGCTCCATTAGAAGAGTAGCATAACATACATTGGAAGCCTGCACATACAAGTGCCAAACTTGGATCCATAGTGCCATCAATGTTTAGGAGGTATCATGGTGCACAATTGCACACATGATTTTTCCAAATAACACCATCATGTCCTTCCAATACAAGGAGTCCAAAAAGCAAAACCTCACACACTCTCAAGATAGTACGACATGTAGTAACATCAAGTGTCATTGGTGTTATCTATTGTAGATATACATAGTCACTTGGATGAAATCAACAGATCAAGGGTATACAACCTCCTCCTCAAATGGTAGCATAGTGTAAAGTATAAAAGTGTTGAGCACTCGCCAAATTCTCAAAGGCCATCGATATCACTCTCCAAAAGATCTCTACCTATTAAGGACATGCACTCACCCATATGTCTAGATCATCCAAGTCCAAAACTACACTAGCACCTTAAAGAATAGTTATAGGCAAATTTGGATCTCGTCCATAGAATAGAAACTAAGGAGAGAAGGATGTTAAGGAGGCTTGCAAACTGAACCAATAGTCCATGGTCAACTATAATACCAATAGCTAGACGTATTATCCAAAGGTGAAAATTGGCATGGTAATATTTAGAAGGATGTTATATAGGATGAACCAAGTAGATCAGATAGAGATATCACCAAAGGAGTACTTATACTAATACAACAAAAGCCAAAAATAGCCTAAAAACTTCAAAGCCACTTTTGGAGGCATAAACGGATGAATTAGACCTCAAAAATAGAAATATTTGTCTATTTCAACTTTAGTGAAGAAGGCTTGCCTTCTTCACTCCATTTTTTGTCTCATCAAGAGCTTTCCAATAGGACCTCACCCATGAGATTCTAAGCTTTATATAGGAATATTCCCTAAAGATTCACTCCAATCAAACTTATTTGACCAACTAGATAAGACAAGGACTGACATGTCACATCCATGCAACTAATCTAAAGTTGGTGCTTATTGACATATCACCAATCCATGTATCTGATCCAAGGGTGGAGCTCCTTTGAGAGGATCCTCTTTGCTATATAATAAAGTCAAGGTGTTCCTTTAGAGCATGGAGTATTGAGTATGAAACTTTTTGTTTCTTCTTTTGTGGTCTCCTATCCTTGAAAGATTACAATGGTATCAAAGTAGGTGTTTCAATCCAAGAGAGTTGATCACCCTTCTTGGAGGAACATGTGCTATTGAGACTAAGTAATTTTGATGATAGAAATTGTAGTGTAATCAATAAATTAGGAGTGTGTTAGAGAGAAGATGGGATGGAGGCTCTTGGAGAACAATATCCAGCACCACCTCACTTTCAATTCTTGAATCCATTCCACATCAAGGTTATGTACATCCAGCATGAGCAAGTGAGTTTATCTCATTTTCCATTTTGGAGTAGAGTTCATGGATATAGTGGTGCATTCATCAAACCCAATGATTTTGCCTTTGGTGATCTACAATACAGATTGAGATTTGAAAATCTACATTCTATTATAATGGATGTGAATATACCAAATCTTTTCCCTTTCAACACTCAAGTAGAAATCTATGATCGGGTTAGATTGGAAGTAATGTATAGAGATTTTGTAGTTCATAATTTCAATGAGGAATATTATCAATGAGTGATAGCCTCTAAAGTCCCAATGGTAGTCCTAATAGTCCATGATCCCTCTTGAGTGATCATATTAACACTCTATTGAATTAGGAAGTAGTAATTGAGCAATTGTTGTCTATAGAAATCATGGATCTGCAATAACAAGAGTTGATGCAAGGAATGCAAGGGATGTTGAACAAGTTTTATGAGATCAAAATGACCATGGAGGCATTGTACGTACTTTCAAGAAAGATAAGGCAATGCATGAAGGCAAGTCATCCTAAAACCCAATATCAACAGCCAAAGTACATGGAGAGTCACTCATGCCAATGACACCAATCCTGGTAAACAATGAGGTCATATTGTTGCTAAGAATGAAGAAGACATGCAAGAATATGCCTTATAAGGGACAATGTTCCATGGAAGTAGTGGAGAATTGGATTTCAAGAATGAATCAATACTTTTGATTGTTCACAATTGAAATCACTAATCATTCCATAGGCATGTTTGTATGTGTGTACTTGATTGATAAGCCCTCACATGGTACAATGCTTGGGACAATATTGACAAAAGGAAGAGAGGTCACTTGGACGACCATGTAGGAACGGTTGCTAAAGAACTTCCAATTCGTGGATTTTATGTAGATGGCCTAAACTTGACTATGGGGATTGAAGCATAAGGAAAATGTACAAGTATACATGGAGGTATTCTTTGATCTACAAGTTATAATAACCGACATGAGTCCAAAAAAAGCTCTAGACAATTTCAAACAAGGGTTAAAAAAGCAAATCTGCCAAGAAGTAATGGTACAAAACCCTTGCACATTTTTTAAGCCATTGCTTGTGCTCAAAGAATAGCAATGGCACTTGGTGGAGGTGAAAGAGTAGTCTAGACTCAACATTATTGAGTTGAAACACAACACTTTGGTGGATCAACTCTTTTGGAATTGAGCAGCACTTGGTTCCAAGAACAAAGAGCATGACTGCTCTAAGGAGAATAGGGACGGGTTAAAGAAAGGAGAGATGGAGATGAGGAAAGGGACTCAAGCAAAACAATGTTGTTGTTACAATTATGGCCAATTTGAGCACCTAGCCATTAATTGTTATACTCATTTTCTTAAAGGCCCTTGACTCCCATACATGCAATCTTTGAACAACATGGAGAGATGAATTGAAGAGCCAAAAGTGGAAATCACCTCAAAAAATGAAGATTGCTAGTAAATGTACCTCATGGCCTTATTAGCTCAATGAAGAAGCAAAAAAGCAAGGGAAGGAAGAGGAAAAGTGAGCAAAGATTGAAGAAGATAAACTCACAATTGATTGTTGTAAATAGAGTCCTATAAGGCAATCAGGTGAGAGTATTGATAAACCCTAGAGCAATAAAGAATTTATTGTCTTGCTCTATTATAATAAGGTTTGGGATGGATCAATAGAAGGATGAGAATGAAAAAATAGAATTACCTAATGTGCAAACAGAGAGGACTGAGTCATTACCTAGAAAGGTAGCACTCTCTATAGGAGAGTATCAAGAAGTCATTGAGTGGTGAATGATATGGTTAGCTTGTTATGATGCAATCTTAGGTATGTTGTGGATAGAGCACTACAACCCCATGGTTGATTGGAAGAAGAAGGCCAACTTTTCCTCCATTTGGGGGGGGAGGGGGGGGATCTGCACATTTTTGAGGCCTAATTCATCCGTTTAGGCCTCCGAAATTGCCTTCAAAGATTTTAGGCATATTTTGGTTCCTACTCTATTAGTAGAAGTCCCCTTTTGGTGATCCCTCTTTCTGATCTGTTTAGTCCATCATGTGTAACATCCTTCCAGATGTTACCAAACCAATTCTCACCTTTAAATCATATGTCTAGCTATAGGTTCTAAGGTTCTCAAATCTATTTTGGTTTCTGCCCTATTAGTAGAAGTACTCTTTTGGTGATACTTCTATCTGATATATTTTGACCATCATGTATAACATCATTCTAGATGTTACCAGACCAAATTTCACATCTAGATCATATGGCTAGCTCTTGGTATTATAGACCTCTCTCCTTTTAAGACGCAACGTCCTTGTTGTGCAATTGTTGCTCAAATGCTTGCACCAACACAGGTGCATGTGCCAAATTGGCAGCGGGCTCCCAAGTGGCTTCATAGAGGGGGTAACCTTTCCATTGTACTGGATAGTCCACCCGTGGGTGGCAAGTACCACGCATGCGTTTTTGGAGAATCCGCTCCACTTCATATTCCTCTGTGCCATCAATGAGTGTCGGACAAGGTCAAATGTCTGGTGTGGAATGACCTTGGCCTGATCGGGGAGCATATCTGCATAGTAGGGAGACATGGAAGACTAGATGGATCTTCATCTGTGGTGGTAGCTCAAGGTGATAGGCCACAGTCTCGATGCGACGAAGAATCAAGAAAGGCCCAATAAAACGAGGTCTGAGCTTACGAGGTCCAACTAATGTGAGGTTGGTTGTCGATAGCCACACTTGATCCCCAACATTGAACTCCATGTGCCAACGGTGTGCATCAACATACTGCTTCTGTTGATTTTGTGCAATCTGTAATCTGTGCTTGGCGCTCTCCACACCTTGTTGGATTCTCGAAACAAATGTGTTGACTGCATTGACCTTGGTAGCCACTGGATGGATCTTCATCAAGCTAGAAGGTGTGAAGGGATGCTCACTATACATGAGGAAGAACGGAGTGACCTGGGTGGATGCATTCACTGAATTGTTGTAAGCGAATTCCACCAACGGAAGTAGGGTGTCTCACCTCTCTTGCTCTTCTAAGGTAAAGCCGCGTAACATGTCTTCAATTGTGCAATTAGCCCGCTCTGTTTGGCCATTTGTTTGGGGGTGGTAAGCTATGCACATGGCCAACTTGGTTTTGAAGAACCCAAAGAGTTTTCGCCAAAACAAGCTGGTGAATTGGGTGCCTCTATTTGATGAGTACTCTAGACAAGGCATGGTGAGCAAAGACTGCATCTAAGTATAATTGAGCTAGTTGTGGAGCGGTCACCTCCTTGGTGGTAGGGCGTACATGAATCATTTTGCTGAGCCGGTCCACAAAGACCACAATGGAGTCAAACCCTAAGGTGGTCTTGGGTAATTCACAAACGAGATCCATACTCACTTGTTGGGTAGAAGTAGGGAGAGGTTGAAGGAGCCCTACAGGAGCTTGATTAGAAGCTTTGTTCTGTTGGCAAAGTAGACAGCTACGCACATAGTCCATCACGGCGTTGCTCATCTTGGGCCAATAGTAATGGCGCTTGACTGCATCCAAGGTCTTGTCCACTCCGACATGAGCTGCAATGGCCGAATCATGACATTCCGCTAGGATGGTGGTGCGTAATTTTGGGATATTTAGGATCCATAATCTACCATCCCAAAAGGTGAGTCCTTGGGTACTAGTGACACCTTTGGATGATTGTGCTTCTATAATTTGTGGGTCAATTTTTGTAGCTGCCAGAATCTCTTGCCAAAATTCAGGGTTAATCTTAACCTCTGCCACCAAGTTGTTGCCCATTGGCATACGGGTGAATGCATCTGCAAGTTGCTTCTTACCTTCCACGTAGGTGATTGTCATGTTGAAGCATTGTCGCCACTCTGCCCACCAAATTTGGCGACAAGATAGATCCTTCTGCGTCTCGAGGTAGACTAGAGGTTTGTGGTCTATCTCTACTACAAATGCCTTCTCGCCCAAGTAGTGCTTCCAATGCTTGGTTGCTAGAATGATTGCCAGCTCTTCTTGTTCTGTGGTGTGGTAGTTGCGCTCTACTGGTAACAAATTTTGAGAGAAATATGCGATTGGATGTCATCCGTCATGCCACTCTTGTTGTAGGACTGCTCCTATTGCTACGCTTGATGCATCTGTAGCCAACTTGATTGGACGTTTTGGGTCATACCACTTCAAGATTGGTGCATGTAGCAAGGCGGCCTTCAATTCTTGAAAGGCCAACTCTTGTGCAGTTCACCATGTCCACTTCTTCCCTTTGCTAAGTAGTGCCGTTAAAGGCTGTGCAACCTTGGAGAAGTCCTTGACAAATCTACGATAGAATCTTGTCAACCCCAAGAAGCTCTTAAGTTGAGTCTGATCTTCTGGTGCACTCCATTTTTGAATGAACTCTATTTTATCTGTCAATACTTGAATGCCCTCTGCACTTACTCTATGCCCCAAGTAGTCTACTTCAGACTTGCCAAACTCACACTTTGAGATTTTGGCATACAACTGATTCTGTCTTAGAATCAGTTGTACCTCTCGTAGATGTTGTTTGTGTTCTATCATCGTGCTACTGTATACTAAGATATCATCCAAGAGTACGATAACAGACTTATCCAAGTATGGACAATATATGTCATTCATTAGACTCATGAAAGTGGCAGGTGCATTGGTGAGGCCAAAAGGCATCACCAGATACTCAAAGTAGCCATACCTAGTTTGAAAGGCAATTTTGTGCACATCATCCTCTGCAATTTGGATTTGATTGTAACCGCTTTGCAAGTCCAGTTTGGTGAAGTATCTTGCTCCATGGAGTTGATCAAACAGGTCATCCATGCAAGGTAAAGGGTATTTGTTCTTCACTGTTTGTTGATTGAGACCCCAATAGTCAATGCACATGCGCATTGTACCATCCTTCTTCTTCACAAACAAGATAGGGACCCCATATGGTGATACGCTAGGTTGGATGAACCCTTTCTGCAACATCTCCTCAATTTGAGTCTTACACTCCAACTCATGAGGTGATAGGCAATATGGGGCCTTACAAGGAGGCATCTTCCTCGGAAGTGTCTCAATTTTGTGATCTACTCGCCTTTTTGGTGGTAATCCTGAGGGTAGATCATTGGGAAAGACATCTTGAAACTCATCCACCACATCCTTCAATTTCTCAAGAATTTGTCCATCAAGTTGTGCACTCTGGACTTCTCTTATTAGACCCATAAAACATATATCGGTCTTACAGACAGTTGCCGTCCCTACAACATATAGAGGCAGTTTCTACCTATGTGATTTTTCTTTAATCCCAATGATTGACCATTTATGGGTTCTCACTACTTTCTTCCTCCAATCCACCATAGGGTTGTACTGCTCCATCCATGGCATGCCTAAAATTGCATCATAACGAGCTAACTGTATCACTCGCCACTCAATTGCTTCCTAATATTCTCCTATAGAGAGGGTTACCTGTCTAGGTAATGATTCAATCCTCTTTGTTTGCCCATTTGGTAACTCTACTTCTTCACTTCTATCTCTCTCTAGATCCATTCCCAATCTTATTGCAACAGAGCGAGACAAGAAATTCTTTGTTGCTCCCGGATCTATTAATACTCTCACTTGATTACTTTCTAGGATTCCATTCACGACAATCAATTGTGAGGTTGCCTTTTGGGATCATTGCACATTATTCTTCTTCCTTTCCTCGCTTCTTTGCTTCCTTATTGAGCCAATAAGGCCGCAAGGTACATTTACTGGTGATCTTTGTTTTTTGAAGTGATTTCCACCTCCTCCTTATCAATGTGCCTCTCCATGTTGTTCAAAGATCCCCTGAACGAAGGCCGGGGGCCTCTAGGGAAACAAGTGCGACAGTTGGTAGATATGTGCCCAATACGGCCACACTTGTAACAATGGCGTTGTTCTCCTCAAGTCCCTTCTTCTTGTGGGATTCCATCTCTTCGTTCTTCTGCCTGCCCCCGCTCCCCTTGAAGCGGTCGTGCTCCTTGATCCCGAAATCGAAGGTTGCCCAATTCCATCAATACTCGTCCACCCATGTGTGGCATTTCTGCTCAATAATGTTGAGGTGGAGCTACTCCTTCACCTCCACCTAATGCTCCTGCTATTCTCTGCGCACAAGCAATGGCTTCAAATACCGTGCGAGGATTTTGCACCATGACTTCTTGGCGAATCCGCTCTTTCAACCCTCGTTTGAAATTGTCAAGAGCCTCTGCTAGACTCATGTTGGTAATTGCAACTTGTAGATCCAGAAAAGCCTCCATATACTCTTGAATGCTATTCTTTTGTCTCAATCCCCATAGTCGGATTCGAGCCATCTGCACAGAATCCACCGATTGGAAATTCTTCAGCAGTCCTTCTTGCATAGCTGTTTATGTGACCTCTCTTCTCTCTTCCAGCATGGATCGTTCCCAAGCATCATACCATGTGAGGGCTTTATTGGTCAATTACCCACATGCAGCATGCTTTATGATCTTTGTTGAGAACAATCGGAAATATGGATTCATTCTCGAGATCCAATTTTCCACTACTCCTATCGAACGCTACCCCTTGTAAGGTTCGATGTTGCAGGTCTTCTTCATCCGAAGTAGCAATGTGGCTTCATTGTTGATAGGGTTCGTAGGCATGGATGCCTCTCCAAGTACTTTAGTCACAAGTACTGGGTTTTGAGACGGCTTTTCTTCTTGCATGGCTTGATCATTCCTAAGGATCTGCACTTGACTTTGTAATGTCTCCATGGTCATCTTAATCTCTCGAAATTCATTCAACATCTCTTGCATTCCTTGAACCAACTCTTGCAATTGCGGATCCATGGTTCCTACAACACTCAATTGCTAATGTCTACTTCAATACAGAGTCAATATAATCACTTTGGAAGGCGCACAAACTATTGGAACTACCATTGGGACCTCAGAAGCTATCACTCGTTGATAATACTCCTCACCAAAATTCCTAACCACAAAATCTCTAAACATCAATTTCGGCCTCACTACATAATGGATTTCTACTTGAGTGTTGAAAGGAAGAGGATTTGGAACATTCATATCCATTTTATCATAATAGAATGTAGATTGTCAAATCCCACTCTCTGTCATATATCACCACAGGTAGAATCACCGGGTTTGGTGAGTTCATCACTCTGTCCATGAATTCTGCGCCAAAGTGATAAACTAACGATACCCTCATCTGCTCACGCTGGATATACATAACCTTGATGTGGAATGGGTTTGAGAATGGAAAGCTAGGTGCGGGAAATTGGCCTCCCGGTGCATCCATCCCATCCGCTCTCTAAAGTCCTTCCTAAGTCTAGCAACTACTCTATGTTCTCCACCTCAAATTCAGTTTCAATAGTTCATGCTATTCCAAGAGGGGTGATCCACTCTCTTGGACTAAAACACTTGCTCTGATACCATTATAATACTCTGAGTACAAGAGAAGAGAGAAAACACAGATTGCACACTCAAACAATCGATGCCCCAAGGGAGCACCTTCTCTTTATTATATAAACAAAGAGGATCTCCGCCAAGGAAGCTCCACCATAGGATTAGGGACACAGATAGGTGACATGTCAGCAAGCTCCACCCTTGGATTACTTACTTGGATGGGTGACATGTCTGGTCTAGGTCCTATCTGGTTGGTCAAACAAGCTTTGACTAGAGGGAATCTTTTAGGGAATCTTCTTGTAGGAATCTCAAAATCACGTAAGGTACCATTGGAAAGCTCTTGACAAGACAAAGCAGCGGGGAGGGAAGGCCAACCTTTCCTCTATTGGGGGGAGAGGGTATACATTTTCAAGGCCTAATTCATCCGTTTAGGCCTCCGAAATTGCCTTCAAAGATTTCAGGCATATTTCGGTTCCTACTCTATTAGTAGAAGTTCCTTTTGGTGATACCTCTTTCTAATTTGTTTAGTTCATCATGTGTAAAATCCTTCCAGATGTTACCAAACCAATTCTCACCTTTAAATCATATGTCTAGCTGTTGGTTCTAAGGTTCTCAAGTCTATTTCGGTTTCTACCCTATTAGTAGAAGTACTCTTTTGGTGATACTTCTATCTGATCTATTTTGACCATCATGTATAACATCATTCTAGATGTTACCAAACCAAATTTCACATTTAGATCATATGGCTAGCTCTTGGTATTACAGTTACCCCCTCTATGAGACAACTTGGGAGCCCGTTGCTAATTTGACACATGCACCGTTGTTGGTACAAGCGTTTGAGCAATAGCTGTAAAACGAGGATATTGCATCTTGAGAGGGAGGGAAGTTTGTAATACCAAGACCTAGCCATATGATCTCAATGTGAAATTTGGTTTGGTAACATCTGGAATGATCTTATACATGATGGAAAAAATAGATCAGAGATAAGTATCACCAAAATAGTACTTCTACTAATAAGGCAAAAGTTGAAATAGACTTGAAAACCTTAGAACCAATAGCTAGACATATGATTTAAAGGTGAGAATTGGTTTGGTAATATCTGGAGAGATATTACACATGATGACTAAATAGATCAGAAAGAGGTATCACCAAAAGAGGACTTCTACTAATAGAGTAGGAACCAAAATATGCATGAAATTTTTTGTAATTGCAGAGGCCTAAACGGATGAATTAGGCCTCAAAAATGTGCAAATTCCCCCCCACCCCTCAAACCAATATTGGAAAGGCTGGCCTTCTCTCCCCTTGGTTTGTCTCATTGAGAGCTTTCCAATTGTACCTCACCCACATGATTATGAGATTCCTCTAGGAAGATTCTCTAAAATATTCCCTTTGGTCAAAGCTTATTTGACCAACCAAATAGGATCAAGACCGACATGTCACCCCTCCAAGTAAGTAATCCAAAGGTGGAGCTTGTTGATATGTCATCTATCTATGTGCCTAATCCTATGGTGGAGCTTCCTTGGAGGAGATCTTCTTTGTCTATATAATAAAGAGAAGGTGCTCCTTTGGGGCATCGGATGATTGAGTGTGAAATATGTATTTTCTCTCTTCTCTTGTTCTTGGAGTATTACAGATTGTTTCACAATTAGCTTAATTGTATTTGGATGTAATTTTTTCTCACCATGGCTTGTCTCAAGTGCTCATCATTGATAAAGGTACCCAATTCACCAATTTGTTTTGGAGAACACTTTTTGGTTTCTTTAAAACCAAATTGGCCATGTCCATTGCTTACCATCCACAGACCAATGGAGAAATAGAGCGGATTAATTATACTATTGAAGACATACTCCGGGGCTTCATCCTAGAGGAGCAAGAATGGTGGGACACCTTACTCCCATTGGTGGAATTTGTGTACAATAATTCAATGAATGCATCCACACAAGCCATACCATTCTTCCTCATGTATAGAGAACATCTTTTCACACTTTCAAGCTTTATGAAGATCCGCTTGGTGGATGCCATCAATATTTTTGTTTCCAAAATCCAATAAGGAGTGTAGAATGCCAAACATAAGTTCCAGATTGACCAAAATCAACAAAAATTAGTATACAAATGCACATTGCCGGCACATGGAGTTCAATGTTGGGGATTAATTCTAGCTTTCAACAACCAACCTCATGTTAGTTGGCCCTTGCAAGCTCAAACCTTTTCTTATTGGACCTTTTCCAATCCTTCATCAAATTGGCACAATAGCCTACCACCTCAAGCTACCACCACACATGAAGATCTGTCCAATATTCCATGTTTCCTTACTACACAATATGCACCTCGGCCGCCCCACTTCTCTTCCATACAAGAAATTCAACCTTGTCCAACCCTCATTGAGTACACTAAGGAATATGAAGTCAAACACATTCTCCAAAAATGCATCCATGGTACTCGCCATCTACATGTGGAATATCTTGTATGTTGGAAAGGGTACCCACTATGTGAGGCAACATGGGAGCCAATAGCCAACTTGACTAATGCACCGGTGTTGGTGAAATCTTTTGAGCAACAACTTTGCAATGAGGACATTGTGTCTTAAAATGGGGGAGGTCTATAATACCAATAGCTAGAGATATTATCTAGAGGTGAAAATTGGCTTGGTAACATCTAGAAGGATGTTATATTGGATGGACTAAGCAGATCAGACAGAGGTTTCACCAAAAGAGTACGTCTACTAATAGGGCAAAAGTCAAAAATAGTTTTAAAACTTCAAAGACAACTTTGGAAGCCTAAATAAATTATTAGGCATTGAAAATGAAAAAATTTCCCTTTGTACAAAAGGGTTGCCTTCTCCTTCCATTGCTTGCCTCCATTTTTTTGTCTTAGTGAGAGCTTTATGACAATACCTCCCCATGCAATTTTGAGCTTCCTATAGGAATATTCCCTAAAGATTCTTTCTAGTCAAACCTATTTGACCAACTAGATAGGACAAGGACCAACACCTCACCCATCTAGGCAACTAATCTAAAGGTAGTGCTTGTTGACATGTCATAATCCATGTATTTTATCCAAAGGTGGAGCTTCCTTTGAGAGGATCCTCTTTGCTATATAATAAGTCAAGGTGTTCCTTTGGGGCATTGGAGTATTGAGTGCAAAGTTTTGTACTTTTTCTCCTATGATCTCCTATCCTTGGGAAGATTACACCAACCAAGGTAATTGGAGATTCTAATCTCTTAGGTGGGCTTTCTGCAAACCATACTTATGCAATCATCTCTTCATTGTCTAAATCACTCTCTCTATTAAGACATTTGCCTCTGGGTGATCTCAAGAGGTAGTATGATGATCAATCAAGGCCTTGTTACACAAGACCTAAAACTCCTCCAAGAACTCTATACCCCAATCAATCAAAATCTCAATTGGTGCACCAAAATGAATAAGAACCATATCCAAGAACAAGTAAGCCATCTTTTCTTTGGACTTGTCAGGAAGTGCCACCAACTCAATCCACTTGGAGAAGTGCTCCACAATAACCAAAACATACTGATGATGTCTCACAGTCAACAATAAAGGTCCAACAAAGTCTAAACTCCAATAGTAACCCAATCTTATGATAGGCAATGGGTATAACTATGGCATAAGAGCATAAAATGATGCTCTAACTTGGTCACAAACCACACATTTAGCAACAAACTATTGTATATTGGTCTGCATACTAGGCCACCAATAATAACTCTAGAGTAAGCTATATGTATGATTTTTCCAAAATCTCCTAGCTCCTCATGAGCATGACAAACCACTTGTGGTCTCTAAAATAGAAATTGTACTACTTGCACTCTATCATCCTCTCATACACAAAGAAGGTATTTTCCCTCCAATCTAAACCACCCGGCTCATTGAAAAACACAATCTCTGTCCTTGGCACCAATGGTGCCACCCACAACACCAATGCAAAGATAATCCATCACTAAGACATCATCATGAATGTCTCATTGAGCTTTACCAATATCTCCACCGTTTGGTCCTATGACCTCAATAACTCCTCTTGAATGCATTGAGAAAGATACCACCAAAGCATTAGAAAATAAACATAGAAAGGTAGATAGATGCCAACCTAGCACCATCTCCTCATCTATCTCACCATGCCAACATGCTCTAATCTGATGTTGCTAGTTGGGATATGGATTTCTATTAAACCCATCTGTATCATGTTCACCACTCCATATCTATGAATAATCATGAAATCATACTCCTATAAAATCAAAGCTCATTATGCAAGCTTCTTTGAAAGCTTGTTAGACTTCATCAATCACTTTAGTGGTTGATGATCAATAATGAAAGTGAATGGGTTACCAATTAGGTAATATCAAAAATGTGCTATTGCTTATATTGCTACTAAACACACTCCCTCATATAAACTATACTTTGCCTCTATTGAATCGTTGGAGCAATTAGCATAGGCCACCACAAACTTCTTCTCCTCATCATCATGTTCATGAGCATTGCTCCAAGCCCCAACATCCTCCAATCAATATGAACTTGGATAGTTGTCCTTTGATCAATCTCCTAAGAATAGGAGAAGATGTCAACTTATGCTTGAGCTCTATAAGCTTCTCTCTCTTGCTCATCTTCCTAACACCACTCTTGTGTAAGCTTGGTCAAATTTATCAAGGTGTTGACAATGGCACTAAATCCTCTAACATAACGGCAATAGAAGTTTGCCAACCCAAAGAATGCTTGCACTCTACTCACCTCCATAGGTCAAGGAATATGTTCAATAACCTCCACCTTGATCTGTTGAATACCAAGTCCTTCATGGTAAATAGTATGACCTAAATACTCAACTTGCTTGTAGAATCTACACTTCCTAATATTTAATTTGAGTCCATGAGATCTCAATCTCTCAAATACCTCCAAAAAATATCTCTCATGCTCCTCTATAGTAATGCTATAGACCAAAATGTCATCAATATAGCACCAAGAAAAATCCAATCTTATTAAGATCCTATCCACGACCCTTTGGAACTCAATAGGAGCATTCTTTAATCCAAATGGTAAGAACCTTCAGTGATATAATACATCCTTGCCGTGAAGATCAATAGCCCAAAATATTATCTTGGACTTATCCTCCTCCGTGATCAACAATTGATGATATCATACTCAAAATACCCAAAGTATTGAAGACCTTTGCATGCACAATTGCATCATAGATCCACCTGTTGTAAGCATGGCATACCAATCACCCTAGTTTGATGGTTAATAGGATGGGAATCTCCATACATTTGCTATCTATGTAATTGCCATGCATACTTTTCTTGGTTGGCATCATTGTAGTTGAAGCATACTCTCCATGTGAAATTTCCACCAAATTAGCCTCAAAAAGATCTCTATTCTAGCTCTAAATCAATGTTCTTTCTATGTCACTATATCTATATGGACATCAAAAATTGATATAACTAGTAAGCTCCATCTGAATACTAGATCCTTTCAGAGCACTTGAATTCTTCATATTGAAGGCAAAACAACAAGTGTAGCTCCTCAAGAACCTCCAAACTCTCTTTCTTTCCGCTCTTCTAAGTTTGGGTCAAATATTTTGCTCCCAAGTATCTTTTATAATTGATGTAGGAGTGGAAGACATATTGATTGGTTGCTACATAGGACCTTTGGAAGTAATAGTGTCATGCCTCCAACCACGAGAGTACCCAACCTTAGTGTGGAAAACTCCTTCTACTTTGGCTAGAAGCTCCATACGTCCTCTAGTTGCATCCCAAGTAGACCAAAGGTGTAATCCAAGTAGATCATGCTCACCTGGATGGACCCAAAGTAGATCACTCTCACTAGTAACCACTGATTGTGTCCTAAGAATACCTTGCCTACTTGGTCCATTGCTCCCAACATGTGCTTGAATTGTCTTGATAGGCATAGAGCTCACAAGTGTCAAAGTGGTGATACCTATCAAGCACATCCTACACTGCTTTGCAAAGCCAAGGCTCATAATCCAAGTCAAAAAATTTTGGTCCATAGTCTGACCTAACACTTAATGCTTGGATGCCTTCGACATTGTTGTAACAATAGAAATACCGGTACAAAAACCCATCACCTGCTCCCTCTCATCGATGTTGGGCTCCATCAACTACTATAACTGTGAGTCCCAAACAAGTCCAAGTCCTCCCTCTTGAAAAGCATAGGAGTTTGGGAAACTCATAAGTGTGGGTAAAGCATCTCTAGGCTATCAGACAAGGTTCACCACTACCATAGGTGACCAATCAACCACTACCACCATCTGAGATTGGCATCCAACATCCAAAATGGAATCAAGAATAAGGTGGTCTAGTCTTTGAATCCCATCATAAGCATGTTGTAGAACCTCTCTAGGTAAGAGGTTTGTCCACCAAAGATGAAGACAATGAACCTGTGATCCCACTTTGGCTGCATCTAACAACACGGTAGGTCTCATCCAAGAATGGACCTACTGTGTATTCACCACTACCCAAGTGTGAGAATCACCCATGAACCTAAAGATGTCGTAGTATACATAACATCTCCTAAAAGACACCAGAATGGAGATCTTGGAGACCTTGACCTTGGCCAGCATATGTATGTCCCTAACATGGCCATCCAAAAATCACCAAATGAATAGGACCATAGCTCTCTAAATCTTGCACCCCCAACAAGGAAATGTATGTTGGTAAGGTCTTAACCCTTAATTGCTAACATCAATAATAACTCAAGATATCAAGAAGCCAAGTGTGTCACATGATGTAAAGAGACTCGCCTAGTAGTCTCATCTCTCTCTACAGACAAGTACCTATGTACTTGTATACTTGCCTATAATATCACAACTAGTGCAGTGCTAATCCCACCAAACAACTCCAATGGACATACTCCCTCTACTTGATACTGCCAAGCAATGAGTATGGTATCCAAAGGTGACAAAGTAATTGACTTTAGAGGCTCATCTTCACACTAGTCTCCTAGTGGTACAACGGCTACACTCCAAGCCTATTGCACCAACTAATCTACATGCTGCTCCAATGTCTCCTCAGAACTCCACAATGAAACATCTAAGGTAGATGAAATAATCCCACTTGTATTCCAAATCCAAGTGATCTCCTCTAGTACCAAAGTATCCTTTGCATGGGCATTTCCTTCCAATAAGTCATCAAGCCAAGTAACAAAACCACTAAAGCTAAAACTAATACCATGGTCCTTGATTGTAGTGAGCAAAGATTGTTATTATTGAAGATGATTGGTAGGCAACATACCTATTCCTCACCTGACTACTAACATGGTCTATAGGAGGTTGTCGCCTCCCAATAATCAATATTGAAAGCCATGAAGTGTAACACTTCTCCACCAACTAGCACATCATATGACTCTATTATTGTTGCAATGGTTTGAGCTCTCACCATAGAGTTATTAATTAGATGACCATGCTAAATCTGGAAAATGAGCTCTCCACATGTATTGTACTATGTAGAACTACCCCTTAGAGATGTTAGGATCTGAAATAGACATCTCTTCACATTGGTCTTTTGTACTCCAAATCGACAATTGCAATCTTCCCCAACATAAGGAGCTACGCAATAAAGTCTAATAAGACCCTTTGTGGTGTATAGACCTTCCTTGAAGGTCCCACAAAATGGAAAATTCTCCTTTGGTTATCTAATAGGGCAACTCCATGTGTGAACTAGTGAGGGCAACTCCATGAGTGAGGTAAGTCTAGTTGGTAACTCTTCCAATCTAGCTACTATTGCTTGCCATAAACCACTAGTCATTGAGCGGATCCTATGCTCCTCAAGCAAGTCATATCCACTATCAACCACCTTTGCTCTAGTAGTAGGAACTTTCTCATCCCTACTATCACAAAGTATGACAGCCAATTGGAACATTGGAGTTGGGTCAACTCCCAATGTAAATTTGTCATTGGTTGAGAATAAAAGGAAGCAAATAATCAATTGAGCTACTCCTAACATTGTGCTAGACTCAATTTGTGTAGTAGTAGGTGGCTGACTAGCATCTAGTCTATCATACACTCCATCACCACCTACTATACCTACACTAGGATGTCTAGGAGCCATGGAAGTTGTCTATAATGCCTCAAAGAGTGTTAAAGACTAAGGGAGTTTGATTTGTCGACTAGCTTTTCCTCTCTATGGGTCCAACTCCACTAATGCTCCTCTAGGTTTTGGAGCACGTACTATACTCCTAGTCATTAAGGTAGATGCATCTACTTGTATTTTTCCACACATAGAGTCCAAGAGGTCTCTATCACTAGCATAAGAAGTTGAAGCCTCATCATCAAAACTAATATCCTTTGAGTTATGGCCATGTTAGCAATCTCTATTCCAATTGCTCAATCCAAGTAGCCATAGTTATATCAAAAGCAAGGGCAAGTATTGTACCCCTACTAGATGTGGATCCTCAACCACCTCATCCTCCATTACCTAAAGCTCCTTTACCACTTGCCATAGCAGCCCTATGATTCTGTAACTTCTGGTGAAGGTCAAAGTATCGATCACTAGTGTGACCAAATCTATGGCAATGGTCACATTGTCTTTGTGTTGGCTGTGATGCACCAATAGCATCATGTTTGTTGCCCTAATTGCACCCTCTTTTGTGATGAGATCCACCACAAGTCCGACAAGTAACACCACCACTCATTGGTTATTGCTAACCTAAAAATGAAGGTAAGGGTCTAGCTACACTAGGCCCTCCATTCTTTCCATAGGATCTAGGCTATCTAGTTTTTCCTTGGAAGCCAACATGGCATAGTGCATTTTGCTGCACTCTAGAAGAAGTAACAACTATGGATGAGATCTCCCTATCAAATCTAGATGTCATCACTCTTTCCTCTACCATGTTGAGCTCAATGCGCTCAGCCAAACTAAAGACCATTGCCAGTAAGTTAAGTAGCCTATAATAACGTAACATCATGTACTCTATGTCACAACTATCTATCTAGGATCCCATATTAAAATTGGAATGCTTGGGCCTTAGTAACTCCTTGAGTGAAACTGATCAGCCATCTCATGCGAGTGTATGCCGTGCGCAGGCTCTCTCTAACCTTTCATTAGAACTCCTACAAGTTTCTCAATTTGTCAATCTGCTCTCCTTGGTAGTTCTGCCTCAAGCCCTAGAAGAACTCCACCTTGGTGTTAAACCCTAGTATTGCACCACCTCCTATAGTGGTACACTCACTTGTAATAGCACCATCTCCAACTAATTACATCCACTAGATCCACCAATGCTACTAGAGCTAGAACTTGTGAGTACTGTGGATCTACCACTAGCAACCAAGCTTGAAGTGATAGAGATGTAGTTCAGAGACCAATATTATCTCCATAGCTCAATGTCTTCCAAATGAACTCTCTTGAACTCATGATAATCATCCATTGGTTGACCTTCCAAGTGTTGAAACAACCTTCCATGCCATGAAGGGTATGATGAAATATAGGTTTCATATCTATTATAGATCACATAAATTATCAAACTCTTAGATGAAGTCATCCAACTCAATGGTACCCATTGAACCAAAGTAGCACTTGAGGCCTTTGTAAGTTGCATAAATCTCATCCATGTCCCAGAATAATGGTGCGGACATATCAAGTGCACTCTCAATTGAATCAACTTTTGTATCAAACTCCAACTCAGAGTCAATCTTCTCTCTCATTGGGACCTAAGATACAAGTTGAATTGAGCACCACTCTAGGTAAGCCCACTATATACTACAATGATATCTCCTCTAAAATCCCCAAAGAACTCCATATTGACAATGTAACTCAAATTGCAACAATAACCACCACAAATACCCCACCAAGAATCACCACCAAGTGTTACTACCAACCAAACACCACTCCCTAATGTAACTCTACTTGCAACAACTATTTTAGGAGAAAGGATGACCTATAACCTACCATCAAAACACACATTCTCATAGCCTATAGATCATCACTTCTTGCCTCACCAGAGAAAAACACAAGTAGTTTGACTGGTCATCACTTTAGCCTCACTACTGAGAGCACACCAAAGCACCAATGCTCTAAAATCAAGGCATTTCACACAAAAATGATGCACAAAGAGGAAATAAAGAATGGAGAGGGTCCAATCACAAAAAGTCTAAACAAAACCATCCATCTTACAAAGCAAATCTGACGGACTCTACTACTATTTGGCATTTGATATAATGGAAGTGTTCTACCTACTCCTAAGCTACAAAGATCATCAAGAATGGTATCAAACTACCTTTCCTAGCCAAAGCTACATATGTATAGGTAATGGAACAATCATTAGGACAAGTTGAGGTGGACCAATTGGCTATGGCACCTATCTAGGAACCATAGATCTGGGGTCAAACCCTATTACGTATAATCTAAATGGATAGGCACATTTTGCCAAATGGTGACCAAAACTCATCTAAACTAGCTAGCTTCATGCCATCAAGCTAGCTTGCTAGCCCTTCTAGCTCTTCATAGCCTCTCTTGCCCATAATCTTATGCCTTAAAGCCTTTAAATGTCAAATTTAGCCAAATAAGGCCTTTCTTCTTACTAATTTGAACCCTCTCCAAATTTGGCCAAGCTTCACCCAACTTTATGCAACTCCGACCAATCTGACATACATCTTCTATAGTTAGTTGATAGCCAAATGTTCCACTAAATCTCAACTTGAGCTAAATCTAGATGATGTGGATCTCCAAGTCCCTAATTCAAGGGGATGGGTTCACAATTTCACCTTCAATTTTGCACTTTGAGCTCAATTTGTACCAAATTGACCTTAATTTCACGTCTTAGGCTCAAATTGAACACCCATTGTCTCAAATTGACTTTATTCTCAAAAATTTAGCTAATGCTTCTGCACATCGTATGCCCACTATCAAATCTACATTAAATCACATAGAGCTTTTGCACATAATCACTCTCAAGGAAATCTAAACCTATATCAAAAAGTACCAACTATTAGCCATGCTTGGAGATACCACCAACATCCTAAGTTTTTGCACCCAATTTCCCGTCAACTTTCATTTCTCTGATATAATCAATTTGTCTTTCCACTTGAATCACACTCAAATCAAGTATGTACTCAATCCTTCACTCAAAAATCTGCTAACAATTGGATATTGATTACAATGAAGCCACACCTACTCTAGCTAAGAAAATCCAAGTGATACTCTTTGATTTCTATCCACCATAGTTATGAACTTGAAGGCTCAACATCAAAGAAGTGAGCTCTCTAGAGCTACACTTTGAAGATATACCCTTCTACTTGACCTAGGTTAATGGCACCACTAATGGCACATCTAAAGGTGCAAAAGGTGCAAGTGATAATAGGTCTCACCATGTGATTAGTAGCCCTAACATAAAATTGGACCGCCAACAAGTACTCCATGAGTAACTACCAATATACCTATCATTACCAACACTACCACTCCAATGTTTGAGCAACCTAGCTTTGGCACTACGAATATTGTGATTTGTGGTCCAAAGCATGTGCATTAGAGTGATTCATTTTGCGTCTAATATGATAAACTCTTGCACACTCCTCAATAAATATGTTGACCATCTTGTCTATCATTCCATATAACTCCAAGGCTAGAGGAAGAAAGAGGAGACCTTGCTACATACCCCTATACTTGGAGACTTTGCATGTTGTTCCTCCGCTTGCTGCCCATCCAAGGAAATAAGTAATCACTCTCCCCAAAACTACATCACATGTAGAATTGGTAACCATAACATTTGCCACTATCACTTGATCATCTTGGACCAAGTATAAGTCTGCTCTTACACGTGTTGTCTGCAAAACATATGGGTGTTCTCTTAGTAGCACAAACAAGGTATCCACTCTCTTGTGCTATAGCAAACACTATATCACTAATGGCATCATGGGTAGCTATTCTCTATCCTCCAAAAGGACATTGTGTTATATGGACTGTTATTGCATCTGGTGTAGAACTACACTCACAAGTGAGAAATGAAGATGAAAATGGTTGGACCAAACCTAGGTGGAACCTCATTGCTATAGAGAAAATAGCTAGTATGAGTCAAAATGCCCTAATGCACGGTCAAGTTATGATCCAAGAGCGTGCACCCTTGTTGGAGCAAGAGCAAATATATGCTCTAGTAGCTTGAAGAATGGACATGTCAACTAAGAGAGAATTTACAATATGATGACACTTTTGCTCCATTAAGAAAGATTGAAAACCTCGTATCCTGTCTGATGGTAGTGAAGCAAAGGATGAAAGGTACTCCCATGCTTCTGGAGACCATTCTTGTATGCCGCAATAACATCTAGAGAGAAATAATAAATGGTATTTTTAGTATTATGGTCATATAGACCATTTCTTGTTACCATAGCTTGGTCACATATGTCTCCAAAATTGGCCTATTAGCAAGCACAAAATGGGAGAAAAGTAGGGATGCTAAGAGAGCCCAACTACCCAAAAATATTATAGGTTTTTCTCCTCCATAGATAATAGACCTTGCACTTCACATAAGATTGGTAGAGACATTTGTCTATGTGCCAAATCCCCTATCACACACTCAAATGTCCTTAGTCCAACAATATCACCAAAGACTCTCATAATACACCTATCAAAAACTCTTAGACGTAAGAAGAAGGTTAAGGAAGGAGGAAACATGAGGTAAAGGTAAGTCTATTAATAGGTAATGCTAAAGGAGATCATACTAAATGCCACATAAGGATCCCCTAGTAGAGGAAGGTCATCCATGTAGAGAATATCCTTTGCAAGGGCAACGTATAAGAAGCGTGTGACAAAGTCCTCAAATCTTATTGGCACTCCAAGACTATGGAGTCCATCTATAAATGAGATACACCCCTTTGGAAGCTCAAGGTGAGGAGGGATACCTTAAGGAGACCATACTTTGCACTTTGCCACCTTGACCTTCAAGCCTACAAGATATAGCTTGGTAGTCAAGTGATCAAAGGCATGCCTAATCTGATCTTTGGGGTTCACAATGTGTATATGATATGCCAAAGAGGAAAATACACAACCTAGCATGGCTAAATTAGTAGATAAGATAGCTCTAAAGTGAGCCATGGCCAATAAAAGGAACATTAGGAAGAAGAGAATCATAAGCCAAAGAGCTTGACTACCCAATGAAATGAGGATTAGAGACTATGGTCGAAGTCAAGTGACTTGAAGATAACAATCCTTTGGTGTGAGAATGTAATAAAATTGGAGAATAACTTCAGATATATGAGTACACGTCAAGTTTCATCTATCTTTCCTAAGCTTTGAAGAATGTAGAACAAATTTTTGTCCTTTAAAAACTTATGATGCAATCCATAAGAGACCCGCATATGGTACTATAATACTCTAAGCATATGGTACTATAATACTCTAAGGACAAGAGAACTCTACAAGAGAAATACATGAGAGAAAATATAAGCTTCACACTTAATACTTTGATGCCCCAAAGGAGCACCTTCTCTTTATTATATAGCGAGGATTCTCTCAAAGAGAGGATTCACTCAAAGGAAGCTCCACCCTTGGATCTGAAACATGGATTGGTGACATGTCAACAAGCTCCAACCTTAGATTAGTTGTTTGAATGGGTGATATGTTAGTCCTTATCTTATCTAGTTGGTCAAACAGGTTTGACTAAAGAGAATCTTTAGGGAATCTTCTTATAAGAATCTCAAAATCACATGGGTGAGGTACCATTGGAAAGATCTCAATGAGACAAACTTGGGTGGGGGGACAAAAGGCCAACATTTCCTCTATTGGGGAGAGATTCAATACATTATCAAGGCCTAATTCATCCGGTAGAAAGGGTTTTGCATTCTATACCTCACATCTTGTTACATTTAGGATTGGGAAGGTGTATTTGGAGTGTATGAGGTTTGTAGTGGCACCTCTACACTATAATATCATTCTAGGTTTGCCTTGGCTTGAATGTCATAAGGTTTAATTTGGTTTGACATGACGACAAATTCAAGTACAACACCAAGGTAAGAATTTTCAAATAGATTGTCTGGCACCTTTGAGTAAGACACCTAAGAATAGTTAATGCTAAGATGAGAAGTTTGTCAACAAAGCAGCCATAGAGCAAGCTTTGAAGGATGATAAGTCCCAAGATGGGAAATTTGTCAATAAAGTAACCATAGAGCAAGCTTTGGAGGAAGATAAGTCTATTTTTGCGGTGTGGATCAAGCTGATTGGGCATGGAGAATCTGCGGAGAGCTAGAAGCCTCATCAAGCAATGGTTGATCAAATAGTTCAAGAGTTTTTAGATGTGTTTCAGGATGATCTATAGAAGGGATTACTCTTTGATTGTGGTATGCCCTTCAAGATTGAGTTGTTGCTAAGAAGTACTCCAATGAGTAGATCCATCTATTGGCTCTCACCAAAGGAGTTAGACAAGCTTTGAACAACATTGGCAGAGTTGTTGGAGAAGGATTTCATACAACATAGTACATCTCCTTGGGGAATATTGGTTCTATTTGTTCCAAAAAAGGATAGAGGACTCCACTTTTGTATTGATTATTGTGGTCTCAACAAACAAACAGTGGAGAATGCATATCTCTTGCCTTGAATTGATGACTTGCTAGATTGATTGAGTGGAGCACAATACTTCTCCAAGTTGGATCTTCAAAGAGGCTATTGGCATATTCTCATTGATAGAGAGGATGTGCAAAAAATTACCTTTTGCACATACTATGGACACTTTGAGTGGAGAGTTCTACCTTTTTGGCTCACTAATGCTCCAATAGTCTTCATGGATCAAATGCATTAGGTGTTGGATGGACTATTGGATTGGTATATAGTAATATTCTTGGATGATATCTTAATCTATATCAAGATAGAGGTAAAATATATAAATCATGTGCAAGACGTCCTAAGACGACTACATCAATGGAAGTTCTAGTCCAAGAAGTCCAAGTATACCTTTTGGCAAAAAGAAGTTACCTTCTTGGGTTACAAGATCTCATCAGGGGGGATCAAGATGGAAGAAGAGAAAATCAAAGCTATTATTGATTGGCCTACTCCAAAGGATGCCATAAAAGTATGGGCATTTAATGGATTGGTAAGTTTTTACCAATGGTTATGCACTACTATGCTCATGTGGTAATACCATTGACCAACCTCTTAGGAAAGAACTCAAGATTTCAATTGACCACCAAGCACAAAGAAGCATTCCAAAAGCTAAACATTCAAGACTCATTCTTCAACCATATGACCCTCAACTATCATGTGTGATTGCTTTTGATACTTCTAACTTTGCAATTGGAGTTGTGTTGTAGCAAGAACTCCCATTTTTGTTACATCCCATTGCCTTTGTATCCCGCCCACTAAACACCATAGATGAATTACTCTACTTGAGATTGAGAAAAATTAGAAATGGTATATGCCACCAAAGTATGGAGGCATTATCTCTTTGGGAGGACAAATGATCATGCAAACTGATCACAAACTCTTGTTGCAAACATTACATATGGAACACATGAAAGGTCAACATCATCAATGGGAGGAACAACTACATTTTTTTGACCTCAAACTTGAGTACAAACCATTAGGTTCCTTGTCATCTCCAATGCCCTATCATGATAACTTGATTTGAAGTCTCTTCCTCCCATCATAACGGCAATTACAATAGTGTCAATCAACTCCAAGGTCCAAATTGAGTTTAGGACTGCTTTATAACAAGATCTCTTCTTTCATATGGTACAAGGTCATCTTGTTTCATATGACAAGGAACATAATGCCTTCTCCTTCAAAGAAGACCTTCTATTCTGAGAGACCTTGATCTATGTTCCAACCAAGGATGATCTATGACTTTTGCGCCTTCAAGAAGCCCATGACTTACCAGTTGTTGGTCACATAGGTGTGGACAAGGCCTTGGGTACCCTACAATGCCAATAGTGGTGGCCCAACATGGCACAAGGTGTTCTAAAGTTTATCTTATCTTGTGAGATCTGCCAACGCAACAAGGCCAACAACTAGAAACCAAGTGGATTCCTTCAACTACTCCCCATTCCATCTGCTTGATGGGAACAAGTAGCTTAGATCTCATCCTTGCCCAAGACAAAGTAAGGTCACATAACAATTGTGGTGTTTGTAGATAGGCTTAGTAAGTAAATCCATTTGGCACCAACCTTTAATACCATGGATGCTCCAACATTGGTGCGGATCTAGTTTGACAATATCTTCAAGCATCATAGGATACCTTGTACTCATCTTTGACCATGATCCTCGATTCATTAGAAAATTTTGGCAAGCACTCTTCCAAATACTTGGCATTAGGCTTGCTTTGTCCACGACCTATCATCTTAAACTAATGGACAAATTAATATGAAAATTGCACATTGGATGATATGCTTCATGCTTTTGTCAATGTTCACCATACCAAATCGGATGAATCTCTTGCAATTGTTGAGTTTACATACAATAATTCCAAACATGCAAGCATTGGATTCTCTCCTTTCTTCCTCAATTTTGGCCAAGACCCACTTGTTCCAGATTCATGTCTTGCTCTTCATCCATCTCATGTCCTTCATTCTTTCACCTTCTTGACCACCTTTATCTTAATCCCTCCAACAAGCCAAATCTCATCTCCGTGTTGCTCAAAATGGTCAAAAACAAAATATGAACCACCATTTTTGTGATCTCACCTTTTAACTTGATGATAAGGTCATGCTCTCCTCTAGTACCCTACCCCTCCCACTTGATACCCAACTCCATTAATTTGCTCCTAATTGGATAAGACCTTTTGATGTCACCCAAATCATTTCCCATATCGCTTATTGACTTGCCTTGCCTTGCCTTGTTATATGCACACCCACCCTGTCTTTCATATTTCCAAGTTGGAACCCTTTGTTCCAAATCCATCTTCTTTTTCCTCTTGTGTCCAACCTCCTCCTCCTCCAATCCCTATCAATGATTATGAGGAGTATGAAGTTGATTTTATCCTTACATGTTGCCACATTTGTAACAATATGGAGTTTAGCAACAAAGTCAATCAGGCTCACAAAGTAGCACATAAGACAAATTATCCTAGAATATTCCGGAAGTATCTAGGAAGCTTCTTGGGAAGCTTCCCGGTTAGCTTAGCTTGCACCTTAAGTAAGTAGCTTCTAGAAGGAAGCTTCTAGAAGCTTCCAACTAGCTTAGCTTGCACGCCAAGTAGGCGGCTTCTAGAAGGAAGCTTCTTGAGAAGCTTCCTAGTTAACTTGGCTTGCACTCTAAGAAAGTGACTTGAGGAAGCTTCTTGAGAAGCTTCTCAAGGGCTTTGTATGCTACCTATAAATACTAAAGCCAAAGCTCATGCTAGGCATTCGGAGTTTTCCCTCATTCAAGTGTCCCAATGTGAGTTTCCATTCTCCTATTTCTCTCCTCGGTTTTGGTCTTTTACAACATTCAACAAGACTGCCAACAACATACAAAGTACAAAGCCCTTTGGAAAGGATATCCCCTTCTTTATGTCAATTGGGAGCCTCTTTCTCATCTCTAGAATCCACAAACGACCATCCAGGAGTTGGAAGCTTCAATGGTGACGAGGACATCACCAACTAGCGGTAGGGGAATATATAACAATATGGAGTTTACCAATGAGTTAGTCAAGGCTAAAAAAGTAGCAAAGATGCCAAATTAACCTAGAATATTCTAGAAGTATCCTAAGAAGCTACTTTGTACCTTCCAAGTATTGGGTAACGTGCATGCCAAGTGATAACTTCTAAGAAGAAGCTTCTTGAGAAGCTTCCAACTAGCTTAGCTTGCATGTCAATTAGGTGACTTTTAGAAGGAAGCTTCTTGAGGAACTTCTCGGTTAACTTGGCTTGCACTCCAAGAAAGTGGCTTTAGGAAGCTTCTTGAGAAACTTCTCAAGATCCTTGTATGCTCCCTATAAATACCAAAGCCCAAGCTCATGCTAAGCATTCAGAATTTCCCTCATTCAAGTATCCCAATGTGATCTCCCACTCTAGTCTTCCATTCTCCTTTTTCTCTCCTTGGTCTTAGTCTATTATACATATGAAATATGCAAAGGATATATACATTAAAGATAACTATTAGTAGATTTTAAAATAATATCACATGTACTTCCTTCTTTGCCATCTCTTCAAACCATAAGTGCACCAACTTCATCAAGAGTTGGGGCTTGTAGCGCACAAGCTATTCTTAGAACTGTTAATAAGGCAAATACTTAACTATATTGTACCTTTAGCTTGCATGTGCTGGTAAATATTTTGAAATAGATGGGTAGGTTATGCATATGCAGTATTGCTTGCAATGATTGTCTTGAATTTTTTTTGGCTTGGAGAGCAACGATATAAAGTTGTGCAAACTTTGCCATTTGTCCTTCACATTAAAAGAACATTGCCTATGATAAAGCTAACCACAAATTTGGAAATTACAATTCACTCCTTGTACAAATTGCCTATCAATATTTGCACCAAGAGATGTAAAAGCAAATGCACTATTGTATGCTTTGATTTGTGCACAAAAATCTTTTGCATATACTTTAGTACTAGTCAAAAGCAAATTAAGAGGTTTAGGTAGTGCTAGCAATGGAGGAAGGTTAGCTTTACCTTGCATATAATGAAGACACACTTACCCTTTCTTCATTGAAATGAAGAGCTCTAAAGTTTATACAAGTTATGGTCATGGGACCTACAACATACATTTACCTCCTTTGACTTCCATCAAACTCATGACGTGCAATTAGTGGAAAAGTGTGTGGAGTATATATATTTCCTTGCCTCAATAGTTGTTGTGCAATATGTGTAAGTCTCTTAGCTTGCTTGATTTCCTTTTGCTCTTTGGGGAGAAGCACAACATGGCAAGAAGCCTTTGGAGTATTGGCATAACAAGGTTGATGTTGAGGTGTCTTCGCCTCATGTGCTTGAATAGCACAATGCTCCTACCTAAGGCAATTGCGGCATTCACACATTGTTTCTATAGTAAGTGCAAGTCTATCAACTTCCCTTATTTCCTCACACTCTTTTAGGGAGAAGCACAACATTCTAAGAAGCCTTTGTAGTATGTGCAATTTAAGGTTGACATTAGGTGTCCTCTCCTCATCTACTTGACAAGGGTGTGGTCATCTTTGTTCATTTCAGACAATAGTGCTATGTGCAACACTCTCCTCATTTAACTAGACAACATAACACTCCCGTCTAAGGTGGTTGCGGCATTCAAGTGTTGTTTATACCATGTATTGAGTTTAGAGTTTTGGGGCTTGTTAAAAAAAAAAGGTGTCATGGTTGTATTGGAGCAAGGCATGAGAGGATTGTATGTGAGGAAATGAGAATAGAAATGATTCAAGGAATAGAATTACAAATCAGAATCAGAAAAGTGTGCAACAAATTCATATTAGACAAATGGCCAACAATCACCAACAATATACCTTTCATCATCTGCTTCCGATGCACAAATAACTTCATGAGGTCGAGACCTTCGTCCATGCTTCTTCTCAATAACTCAATTCCATACCCTAAAGTGCTAAAACTGCCACTCCCATCCAGCCAACTATCTATTACATAATTGCTGGTGCAATCTGATTTCCTACTCCCATTCAATGCATTAGAAAAAGAAGCACAAGTATACAAACAAACTTGCAAGCTAATAGCATAACGCTCCGCAATTATCTATGACACACCACATTCTTCCCAAGGTGTCCATAATTATATGCTCCTTTCAATACAATTTTCACCTGCAGCTATTTGTGACACATGATATTCTTCCCAAAGCATCCACAATCGTCCATTCCTTTCAATACAGTTATAGTTTTAGGTAGTTTTTGGGTGCCAATTAGGACGAACAACTGCTAAGGATAAACAAATACCGCTGAGGACAAAAAAGAGACGGAAACCAAGGTTATTATAAATATAGATTATATTCAAAACTGCCAAGGAAAGTCAGAAAAGTGCTAGTAATAGTATTTACTTTGATAGATTAAATTATAACGTTCACCCAACACTAATTTATGTAACTTGAAATCTTACAAAATCTGTATTTTTCTTACTCTTGGACAAAGTTATGAATCTTCTACGTCTTGTTAGACTACAATGCATCATCAATTTGCCCTTCCTTCCGTATCGCATATTCTTACTGCAGCAATGAATCTTCAAATTGTTAAGGATGCAAGGAATAAATATAACTCAATGTTTTTATATTGAGTTTACCGTCCATACATCTTTAATTCATCAATCTAATTAAGGAACGGATGTAACGCACATATTATTCAGCTACATTTTACCTTGTATAGAAACAAGGCTCACATCACTAGACAATATATTTATTAAAGGTGTGCAAGTAGTTACACGAACCCCTCGACTAACTCCATATGGATTCTATAAGTGTTTGGCTAAATCAAATCATCAATTTTTTCCGGAAGTCTTTTTCCAAGTTATCGTGCTCCTAGTTCTTTAGCTGTGCGGCCGGGCAGACCACACCTGGACCGAAAGTGTAGTACTCAAGTACTCGCTATCCTTTAGGGGAAATCCCAAGGGGTATTGTAGCATGCTGGGAAAAGGCGAGCGAAATCGAAAAAATATTTCGTTTTGCCTCGAGCTATTATTATTAGGTCTGGATTCGTTTTCAGAGCAACCATAGCCAAATCGAAAACGTGGAGCACGCTATGCGTACAATGATTGAATTACGAGGTACAGAGAGGGGGTTTGCACAGTAGTCGGGCGTCCTGGGACTAGTAAGCGCTTATACGGCTCAAGCTCCTTACCCTTGGTAAAACAGGAACCTGTCAGTCTAGCTTGAATGTCGAATTTTATTAAAATCAACCAAATCTGAACGCGCGTGGACCAAGTTGTCCTTCTTTATCTCCATGTGCAGGGCAGATCGATGGAAATCGTTGATTGCTCCTCTAATGGTCTTACTCAGTCCTTAGCCGGCCAAAGCCACAAAAGCTGAAGAATTTGCCAGGGACCAGCCACATGCAGGGAAGTTTGCACGTGTGATTATGACCGAGGAGGACTTGACGGTCCGCAAGACAGTAAAACCTACTTAGTCTATGTTTCTGCCACGCGGCAATGGAGGACTTGGTGATTTGTCCACTACCCAGTCAAGAGTAGACAACAGGACAAGTCTAAGTTGTTGGGGGGATATGTCAGATTAACTTTAGTTCAATTAAGGATATTTTAAGCATGAAGGCAACTTGGACCATATTAGATACATATCCTGAAATGGTCATTATTTGATTAAATTTAATATAATTTATATTATAAATAATATTAGTATTAGCTCACACACGTACGTGATACACATGGCAAAATGAGCACTCTATTTAAACATATATCGTTTAGGGTTTAGTCATTTAGTCATCCGTAGTCTCTCTCCCCGTCCTTTGTCTCCCTCCCCTTGTGTATATCATCCGTTGTCTTCATCTCTAGATATAGTTCCGTCCAAGATCCCATCCGTTATCCCCGTCCCCAAGAACACTTCCGTCCATCCTAGCCTGATTGTCGCCTACCCTAGCAGTAGGCGACAATCAGCTCTTAAGGTAAGTAAGATGTTTCAGATTTTCTCATATTCATATTAAATACAAGTAAGGATGCAATAAATGGCACCAAGATTTCTATATCATTTGGTATCAGTACAAGGCTTAAGCTTGTCATGATTGCAACTTATTATCTCAAAATTGATCCAAAGCATGGTAAAAAAGAAATTGAGAAACCAAGCTCAAAATTTTTGATACCACCCTATTCATTTTCATTCCCTATTAACCGAACGCTCTAATCATACCTTAAAGAGAATATGATTATCATATCAATCAAATACCCTCGTTCCGATTACAGATCTTCTAGTCAACAAGTGAATATAAGTTCTACTTCTTTCTCAATATAACTATCAATACTTTGTTTGTACCACTCTTCATAATATCTCTAGGGCTCCCGCTTTCTTGGTGGAGTGCAGATTTTGTCGCACCTCCGTTTGTTGGCCGTTTCCGTTTTCCTCCGTTCTCGAAATCCACTTTCCGGCAGAAATGGTAACTAACGTAAACGAGAGCGACAGACAACCTCAAGAGCTAAACAGGGCAAAATAGAAGCAGTAAATCTATTGAATTGAATTTGGTGCAAACAATTTGGTAAGGGACTAGTTAAACCTAAAGATAAAAGGAGTATATGCGTCACAACCAGATAGTTTAACGACAGTTTACGACACCGGTTTTATGTTCTGCCTCACTTCGCAAGTTCGAGTTACCCTTCTCGAATTCAAACATAGCTAGATTTAGTTTCCTAGAGTATCACCGTAGTACGGAAACGGATGCACCTTATAGTTGAATAATTCGAGTGTTATAAAATTTTGAATCTGATATTAACTTGCGAACCTGATTTTTTAAATATAATATCAATAGTTTATGTTACATCTTGGGAGAATCTACCACTTCTCATTTACATGTATATTATGGAAAATATGAAAAAAGAGAGTTATATCTGTAATTCAAAAAATACATACTTTAATACTTATTTATGTACACTATGTAATAAATAAATGAGGTTATAAGAGTATAGGAATAAAATATATTAAGAATTTGTTTAACGAGAGGGGTCATCTAATGAAACTATAATCTGGAACACATCTAGAACATGCCCCTACAATCCAAGATAAATTGAGAGTTTAATAGAAAAGAGTGCAATCTTCATGAATTCAATGCTTTTATTGAATCTTTTTAATAGGTAAACAAAAATTTGTAAACTCTCAATATCCAGTAATTCTGCAATGGTTGCCAACCACTTCCTCGATGTTAGCGATAAAATCTGGATCTTGAGAGACTCGAGCAATTTCAATATACAATTCTTAAATATAAATTAAATAAAAAAATTATTCGTTGGCCTTCGATTCTCATGGGGTAATATTATCAATGTACACTTGTTGGAGATTAAAACTTTTCAAAATAGACTAAATTTGTCAATAAGAGATTATACGATAGATGCAATTATATAAAAATCATAGTTTTTTTATTAGTGTTTAAGTTATATTGAAAAAATTAATAACATACACAACTTATATTTTAAATTTTATTTTTCAAATGTAAAATCGTAAAATTAAGATAAATATTTTTTTCATTTATATCCTTTCAGTTTTATGGTTCACAATCCTTGAAAGTCACAATACATTCTATAGAGTTATCCTATACTTTGGAATTCTCAAGGATAGGCATAAAAGTTTAACTGAAATCATATATCTGATATAGACAACCCACGAGAGGATATTCGCTTGAATTTCAGAGTTTCTCGAGATAGTATGTGCTCGAAAAGGCATTCAAAGAATTATTAAATTGTCTACATGTGAGCTGGTTTACCTATGGCAGAAACATTATATTTATTTATCGGTTCAATTTTGACAAAATATATATTTAATTTTGTATACATTTATAAAACTTATGTCATGAAATATCTGAAATTTAGAGGATTATTAAGGCTTTTAATATATATTTTTATTCGTAAATATATATTTTAAATATTATGATTTCTTTGGAAAATACTTATCTATCACATTATATTCATTAATTGAATTCCGTCCTTGTGGATATCAAACCAGCCAGTTTATAGGACTGGACAACAGAATACCACAAATCAATATAAAGTACGAACGTATAGGTATGTCCCAGTTCAGTATGATGCTAGCAAATCAACCGCACCGGTCAGGTGGCAGCATTGGACATGCCAACCACACCTCCTTCTCTCATCTTCCAAACTTATTGGCCAAATGAGTAACAGCACGGCAGCTCGAAAACTTCGCCAATAGACATCAACGAAAGTTTAAACAATACACAAGACGATAAATAACATGCAGAACTCCTTCACCAGTGTTTATAGACACAATCCATTTATTGCAATGCTTACTTCCGGTTCACATGACACTTCGTAAGCATAAGCACATTGAGCTTGTAGATCTGCTTCACATGGTTCAAATGAGAATGTTTATGTCTTGATAAACTACACAGAGTGTAACTGCAACAATTGCCGTAAGTAGTGGAAACACTCCAAGACGATATGGACTCTAGCTCATGGACGTATAAATCAATTCTGGTGCGAAACTGGAAACTTATGTTACAAAGTGCCAGCTTGATTCTGTAAACGTCCTTCTATCTCATTTTGCTGTCCATGCTTTCCAATGGCTCTGAAAAACGAAGTTACGGCATTCCTGCAAATCTTGCCTTGGTACCCAGTGTGGATTGCACTTCAGTCCAGAGTTGTCCAGAACTATGAGCTTTTGGTACACATCTTCTCCCCTATAGCGGAAGCATTTTGGTGGAAGTTTGGAGTATAAACATTTTGGAAGCAGTATGAGGAATACATCGCCATTCGTGCGGTGAAGCTGGAGGAACCTCCACTGCAAGCTCCGACATCCAAGAACATACGAAACACTTTCCAGATGGTTGCATGCAGAAACCAGCTGGGCTAGAACGGTATACATCTGGAAATACTGGGCCGAACCACCATAGCTGGATGCTCCATTATGCGACTTCCCTTCTTATGGTTGCAGCACCAAACAGCTGCACCAACTGGCCATTCGACAATTGCAGCAACCAGGAACCCGACGAATCCCAGAGTCGGTCCGATAATCTTACATCGACAAGGATTATCAGTATTTCCGCATTCTATACAAACTGGAATGGGAATGCAGGCCATCTCGAATGCTGTGTACCGTCCCGGTTTAAATTCACTCCCGTAAACACGAAGTTGCCAAAAATCAACCCAAGATCGTCGTTGTCCACTTCAAGTGTGATATACACCACCCGTGATCCATCAACCAGCCCGCGTAGCCATGAAATAACAATCGACAACGATGTCGGAGTCCTCTGGAAACTTTAATGGGACTGGGACTTCTCAAAAAATTGTATAGCGTTCGATCAACCTTGACGTTCTTCGGGTACTTTTGCTTCAAAGAACTACCTCCTTCACAATCAGTCACTGCTCACATGAGTTCGCTCGAGTTATAAAAGGTCTTAGAGGCTCAGTCACAATACGAGGATGACACCTCACCTGTCCTTCGGTTCACGTCACGTAAAAGGCTGCAGACAGTAGACAAGTGACACCCTAATAGGGAAGGCAAGGACCACGCCCTGCTGGCAAGCACTAGTTGAGGTGGGCACCGGTTGACCGGCAGTTGCAAGTCTGTCCGGGATTTACCTTGAGAGAGCGAAGTTTGCTGGTCCTTACAAGTAGACCGTTGGATTGGTAGAGTTTACGGTTCGGATGATGAAGTTGAATTAAGTGAATCGGTCCTGGGACGTAGAAGGTTTCATTACTCACTCGCTAGACGCCGAGAGCTACCGGCTAGGCCGAATGGGGACGCGTGGTTCATGTGACACGTGATGAAAGGTATACGGAGGTC
Organism: Lunularia cruciata; assembly: GCA_948567375.1. Lineage (NCBI taxonomy): Eukaryota > Viridiplantae > Streptophyta > Marchantiopsida > Lunulariales > Lunulariaceae > Lunularia > Lunularia cruciata. Next base: position 16,225,366 of record OX419757.1, on the reverse strand, counting down.
TTTGAAGTTATTCCGATTCGTAGGCATCCATGTGGGGTCCAGCACGGCCAATTGTACGCCGGCAAGTGAGCAGGAGGAGGAGCCCTGATTAGCATGCGGTACCGACAAAGGAGCCTAGGTGGCAGACCGAGTCAGCAGAGGATGTGGGCCCCTTGGATGTGACGTCCACTTCCCTCCACCGCACTTTGAAGGTTTCCGTAAAACAAGGGCGGTGGGCCAGTACGAGGCCTCGCTGGCCCGTATGACGGATATGGCAGCCTTGCTGGCAGCCATATCACCAGGTACATGGTCGTTTAGGGTAGATGGCAGCCATATCAGCAGGGAGATGGTGCTTTAGGGTGAGGGCGCGGGCGAGAAACGTCGTTGGCAGCCATATCAGCAGATTCATGTTGAGTTTAGGGTGACGAGCGTGAGAGAGTTGAATCGATGCTCGTTGGCAGCCATGTTGGCAGATTCATGCTTGTTTAGGCTGGAAGAATCGTGATCGCTGCGCGTTTGGCAGCCATATCAGCAGATTCAAAGGTCTTTTACTGCGCACGGTGCGGACGAGAGATTGCGATCGATGCTCGTTGGCAGCCATATCAGCAGATACACGGTCGTTTAGTGCGAGAGAGCGGGAGTGTGCCTGGGATCGTCGTTGGTCGTTGGCATCCATATCAGCCGATTTGCGGGTGGAGCGGCTCGAAGGTTCAGATCGTCGTCACTCTATGCTCGTTGGCAGGCCATATCAGCAGATGCTTTAGTTCCTCGCCTCGCCTCGCCTCGCCTCGATGCATGTTGGCTTGGTTTAACAGAGACTGGACTGGATCTTGTCTTGCTTGGCCTCGGCTTTCCAACTAGGACTTTTCTCGAGAGAGTTGTTTGATTTGAAAATCTCGTGCATCTTCTTCGACGTTTAAATAGGGGCCTCGATCCTTTCTCGCGGGAAAGTGATTGTTTGTCGACCTCCTTGCGGTTCGAGCTGTGATTCTTACAAATCGCCATGAATGATGTGACAAGACGCAGGGCTCCATATTGACGACTCCTGCCGTCTTTGAGTCTCAGCAGCAGCTCCTCATCAGCGATGGCAAGTATGAAAGAAAACCTCACATACCCGTTGTGTGACGGGGGCCCCAATCAACGTCTTTGACAGGTTTTTTTTTTCGGGCTATTTCGCAGCATCAGCGCAATTTCTTTGGGAAATACTCATCTTTGTCAAGAAGTCGTCGTTGGTTTTGATGTCTTTGTCTTGACGCCTTTAGCTTCGAGTTAGCAAGTTTCTGGAGGATTATAATTGTTACCATTATGGGGACGGGTGAAACCGGAACGCCGACCAAGGCCGCAAAAGTGTCGACGACACAGGAACAGCAAACCACTCCAACACCCTATGCAGAATGGGGTGCAGCATTCCAGGCGTATTACAATTCTGGCGGTCAACCCCCGCCTGGTTACTTTCCTCCATCTGTAGGTTCTGGTCCTCAACCCCACCCGTACATGTGGGGAGGGCAACCAATGATGCCTGGTTATGGGACCCCGGGCCCTCCTTACGGCGCCATGTACCCCCACGGAGGCATGTATTCTCATCCGTCAATGCCCCCAGGCGCTCACCCCTACTCACAGTATGGAATGCCATCACCAGGCGGGGCAATTGCAAGTGAAGCCACTGCGACGACGCCTGCAGGGGCCGAAGGCGGGGAAGGGACTAAAGTTGCTGACCGGTTGAAGAACAGGCTGCCGCTGAAGAGGTCGAAAGGAAGTGATGGAGGGAAAGGAAATTCTGGTTCAGCGGACGGTGTGTTCTCGCAAAGTGGGGAAGGCGAGAGTGGGAGTGAAGGATCGAGTGAAGGAAGCGAAGATGATAATTCTCAGAGCATGCTGCGGCAGAGGAGTTTTGAGCAGATGACTTTGGATGGAGGAATTATGGCGTCTGGTGGTGCATCAGCTTATACTACCCAGGCTGGCGGAGGAGCGTTTGCTAATCCTGCTGTCGGCCAGGGAGCTGCTGGGGGACAATTCGGCATGCCTGGGAAAGGAACAGGTGGTAGTGGGACTAATCTGGCCGGTATGGGTAGTGGAAAGAAGGGGAAGCGACCATCAGCCAGCAGTTCAGGTGGAATGGTACCAACAACTCCCGGGACACCAATGAAAGGAAATAGCGGCCGAGATGGTGTACCTCCCGAGTTGTGGCTCCAAGATGAACGTGAGGTCAAGCGGCAAAGGAGGAAACAATCGAACAGGGAGTCAGCTAGACGCTCTCGCTTGCGTAAGCAGGCAGAGTGTGAGGAGTTAGGCACTAGAGTTGACACTCTGACTGTTGAAAACATGGCTTTGAGGACAGAATTAGCACGGGTTTCAGAGGAATGCAAGAAGATGAAAACCGACAACGCAGCTTTACTACAGCAATTGCGCAAGCAAGCAAATGCGAACAATGGAGCAGAGGAAGGTGGAGAAGATGCACAGGCCCAGCAAACTGAAGGCAATGGTAAAGCGCAGGATGCCAGTCCTAGACGAAACCCAAGCAGGAATGAGGAAGACGCTTCTGGTGATTCACCTGCAAAAGTACCCCCAACAGCTGATGCTGGAGCAGCACCCACCGAAGCTGTTGCTGCTGGGTAAGAGATGGTCGGTCGCAAGGACTTCATGATTGAGGTGCTTTATCGTCTTAAAAAGTTCGTGACATATCCGACTGAATTTTGTACCAGGGTGGGTTTCAGGAATTAAAAGAGAGACGGGACCAAGAGGGAGTAAAAATTGGAGATAGGGCTTCACACTCAGGCGTTACAATTTTGAGGCTGCTGAGTAGGAGTGTAATGCATAGGAAAATGGAATGCATGAGAGGAACCAGACAAGGGTACTGGCCGCATGGACACAAAGCATACTTGAGTGGCATTCACATTAAGTTGAGGAGGTGGTGATTCCATGATTGTCCCATGCCTTGCGCACTAATGAGGAAATACAGGGGCTCACTTGAGAGCCAATGCTGTGTCTTGAATGTCCTGGATGTATTTTAAAAGAAACTCCGTCTCGAGGTGTCTGCCTTCAGAGGTTTGTAGTCAGTTCCTCTGATTCATTCTCTCTTCATGCCGAAACAGCTCTAACTTTTAGATAGTTTATATGTCAGTACCTCGGACTGAGATGTGAACTGAACTTGAAGGTTGGTCCACACGTAGACAGCCTGCTGAACTCTCTTGGGAGTTGAGAGAGTGAACTAAACACAGTCTAAATTTGCCAAGGTAGTTGTGGAGCAGATTCTACATAAGCAGCATGGGCAGTTGATTCCAAGCAGAGTCCATAGGTGCAGTGAAAATCTGTGAAAGTACCTGCCCTTCTCTTTATAAAACTTTACAATTCAAATGTCGACTGTTCAAATTGTGCGTCCACATAGCCATTGTGCATAGTGTAGGCTCTAGTGTATCACAGTCGAGGTAAGACTGCAGCATGGGAGGTAGAGGAGAGATTCATCAGCAACTGAATGATTCATCATTTGAATGAAGCCTGCTATGTTGGGAGCTGTGAAAAGCTTGTGTCCCTGATGATAACGGTACTTTCTTACACGTCCCGTTAAGTTCGCTCTATGAATGTGCACTCGCTTGGCATCTGGTATAGTGAATGTGCTACCTTGTCTTTCTATTTTAAATACTCGTCCAGAGCAAAGTCCCAATTATCTGTGTAAGCCTCGTCAGTACTCTGATTCAAGCCCTTAAGAAGAATTTTCATGTGCAGCAATCGTACACTCAAGCAGTTCCAGTGTGTCCTGAGAATTGCTTCGGTCTGAAGTTTGGTCAAGCTGAATATGGTTCCTGGGTCGGCAGATTGCTGTGCTTGAGAAAATTTAACGTTGTAAAAGATATTTGCTGTTTTCTCGCCTGACAAATAATCCTATACGCGAACAAATTTAGGCACTAATCAATAATTGGGCCTAGATTTGTTTCTGAGGCCATAGCTCAGAGACTCTTCGATTCTGTGGTAAAGTGAGGAGTATCTGAACCATAATGTGAAGCTAATTGATAGATTAGTAGAACTTCCGGTCGTCTACGAATGAACGTTGTAGTCTGAGATGAATCTTTGTTCTTTTCAAACCATGCTGGGATGACTAATATTTGGAAGAATTTTCAGCTATTTTGAAATCACTTGGTACTCACACGCTTCCTAATGCAATGCATATAACTAACTTTGGTTCAAATACACACGATCCGTCACTAAGGAGCTGGCCACTCACTCGTCACACTAGTGGTGATGACTAAGTAGAGGTCCTTTCAACAGTGGACTTACTATGTTCTAAAGGCGATTGGTTAAAATTCGATCTCAATCTACAACAGGTACGAGCATCTCATCTATATAACAAGTGTTTTTGTGCTCTGTTGATCGCATCCATCTAAAAAAAGGTTATAATAGATATATAATTTAGGGCAAGTAAATATAGAATATATGTATTCTATATAAAAAGGGGGATCTATTTGATTCTGAATGTAAAATGTAATTATTCTCAGAATAACATCATGATAAGACCAAGGTGTCTCCATTCATCATGCAACTATTAAGGTTAGTGCTTATTAACACCCGTAGTTCTAAATTCTCATAGTACAATTATTGTCCTGTGTTAGACTACACTACTCCAAATTCTAAGCTCCTGCATTCTGGAAAGACATTCAGATCTAGAACTACATAGTGAGGATCAATTATAGTGAGATGTAAATTTTCACCACTCGCTAATCCGGAGGTGGTACAACTACACCTAAAGGATCAACGAGACAATAAAACATAGATAAATGGGGAGCATATACCACTTTTATTACAAACTATTATTTCTTGGTACCTTATGGAATATCTCTGGGAAGTTCTTAGGATTGATATGCCAGTTTTATTTACTGATTTCGGTAAATTTATGTGTTATAAAAATATATTCTCTTTTTGCTGGTCAATGATGTATTCATCATGTGTTCCAATTTCAAATTGTTGACTGGCATTTTCCAGCATTGTCAAGATGGTGACGTGGTTCCCATGTAGCATATAATGAAGGACTAATAAAGAACTTTTTACTCTACATGTTTATAATTATGATCACGATTAACTATATGTTAAGAAAGATTTGATCAAAATAAGAAGGTTAGTACATGAGATAATAGGAAGGATTGGAAGACCCCATCAAGCTTACAAGGAAAGACATAGAGGGTAAAATGGGGTCAAGTCCCCATGGTATTGGTAAGTGGAATATTCCCTTTTACACCTAAGATATTTGAGTTATACAAGTAGTATAGTCTACAAAATATACAAAGAGCATCCCCGAACTGGAATATACAAAGAACATCTTGTTAATGTTTTTTTCTTTGTAAGCAATGCACGCACATGATGTTTAAAATATACAATAAAATTTGATTAAATATATGTACTTTTTGTGATCCTTTATAGCTATTATCTTAAAAGTTATTTTAGTCAAGAAAATAAAATGAATTGATTTAAGTTTAAAATATACAAATATAAAAATAACAAAAATAAAAATAACAAAATATTTAGTCAAGTAAAGAGGATGAATTGGAAATAAAAATTTTAAATAAAATAAATATAAGATAAAATAAATAGATTACAATACTTAGTCAAAAACAAAAATGAACCAAAAATGAACTTGTAATTAAAAAATATAAAAGATAAAATAAATAGAAATACAATGAAAAGATCAATGTGATAAACTATAAGAGAGATAACTTTGAAAGGACTGATTAAGCATAAATAAAGATAATAAGTATTCTTTTTAGCTTTATCTTCATAAGTTCTATCTTAAGTTAATAAGTTATATCTTCACTAGAACTATAAACACTCATATGTGAGAACAGTAATAGCTAATTATCTATTATTTTTAGCTTCATTTCTTTTAGTTCTAACTTTCCCCTAAAATTATCAACATTCAAATATTTAGGAATAGTAAAAACTTCTTATCTATTTGATGAACATTATTTTAGCTTCATATCTATCAGTTCTATCTTTCACTAGAACTATGAACACTCAAATATTTCATAGTAGTAAAAGCTTATTATATACTTAGGTTTATTTTTTATTTTTGTTCTATCTTCTTGATTAGAACTATCAACACTTAACATACAAGAGAATAAAAATATTGTACTTACTTTGTCGAGTGTGTACACATCGCTACACAACATACATTGCTGTCAACATCACACACTATAGAAGCACAACTCACACATAAGTCATACATGGATTGTAAAGTACCACAATCAATCAGCTTGTTTACTCAACTCAAATCACACTCAATCAGATCAGTACTTGATCTGTCGGTAATGATATGGAATCTAATGATGTAGTTAGGAAAGCTAACAAAATAGAGAATAAGCCAAATTAGCCCAAAATATTCCAAAAACATCTAAGAAGCTTCTCAACTACCTTAACTTTTACCTCAAGTAGGTAGCTTCTAGAAGCTTCCAACTAGCTTAGCTTGCATGCCAAGTAGGCGACTTCTAGAAGGAAGTTAACTTGGCTTGCACTCTAAGAAAGTGGCTCAAAGAAGCTTCTTAAGAGCCTTGTATGCTACCTATAAATGCCAAAGCTGAAATTCATGCTAGATATTTGGAGTTTTCCCTCATTCAAGTGTCCCAATGTGAGTTTCAATTCTCTTATTTCTCTCCTTAGTCTCAATCTTTTACATAAGTATCAAAGTAAGAATTGGATGGATGGATTTATTGGCCACCAAATCCATTTCCATCAAAACATTGGGATTTTGTGTCCAAGTATTACCCAAGCATCATTTCACACAATTCATCACCTCACACTTTGGACAAGATATTTTGCATATGATCACCATATCTGAGGAACCCTTGGTGTTTTCGGTTGTAACTTATGGAGAATGGTGGACGTGCTGCTTCTATGTGTTAATAAATTAAATAGATTAGGGATGGCATGATAGAGTAGCAATCATGGCGGCAATGCCCAATGTTATCATTTCTATGCATCAACAAATTGAACACCTTACTCAATTGTTGGATGAACAAGAGCTTCGACAATAGGAGCATGTAGAGAGAGTACAAGTTCAAGAAGGAGAAGATCGATTGATTCCCTAAACCCAAAGATATTTTAAGGCAAGAATCTCCCGGGTGCAATGGAGAATTTTGTGTTTGATTGTGAATGATATTTTGAAGCTACCAATCTACAAGACAAGCAAAAATAAATTCTCTTGGCTTCTAGCCAATTGGATGCAATAGCAAAGCTATGGTGGAGATTCCAAGTGGAACGAGTTGAACTAAAAATTGTTACACCAATCTTGACTTGGGCAAAATTCAAGAGTGCAATAATTAATCACTTCCAATCTATAAATGCCACACAAGCTGCACGAGATAGGTTGGCAGAGTTAAAATAGATTGGCTCTATAAGAAGTTACATCATGCAATTTTAGAATACCATCATGCAAATTCCAAATATACTAGAAGGTGAAGCTCTGGATCAATTTGTGAGAGGCTTGTAGTCAAGAACCAAATTAAAGGTAACCATGCAAGAGCCGTAACACTTGGAGGAAGCCATGCGGTTGGCCAAACATTTTGATTCCTTGGTTGCAATAACTTGACCTTGACCTCCACAGAACCTACCGGTACACTACACATGGGTGGAGGAGCTGGCACTAATGGAGATTGATGCCATTCAACGAAGACCACTTGGCACTATACATAGAGAGAAACTATGACAAAATGGAGGTTGTTTTTATTGTCACCAATTGAGACATCGCATTGCGGAATGTCCACTCAAGAATGGGCGACCTCGACAAGTTGCCTAGATAGACTTTGTGGAACAAAACAATCAAGGAAATGAGGAATCCTAATAGGAGATTTTGAGCTGCCTATTGGGAGCTTGATTAGTTCCAATGGGATTGAAGGCTTGACCTATGTAAGTTTGCTTCACTTGCAAGGTATGATATCTAATTGGGGTTGTAGGATTTTGGTTGATTTTGGAAGTTTAGAGAATTGCATGTCTATGCAAGTAGCAAAGGAATTGGGTATTCCTATCAAGCCAATAATTGGAAGTAGATTGATGATGGCGGATAGAAGGAAGGGTTCTGCATTCTATACCTTACATCTTGTTACCTTCAAGATTGGGAATGAGTATTTGGAGTGTATGAGGTTTGTAGTGGCACCTCTACACTACAATGTCATTCTAGGACTACCTTGGCTTGAACATCATAAGGTTCAATTTGATTGGACACATCAACAAATTCAAGTACAACGGTAAGGTAGGAATTTACAATTAGGTTGTCTGGCACCTCTAAGTAAGACACCTAAAAATAGTTAGTCCCAAGATGTGAAGTTGGTCAAGAAGGTAGCCATAGAGCAAGCCTTGAAGGAGGATGAGTCCCAAGATGGGAAGTTTACCGTGAAAGCAACCATGGAGCAAGCTTTGAAGAAAGATGAGTCCCTAGATGGGGAATTTATTAGTGAAGTTGCCATAGAGCAAGCTTTGGAGGAAGATAAGTCTGTTTTGGCGGTGTGGATCAAGCCGATTGCACAAGGACAATCTGAGGAGGGCCAAGAGCCTCATCAAGCAATGGTTGATCACATAGTTTAGGAGTTTGTGGATGTGTTGCCGGATGTGTTGCCGGATGATTTGCAAAAGGATTACCCTCCGATTGTGGTATGCCCTTAAAAATTGAGTTATTTCCAGGGAGTACTCCAATGAGTAGACCAATCTATCGACTCTCACCAAAGGAGTTGGAGGAGTTGTGAATAACACTTACAAATTTGTGAATAACACTTATAGAGTTGTTGGAGAAGGACTTCATATGGCATATCACCTCTCCTTGGGGAGCATGGTACTATTGATTCCAAAAAAGGATGGAAGATTTTGTTTATGTATTGATTACTATGGGCTCAATAAGAAAATAGTGAAGAATGCATATCCCTTGCCTTGGATTGATGACTTGCTTGATCAATTGAATGGAGCATGATACTTTTCTAAGTTGGATCTTTGCAACGGCTATTGACAAATCCACATTGATAGGGAGGATGTGCAAAAGATTGCCTTTTGCGTGAGGTATGGGCATTTCAAGTGGAGAGTTCTAGCTTTTGGGCTCATAATGCTCCCGTAGTCTTCATGGATCAGATGCATTGGGTGTTGGATGGACTATTGGGTCGGTACGTGGTGGTGTTCTTGGATGATATTTTAATCTATAGCAAGACAAAGGCAGAATACATGAATCATGTGCGAGAAGTCTTAAGATGACTATGACAATGGAAATTTTACTGTAAGAAGTCAAAGTGTGCCTTTTGGTAGAAGGAAGGTACTTTCTTGGGTCACAAGATCTCATCGGAGGGGATCAAGATGGAAGAGGAGAAAATCAAGGCCATTATGGGTTGGCTTACTCCGAAGGATGCTACAAAAGTATGGGTTGGTTAGTTTTTATTGGATTGGATTGGTTAGTTTTTACTGATGGTTCATCCATTATTATGCTCATGTGGTTACACCATTGACTAACCTCTTGGAGAAGAACTTGAGCTTCTAGCGGACCACCAAGCATGAAGAAGCATTCCAGAAGTTGAAAAATATGGTGTCTTCAAGGCCCATTCTTCAACCATATGATCCTCAACTACCATGTGTGGTTGATTTTGATGCTTCTAACTTTGCAATTAGAGCCGTGTTGCAACAAGAATTCCTAGATAGACTACATCCCATTGCCTTTGTGTCTTGCCGACTAAATATGGCTGAAAGAAATTACTATGATTGAGATCAAAAACAACTTGCAATGGTATATGCCACCAAGATATGGAGGCATTATCTCTTGGGGAAACAAGTGATCAGGCAAATTGATCACAAACCATTGTTGTAGACTTTACACTTAGAACACATGAAGAGTCAACATCATCTATGGGAGGAACAACTCCAATTTTTTGACATCAAACTTGAGTACAAACCAGGTCGGTTCCATGTCATCCCTGAAGCTTTATCAGAATGACCTGATTTGAAGTCTCTTCCTCTCATCACGGCAGCAATTACAACGACGTCAATTGACTCCAAGGTTCAAAACAATTTTTGATAAGCTCTACAACAAGATCCCTTCTTCCAAATGGTACATGGTCGTCTTATAGCATATGACAAGGAGTACAATACCTTCTCCTTCAAGGAAGGCCTTCTATTCTATGAGGACCAGATCTATCTTTCAACCAAAGGTGATCTCCGACTTGTGCGCCTTCAAGATGCCCATGATTTACCAATAATTGGTCATATGGGTGTGAACAAGACCTTGGGTACCCTCCAACACCGCTGATGGTAGCCCAACATCACACGAGATGTTTGAGAGTTTGTCCAATTGTGTGAGAGCTTCCAAGGTAACAAGGCCAACAACAAAAAGCTGAGTGGAATCCTTCAACCACTCCCCATTCCATCCACTCAATGGGAACACATGAAGCTGGATCTCATCACATCCTTGCCCAAGACAAAGCAAGGACACACATCAATTGTGGTGTTTGTGGATAAGTTTAGTAAGCAAATCCACTTGGCACTAACCTTTGATATAGTGGATGCTCCAACCTCAATGCAAATCTACTTTGATAATACCATCAAGCATCATGGGATACCAAATGTACTCATCTCCGACCATGATCTTTAATTCACCAAGAAGTTTTGGCAAACACTCTTCCATATACTCGATACCAAGCTTGCTTTGTCATGTAACACCCATTTGTGCATGTGTGTGGTATTGTGATATTTAGCTTGGTATTACAAGTACTTAAGAGATATTATTTATATAGAGATAAAGGATGGTTCTATATTAGTCATGGTTAGCTAAAGTTAGTCATAGCTAAGATAGAGGGGAATTTACTTTAGAGGAAGTGGAAAAGATGAGCACCACTATTTTGAATTTTAGTGCGTTGACTTGGTATTGTTCCTAGGTGTTTGGCTTTGAGGAAAGAGTTGAGAACTCTTGGGCCCGCAAGCCTTTTTGTTTTGGATTCTTCTTTAGTCCAAGGATAGCCCATGTGAAGGAATCCTTGAGTTAGTGGTTGGGTCAAGATAAGATCACATATCACATGGGAATATGCCCATGTGAATGGATATTCCTTTCTACTTTTTGACTTTACTTGACTTTTAGTCTAGTAACTTGAGTTACTACGGTAATTAGTAACTTTGGTACGTAACTATTTCACAAGTATATAAACAAGGGGTGAGGAGGTACTCATCATCCTTTCATTTGCAACTATCTCTCTCTCATTGATTTCTCTAGTGAGCAATGTCTTGAGTCTTGGAGTGTTAGCCTTGGAGGAGTATGATGGAGTTTGAGTTCCTTGCCTTCTTAGTCCATGGTGCGCTACCATAATAGCCATCAGAGGTTCATCTTGAGTGAGAGATAGGCCGGCTCAGATTCCATGGCCTATCATCCTCAAATTGATAGACAAAACCAAACATGCAAATTGAACCTTGGAAGATATGCTACGTGCCTTTGTCAATGTCCACCATACCAATTGGGATGAATGTCTTGCAGTTGTAGAATTTGCCTACAATAATTCCAAATAGCCAAGCACCAGATCTTCTCCTTTCTTTATCAATTTTGGCCAAGATTTTCTTGTTCTAGATTCTCTTCTTGCTCCTCCTCCATCTCAGGTACCTCATACTTCAACCTTCTTGACCACCATATTTCAATCTCTCCAACAAGCCAAATCTCACCTCCTTGTTGTCCAAAATTGTCAAAAACAATATGCGGACCACCATTTTTGTGATCTCACCTTTGAAGTCTGTGATAAAGTCATGCTATCCTCTAGTAACCTACTCCTTCCACTTGATACCCAAGTTAGTAAACTCATCCCTAATTGGATAGAACTCTTTGATATCACCCAAATCATCTCTCTTTTTGCTTATTGCCTTGCCTTGCCTTGTCATATGTGCATCTACCTTGTCTTTCACATTTCCAAGTTGAAACCCTTTGTTCCTAACCCTTCTTCCTTTTCCTCTTGTGTCCAACCTCCTCCTCCTCCCATCCCTATCCATGATCATGAGGAGTATGAAGTTGATTGTATCCTTGCACGTCGCCATATTAAACGAGGACGCCAATAACATACGGAGTACAAGGTCCTTTGGAAAGGGTATCCCCTTCATGATTCCACATGGGAACCTCTTTATCACCTCTAGAATGCAAAAATGGCCATCCAGGAGTTTGAAGCTTCAACGGTGATGAGGATGTCACCAACTAGCGGTGGGGGAATATGTAACAATATGGAGATTAGCAACGTATTTAGTAAGGCTAACAAAGTAGAGAATAAGCCAAATTAACCCAAAATATTCCAAAAGCATCTAGGAAGCTTCTTGGGACACTTCTTGACTAGTTTAACTTGCACGCCAAGTAGACGGCTTCTAGAAGGAAGCTTCTTGAGAAACTTCCTAGTTAACTTGGCTTGCACTCTAAGAAAGCGGTTCAAGGAAGCTTCTTGAGAAGCTTCTTAAGGGCCTACAAATACCAAAGCCAAAGCTCATACTAGGCATTTGGAGTTTTCCCACATTCAAGTGTACCAATATGAGTTTCCATTCTCCTATTTCTCTCCTTGGTCTTGGTCTTTTATATTGTCACTCAATAAACTCAATAGTTTGTCAACAATTAAACACTAATTATAGTCAACCCACACCCACTCTAAGTAAGAGACTCCAGGTGACGCTCACCAATTTTCTATTCACTCTAGCCAAGAACTCAAAGGACCAACAATAGAGAAGTCAGCTCTCTTGTAATAGTATGGAGTTTAGCGTTGAAATTAGTCAAGGCTAACAAAATAGTGAATATGCCAAATTAGCATGGAATAACCTAGAAGTATCTAGGAAGCTTCTTGGGAAGCTTCCCACTAGCTTAGCTTGAATTCCAAGTAAGTAGTTTCAAAAAGGAAGCTTCTAGAAACTTCAAACCAACTTAACTTGCATGCCAAGTAGACAACTTCAAGAAAGAAGCTTCTTGGTTAACTTAGCTTGCACTCCAAGAAAACGGCTCAAGGAAGCTTCTTGAGAAGCTTTTCAAGAGCCTTGTATGCTCCCTATAAATACAAGACCAAAGCTCATGCTAGGCATTTGGAGTTTTCCCTCATTCAAGTGTCCCAATGTGAGCTTCCATTCTCCTATTTCTCTCCTCGATCCCCATCTTTTACATTGGTATCAAAACAAGAATGGGGTGGATGGAGTTTATGGACCACCAAATCCACTTCCACCAAACCATTGGGATTTTTGTGTCCAAGTACTACCCAAACATCATTTCACACAACTCATCACCTCACGCTTTGGACAAGATTTTTTGAATATGATCACCATATCTAAGGAACCCTTGGTGCTTCTAATTGTAACATATGGAGAACAATGGATGTGTTGTTTCTATGTGTTAATAAATTAGATAGATTAGGGTGGCGTGATAGAGTAGAAACCATGGCGGAAATGCCCGAGGTTATCCTTGCTATGTAGCAAGAAATCAAGCACCTTACTCAATTGTTGGATGAATGAGATCATCGATGACATGAGCACGTAGAGAGGGTACCATTTTGAGAAGGAGAAGATTGAGTTTGATTCTCTAAACCCAAGGTATTTGAAGGTAAGAATCTACTAAGTGCAATGGAGAATATTGTGTTTGACTATGAACGTTATTTTGAAGCTACCAATCTTCAAAATGAGTGGAAATAGATTCTCTTGGCTTCTAGCCAATTGGATAGAGTAGCAAATCTATGGTGTAGATTCTTATTAGAGCAAGCTGAGCGAAAAATTGTTGCACTAATCTTGACATGGGCAGTATTCAAGAGTGCAATAATTAGTCAATTCTAAGCAATAAATACTACACAAGTTGCACAAGATAGGTTGGCAAAGTTGAAATAGATTGGCTGTGTAAGAAATTACATCACGTAATTCCAAAACACCATCATGCAAATTCCAGATATATTGGAAGGTGAAGCTTTAGTTCAATTTGTGAGGGGCTTAAAATCAAGAACCAAATTAGAGGTAACCATGCAAGAGCCACAACACTTGGAGGAAGCCATTGTAGAAGACTAAGACCAAGAAGATAAATAGGAGAATGGAAGATCACATTGGGACACTTGAATGTGGGAAAACTCCAAATGCCTAGCATGAACTTTGGCCCTTGTATTTATAGAGATCATACAAGGCTCTTGAGAAACTTCTCAAGAAGCTTCCTTCTAAGAGCTACTTACTTGGCGTGCAAGCTAAGTTAGTTGGAAGCTTCTAGAAGCTTCCTTTTAGAAGCTACCTACTTGAGTGCAAGCTAAGCTAGTCGTGAAGCTTCCTAAGAAGGTTCCTAGATACTTCTAAAATATTCTAGGCTAATTTGTCTTATTTGATACTTCATTAGCCCTACTAACTTCATCGCTAAACTCCTTATTGTTACATATTCCCCCACTGCTAGTTGGTGACATACTCATTGCCAGTGAAGCTTCAAAATCGTGGATGGCCCATTGTGCATTCTGGAGATGAGAAAGAGGTTCCCATGTGGCATCATGAAGGAGACACCCTTTCCAAAGGACCTTGTACTCCGTATGTTATTGACGGCCTTGTTGAATGTGACGACGTGGAAGGATATGATCAAATTCATACTCCTCATGATCATTGATAGGGACAGGAGAAGGGGGAGGTTGGACTTGAGAGGTAAAAGAAGAGGGGTCAGGAACAAAGGGTTTCAACTTGAAAATATGAAAGATAGGATGGATGTGCATATGACAAAGCAAGGCAAGGCAAGTCAATAAGCAATAAGAGAGACAATTTGGGTTACATCAAAGGGTCCTATCCAATTAGGGGCAATTTTATGAACTTGGATATCATGTGGGAGGGGTAAGTTACTAGAGGATAGCATGACTTTATCACTGACTTCAAAGGTGAGATCACAACAATGGTGGTCCGTATATTGTTTTTGACAATTCTGGACAATAAAGAGGTGAGATTTTGCTTGTTGGAGAGAGTAGGAGATGGCTGTCAAGGAGATTGAAGTATGAGGGACCTGAGATGGGAGATGAGCAAGAAGAGAATCTAGAACAAGCGGATCTTGGAAAAATTGAGAAAGAAAGGAGAAAATCCGGCACTTGCCTGATTGGAATTGTTGTAGGCAAATTCTGCAACAACAAGACATTCATCTCAATTGGTATGGTGGATTGACAAAGGCACGCAACATATCCAAGGTACAATTTGCACGTTTGGTTTGTCCATCAGTTTGAGGACGATAAGCCATGGACAAAGCAAGCTTGGTGCCAAGTATCTAGAAGAGTGCTTGCCAAAACTTCCTAGTGAATCAAGGATCACAATCAGAGATGAGTACACATGGCATCCCATGATGCTTGAAGATATTGTTGAAGTAGATTTGAGTTAAAGGTTGGAGCATCCACGGTATCAAAGGTTGGTGCCAAGTGGATTTTCTTACAAAGCTTATCCACAAACACCACAATTGCTATGTGTCCATGCTTTATCTTGGGAAAGGATGTGATGAGATCCAAGCATACATGTTCCCATCAAGCAGATAGAATGGGGAGTGGTTGAAGGAGTCCGCTTGGCTTCTGGTTGCTGGCCTTGTTGCATTGGCAGCTTTCACATGATCGGACAAACTCTTGAACATCTTGTGTCATGTTGGGCCACCACCATTGGTGTTTGAGGGTACCTAAGGTCTTGTCCAAAGCCATGTGACGAACTATTGGTAAATCATGGGCTTCTTGAAGGCGCACAAGTCGGAGATCACCTTTGGCTGGAACATAGATCCGGTCCTCATGGATAGAAGGCCTTCCTTGAAGGAGAAGGTGTTGTACTCCTGTTTGCATGCTGTAAGATGACCATGTACCATTTGGAAGAAGAGATATTGTTGTAGAGCTGACCAAAACTCATATTGGACCTTGGAGTCAATTGCCACCGTTGTAATTGCCATTGTGATGACAAAAAGAGACTTCAAATCAGATTGTCATGAGAGAGCATCAAGGATGACATAGAACCAACTTGGTTTGTACTCAAGTTTGATGTCAAACAATTGGAGTTGCTCTTCCCCTCAATGGTGTTGACTCTTCGTATGTTCCAAGTGTAAGGTCTACAACAATGGTTTGTGATCAGTTTGCATGATCACTTGTTTCACCAAGAGATAATACCTCCATACTTTGGTGGCATATTGCATTGCAAGTTGTTCCCAATCTTGAGTAGAGTAATTTCTTTTACCTATATTTAGTTGGCAAGACACAAAGCCAATGGGATGTAGTCCGTTTGGGAATTCTTGTTACAACACTCCTCCAATTGCAAAGTTAGAAGTATCAAAATCAACCACACAAAGTAGTTGAGGATCATATGGTTGAAGGATGGGTCTTGAAGACACCATATTTTTCAAATTTTTGAATGCTTCTTCATGCTTGGTGGTCCACTTGAAGCTCAAGTTCTTTCCCAAGAGGTCAATCAATGGTGCAACCACATGAGCATAATAATGGATGAACGATCAGTAAAAACTGACCAATCCATTAAATGCCCATACTTCTATAGCATCCTTTGGAGTAGGCCAATCAATAATGGCCTTGATTTTCTCCTCTTCCATCTTGATCCCTTCCGATGAGATCTTGTGATCCAAGAAGGTAACTTGCTTTTGCCAAAAGGTACACTTTAACTTCTTGCAATAAAATTTCCATTGTTGTAGTCATCTTAGGACTTCTTGCACATGATTCACATGTTTTGCCTATGTATTGCTAAAAATTAAGATATCATCCAAGAACACCATCACATACCAATCCAATAGTCCATCCAACACCCGATGCATATGATCCATGAAGATTGTTGGAGCATTAGTGAGCATGAAAGGTAGAACTCTCCACTCAAAATGCCCATACCTTGTGCAAAAGGCAGTCTTTTGCACATCCTCCCTACCAATGGGGATTTGCCAATAGCCATTGCAAAGATCCAACTTGGAAAAGTATCATGCTCCACTCATTTGATCAAGCAATTCATCAATCCGAGGTAAAGGATATGCATTCTTCATTGTTTGCTTATTGAGCCCACAGTAATCAATATAGAAACAAAGTCCTCCATCCTTCTTTGGAACAAATAGTATTGGTGCTCCCCAAGGAGAGGTACTATGTTGTATGAAGTCCTTCTCCAACAACTTCGTAAGTGTTGTTTGCAACTCTTCCAACTCCTTTGGTGAGAGCCGATAGATTAGTCTACTCACTGGAGTACTCCTTGGCAATAACTCAATCTTGAAGAGCATACCTTGATCGGAGGGTAATCCCTTTGGTAGATTATCTAGAAACACATCTGCAAACTCTTGAACTATCTAATCAACCATTTCTTGATGAGGCTCTTGGCCCTCATTAGATTGTCCTTGTGCAATGGGCTTGATCAACACTGCAAATATAGACTTATCTTCCTCCAAAGCTTACTCTATGGTTGCTTCACTAACAAACTTCCCATCTAGGGACTCATCTCCATAGTTGCCTTCCTGGTAACCTTCCCATCTTGGGACTCATCTCCCTTCAAGGCTTGCTCTATGGTTACCTTCTTGACAAACTTCCTATCTTGGGACTAACTATTCTTAGGTGTCTTACTTAGAGGTACCAAACAACCTAATTGCAAATCCCTACCTTGGTGTTGTACTTGAATTTGTCATCGGATCCAATCAAATTGAACCTTATGATGTTCAAGCCAAGGAAGTCCTAGAATGATATCATAGTGTAGAAGTGCCACTACAAACCTCATACACTCCAAATACTCCTTCCCAATCTGGAAGGTAACAGGATGCGAGGTACAAAATGCAGAACCCTTTCTACCATCCACCATCATCAATCTACTTCTAATTATTGGCTTGATAAGAATACCCAATTCCTTTTGTACTTGCATAGATATGCAATTCTCCAAACTTCCAAAATTAACCAAAATCCTATAACCTCAATTAGATATCGTGCCTTGCAAGTGAAGCAAACTTGTATAGGTCAAGCTTTCAATCCCATTGGAACTAATCAAGCTCCTGGTAGGCGGCTCAAAATCTCATACTGGGATCCCTTGTTTCCCTGATCATTCTACTCCACAAACTCCATCTAGGTAACTTGTCGAGGTCACTCATTCTTTAGTGAACATTCAACGATGCGATGTTCCAATTTGCAATAATAAAAACAACCCCCATTTTGTCACAATTTCTCTCTATCTATAGTGCCAAGTGGTCTCCCTTGAATGGCATCAATCTCCATTAGTGTCGGCTCCTCCACTTGTGTGTAGTGTATTGGTAGGTTTTGTGGAGATCAAGGTCTGTAACACCCATTTGTGCATGTGTGTGGTATTATGATATTTAGCTTAGTATTACAAATACTTGAGAAATATTATTTATATAGAGATAAAAGATGGTTCTACATTAGTCATGATTAGCTTAAGTTAGTCATAGTTAAGATAGTGGGGACCTTAATTTAGAGGAAGTGGAAAAGATGAGCACCATTATTTTGGATTCTAGTGTGTTGACTTGGTATTATTCTTAGGTGTTTGGCTTTGAGGAAAGAGTTTAGAACTCTTGGGCCCGCAAGCCTTTTTGTTTTGAATTCTTCTATAGTTGAAGAAAGCCCATGTGAAGGAATCCTTGACTCAATGGTTGGGTCAAGATAAGATCACATGCTTAGTGGAATATGCCCATGTAGATGGATATTGCCTTTATATTTTTTGACTTTACTTGACTTTTAGTCTAGTAACTTGAGTTACTCTATTAATTAGTAACTTTGGTGCGTAATTATTTCACATGTATATAAACTAGGGGTGAGGAAATTCTCATCATCCTTTCATTTGCAACTATCTCTCTCTCATTGAGTTCTCTAATGAGCAATGTTTTGAGTCTTGGAGTGTTAGCCTTGGAGGAGTATGATGGAGTTGAGGTTCTTTGCCTTCTTAGTCCATGGTGTGCTACTATAATAACCATCATAGGTTCATCTTGAGTGAGAAATAGGCCAACTCACATTTTTGGTTTCGTTCTCGTGATCTCTCTAAAAGGCAAGATAATATTCTACGTTCAATTCTACATTAGGCAGAAGGAGGCTATGCGAGCTCATTTGGAGAGAACCTTAGGGGAGGAGATAACTGAACTTATATTAGAGAACCAAGACCTATTTGTATACCCTATAGTTCATTATGATGTCTTTGAGGTGATTTTGTACATCTTGTACACATGAGAGGATTTGGAGAGGTTGTGTGAGGTGGATTGCAGATTTTGGAGATTATGGTGATTTTGAGCAAAATCTTAGGTTTGAGATCTAGACTTGAAAATTCTACACATGATATTTTGGGTTATCTTCAAGTTATCACATTTGAAATTATTATGAGAACTACTATGTGCAATGAGCTAGAATTTTTGAAAGTTGATAGGGTAAATTGCTCTTGCAACTACATGATCTATGGAAAATTGTACAGAGTCAGCCATTTCTTCAATTTTTAGTGGATTGTTTTAAAACTTTCCAAGAGAATTCAGTGCATTATATGCTTCTTTCTGGCACAAATATTAGAGAGAGAGATCATTCTTGTGCATGGAGTAATGAGTTTTTAAAGTGAGGGGTGTGGTTTTTAGACCAAATCTGAAATATGTGTGCTGAATAGAAAGGTGCCTAGGCCAAATGGCTTGATAAAAAGATTTGAAATTTTTCAAGAAGAGATACCCTTGACTTGTGATTACGTGTGAAAAATTTTAGAGGACTGTGACATACCAGTTGAGAGATTTGAGTGACATTATGAGGGAGGGTCAATTTTGCAGAGTTGAGATCTCATGCATGAGGAGTTTGAGAGCAACAAAAAGCATGTTTGAGTGTTTAGATTCATCTTGGGAACATGAAAGGTCATCAAGAGTAGAAATTGAGACTATGCAAGGTTCCTCAAGGGTTTGAGGTGATTGTAGGGGTGGATTTGAGGAAAAGAGAGTTTAGAATAAAATTTGAAGAGAGTGTTGAGAGGATCCAAAAACCTACATCACTTGGACAAAAGAGTGAGTCTAAGTGCTTTCTATGTAGAGAGAAGAGACATAAGGCAAGTTCATGTCTATTGACCTTTGAGAGCAAGAGATTGAGGGAAAAGAGAAGATTACTTGACTTTGGTTTGCATGTTGGACCTTCTTCACCAAGATTGGGAGGGAGAAGATCTAAGACCAAGGAGTTGTGTGAGGTTTGTGGAGTTGAAGGACTTCCCAAAGGACATGAGTGTAGTGGAGTAAAATCACTTTTGGAGACTTTGGTGAAGGATATTGGAGAGAGTCTTAGTAAAGCTATAGAAATACTACCATGTTCATCAACTAGTTCTCAAGATTAGTGATGGAGATAATCTTTCAACTTATGGATAATGTGACAACCCGACAAATATCACTTTTGCGGTAATCGGGTAAGTAAAGTTTGTTCTTGTAGAGATACGATTCAGAATTGGTCAAATACAAAGCAAAGTAACAATTGCAGTTCTTCTTGAGTTCTTCTTTAATCTCTTAGGTAGAAACCACACCCAGAAGAGAGTAACAAGCATTGATTCTCAGTCTTGTCATGAATTCACACTCCTTAATCACAACTCCTTCAACTCTTTCCAAACAATCTTGATTTTGATGATTCAGGCTCTCCCAAAAATAGCACTTCATTGTAAAATGACCTTGCCTCAGAATTGTGTTCTACCCCTCCACTGAAGGCATAACTTCTTCGATCAAAATTGCTTCACATCAACTTTGCACTGCACTCACAAATGCAGAATACTACCAACACTACAATTCCTCTTAGATCTGTCAAGGCATTGCTTTGATTGCACTTCACTCAGGATCAAACACACAAAATGAAGATCAAGGCTACGTCATCCAACATCCAACAAACACTTTGACTTGCACTTTGAATTTCTCCACACACTCACAAACACAAGCACAATGTTGATACTCAGAATCAAGCTCAAGCAACAAGCACTGCTTCACAGCCTTCACTTTATTTATTCTCAGAAATAATGAGCATTGAACAACATGATACTATGAATGCCACTCTTAAATAGTGAAGCAATCAACAATTATCTTCCTAATGTACCTCTTCCTAACAACTCTACAAACATGTAGATCCAAAATGACAATGCACATCTTCATATCTGCCTCTTCAAATCTCAAATTGGTTACTAATCCGATCCGATGTCTACTTCTTCTTTGGCTTTCAAACCCAATCCTGAAGTAACTTTACTTCCTTCTATTTTGTCCTCGGGTTTCATAACTCCTACATCTTCTACCAAATCTAATAGTTCTCTTTCCTGATCTGAAATTTCACTAGTGGGTAATCTATCCAACTCCTTATCTCCCGACCCACTCTTTTCTAATGTCTCCAATGGTAACTCCAAAGACATTTGTACTCCTACTTCATCTACTTTGAGTTTTGCTCTAACATCTTTCCGAAGTTTATCTATTTCCAATTTTACTAAGTCTAATCTGATTGTGATATTGTCTTCTACTTCCAATATCTTCCTATCTATACAAGTTCTGAGACTAATCAACAACACGTTCAAATTGGTATCCTTCGCATGTCTCCTCCTTGTCTCCTGCACCAACAACTTCAACTTGTGCAGCCTCGTCTCCTCAATACGCACACTGGCCTCTATACTCAACATCGCATTCATCTTAGTTACAATTTCCTTCAAGGGCTCTAGTCTCATCTTCCTCTTGCGCTCCCAATCTGCAAGCCAATCCTCTCGGTACATTGCCAATTCTTCTTTGAACTCGGCTTTCATAGTTTCCTTCTCCCTCTCCTTCTGTACAATCTTCTCTTCCTAATTACAAAGTAACTCTCGCAACCTTTCTTCTTCTCTATATCTCACTGTCAACTCTCGTTGCCATAGTTGCTTCTTCTCTTCTACACTCTCCATTACCCTATTGAGCTCTTGTTCCTTCTCTACTACTCTTGCCATAGCATAAATAATTTCTAGTCTCGAATCAACAAACTGCTACTTCAAGATCTCATATTCAGCAATTTGTCTTTCCTTTGCGTCACTCTACTTCACAAGTTCCTCTCAATACCTTGCTTCTCTCCTCAAGTTTTCTACCACTTGACTCTGCACTACTGCCTCCACTCGCAGTACTTCCCTTTCCTCCTCACCTCAGATTATACTCTCCTTCAACTCCAAGTTCTCTTCTTCTAGTCGTGCTAATACTTGCAATACAGTCTTCACCTCCGGACACTTTGACTACATCTCCTTCTTCTTGTGTTCCAATTTCACCAACAAAGGACACATAACTTTGTGTAGGTACTCCACTCCGTCACTCGTGACTACTTCAACTTGCGGAGTGGTCTCCATCTTTACCTCTTCTTCTCTTGATACTCACCTTCTTCTCTGCAGTCATCGTATCGGAATGGACGCTTCACTCCTTGAATTGGCATTCTCCTCTTCCCTTACCTTGCTTGGACCTGCTTCACACTTTGCCTTTTGCCTGGATCAAACTCCTCTTTGAATGGTAACCTTCTTCTCTTCCTGCTCTGGCACTTCATCTTCCAACTTCACGTTACTCTCTTCCTTGAGCCCCATCCGGACTTCTTCTTCTATTGTGGGTACCAATGTCATCTCCCCGCCTTCATCACTGTCACTACTCGTATATCCACTCTGTAGTGTGAGCCTGGGTTCTTCCTTGTGTTCCAAGTCTTTGGACTTGCACTTGGCTTCGCCTTCCGAATCTTCTTCCAATGATGCAATTACCATCATACCTTTCCTCGGGTTTACTCTTCTAGTCTTTTGAGGTCTTGTTCTCTCAACATCTTTGCCTTCTCCTTGTCGACTCCGCTTCTTCAACTTTGGAGTACTTACGTCCACCTGCACACTCTTCCTTGTATGTGCGTAGTACTCATCGCTACTTTGGATCTGAAGAATGTACTGCTGCTCCTCCGCATCAACCTCCTTTCTTAAGTCGGGATGAAAATGTGACACCATTCTGTTGCGCTCCGCCGCATTGAGCAAATTCAGCCCAAGATAGAAATGTGCTACAAACGGCACAATGTAATGTGGAGACAATTTATCCTGCAAGTTCCACACCATCTATCTTGTTTGCCCATGGAAGCACCTCGCCCAGTTAATTGGCTCTCCTGCAAACATCTTATGGAAGAACACCGCTTGGTGCTTCATCACATAAGTCGTTCTCTCCGGCTTCAGGATTGCCATGAGAGCACTTACAATCCCTCTCTTGACCGGATCCTTGTAACTCTTTACTTTGTACTCATTCTTTGTACGCTTCAAAAAGAATGCATCCCTCACTTCTTGGGTTTCTTTGGCTACCTCTCCCTTCCCCAAGAACATGGCACCCTACTCCGCACCTGCCTCTCTTCCAAGTACTAATCTCCAATCCAACTCCATCCAGCGAGCCGGATTTCCTCTCTTCCCTTCTTTTTCATTGTCTCTTGGATTAGCTCTCTCAAATTCCCCTCTACACACCAGCGCGTCTTCAACTCTACTTCCCTTCACATGATCTCCTGCAGGACAACTTCTCAATGGCAAAGGAAATTTTTTTGACATTGCTTCGTCGTTTGCCCGATTTTTATAGAGTCGAGCCTTCTTTGTCACTCTTCAATTTGAGTTTCTACCAAGAAATCACACCTCTTGCATGCTCCTATCACTGTCAAGTGTCCTTCACGCATATGACCGCCGGTTTTTGAACAGTCCCTTCTTGAATTTCTTGCCCTGAAGAAAAGATGTTGCGCTGTCCTCACCTTGGGTTGAGCACCCCCAATACGAAGACTTCTTACTTTGGGTTGTATGCTGATAGGGCAAGTCCGAGTACTTTGCCTTATGACCCAAAGCCACGTTACCTTGGGGTGCATCCCAAAGACTCTTTTCTTTGCCTTCTTCAGCCATACAAGCGCAATTAGACTTCTCTATACACTTCTCCATTTAAAAAAAAAACAAAAAATATGGGTACCACAAATAAACTATCTATGAGGGTTTGATTAATATGCACTCTAGGATTTGATGTTGCTATAGAAATCTTGGAGCAACTTGAACCTTTTGTGTTCCCTAGGGTGGTTTAATCTCAAATGGTGTAAGTCATGTACATACTTCATTAATTATAGAGTGAGGGAAAAAATTGAGAGAAAAGAAAGATAGTGAGGGGTTTAGATGGGAAAACTTCCAGTTTTCTTTGGCAAGGATGGAGAAGATGTGGAGGCCTTTGTGAGAGATCTCAAGAGAGCTTACATAGGAAACAATGAGAAGAGGAAGAATGAGTGGGTCTCATTATTACTAGATTTCTTTGAGGATGCAACACTTTAATAGTATGAGTCAGAATACCAAAAGAGAGAGAAAAGAGATGTGTTAGAAGAGTCTTTGGAGAGTTTAACTTCAACACTCATTAAAAATCTTCCAGATGAGGGTTATGAGATTGATGAGTGAGGTTACCTTTCTCAAACAAGGAGATGGAGAGAAAGTGAGAATCTATGTGGAAAAAGTGGAAAAGTTAGAGTCAAGATTTTGCATAATATTGAGGAAGGGTGGAGATGATGTGGATACTACTTGATTGGCATAGGAGCCATGCTCACCAAGAATTTTGTGGGTGTGTTGAGACCACAAATTAAAAGCAAGGTGAGATATGAAAAACCTTCTTCCAAGGTTGAAGCTATCAAGATCACAATTTGTATGGAGGAGAGTTTGGAACGGGATGAGGGTGATTTGGTGGTGAAGAAGGTTGTGCATCCTCCTCAAGTTTACAAGTATGGTGGAACTTCTGATACTTTGGTGACAAGGGTTGCACCACAAGTAGTAGTTGCTCCATTTTTTTGCACCCCTACCAAAGGATACACTTCAAACCATTACTGAATAACTTGCAAATCTCAAGATCAATGTAGTGCAACTATGGGAGAAGAGAGAGGTGGATCAGAATGTAGAGAGAGAGAGAGAGCCTAGGAGTTATGGAAACTGGCTGGTTGGCCTCCTCCATATAGAGGAGTCCAACCAGACAACAATTTCAATGATAGAAATTGTTTTGGTTGTGGAGGAAGAGACCATATCCAAAGGAATTGCCCAAATTCCACTTACCATGGAGGAAGGGGTTATGAGAGAGCCAATAGAGGGAAAGAGGGAGGAAGTAAAACCCAAGTGGCTCCTAATCCAAACAAAGGTAAGGGGATAACATCCATAGATGTGTTTGAGAGCAAGTATGAGAAGTGGGAGTGCTTAAACTCTACAGGTCTTCATTTGGATCTTTTGGCACAAGAGAAGAAGAGAGCTCTTTTGGCAGAGGATGTGCAGTTTTCTTAAGGATTTGCTCCTAGCCAAGATACTACTATGCCTACTAGGAGCACTCGCACAAGCACTTCAACACCATCAACAACAAAGACTCCAAGAAAGAAGTTGGGGATGGAGGACTTCTTGATATCAATGCAATAAGGGAACTACAATGTCTTGGAAGATGTTGATAGTCACAAGGCTAACATCATAGTGGGCCAACTGATTGCTTTGAATCCTACTTTGAGAAAGGAACTTAGAGGTGGTTTGAGTTCTACAAGGAGCAAGAGGAGGAAGAAGGCAAAAGCTCTAGTATCAATGGGGGTGGTGGATGCTAAACCAACACCATGGGAGGCTTGTGAGTATGCCTCCAAGATTGATGTGAGAGTGAATGGTCACAACATGTAATACCAAGAGCTAGTCATATGATTTATATGTAAAATTTGGTTTGGTAACATTTGGAATGATGCTATACATGATGGTCAAATAGATCAGATAGAAATATCACCAAAAAGGTACTTCTACTAATAATGCAGAAATCAAAATAGACTTGAAAACTTTAGAACCAATAGCTAGACATATGATTTAAAGGTGAGAATTGGTTTGGTAACATCTAGAAGGATGTTACACATGATGGAATAAATAGATCAGAAAGAATTTTCACTAAAAGGGGACTTTTACCAATAGAGTAGGAATAGAAATGTGCTTGAAATCTTTGAAGGCAATTTTGGAGGCCTAAACGGATGAATTGGGCCTTGAAAATATGCAACCCCCCCTCAACAAAGATAACGCTGGCCTTCATTCCACCAACTCTGTCTTGTCAAGAGCTTTCCAATGGTACCTCACCCATGTGATTTTGAGATTCCTACAAGAACATTCCCTAAAAGATTCTCTTTGATCAAAGCTTATTTAACCAACCAGATAAGACCAAGACCAACTTGTCACCCATCCAAGTAAGTAATCCATGGGTAGAGCTTGGTGACATATCACATATCAGTGTGCGTAATCCTCTGGTGGAGCTTCCTTGGAGGAGATCTTCTTTGTTTATGTAAAAGACCAAGACTGAGGAGAGAAATAGGAGAATGGAAACTCACATTGAGACACTTTAATGAGGGAAAACTCCAAATGCCCAGCATGAGCTTCAGCTTTGGTATTTATAGGTAGCATACAAGGCCCTTGAGAAGCTTCTCAAGAAGCTTCCTTGGGCCTTGGTAAATCATGGGCTTCCTAAAGGCACACAAGTCGGAGATCACCTTTGGCTGGAAAATAGATCCGGTCCGCATGGAATAAAAGACGTTCCTTGAAAGAGAAGGTGTTGTACTCCTTGTTGCCTATTTTCAAACAACCATGTACCATTCAAAAGAAGGGATCTTGTTGTAGAGCTGACCAAAACTCGTTATGGACCTTGGGGTCAATTGCCACCGTCTTAATGCCGCCGTGATGAGAAGAAGAGACTTCAAATCAGGTCATTGTGATAGAGCATCAGGGATGATGTGGAACTGACCTGGTTTGTACTCAAGTTTGATGTCAAACAATTGGAGTTGCTCTTCCCATTGATGACGTCGACTCTTCATGTGTTCCAAGTGTAAGGTCTGCAACAATGGCTTGTGATCAGTTTGCATGACCACTTGTTTTCCCAAGAGGTAATGCCTCCATACCTTGGTGGCATATACCATTGCAAGTTGTTCTTGATCTCGAGTAGAGTAATTTCTTTCAGTTGTATTTAGTTGGCAAGACGCAAAGGCAATGGGATGTTGTCCATCTTGGAATTCTTGTTGCAACACAACTCCAATTGCAAAGTTAGAAGCATCAAAATCAACCACACAAGGTAGTCAAGGATCATATGGTTGAAGAATGGGTCGTGAAGACACCATATGCTTCAACTTCTAGAATGCTTCTTCATGCTTGGTGGTCCATTGGAAACTCAATTTCTTTCCCAAGAGGTCAACCAATGGTGCAACCACATGAGCATAATAGTGGATGAACCGTTGGTAAAAACTGGCCAATCCATTAAATGCCCATACTTCTATAGCATCCTTTGGGGTAAGCCAATCAGTACTGGCCTTGATCTTCTCTTCTTCCATCTTGATCCCCTCTGATGAGATCTTATGACCCAAGAAGGTAACCTCCTGCCAAAAGGCACACTTTGACTTCTTACAATAAAATTTCCATTGTCGTAGTCATCTTAGGACTTCTCGCACATGATTCATGTGTTTTTCCTCTATCTTGCTATAGATTAAGATATCATGTAAGAATACCACTACGGACCAATCCAATAGTCTCTCCAACACTCAATGCATTTAATCCATGAAGATTGCTAGAGCAATAGTGAGTCCAAAAGGTAGAACTCTCCACTTGAAATGCCCATACCTTGTGCAAAAGGCAATCTTTTGCACATCCTCTCTTTCAATAGGAATTTGCCAATAGCCACTACAAAGATCCAGCTTGGAAAAGTAGCATGCTCCACTTAGTTGATCAAGTAGGTCATCAATCCGAGGCAAGGGATATGCATTCTTCACGGTTTGCTTATTGAGCCCACGGTAATCAATATAGAAACAAAGTCCTCCATCCTTCTTTGAACAAATAGTGCCAGTTCTCCCCAAGGAGAGGTACTATGTTGTATGAAATCCTTCTCCAACAACTCTATAAGTGTTGTTTGCAACTCCTCCAACTCCTTTGGTGAGAGCCAATAGATTGGTCTACTCATTGGAGTACTCCATGGCAATAATTCAATCTTGAAGAGCATACCTCGATTGGAAGGTAATCTCCTTGGTAGATCATCCGGAAATACATCCGCAAACTTCTGAACTATCTGATCAACCATTGCTTGATGAGGCTCTTGGCCTTCCTCAGATTGTTCTTGTACAATCAGGTTGATCCACACTGCAAATATAGACTTTTCTTCCTCCAAAGCTTGCTCTATGGCTTCTTTACTAACAAACTTCTCTTCTAGGGACTCATCTCTCTTCCAAGCTTGCTCCATGGTTGCCTTTTTGGCAAACTTCCCATCTTGGGACTCATCTCCCTTCCAGATTTGCTCTATGGCTACCTTCTCGACAAACTTCCCATCTTGGGACTGACTATTCTTAGGTGTCTTACTAAGAGGTGCCAGACAACCTAATCTGAAATTCCTACCTTGGTGTTGTATTTGAATTTGTCGTCTCATCCAATCAAATTGAACCTTATGACTTTCAAGCCAAGGTAGACATAGAATGATATCATAGTGTAGAGGTGCCACTATAAACCTCATACACTCCAAATACTCCTTCCCAATCTGGAAGGTAACAAGATGCAAGGTGCGGAATGCAAAACCCTTTCTACCATCTGCCATCATCAAACTACTTCAAAACACTAGCTTGATAGGAATACTCAATTCCTTTGCTACTTGCATAGACATGCAATTCTCTAAACTTCCAAAATCAACCAAAATCCTATAACCCCAATTAGATATTGTACCTTGCAAGTGAAGCAAACTTGTATAAGTCAAGCCTTCAATCCCATTGGAACTAATCAAGCTCCCAGTAGGCGGCTTGAAATCTCCTACTGGGATTCCTTGTTTCCCTGATCATTCTATTCTACAATCTCCATCTGGCCAACTTGTTGGGGTCACTTATTCCTAAGTAGGCATTCAACAATGCAATGTCCAACTTGGCGACAATAAAAAACCTCCATTTTCTCACAATCTTTCTCCATCCGTTGTACCAAGTGGTCTCCGTTGGATAACATCAATCTCCATTGGTACTAGTTCTTCCACCCGTGCATAGTGTACTAGTAGGCCTTGTGTAGGTCAAGGGAGAGACCAAGTTGTTGCAACCAAGGAATCAAAGCGCTCAGCCAATTGCATGGCCTCTTTTACATTTTGTAGTTCTCGCATGGTCACCTCCAATTTCCCGCACATAATTGATCCAGAACTTCACCTTCTTGTATATCTAGAATTTGCATGATGATGTTATGAAATTGTGTGATGTAGCTCCTTATTGAGCCAACTTGCTTCAACTCCACCAATTTATCTTGTGCGGCACGGGTTGCATTTATAGTTTGAAATCGACCCAATATTGCATCCTTGAACTCTGCCCATGTCAAAATTGGTGCAACAATTTGTTGTTCAGCTCGCTCTACTTGAAATCGCCACCAAAGTTTTGCCACACCATCTAATTGGCTAGAGACCAAGAGAATCTATTTCAGTTCATCTTGAAGATTGGTGGCTTCAAAGTAACATTTGCAGTCAAACACAAAATTCTCCACTTTGCCCAAAAGATTCTTGCCTTCAAACACCTTGGGTTTTGGAAATCAAATGCAATCTTCTCCATCTAAAATTGGTGCTCTCTCTATATGTTCTTGTCATTGCTGATCTCGTTCATCCAACAATTGAGTAAGGTGCTCAATTTGTTGCTGCATTGCAAGAATGACATTCAATATTGCCACCATAGCTACTACCCTATCCCACTACTCCCACTTTATCTAATTGATTAACACATAGATGCAACACATCCACCATTCTCCATAAGTTACAATCAAAAGTATCAAAGGTTCCTCAAACACAATGATCATATGTAGAAAATCCTGCCCAAAGCACAAGGTGATGAATTTTGTGAAATGATGCTTGGGTAATATTTGGACATGAAAATCCCAATGGCTTGGCGGAAGTGGATTTGGTGGTCCATAAATTCCATCCATCCCATTCCTGCTCTGATGCCAATGTAAAAGACCAAGACCAAGGAGAGAAATAGGAGAATGGAAACTCACATTGAGACACTTGAATGAGGGAAAACTCCAAATGCTCAACATGAGCTTCGGCTTTGGTATTTATAGGTAGTATACAAGGCCCTTTAGAAGCTTCTCAAGAAGCTTCCTTCTAGAAGCCGCCTACTTGGTGTGCAAGCTAAGCTAGTTAGAAGCTTCTAGAGGTTTCCTTCTAGAAGCTACCTGCTTGGAGTGCAAGTTAACTAGTCAAGAAGCTTCCTAGATGTTTTTGGAATATTCTAGGATAATTTGGCATATTCTCTACTTTGTTAGCCTTACTAACTACATTGCTAAACTCCATACTATTACAGTCTATATAATAAAGAGAAGGTGCTCCTTTGGGGCATTGGAGGTTTGAGTGTGAAATCTTATGTTTCTCATGGTGTGCTTCTTCTCAGGTCTCATATCCTCGGAGTATTATGCAACATCAAGGATGCATTGGTTGATGGAAGATCAACAATGAATGCCATGTCAGAAAGGTTGATGAAGAAGTTGGATATGATACCCTCTAGATCTTCAACATTTGTGATGAGCATGGAAAACAAGCAACAAGTTTGACCAGTAGGAGTGATGGATAAGGTGATAGTTTCAATTATGGGAGTTCAAAATCTCATGACTTTCCAAGTCTTGAAAGATTCAAGCTATGACTTACTTCTTGGAAGGCCATGGTTGAGAGTAACACACACAACTAACCAATGGCACAAAGGGCACTTGAGGATTGGGCCATCAAACCATAGAGTCACAATTCTTATGACTAACACCACCAACACTTCATATTTAGATACACCATCTTTTGATTATTGAGAATCAAATTTAGAAGAAGGAGCTTCAAGTGTGGACACAAGCATGGAGAGGAGACTTCCATGGAGGAGGATGAATCTAAATTTGATTCAGATGTGTATCCCTTGTGTGCTATGGATTTTTCACCTAAGCCAAAGGTTTTGAAGCACCCAGATTAATCACCATTGACACTTGAGGAGATAGAAATGAGGTTATCTACTCTCAAGTATGGTCCAAATATTACCAAGGAGGAGAAGGTGAGATTTGAGGAGATTGTCCACAAGTTCATCCATGTGTTTGCTTTCAATTACAAGGATCTAAAGGAAGTCACCTTGGAGGAGCACAAGATAGAAGTGGTGTCACATGCAAGACTAGTTAGCCAAAAGCAACGTCGCATTAGCCCACCAATAGCTTTGGTAGTGAAGGAGAAGATTGATAAGATCAAGGAGGCTGGATTTATTTTTGAGGTGGAGAATTCAGAATGGGTGTCTCTCATTGTGATTGTGAAGAAAAAGAATGGCAAGCTTTGGGTATGTGTGGATTACAAGAAGTTTAATGCTATTACTAAGAAGGACTATTACCCTTTGCCATTCATTGATGAGATCTTGGAGGAGGTTGCATGTCATGAGAGGTATAGTTTTGGAGATGATTATAGTAGGTATAACCAAATCAAGATGGCACTAGAGCATCAACAACTCACCGCATTCATCACACCTTGGGAAACTTATGCTTTCAAGGCCATGCCTTTTGAGCTTTGCAATGCTCCAGCCACATTCCAATGGTTCATGAACAAGGTATTTGAACCTTTCATTGGGAAATTTGTGAGAGATTTCATTGATGACTTTTGTGTCTATGGGAGCAAGGAGGAGCACTTTGAGCACCTAATCAAGGTCTTGCAACACTTGGATGAGGCAAATGCATCACTCAACCTAGAGAAGTGCATTTTTGGATGTGCAGAAGGTCTACTTTTAGGGCACATCATCTCCAAGGTTGGAATAGCAGTTGATCTTGAGAAGGTGAGGAAAATCTTAGACCTTCCCTTCCATTCCCTTCAAGCTTGGCAAAGTTATGCCAATTCTTGGGGATGGTTATGTACTATAGGAGGTTCATCTTCTTATTTTCCTACAAAGCTTATGCATTGACCATCTACATGAAGAAGGGTGCAGATTATATGGTGATTTTAGAAGACAAGGAGGCTCTCAAAGCTTTTGAGGAGCTCAAGGAATCCCTTATTGTAGCTCCAATTCTTGCTAAACCTAATTGGAATAAGCCTTTCATCCTCTACATTGATGCTTTTAAATAATAATGTAGCTATAGGATGCACTCTTAGTCAATTAGACCAAGATGGGCATGATCATCCAATAGCTTATGCTAGTAGGTAGATGGTTTCAATAGAGAAGAACTACTCTATCATAGAGAGAGAAGGGTTGGCAATGATCTTTGGTCTCAAGAAGTTTAGACACTACTTGATTAGAGGGAAAGCCACAATTGTCATGGATCAAAAGGCTTTGAAGTACATCTTCAACAAATCTAATGTGGAAGGGAGGCTAACAAGGTGGATGACACTCTTGTCTGAGTATGACTACACCATTGACCTTGTACATGATGTTGGCCAAAGATGCAGAAAATGAGGGGGCTAAACATCATTGGGATAAGAGGATTCATGTATTTTTGTTGGAGTATAGGACAACCATGAAGACTTCTACTGGATATTCT
This sequence comes from Lunularia cruciata, assembly GCA_948567375.1. Taxonomy (NCBI): domain Eukaryota; kingdom Viridiplantae; phylum Streptophyta; class Marchantiopsida; order Lunulariales; family Lunulariaceae; genus Lunularia; species Lunularia cruciata. The sequence continues at coordinate 16,192,999 of OX419757.1, read as the reverse complement.
CCATTTCAATTGGCATATGGTATTGAGTCTACCTTTCCTATTCACCTTGATCTTCCTACCTTTGAAAGCATTCAAAGGAGATTGAAGAAAGCACAAGGAGGTGATGCAGAGAAGTCAAGGAAGGATCAACTCATGGAATTGGAAGAGGCAAGAGCAATTGCTATGGTTCAAGTGGAGCAAGCTCAAAGGAAACAAAAGGAGAGCTTTGACAAGAGGCAAGGCAAGAAGACTTTAGGGTAAAGATACGGTTCCTAACCCTGCGTCGCTTCTCCATGGCCTTGCCGAATCTCCTTTGAAGGAAGGTGGAGCCTTTCAAAGGAGATGATTGGGTAATGTTATTTGATTCCATTCAATTCAAGAAAGTGAAAAAGAAGTTTTTTGCCTAAGTACTTTGGACCTTTCATAGTGGAGAAGGTGTAGAGCAATTACACCTATGATCTCAAGGAGTTGGGAGGAAGACATTTTGATAGGATTAACCATGATAAGTTGAAGATATATCATAGAAGGTAGAGAGAACCTTGCTTTGAGGAGAAAGTGAAAACTTAGTTGGAGGTAAATGTAACACCCATTTGTGCATGTGTGTGGTGTTACAATATTTAGCTTGGTATTACAAATACTTGAGAGATATTATTTATATAGAGATAAAGGATGGTTCTACATTAGTCATGATTAGCTAAAGTTATTCATAGCTAAGCTAGAGGGGAACTTACTTTAGAGGAAGTGTGTGGTGCCCACATTTTTTGTTTTTTTCAAAATAAAGGAGAAGTGTATGGAGAAGTTGGATTGCGCCTGTATGGCCGAAGAAGGCAAAGAAAATTGGCTTTGGGATGAAACTCAAAGTAAAGTGACTTTGGGTTATAAGGCAAAGTACTCGGAAATGCCCTGTCAGCATACAATACAAAGTAAATTGTCTTCAGATTGGGGGGAGCTCAACCCGAGGCAAAGACGGTCTAACAACCTTTTGTCGGGGTGAGAAATTCAAGAAGGGGCTGTTTCAAACTGGCGGCTCACATGCGCGAAGGTTGATTGACAGTGACAGGTGCATGCCAGAGGTGTGATTTCTCAGTAGAAACTTGAAGTGACGGAAGACAAAGAAGTGCAACTCTATAAAAATCGAAACTGCAACAAAAAAATGTCAAGCAATTTTCCTTCGCCGTTGAGGAGTCGTCTTGCAGGTGATCGGGGAAAGGGAAATAAAGTTGTACTCGGGTTAGTGCACAAGGGAGAAGTTGCAAGAGAGAAATCAAGAGACAGTAAGAAAGCAGAAGAGATGGGAGGAGGGAAGAAAAACTCTGAATTCACAGTGAGAAATCATGCAATTTGGAGATTAGATGTAGTAGCGCGGATTGAAGTCTTGAGCCGACTTTGGATCACCTTTCTAGCATGGAACTGGAACGTAAGTTTTCCAGGATTCATGATAGAGATCATCAAGAGTAAGTGTCTTGATGGTCCCAAGGAAGAAGGGAAGAGTGGAAATCCGGCTCACTGGACAAAGTCGGATTGGAGACTCGTACTTGGGAAGGAGGCGGGTTCTGAGCAGGGAGCCACGTTCTTGGGGAAAGGAGAGATAGCCCAAGAAACGCAGGAGGTGAGAGATGCCTTCTCGTCGAAGAGAACAAAGAATGGGTACAAAGTTGAGAGCTACAAAGACCCTGTAAAGAGAGGAATTGTGAGTGCACTAATGGCCATCCTGAAGCCAGAGAGAACCACTTATGTGATGAAACACCAAGCGGTGTTCTTTCACAAGCTATTTTCAGGAGAACCGATCAATTGGGCCAGGTGTTTTCACGGGAGAACGAGGCAGATGGTGTGGAATCTGCGGGATAAGTTGCCTCCACACTACATCGTACCATTTGCAGCACATTTCTACCTCGGGTTGAATTTTGCTCAATTTGGCGGAGCGCAATAGAATGGTGTCTCATTTCCATCCTGACTTGAGAAGAGAAGTCGATGCGGAGGAGCAGCAATACATTCTCCAAATCTGGAGCACGGACAACTACTACGCGAAGATAGGGAAAAACGTGGAGGTCGTGATAAGTACCTCGACAAAGAAGAGAACTCGGCAGGCAGAAGCCGAAGAAAACAAGAAACCTCGGAAGATTCAAAAAAATAACCCGAGGCGAGGGATGGTGGTGATTGAGTCAGAAGATGAAGACTCAGAAGGTGAGGCCAAGCTCAAGACAGAGGACTCGGAATGTGAGGAGGAACCTGAGCTGACACTGCAGAGCGGAGATACTAGCAGTGATAGTGAAGACGGTGGAGAAATGACCTCGGCACCAGCAGCTGAAGAATACAAAGAAGAAGTGCAAGTCGAAGTAGAAGCCAAAGACAATGCAGCGCTGGAAGACGAAGTACCGGTGCTCGAGGAGAAGAAGATCGCAGTACAGCGAGGAGTTTGCTTGAGACGTAAGGTGAAGTGTGAGGCGGGGCCGAGTAAAGTGAAGGAAGAGGCAAAAGATAGCACGAGTAGTGAGGCATCAATCCCGATACAAAGACTTCAAAGAAGAAGGCGTGTATCAGGAGAACATGAGGAGAAACAAGAAATTACTCCGTGGGAGGAAGAAGTTGCCAGTGAGGGAGTAGAGTACCTACAAGAGGTAGTATGCCTGTTGTTGGTGAAGTTGGAGAAGAAGAAGAAGGAGATGCAGTCGACCCTAGCAAGATTAGAAGAGGGGAACTCGGAGTTGAAGAGGAGTATAACCCGAGGTGAGAAGGAGAGAGAAGTACTGTGAGCGGAAGCAGTAGAGAGAAGTCAGGTAATCAAAGACTTGAAGAGAGAAGTGAGCTATCGAGAGGATCTTGCAAGGAAGAGTGACATCGCAAGGGAGAGACAGGTAGCGGAGCACAAAATCTTGAAGCAACAGTTTGCTGATTCAAGAGTAGAGCTTATCCATGCTATGGCGAGGGTAGCATCAAAGGAACAAGAGCTTGATCGAGTGATGGAGAGTATGGAGGAGAAGAAGCAACTCTGGCAAAGAGAGTTGTCTGTGCGGTATAGAGAAGAAGAGAGATTACGAGAGTTACTTCGTAATCAGGAAGAGAAAGTTGTACAGAAGGAGAAAGAGAAGGAAGCGGTCAAGGCCGAGTTTGAAGAAGATTTGGCGATGTACAGAGAGGAATGGCTTGCAGATCGGGAACGAGAACGAAAGACAAGATTGGAGCCATTGAAGGAGATAGTCCTCAGAGTGAATGCAATGTTAAGTACAGAAGCCAACGTTCGAATTGAAGAAGCGCGACTGCACAAGTTGAAGTTGTTGGTGCAGGAGACGAGGTGAAGACAAGCGAAGGACACAGAGATGAATGCCTTGTTAATCAAACTAAGAACTCGTGTAGATAGAAAGGTGTTAGAAGTAGAGGATAACATCTCAATTAGATTAGACTTAGTGAAAATAGAGTTAGAAAAGCTTTGGCAAGATGTTAAGGCAAAACCCGAAGTAGATAACATAGGAATCCAAATGTCTTCGGAGTTGCCCTCAGAGACATTAGAGAAGAGTGGGTCGAAAGATGAAGAGTTAGATAGATTACCCACTAGTGCAATTTCAGATCAGGAAAGAGAATTGCTAGATCTGGTTGAAGAAGTAGGAGATGTGAAACCCGAGGAAAATGTAGTAGGAAGTAAGATTACTTCGGGTTTGGGTTTGAAGGCCGAGGAAGAAGTAGACATCAGATCGGATTAGTAACTAATTTGAGATTTGAAGGGGCAGATATGAAGAGGTGCATTGTCATTTCGGATCTACAGGTTAGAACAGTTGTTGTAGAACAGTATAGTTGTTAGAACTGTCGATTGCTTCACTATTTAAGAGTGGCATTTGCAGGAAATTGTTGTTCAGTGCTCATTATTTCTGAGAATAGATAAAGCGAAGTGCTATGAAGCAGTGCTCGTCGCTTGAGCTTGATTCCGAGTATCAACTTCGTGTCTATGTTTGAGAGTGTGTGAAGAATTTTGAAGTGCAAGTCAGAGTGCTTGTTGGATGTTGGATTCCACAGCCTTGATCTTCATTCTGTGTGTTTGATCTTGAGTGAAGTGCAATCAAAGCAATGCCTTGACAGATCTGAGAGGAATTGTAGTGTTGGTAGTATTCTGCATTTGTGAGTGCAGTACAAAGTTGATGTGAAGCAATTTTGATTGAGGAAGTTGTGCCTTCAGTGGAGGGGTGGAACACAATTCTGAGGCGAAGTCGTTTTGCAGTGAAGTGCCATTTTTGAGAGAACTTGAATCATCACAATCAAGATTGTTTAGAAAGAATTGAAGGATTTGTGATTAAGGAGTGTGAATTCGTGACAAGACTGCGAGTCAGTGCTTGTTACTCTCTTCTGGGTGTGGTTTCTACCTGAGAGATTAAAGACGCAACCAAGAAGAACTGAAATTGTTACTTTGCTTTGTATTTGACCAATTCTGACTCGTATCTCTGCGGGAACAAACTTTACTTACCCAACTACTGCAAAAGGGATATTTGCCGGGTTGTCACAAAGTGGAAAAGATGAGCACCACTATTTTGGATTCTAGTGTGTTTACTTGGTATTATTCCTAGGTGTTTGGCTTTGAAGAAAGAGTTGAGAACTCTTGGGCCCACAAATCTTTTTGTTTTGGATTCTTCAATAGTCCAAGGATAGCCTATGTGAAGGAATCCTTGACTTAGTGGTTGGGTCAAGATAAGATCACATGCTTAGTGAAATATGCCCATGTGGATGGATATTCCCTTTATATTTTTTGACTTTACTTGAATTTTAGCCTAGTAACTTGAGTTACTCTAGTAATTAGTAACTTTGATGCGTAACTATTTCACAAGTATATACCCTGATTTGAAGTCTCTTCCTCTCATCACAACGGCAATTACGACGGTGTCAATTGACTCCAAGGTCCAAAATGAGTTTCGGTCAGCTCTACAACAAGATCCCTCCTTCCAGATGGTACATGGTTGTCTTATAACATCCAACAAGGAGTACAACACCTTCTCCTTCAAGGAAAGCCATCTATTCCATGAGGACCGGATCTTTGTTCCAACCAAAGGTTATCTCTGACTTGTGCACCTTCAAGAAGCCCATGATTTACCAATTGCCTGTCATGTGGGTGTAGACAAGACCTTTGGTACCCTCCAATGCCAATGGTGGTGGCCAACATGGCACAAGATGTTTGGGAGTTTGTCTAATCGTTTGAGAGTTGCCAATGCAACACGACAAATAACTAGAAACTAAGTAGACTCCTTCAACCACTCCCCATTCCATGTACTTGTTGGGAACATGTGAGCTTAGATCTCATCACCTCCTTGCCCAAGACAAAGCAAGGTCACACAAAAATTGTGGTGTTTGTGGATAAGCTTAGTAAGCAAATCCATTTGGCACCAATAGTTGATACTATGGATGCTCCAACCTTGGTACAAATCTACTTTGACAATGTATTCAAGCATCATGAGATGCTACATGTACTCATATTTGACCGTGATCCTTGCTTCACTGGAAAGTTTTGGCAAGCACTCTTCTAGATACTTGGCACCAAGCTTGCTTTATCCACAGCCTATCATCCTCAAACTAATGAAAAAATTGAATTTGCAAATCACACCTTGGAAGATATGCTTCATGCCTTCATCAACATTCAACATACCAATTGGGATAAATGTCATGCAAGTGGGAAGTTTTCCTACAATAATTCTTAATATGCAAGCACCGGATTCTCTCCTTTCTTTCTCAATTTTGGCCAAGATCTACTTGTTCCAGATTCCCTTCTTGCTCTTCTTCCATCTCATGTCCTTTGTACTTCCACCTTCTTGACCACCATCTCCTAGTCCCTCCAACAAGCCAAATCTCATCTCCTTGTTGCTCAGAATAGGCAAAAACAATATGTGGATCACCATCAACATGATCTCAACTTTCAAGTTGGTGATAAGGTCATGCTCTCATCCAATAACCTCCCTCTTCCACTTGATACCCAAGTTTGTATACTTGCCCCTAATTGGATATAATCCTTTGATGTCACCTAACTGTTTCTCTTGTTGCTTATTGACTTGCCTTGCCTTGTCATATGCACATCCATCCTATGCCTTTCTATCCATCCATCCATGTGACAACCCGACAAATATCACTTTTGCGGTAATCGGGTAAGTAAAGTTCATTCCCGCAGAGATACAAGTCAGAATTGGTCAAATACAAAGCAAAGTAACAATGTAGTTCTTCTTGAGTCTCTCAGGTAGAAACCACACCCAGAAGAGAGTAACAAGCACTGACTCGTAGTCTTGTCACAAATTAACACTCCATAATCACAACTCCATTAAATCTTTCCAAACAATCTTGATTGTGATGATTCAGGCTCTCCCAAAAACGGCACTTCACTGCAAAATGACTTTGCCTCAAAATTGTGTTCCACCCCTCCACTAAAGGCACAACTTCCTCGATCGAAATTGCTTCACATCAACTTTGCACTGCACTCACAAACGTAGAATACTACCAACACTACAATTCCTCTCAGATCTGTCAAGGCATTGCTTCGATTGCACTTCACTCAGGATCAAACACACAGAATGAAGATCAAGGCTGTGGAATCCAACATCCAACAAACACTCTGACTTGCACTTCAAATTTCTCCAAACACTCACAAACACAATCACAAAGTTGATACTCGGAATCAAGCTCAAGCGACGAGCACTACTTCATAGCAGTTTGCTTTATCTATTCTCAGAAATAATGAGCACTGAACAACAATTTCCTGTGAATGCCACTCTTAAGTAGTGAAGCAATCGACAATTCTAACAACTATACCGTTCTACAACAACTATTCTAACCTGTAGATCTAAAATGACAATGCACCTCTTCATATCTGCCCCTTCAAATCTCAAATCGGTTACTAATCCGATCCAATGTCTACTTCTTCCTCGGCTTTCAAACCCAAACCCGAAGTAATCTTACTTCCCACTATCTTTTCATTGGGTTTCACAACTCCCACATCTTCTACCAGATCCAGTAATTCTCTTTCCTGATCTGAAATTGCACTAGTGGGTAATCTATCTAACTCTTCATCCTTCGACCCACTCTTCTGTAATGTCTCCGAGGGCAACTCCAAAGACATTTGGATTCCTATGTTATCTACTTCAGGTTTTGCCTTAACATCTTGTCGAAGCTTTTCTAACTCTATTCTCACTAAGTCTAATCTAATTGCAATATTGTCTTCTACTTCTAAGATCTTCCTGTCTACACGAGTTCTGAGACTAATCAACAAGGCATTCAAATCTGTATCTTTCGCTTGTCTTCGCCTTGTCTCTTGCACCAACAACTTCAACTCGTGTAGCCTTGTTTCTTCAATCCGAACGCTGGCTTCTGTACTTAACATTGCATTCACTCTGAGGACTATCTCCTTCAATGGCTCCAATCTTATCTTTTGTTCTTGTTCCCAATTTGCAAGCCATTCCTCTCTGTACATTGCTAACTCTTCTTCAAACTCGGCCTTCACCGCTTCCTTCTCTTTCTCCTTCTGTATGATTTTCTCTTCCTGATTACGAAGTAACTCTCGTAATCTCTCTTCTTCTCTATACCGCACAGACAACTCTCTTTGCCAGAGTTGCTTCTTCTCCTCCATACTCTCCATCACTTGATCGAGCTCTTGGTCCTTTGATGCTACCCTCGCCAAAGCATGGATAAGCTCTACTCTTGAATCAGCAAACTGCTGCTTCAAGATTTCAAATTCAGCTACATGTCTCTCCCTTGCGACGTCACTCTTACTTGCAAGATCCTCTTGATAGCTCACTTCTCTCTTCAGGTCTTCAATTACCTGACTTCTCTCTACTGCTTCCGCTTGCAGTACTTCTCTCTCCTTCTCACCTCGGGTTATACTCTTCTTCAACTCCGAGTTTTCTTCTTCTAATCTCGCTACCACCTGCAATACAGTCTTTACCTCTGGACAAGTCGACTGCATCTCCTTCTTCTTCTTCTTCTTCTCCAACTTCACTAACAGCGGGCATACTACCTCTCGCAAGTACTCGACTCCCTCACTAGCAACTTCTTTCTCCCACGGAGTAATTTCTTGTTTCTCCTCATGTTCTTCTGATACGCGCCTTCTTCGGTGAAGTCTTCGTATCGGGAGTGATACCTCATTAGTCGTGCTATCTTCTGCATCTGCCTTCACTTTACTTGGCTCTGCCTCACACTTCGCCTTACGTCTCAAGCCAACTCCTCGCTGTATTGCGATCTTCTTCTCCTCGAGCACCGGTAGTTCATCTTCCAGCACCGTATTATCTTCGGCTTCTACTTTGGCTTGCACTTCTTCTTCGTATTCTTCAGCAGCTGGTGCCGAGGTCATTTCTCCACCGTCTTCACTGTCACTGCTAGTATCTCCGCTTTGCAATGTCAGCTCAGGTTCCTCCTCACATTCCGAGTCCTCCGTCTTGAGCTCGGCTTTGCCTTCTGAGTCTTCATCTTCCGACTCAATCACCACCATCCCTTGCCTCGGGTTATGTTTCTGCATCTTCCGAGGTTTCTTGTTTTCTTTGGCTTCTGCGTGCCAAGTTCTCTTCTTCGTCGGGGTACTTACCACGACCTCCACGTTTTTCCCTGTCTTTGCATAGTAGTCGTCCATGCTCCGGATTTGGAGAATGTATTGCTGCTCCTTCGTGTCGACTTCTCTTCTCAAGTCAAGATGGAAATGAGACACCATTCTATTGCGCTCTGCCAAATTGAGCAAATTCAACCTGAGGTAGAAATGTGCTGCAAATGGTACGATGTAGTGTGGAGGCGACTTATCTTGCAGATTCCACACCATCTGCCTCATTCTCCCGTGAAAACACCTTGCCTAATTGATCGGTTCTCCTGCAAATAACTTGTGAAAGAACACCGCCTGGTGTTTCATCACATAAGTGGTTCTCTCCGGCTTCAAGATGGCCATTAGTGCACTCACAATTCCTCTCCTCACAAGGTCTTTGTAGCTCTCAACTTTGTACCCATTCTTTGTTCTCTTTGACGAGAAGGCATCTCTCACCTCTTGTGTTTCTTGGGCTATCTCTCCTCTCCCCAAGAACGTGGCTCCGTGCTCCAAACCCACCTCCTTCCCGAGTACGAGTCTCCAATCCAACTCTGTCCAGCGAGCCGGATTTCCTCTCTTCCCTTCTTCCTCGGGACCATCAAGACACTTACTCTCCATGATTTCTGTCATGAATCCTGGAAAACTTACATTCCAGTTCCATGCCAGAAAGGTGTCCGAAGTTGGCTCAAGACTTTGATCCGTGCTACTACATCTAATCTTTGAATTGCATGCTTTCTCACTACAAATTTAGAGTTCTTCTTCCCTCCTCCCATCTCTTCTGCTTTCTTACTGTCTCTTGATTTCTCTCTTGCGACTTCTCCCTTGTGCACTAACCCAAGTACAACTTTATTTCCCTTTCCCCGATCACCTGCAAGACGACTTCTCAACGGCAAAGGAAAATTGCTCGACATTTTGTCGTTGCAGTTTTGATTTCTATAGAGTTGCACTTCTTTGTCTTCCGTCGCTTCGAGTTTCTACCAAGAAATCACACCTCCTGCATGCACCTGTCACTGTCAATCAACCTTTGCACGTATGAGCCGCCAATTTTGAAATGGCCCCTTCTTGAATTTCTCGCCCCGACGAAAGGTTGTTAGACTGTCTTTGCCTTGGGTTGAGCTCCCCCCGATCCGAAGACAATTTACTTTGTATGGTATGCTGATAGGGCATTTCCGAGGACTTTGCCTTATGACCCGAAGTCACTTTACTTCGGGTTTCATCCCAAAGACAATTTTCTTCACCTTCTTCGGCCATACAGGCGCAATCCGACCTCTCTATACACTTCTTCTCCTTTATTTTGAAAAAAAAACAAAAAATGTGGGCAATCCATCCACCACAATCCATCTTATGCATATGCCTTTCATGTTTCAAAGTTGAAACCTTTGTTCCTAACCCAACTTATTTTTCCTCTTGAGTCCAACCTCTTCCTTCTCTTGTCCTTATCAATGAGCACGAGGAGTAGGAAGTTGATTGTATCTTTGCGTATCGCCACATTCAACAAGGCTATCAACAACATGCGGAGTACAAGGTCCTTTGGAAAGGATACCTCCTTGATGATGCCACATAGGAACCTCTTTCTCATCTCCAAAATGGACAACTAGCCATTTAAGAGTTCAAAGCTTCACTAGCAATGAGGACGTCACCAACTAGTGGTGGAGGAATATGTAACAATATGGAGTTTAATGATGAAGTTAGTCAAGGCTAACAAAATAGTGAATATGCCAAATTAGCATAAAATATCCTAGAAGTATATAGGAAGCTTCTTGGGAAGCTTCCTACTAGCTTAGCTTGCACTCCAAGTAAATAGTTTCTAAAAGGAAGTTTCTAGAAACTTCCAACCAGCTTAGCTTGCATGCCAAGTAAACGGCTTCAAGAAGGAAGTTTCTTGAGAAGATTCTTGGTTAACTTAGCTTGCACTCCAAGGAAGCGGCTCAAGGAAGCTTCTTGAGAAGCTTCTCAAGAGCCTTGTATGCTCCTTATAATACAAGAGCCAAAGCTCATGCTAGGCATTTGGAGATTTCCCTCAATCAAGTGTCCCAACATGAGCTTCCATTCTCCTATTTCTCTCCTTGATCTCAATCTTTTACATCTTTGGAGCTTCACTCCCAAGGTATAATCCTAATTTTGACCTAGGTCTCACAACAACGGTCCCACTGACAACACACTTGATAGTGAAAATGGTGCAAGTAACGGTGGGCCCCACCATGTAGTCAATACCCAAAACACAAAATTTAACGGTTAGAAAGTAGTCTATGAGTAACTACCAAAATACCTCTAACTATTATCATTGCTACTCTAGTGTCCAAGCAATCTAGATGCGAAGCTACAAGTGGCGTGACAATTGTCATTTGTAAACACATCCCTACACAACATACATCGTTGTCAACATCACATATTATAGAAGCACAACTCACACATAAGTCATACATGGACTCTAAACTAGCACAATTGCCCTCTTCATTGGCGGTTAGGTCCCTCTAACTCCAGATAGCCATCTATTCCAAGTATATGGTATACCCTATGATGGGCAAAAGATCAAGAGACCGGGTGCTATTGAGCCCATTGTTAGTTGCATGTCTGCAATCTATACCATATAAAGGATGAACTAGCTATAGGTCAAATACATCTAGGACATAACCTCTGTCCTCAAGGAACCACCATGAGGAGAGGAGTCATACATACTATATGCCATCCTCCCAAACAGCTATCACGCACTAACATAGTAACAATTCTACCAAAAGAGCCGTATAACATATACCGCAAGCTTGCACGTACAAGTGCCAAGCTTGGGTCCATAGTACCATCAATGTTTGGGAAGTGGCATGGCACAAAATTGCTCATATGATCCTTCTAAACAACATTGTCACGTCCTTCCAACACAAGGTCTCTAGATGGCAAAACCTCATGCACTCTCAAGATAGTGTGGATTGTAGATACATCAAGTGTTGTTGGGGCTATTTGTTGTAGATATACATAGTCACATGGATGAAATCAATGAATCAAGGGTCTATAAACTCCTCCTCAAATGGTAGCATAGGGTAAGGTATCTCTATGTTGATCAATTGCCAAGTTCTCAAAGGCCATTGGCATTACTCTCCAAAAGATCTCTGCCCATTGAGAACATGTGCTCATCTATACATCTGGATCATCCAAGTCCAACACTACAAGAGCATCTTGACAAATGGCTGTAGGTAAATCTGGATCTTGTCCATAGAGTAGAAAGTAAAGAGAGAAGGATGTTAAGGAGGCTTGCCGGCTGAACCGATAGCCCATGGCCAACCAAGGTAACTGGAGATCCCAATCTCCCAAGTGGCCTCTTTGCAAACCATACTTTTGCAATCCTCTCTTCATTGTCTGAACTACTCTCTTTGCTAAGCCATCTGCCTTAGGTGATCTCAAGAAGTAGTATGATGATCAATCAAAGCCTTGTCACACAAGACCTAAAACTCTCCCAAGAACTCTACACCCTGATCAGTCAAAACCTCAATTGGTGCACCAAAATGACTGAGAACCCAATCCAAGAACAAGTAAGCCGTCCCTGCATTGGACTTGTTAGGAAGTGCAACCAACTCAATCCACTTGGAGAAATGATCCACCATCACCAAAACATACTGATCATGTCTCATGGTCAATGGTAAAGGTCCAGCAAAGTCCAAACTCCAGCAATAACCTAATCCCATGATAGGTAATGGGTGTAACTATGGCATAGGAGCATTAATTGATGCTCTAACTTGGTCACAAACCACACATCTTGCATTAAATTGCTATACATCAATCTCCATACCACACCACTAATAATGACTCTGGAGCAAGCTATATGTATGCTTTACTCTAAAATGTCCTAACTCCTCATAAGCATGACAAACCAATTGTGGTCTCTGAGATGGTACTACTCACACTCTACCATCCTCCCATACACAAAGAAGGTGTTTGCCCTCCAATCTAAACCCCCATGGCTTGCTAAAGAACATGGTCTCTCTCCTTGGCCCCAACTGTGCCACCCACAACACTAGTGCAAAGATAGTCCATCACTAAGACATCATCATGAATATCTTGCTGAATGAATATCTTGCTGAATAGTACCACTATTTCCACTCTTTGGATCAGTGATCTCAATAACTCATCCTATATGTGCTGAGAGAGATACCACCAAAGCCTCAAAAAATACACAAAGAAAGGCAAATGCATGCCAACTTGGCACCATCTCCTCATTTATCTCACCATGCCAATGTGCTCTAATCTGATCCTACTGGCTGTAGGATTAGATCGGGTTTCTACTCAACCCATTTGCATCATGGTTCACCACTCTAGGTCTATGAATACCATGAAATCATACTCTTGTAAAATCATAGCCCATTGTGCAAGCTTCCCTAAAAGCTTGTTGGACTCCATAACTACTTCAATGGCTGATGATCAGTGATAAGAGTAAAGGGGTGACCAAATAGGTAACATAAAAAATGCGCTACTGTCCATATTGCTGCCAAGCACTCTCCATCATATGAAGTATACTTTGCCTTTGCTGAATTGTTGGAGCGACTAGCATAGGCCACCACAAACTCCTTCTCCTCATCATCATGTTGGGTGAGCACTGCTCCAAGCTCCAACACACTCCAATCAGTGTGAACCTGAAATGATCATCCTCTGATTGATCTCCTCAAAATAGGAGCAAATGTCAACCTATCCTTGAGCTCTACAAAAGCTCTCTCCTGCTCATCTCCCCAACACCACTCTTGTGTGAGCTTGGTTAGCTTTGTCAAGGCCTTGGCAATGGCACTAAATCCTCTAACATAGTTGTGATAAAATTTTGCCAACCCACGGAATGCTCGCACTCTGCTCACATTTGTAGGCCAAGGAATTTGCACAATAATCTCCACCTTGGTCTATTGAACACCAAGTCCTTCGAGGTAGATAGTGTGATCCAAATACTCAACCTGCTCCAAATACCTGCTCATGGAAGAGTCTTCACTTCCTAAGATGTAATCTGAGTCCATGAGATCTCAACCTCTCAAACACCTCCAACAAATATCTCTCATGCTCTTCCATCATAGACCAAAATGTTATCAATATAGCACCAAGCAAAATCCAATCCAGCTAGGATCCTATTTATGACCTTCTAGAACTCAACAAGAGTGTTCTTTAACCCAAATGGTAAGAACCTCCAGTAATATAACACATCCTTACCATGAGGATCAATAGCCCAAAATGTCATCTTGGACTTATCCTCCTCCTTGATTGGCAACTTATGATATCCTACTCAAAGATCCAAAGTATTAACGAGCTTTGCATGACCAATTGTATCAAAGATCTCCTCTAATGTAGGCATGGCATACCAATCTGTGAGCCGACCTGTCTCTCACTCAAGATGAACCTCTGATGGCTATTATGGTAGCGTACCATGAACTAAGAAGGCAAAGAACCCCAACCCCTCCAAGGCTAACACTCCAATACTCAAGACATTGCTCACTATAGAATGCAATGAGAGAAAGATAGTTGCAAATCAAAGGATGATGAGTACTTCCTCACCCCTTGTTTGTATACTTATGAAATAGTTATGCACCAAAGTTACTAATTAATTGAGTAACTCAAGTAAGTAGGCTAAAAGTCAAGTAAAGTCAAAAAGAAAAAAGAAATATCTATCCACATGGGCATATTCCACTAAGCATGTGATCTTATTTTGACCCAACTAGTAAGTCAAGGATTCCTTCACATGAGCTATCTTTGGACTATAGAAGAATCCAAAACAAAAAGACTTGCGGGCCTAAGAGTTCTCAACTCTTTCCTCAACTCCAAACATCGAGGAATAATACCAAGTCAACATACTAGAATCCAAAATAGTGGTGCTCATCTTTTCCACTTCCTCTAAAGTAAGGTCCCCTCTATCTTAGCTATGAATCTTCAACTTATCATGGTTAATCCTATCAAAGTGTCTTCCTCCCAACTCCTTGAGATCATAGGTGTAATTGCCCCACACCTTCTCTCTATGAAAGGTCCAAAGTACTTAGGCAAAAACTTCTTTTGTACTCTCTTGAATCAAATAGAATCAAACAACATTACCCAATCACCTTCTTTGAAAGGATTCAACTTCTTCTTGCCTTACCTCCTGTCATAGCTCTCCTTTTGTTTCCTTTGGACTTGCTCCACTTGAACCATAGCAACTGCTCTTGCCTCTTCTAACTCCATGAGTTCTTCTTTCCTTGACTTCTCAGTCACCTCCTTCTGCTTTCTTCAATCTCCTATGAATGCTTTGGAAGGTAGGAAGATCAAAGTGAATAGGTAGGGTAGACTCAATACCATATACCAATTGAACTAGAGAATATCCAGAAGAAGTCTTCATGGTTGTTCTATACTCCCACAAAACCATACAAATCCTCTTGTCCCAATGATGTTTAGCCCCCTCCATTTCTACATCTTTGGCCAACATCATGCACAAGGTCTGATTGGTTCTCTCCGCCAAGCCAATTGAATTGGGCTTATAGGATGTAGTTACTCTATGTGTGATAGAGAATGTTGTACCATGGCTATAGTGATGCTTCCTAAAAACTCTCCTCCTCTATCAGAAACCAACTCCAAAGGGCATCCAAACCTAGTGATAATGCATTCATAAAGAAATCTACCAACTTCATCTTCATTCTTGTCCCTCAATGGTCTAGCCTCAACTTGCTTGGTAAGGTAATCCGTAACTACCACAATATACCAATTGTTCCTTGGGGTTCTATTGAGTGGACCTAGAAAATCAATTCTCCACTTCTCAAAAGGTCATAGTAATGGAATTGATCTAAGTGGTGGAATGGATGTAGACTTTCTAGCAAAAGCTTGACAAACATGACAAGTTCTGCAATAATCAAGACAATCCTTGAAAATCCCTCTCCAATAGTAACCTGCATCTAGAATCTTGAAAGTAGTCACCTTTCTTGCAAAGTGTCCTCCACATACTAAACCTTCATAAAAATCCTTTATGAGTAGGATAGACTCTTCTATACCCACTGCACTTTGAAGTAGACCATCTGCTCCTTGGTGAAAAAGAATATCCTTCACCATTATGTAAGGTCTAGATCTTGCTACAAAGGCCTTCCTCTCCCTAGCATGCATCCTTTTTGGACAGTTAACTCTTGTCACAAAATTCACAATCTCCTTGTACTCCATTGGAACATCTTGAGTGATTGAGAATGTCATGAGCTCCTCATCCGGGAAGGAATCATCCATTGGTTCATCTCCATCATCATCATAGGCCCTAGATAACAAATTTGCATTTGCATATTTCTTCCAATAATCAAAACAATCCTTGAAAATCCCTCTCCAATGGTAACCTGCATCTAGAATCTTGAAAGTAGTCACCTTTCTTGCAAAGTGTACTCCACATAATAAACCTTCATGAAACTCCTTTATGAGTAGAATAGACTCTTCCTTACCCACTGCTCTTCAAAGTAGACCATCTGCTCCTTGTTGAAAAAGAATATCCTCCACCATTGTGTAAGGTCTAGATCTTGCTGCAAGTGCCTTCCTCTCCCTAGCATGCATCCCTTCTGGATAGTTACCTCTTGTCACAAAATCCACAATCTCCTTGTACTCCATTGGAACCTCTTGAGTGATTGAGATTGTCATGAGCTCTTCATCCGGGAAGGAATCATCTACTAGCTCATCTCCATCATGATCATAGGCTCTAGATAACAAATCAACATTTGCATGTTTCTTTCCTGGCCTATCCTCAATGGTGTAGTCATACTCAGACAAGAGTATCATCCACCTTGCTAGTCTCCCTTCAACATTAGGCTTGTTGAAGATGTACTTCAAAGCCTTGTGATCTATGACAATGGTGACTTTCCCTCCAATCAAGTAGTGTCTAAACTTCTTGAGACCAAAGATCACTGCCAATCCTTCTCTCTTTGTGATAGAGTAGTTCTTCTCTGTTGAAACCATCTGCCTACTAGCATAAGCTATTGGATGATCATGCTCATCTTGGTCTGATTGACTAAGAGTGCATCCTATAGCTACATTAAAAGCATCAATGTAGAGGATGAAAGGCTTACTCCAATCAGGTTAAGCAAGAATTGGAGCTACAACAAGGGATTGCTTGAGCTCCTCAAAATCTTTGAGAGCCTCCTTATCTTCTAAAATCACCATGTAATCTATACCCTTCTTCATGTAGATGGTCAATGCATAAGCCTTGTTGGAAGATAAGAAGATGAACCTCCTATAGTACCTAAAAATCCCTAAGAATTGGCGTAACTTTGTCAAGCTTGAAGGGAATGGAAGGTCTAAGATTTTCCTCACCTTCTTAGGATCAAATGCCATTCCATCCTTGGAGATGATGTGCCGCAAAAGTAGACCTTCTTCACATCCAAAAATGCAATTCTTTGGGTTGAGTGATGCATTTGCCTCATCCAAGCATTGCAAGACCTTGATTAGGTGCTCAAAGTGCTACTCCTTGCTCCCATAGACACAAAAGTCATCAATGAAGTCTCTCACAAATTTCCCAACGAAAGGTTCAAATACCTTGTCCATGAATCATTCAAATGTGGCTAGAGCATTGCAAAGCCCAAAAGGCATGACCTTGAGCATAAGTTCTCCAAGGTGTGGTGAATGTGATGAGTTGTTGATGCTTTAGTGCAATCTTGATTTGGTTATATCCACTTTAACCATATCCAAAACTATACCTCTCATGACCTACAACCTCCTCCAAGATCTCATCAATGAATGGTAATGGAGAGTAGTCCTTCTTGGTAACAACATTGAGCTTCTTGTAATCCGCACATACTCGAAGCTTGCCATTTTTTTTCTTCACAATGACAATTGGAGACACCCATTCTGAATTCTCCACCTCAAAGATAAATCCAGCCTCCTTGAGCTTATCAATCTCCTCCTTCACAACCAACGATATTGGTGGGCTGATGCGACATTGATTTTGGCGTACTGGTCTTGCATGTGACTCCACCTCTATCTTGTGCTCCTAAAGGTGACTTCCTTCAAATCCTTGTAACTAAAAGCAAACACATGGATGAACTTGCGGAAAATCTCCTCAAATCTCACCTTCTCTTCTTTGGTAATATTTGGGCCATACTTGAGGGTAGCAAACCTTCTCTCTACCTCCTCAAGTGTCAATGGTGATTTATCTGGGTCCTTCAAAACCTTTGGCTTAGGTGCAAAATCCATAGCACACAAGGGATACACATCTGAATCTGATTCAAATTCATCTTCCTCCACGGAAGTCTCCTCTTCCATGCTTGTGTCCACACCTAAAGCTCCTTCTTCAGAATCTGATTCCCAATAACCAGAAGATGGTGTATCTGAATGTGAAGTGTTGGTGTTGTTAGTCATAAGAACTGTGACTCTATGGTTTGTTGACCCAATCCTCAAGTACCCTTTTTGCCATTGATCAATTGTACATGTTGTTCTCAACCATGGCCTCCCAAGAAGTAAGTCATAGCTTGAATCCTTCAAGACTTGGAAAGTCATGAGATTTTGAACTCCCATAACTGAAACTACCACTTTATTCATCATTCTTATTGGTCGAACTTGTTACTTGTTTGCCATGCTCACCACAAATGTTGAAGGTCTAGAGGGTATCATACTTGACTTCTTCATCAACCTTTCTGACATGGCATTGATTGTTGATCCTCCATCAACCATTGACCACTTACTCTCACATCAATCTTGGAGGCATATTCACAAGCCTCCCATGGTGCTGGTTTGGCATCCACCACCCCCATTGATACTAGAAATTTTTCCTTCTTCTTCCTCTTGCTCCTTGTTGAACTCAAACCACCTCTAAGCTCCTTTCTCAAAGTAGGATTCAAAGCAATCAATTGGCCCACCGTGATGTTAGCCTTATGAATACCAACATCCTCCAAGATATTATAGTTCCATTGTTGCTTTGCAATCAAGAAGTCCTCCATCTCCAACTTCTTCCTTGGAATCTTTGTTATTGATGGTGTTGAAGTGCTTGTGCAAGTGCTCCTAGTAGGCATAGGAGTATCTTGGCTAGGAGTAAATCCTTGAGAAGAGTGCACATCCTCTCCAAAATGAGCTCTCTTCTTCTCTTGTGCCAAAAGCTCCAAATTAAAACTCTTAGAGTTTGAGCACTCTCCCTTTTCATACTTGCTCTCAACCACATCTATAGATGCTAACCCCTTACCTTTGTTTGGATTAGGCACTATCGTCGGGAATATAGCACATGTGTAACCTTGAGGTTTGATGTGCAAGTTTAGAAGTTGTTTCAAGGGTCATGTTCAATCAATATGTTTGAGGAGTTGGTTGGTTGCTACCTTGCCGCGGGAGATATTTACTATGTTATGGTGAAGTCGGGGAAAAGGTTGTGGTGTTATTAGCTTGAGGGACCATGTTTAGGTAGCTAGAGCTGAGAAATAATGTTAGGTTACATGAGCTCAGGTTTTATGTTATTGGAGTGAAGAGCATTTTCATGGATGAAGGAGCGAAATAAATTTAGTGGGGAAAGAAGGCTGAGAAGAATGTTTCTAGAGAGAACTTGGAGTGACAAGGAAGAAAATCAGTTAGGAAGGGCTTCAAGTGACCAAGAGCACCTAGAGAATGCTTTGAAGGATATCTTAGGCAATGATAGGACAGGGAAGGAGGAAAGGAAGAGATGCTTTGAGATCTGAGCGTAGTGATAGACCAGGGGAAGAGGATGAGGAATTTTTGGGAGTTGAGTCTTGGTTGTTGCAAGAACAGGGAAAAAACATTTTAGGGAAGCTAGAGTGACCAAGAGAGCAAGAGGATGCTTTGAGGGATCTCTGGGGAGTGACAAGGTCAGTGGGGTTTAAGGACGATGCTTCGAGTAGACAAGGAGCTCTATAGGAGTGACAAGGAGGAAAATCAGTAAGGAAGATGCTTTGAGTAGACAAGGAGCTCTGTGGGATTGACAAGGAGGACAATCAGTATGGAAGATGCTTCAAGTGACCAAGAGCACGGAGAGAATGCTTCAAAGGATATCTTAGGCAGTGATAGGATAGGGGAGGAGGAAAGAGAGAGATGCTTTAATATCTTAGGGTTGTGGCATCACAAGAGAGTGAGATTGGGAGGGTTTGCTTTGAACAGGACTATGAAAGGAGAGGGAAAATTTTGTTTTGCTAGCTGGGGTGTGACTGGAGACAGGAAGGAAGGAGTTGATTTTTGCAGGAAATGTGATGAACTATGGAAAGAGCATGAGAAGTGAGATTAGGAGGGTTTTGCTGGGCTGGGATGTGCTTGGAGACAGGAAGGAAGGAGTTGATTTTTGCTGGAAATATGCTAAACTATGGCAAGAGCAAGAGAGTGAGATTTGGAGGGTTTACCTTGAACAAGACTGTGAAGGTGAGAGGGAAAATTTCGTTTTGTTGGGCTGGGGTGTGACTGGAGACAAGAAGGAAGGAGTTGATTTTTGTAGGAAATGGGCTGGACAGTGAAGGTGAGAGGGAAAAAATTTCGTTTTGCTGGGCTGGGATGTGACTGGAGATAGGAAGAAGAGGGAAATTTTTGATTGTGTAGGCTGTACAGGACTTGGAGAAGAAAGAAGGAGAATTTTTCAATATGAAGAGCTGGTTGTTAGGACATGAGAGAAGAGGGGAATTTTTTATTGTGCAGGGCTGTGCAGGACTTGGAGAAGAAAGAAGGAGAATTTTTGAATGTGAAGGGCTGGCTGCTGGGACAGAAGAGAAGAGGGGAATTTTTGATTGTGCAGGGCTGTGCAGGAGTGGAGAAGAAAGAAGGAGAATTTTCAAATCTGAATAGCTGGCTACTGGGACAGAAGAGAAGAGGAGAATTTTTGATTGTGCAGGGCTGTGCAGGACTTGGAGAAGAAAGAAGGAGATTTTTTGAATCTGAATAGCTGGCTGTTGGGACAGAAGAGAAGAGGGGAATTTTTGATTGTGCAGGGCTGTGCAGGACTTGGAGAAGAAAGAAGGAGAATGTTTGAATGTGAAGGGCTGGGTGCTGGGACAGAAGAGAAGAGGGGAATTTTTGATTGTGCAGGGCTGTGCAGGACTTGGAGAAGAAAGAAGGAGAGTTTTTGAATCTGAATAGCTGGGTGCTGGGACAGAAGAGAAGAGGGGAATTTTTGATTGTGCAGGGCTGTGCAAGACTTGGAGAAGAAAGAAGGAGAATTTGTGAATGTGAAGGGCTGGCTGTTGGGACTGAAGAGAAGAGGGGAATTTTTGAGTGTTCAGGGCTGTGCAGGACTTGGAGAAGAAAGAAGGAGAATTTTTGAATGTGAAGAGTTGGCTGTTGGGACAAAAGAGAAGAGGGGAATTTTTGAGTGTGCAGGGCTGTGCAAGGCTTGGAGAAGGAAGAAGGAGAAATTTTGAATGTGAAGAGTTGTCTACTGGGACAGAAGAGAAGAGGGGAATTTCCGATATCTTTGGGCTGTGAAAGACCAGGGGAAGAGGAGGAGAAATTTTGGGAGTTGAGTCTTGGCTGTTGCAAGAATAGGGGAAAAACATTTTAGGAAAGCTTGAGTGACCAAGAGAGCTGGAGGATGTTTTGAAGGATCTCTAGAGAGTGATAGGACAAAGAGAGGAGGAGAGGAATTTCAAATGAAAGTTGCAGGTATGAGGGCTGTTGTGAGAGAAGCAGGACTGAAGAGAATTTTTGTAGGGATTTGTTTGCTCTGAGAAGTGAGAGAGAAGAGAGTGCAAATTTCAAGTTGTGGTTCTTGAACTGAAGAGAGAAAGTGCAAGTTGTAGAGTTCTGCCTGAACCGTGCTTTAGGGACTGAGTGCAGATCTAAGAAGTGAGAGAGAAGAGAGTGCAAATTTTGAGTTGTGGCTCCTGAACTGAAGAGAGAAGGTGCACGTTGTAGAGTTCTGCCTGAACAGTGCTTTAGAGACTGAGTGCCGACCTGAGAAGTGAGAGAGAAGAGAGTGCAAATTTTGAGTTGTGGCTCTTGAATAGAAGAGAGAAGGTGCAAGTTGTAGAGTTCTGCCTGAACAGTGCTTTAGAGACTGAGTGCAAACCTGAGAAGTGAGAGAGAAGAGAGTGCAAATTTTGAGTTGTGGCTCCTGAACTGAAGAGAGAAGGTGCAAGTTGTAGAGTTCTGCCTGAACAGTGCTTTAGAGACTGAGTGCAGACCTAAGAAGTGAGAGAGAAGAGAGTGCAAATTTTGAGTTGTGGCTCCTGAACTGAAGAGAGAAAGTGCAAGTTGTAGAGTCTGCCTGAACAGTGCTCTAGAGATTGAGTGCCGACCTGAGAAGTGAGAGAGAAGAGAGTGCAAATTTTGAGTTGTGGCTCTTGAATAGAAGAGAGAAGGTGCAAGTTGTAGAGTTCTGCCTGAACAGTGCTTTAGAGACTGAGTGCAGACCTGAGAAGTGAGAGAGAAGAGAGTGCAAATTTTGAGTTGTGGCTCTTGAACAGAAGAGAGAAGGTGCATGTTGTAGAGTTCTGCCTGAACAGTGCTCTAGAGACTGAGTGCCGACCTGAGAAGTGAGAGAGAAGATAGTGCAAATTTTGAGTTTGTGGCTTTTGAACAGCAAAACAAACCTGCAAATTGGAGAATTTTGGATGGGCAACGCTTCAAGGACAGAGCCTAGAGAGATATGAATGTGCTTCGAGACAAATAAAAAAGGCTTGAAGAGGAGAAACAGCCAGGAGGAATTCTGAAGTGTGTCAGTCCATCTGAAGCTGGGAAGGACACTACAAGTGGCAGCCATGGCTGAATGGAGTGACCCTGGACTACAGATCAGGGCATAGGAAAACAAAGGAATTCAGAGGGTGAGTTGATTTGAATGCTGTCAAACAGAGTGTGTGCGAAGTGCTCTGGCTGATTTGGTGATCCGTTGCAATCTTAGGGCAGGCATTGTTTAGACTAGAACTGCTCAACTTGTTGAAGCTTGTGAGTTCCACTGTTTGAAATTTCTATGAAAGATAATTCCTAGAAGCGGATGTGTGTATGAGTTGTGGCTAGTGCCGGGAGAAAAAGTCCATCCTAGGAGCTCAGTCCGGTCCATGTGAATGGCATGTTAAATGATCTGTGTACCAAGTTCTTGTTGGATTAGATCACTTGCTTCCATACTTTATTGATCACTTGGCCTAGCCTACTAACCACCAAAACCTGTGCCATAGCCGAACCTGATGGAAAATAGGATACGAGACCATGCAAAGGTAGAAACCATAACACCAAGCACTCATGACAAGATCAGTTCTGCAGATTCAATGCTAAACAACCCTTTTCAAGGGGAGCCAAGCTCAAGGACTAGTGAACAACACGAACTAGCTAAGGAGAGGTCTCCAACAATCCAAGGAGGTAAGAAAGTATCAGACTACAAGAATTGCAAAGCAGTGAAAATAGGATCAAATTGAGCACAAGCAGCCATGTGCCCGGCGCACCTCCAAGACTAGACAAAACCCATGATAGCGCCACTTTGGTTTCACTACCTCCCTCTTTCCCTGTATTGGCTCCTTCATAAACCCTTCTTCCATGGTAAGTAGAATTTGGGCAATTCCTTTGGATATGGCCTCTTCTTCCACAACCAAAACAATTTCTCTCATTGAAATTGTTGGTTGGTTGGCCTCCTCTATATGGATAACTTCCATAACTCCTAGGCCCTCTCCCTACATTCTGATCCACCTCTCTCTTCTCTCATAGTTGCACCACATTGATCTTGAGATCTGCAAGTTGTTCATTGATTGTTTGAAGTGGATCCATTGGTGGGGGTGCAAGAACTGGAGCAACTACTCCTTGAGGTGCAACCTTTGCCACCAAAGTATCAGAAGTTCCACCATACTTGTAACTTTGAGGAGGATGCACAACCTCCTTCACCACCAAATCACTCTCATCTCCTTCCAATCTCTCCTCCATACGAATTGGGATCTTGATAGCTTCAACCTTGGAAGAAGGTTTCTCATATCTCACCTTGCTTCTAATTTGTGGTATCAACATTCCCACAAAATTCTTGGTGAGCATGGCCCCTATGCCAATCATAGTAGTCTCTACATCATCCCCACCCTTCCTCAATACTATGCAAAATCTGGACTCTAACTTTTCCACTCTTTCCACATAGACTCTCACTTTCTCTCCATCTCCTTGTTTAAGAAAGGTAACCTCATTCATCAATCTCTCATAACTCTCATCTAGAAGAAATTTCTCAATGAGTGTTGAAGTCAAACTCTCCCAAGACTCTTCTTCCCCATCTCTCTTCTCTCTTTTCTGGTATTCTAACTCATACTATGTAAGTGTTGCATCCTCTCAACACTCTCTTCAAATTCTATTGTAAACTCTCTTCTCCTCAAATCCACCCCTACAATCACCTCCAACCCTTGGGGAACCTTTCATAGCCGCACCTTTCACTCTAGGTGACCCTCCATGTTCCCAAGATGAGTCTAAACACTCAAACATGCTTTTTGTTGCCCTCACACTCATGCTTGAAATCTAAATTCTCTAGAATTGACTCTTCATCACAATGTCAATAAAATCTCGCAACTGGTAGGTCACAATCCTCTAAAACTTTTCCCACTTGATCACAACTACAAGGAGTCCCTCCTTGCAAAATTTTAGATCTTTTCATCAAGCCATTTGGCCTAGGCACCTTTATATTCAACACACATATTTCAGATTTGGTCTGAAAACCACCCCCACTTTAAGAACTTATAACTCTCTGCTCAAGAATGATCTCTGTCTAATTTTTGTGTCAACATGTAGGATTCAATGCAAAACATTTTCTAGGAATATTTCAGCACAATCCATTGAAATTTGAAGAAATGGCAAAATCTGTACAATTTTCCAAAGAGCATGCAATTGCAGGAGCAGTTTACCCTATCAACTTTCAAAAATTCTAGCCCAGTGCACATAGCAGCTCTCACAATAATTTCAAGTGTGCTAATTGAAAGATAACCCAAGATATCATGGGTAGAAATTTCAAGTCTAGATCCTAAACTTGAGATTTTAGCCAAAATCACCTTAATCTCCAAAATCTGCAATCCACCTCACACAATCTCTCCAAATCCTCTCAAGTGTACAAGATGTACAAAATCACCTCAAAGACATCATAATGAACTACAGGGTATTCAAATGGGTCCAAATTCTCTAACATAAGTTCAACACTCTCTTCCCCTAAAGTTCTCTCCAAGTGAGCTCTCATAGCCTCCTTTTGTCTAATATAGAACTGTACATGAAACATTATCTTGCCTTCTAGAGAGGTCCCGACAACAGAACCAAAAATGTGAGCCGGCCTATCTCTCACTCAAGATGAACCTCTGATGGCTATTATGGTAGCGCACCATGGACTAAGAAGGCAAAGAACCCCAACTCCATCATACTCTTCCAAGACTAACACTCCAATACTCAAGACATTGCTCACTAGAGAACTCAATGAGAGAGAGATAGTTGCAAATGAAAGGATGATGAGTACTTCCTCACCCCTTGTTTATATACTTGTGAAATAGTTATGCACCAAAGTTACTAATTATTGGAGTAACTCAAGTTAGTAGGCTAAAAGTCAAGTAAAGTCAAAAAGAAAAAGGAATATCCATCCACATAGGCATATTCCACTAAGTATGTGATCTTATCTTGACCCAACCAGTAAGTCAAGGATTCTTCACATGGGCTATCCTTGGACTATAGAAGAATCCGAAAAAAAAGACTTGCAAGCCCAAGAGTTCTTAATTCTTTCCTCAAAGCCAAACACCTAGGAATAATACCAACTCAACACACTAGAATCCAAAATAGTGGTGCTCATCTTTTCCACTTCCTCTAAAGTAAGATCCCCTCTATCTTAGCTATGACTAAATTTAGCTAATCATGACTAATTTAGAACCATCCTTTATCTTTATCTAAATAATATCTCTCAAGTACTTGTAATACCAAGCTAAATATCACAATACCACACACATGCACAAATGGGTGTTACAAATCAGCCTTAATCTTTTAGTTGATAGGACGGTGTCGTACTTTCCTTTCCTCTCTTTGGGAACACACAGGGTGCCTAGTTGTGGAGACTACAGATCAGAGGCTAGAGGTAAACCATAATGACTTGACAAAACATACATGTAACCCTTGTTGTCGGAACCCTCCTTTCTCAAGACTAATATTCTTGCTATCAAGAAGGATAGTACCGGGTAACCTGACCTGTCATCACAACACGCACTCTTGGTCTGCTGGTCATCACTTCCAACATAACCAAGGAGAAATACACAGCACTCCTAGAAGGAAATAATCTGAGCGCAACGCCCGCACACCAATCCAAGCCAATTGGGCGTACAAACAGGCATACAAGTACAGAGAGGATCCAATCACAAGAAAAGGCAACAACTCTCTGTACTTTTTGTCGGGAAAGAGCTTCAGAGCCTTTGTGCTCTGTCATCAAGCTCATTCCAACCTGTACTCCAAGCCTCCTCCCATCTGTACTTCAAATCTCAACAAATTCCTACTTCATGTGGGGATTTTCTATGTCTTTTTGATGGGGAAAAGTCTGTGCAGCTCATATGCAAGTAACTATTTCTACATAGCTTGGATTCGAGTGATCTAGGATTCAATGGAAAGCCTGTAAGATAAGCTTTCCAATGATATAAAATACACTTCAATCAAATCATTACAACTCTCCTAAAAATCTCTCAAAGTTGGCCAGGGTTTTTCTTGGACTTCACCCTAATTTCAAAATCTTCTTTTTAGGGTTTGCTCCTGGTTCTTGGCAAATTTCCCCCAAATTTCTGATTCAGAAATACATTTGACCCTAACAAACACTCTGGCAACCTGAAACTCTCAGTCATAGTCATAGGACATGAGACTTGATATCCAATCAAGATGAAAGGAAAATTTGCTCTACCGAGCTTATGACAGTATTTTCAGCAGGATGTTTTGCATCAGATCTCACTCTGTACAGATCTAGAACCACCCAAATTTTTCACAATAGCTGGTTGTGGTTTTTTCTAACCTCCTGCAAATTTTTGTAGCCTAATCCAACTCCAGTCTTTAGATGTGGATCAATTCCTGAGCTGGGCTAACTTGTGAGCTCTACAGACCCAGGTATACTTGATCCAAGATCTTGATTTCTCTATTTGAAGAATTCACATGAAACTTTCACATAGAGGAGCTAAACCTATCCACCAACAACTCTGGAAATTTTTATGAGGAAATTCGAATTGCAACTTGGAGAGTGACCAAAAATCCAAACCTGATCATTAGCTCTTCTCCAACACCTTACATCCCATAAGCTTCAACTTCAATCAATGGGATCTGATTTGAGATTGACCCAAAACTGAAATTTATTGCGCTCAGTACTGTAAGAACATTGTCTTCTCTCCAATCCCACTGACAGATAGTGAAAAGGTCTCAAGAAACTCCCTCAATTGACTACTTTGTACTCCTAGGTATCAATTCAACCCCCCTTCACTCAATTGATCATATCCCTCTCATACTTAGCTCAAATTGAGTGATTTATGTCTGCAAATTGTAGCCAATTGTCTCCTCTTTCCAACCATGTCCTCCATTTTTCGAATGCCCTCCCTGAACTCCCCTGATGGTTGAAAGACTCCTGACTTCCCCCTTGAGACCCAAGTTCTTGCACATTTGTCTTTTACTCTTTTCACTTTTTGAAAAATGGACCCCACAACTCCACCTTGAAGCTTATGAGCAAAATTTTAGGCATTCCCCAACTATAGAAGAACATAAATTGTCAAGTCCCAGACATTCTCATAAGTAAGCACCGGAAGGACGATAGGATCTGGATTTCCCATCACCAACTCCACAAACACCACCCCAAAACGTGCTGCCAACCAATCCCATAAGTCGTCATGGTGTAAAATCTGAAGCCTGATGAGAAAAGGATTCCGGAGTGGCAAATCGGGAGCATGGGACATCTCATGCTTGAATGCTCCCTCCGATGATCTAATACTCACTCTTTGCTACAACTCTCTCCCAACTTCCTTCTCTCCTTGAGACTCTCCAAACTAAAACACACCCATCTCTCTACTCGCCCTCATCTTTATTCATCAGAGCCCTCAAACATGATAAGATTGTAACCCACGTGGCCAATCACATACATGTACATAGATGGCTCACATGGCAACATCTCATCCGTCGGAACTAGCATGCAACCTACCCCACTAACGTGGAGATAAACTATGATAAGTCACTTTTTACAAGCTACACAAACCACAACACGACAATGGTAATCTCCATACATCCACCTATCTATATAGTTGCCATGCATATCCTCTTGGTTGGCATCATTATAGTTGATGTATACTCTCAATGTGAAATCTCCACCAAACCAACCTCAAAAAGATCACTACTCTAGCTCTAAATCAATGCTCGCTCCATGTCATTGTATTTATAGGGACATCAAAAAATTGATGTATTGCTAGTAAGCAATCCAAATACTAGGTCCCTTCAAAGCACCCAAATCCTTCATACTAAAGGTAAAATAACTCGTGTAGCACCTCAAGAACCTCCAAACTCTCTGTCTTTCCTCTCCTATAAGCTTGGGTCCAAGATCTAGCTCCCAAGTATCCTCTATGATTGTTGTAGGAGTGGAAGACGTACTAACTAGATACTACAATGTGCCCTTGGGAGCAGTAGTGTCATGCTTCCAAGCAATAGAGGTCCCAACCTCAATTTGAAAAACTCCTTCTACTTTGGCTACAAGCTCCATACGTTCTCTAGCTCCATCCCAAGTAGACCAAGAGTGTAATCCAAGTAGACCACACTCACCTGGATGGACTCAAAATAGACCACTCTCCCTAGTAGCCACTGGCTATGTTCCCAAGAATACCCTGCCCACTCAATCCATCACCTTCAGTATGTGCCTAAATCATCTTGATAGGCACAAGGCTCACAAGTGTCCGTGTGGTGATGCCTATCAAGCACATCCTACACTGCTTTGCCAAGCCAAAGCTCACAATCCAGGTCAAATAATTCAAGTCCATAGCTTGAGCTAAAACTTGATGCTTGGATGCCTTTGACACTACTTGAATAGCAATAATACCAATGCAAAAATCCATAGCCCACTTTCTCTCATTGATGTTGGGCTCTACCAATTGCTGTAACTTTGAGTCCCAAACTAGTCCAAGATCTCCCTCTCAAAAAGCATCAGAGCTTGGGAAACTCATAAGTGTGGGAAAAGCGGCTCTAGGCTATCCAACTAGGTTCACCACTGCCATATGTGACCTATCAGCCACTACCACTATTTGAGACTCACGTCCAACACCCAAGATATCATCAACAATGATGTAGTCTAGTTGTTGAACCCCATCATAAATGCACTATAGAACATCTCTAGGTAGGAGGTTTGTCCACCAAAGATGAAGATGATGAGCCGTGATCCCACTCTGGCTACATCTAACAAAATAGTAGAGCCCATCCAAGAATGGACTTGATGTGTACTCACTACCTCTCGCCTGCAAGAATCACCCATCAAAGGACATTCTCCAAAATGTAAGTTGGAGAAATAGACAAATGAACCTAGAGACAGTCATAGTATCCGTAAAATCTCCCAAAACACACTAGAATAGGGATCCTAAAGACCCAAATCTTGGCTAGTACATGTATGTCCCTAACATGGCCATCCAAACATCACCAACTGAACAAGCTCATATGTCTCTAGATCATGCACTCTGAGCAAAAGAAATGTCTACTGGTAGGACCTTCTGGTAACCCCTGACTGCTAACATTGGTAAAAACTTAGGATACCAATAAGCCAAGTGTGCCACATGATGGAGAAAGACTTGCCTAGCAATCTCATCTCTCTCCACATACAAGTACCTCTATACTTGTATACCCACTTGCAGTACTAAAGCTAGTCCAATGCTTATCCCATTGAACAACTCTAATAGACATACTCCCTCTACTAGATATTGCCAAGCAATGAGTGTGGTATCCAGAGGTATCAAGGTAATCAACTCTGGAGGCTCATCCTCACATTGGTCTCCTAGTGGTACAAAGGCTTCACTCCAAGCCTACTGCACCAACTGATCTGCATGTTGCTGCAATGCCTCCTCTAAACTCCACAATGGAACATCCAAGGTGGATGGAACAATCCCACTTGTACTCCAAATCCAAGTGATCTCCTATGGTATTGGAGTATCCTCTGCGTGGGCATTCCACTCCAATAAATCACCAAGTCATGAAACAGAACCACTGAAAGTTGAAATTGAAGCCGCCATGGTCTTGGACTGTAGTGAGCCAAGACTACCACTACTGAAGCATACTAGTAGGCAACATACTTGGTCCCTCACCAGACTACCAACCTGGTCTATAGGAGGCTATCTCCTCCCAATAGTCAATACTAAAACCCATGAGGTATTATAACATTGCTCTCCCAACTAACACATCATACGACTCAATTATGGTCGTAATAGCCTGAGCTCTCACCACAAAGCTATCAATCAGATGATTGGGTTGAATTTGAACAACCAGCTCTCCACATGTGATGTTCTATGTAGAACCACCACCTAGAGATATCTAGATCTAAAATGGACGCCTCTTCACATTGGTCTTCTGCAACTCTAGACTAACAATTGTAGCCTTCCCTAACATAAAGGGTTGCGCACTAGAGTCAAGTAAGACCCTCTGTGGTGTATAGACTTTCCCTAAAGGTCCCACCAAACAAAAGATCCCCTTCTGGTTATCCACTAGGACAACCCTAAGTGTAAACCGTGCTTGCTCAAAGACCGGTCTAGTTGGGAACTCTTTCAATCTAGTCATTGCTGCCTGCCATAAACCATTGGTCATTGAGCGGATCCCATGCTCCTCAACTAAGTCAACTCCACTATCAACCACCTTTGCTCTAGTAGTAGGGACCACATCATCCCTACTCTCACAAAGCATGGTAGCCAATTGGAAAATTGGAGTTGAGTCAACTCCCCATGTATGCATATCATTGGTTGAAAATAAAGGATATCATATAATCAGCTGAGCCGCCCCCAATGTTGTGCTAAACTTAGTCTGTGTAGTAGCAAGTGGTTGGCTAGTAGAGAGTCCATCATGCACCCCATCACCACCTACCACACTTACACTAGGATGTCTAGGAGCCATGGATGTTGTCTGCAATGCCTTAGAGAGTATAAAAGATTGGAGAAGTCTGACCTGTCTACCAGCCTCTCCTCTTTGTGGGTCCAACTCCACAAATGCTCCTCTAGGCTTTGGAGCACATACTACACTCCTAGTCATTTTTGTAGAGGCATCTACCTATGCTGCTCCACTATGAAATCCGAGGCATCTCTATCACCAACATATGAGGTAGAAGCCTTAGCACCCAAATCTGATCTCCTTTGAGTAATGCCATGTTGGCCAATCCCTACTCCAACTGCTCAATGAAATTAGCTATGGTTGTATCAAAAGTAAGAGTAGATACTGCACCTCTACTAGGTATGGGTCATCTACCACCACCTTTACCACCCCGTCCTCTATGACTTAGAGCTCCTCTACTACTTGCCTTAGCAGTCCTATCAATCCGTAGCTCTAGGTGTGTCAAAGCACCGGTCACTAGTGTGACCAAATTTGTGGCAATACTCACATTGTCTCTATGTTGGCTATGATGCACCAGAGGTATCAAGTCTGCTGTCCTAAGGGCACTCTCTCATGTGATGAGGTCCACCACAAGTCCAACAAGCAACACCACCACTCACTGGCTACTGTTGACCCAAAATAAAGGCAAGGGTCTAGCTACAATAGGTCCTCTACTCGCTCCATAGGATCTGGGCTGTCCACCCTATCCTCAAAAACCATCATGGCATGGTGCACTCTAGAAGAAGAAACTATTGTGGATGAGGTCTTCCTACCAAATCCAGATATCACCACTCTCTCCTCCACCATGTTGAGCTCAATATGCTCAACCAAAGCAAAGACCATTACCAAAGTAGGCAAAATAGCCTATAACAACATAACATCACAAACTCTATGTCATAACTCCCTATCCAATATCCCATACCAAAATTGGATTGCATGTGCCTCAATAACTTCCTGAGTAAAATTGATCAGCCATCTCATGTAAGTGTATGCCTCACGTAGGCTCTCTCTAGCCTTTTGCTGGAACTCATGCAAGCTCCTTAGCTTATCAATCCGCACTCCTTGATAGTTCTACCTCAAACACTAGAAGAACTCCACCATGGGGTTAAACCACGGTACTACACCACCTCTTGTAGTAGTACTTCCACTCATAATTGCACCATCTCCAAGAGATCCACCAATTCTACTAGAGCTTGAACTTGTGGGTACAGCTGATCTACCCCTAGAAATTAAGCCTAAAGTACTGGAGACATAGTTTGGAGACCAATATTGTCTCCATAACTCAATCTCCTCCAAGTGAGCTCTCTTGAACTTATGGTAGTTGTCCATTGATGGACCCTCTAAATGTTGAAACAACCCCGTCCTGTGAGCCGGCCTGTCTCTCACTCAGGATGAACCTCTGATGGCTATTATGGTAGCGCACCATGGACTAAGAAGGCAAGGAACCCCAACTCCATCATACTCCTCCAAGGCTAACACTCCAAGACTCAAGACATTGCTCACTAGAGAACTCAATGAGAGAGAGATAGTTGCAAATGAAAGGATGATGAGTACCTCCTCACTCCTTGTTTATATACTTGTGAAATAGTTACGTACCAAAGTTACTAATTACCGTAGTAACTCAAGTTACTAGACTAAAAGTCAAGTAAAGTCAAAAAGTAGAAAGGAATATCCATTCACATGGGCATATTCCCCTAAGCATGTGGTCTTATCTTGACCCAACCACTAAAGCAAGGATTCCTTCACATGGGCTATCCTTGGACTAAAGAAGAATCCAAAACAAAAAGGCTTGCGGGCCCAAGAGTTCTCAACTCTTTCCCCAAAGCCAAACACCTAGGAATAATACCAAGTCAACACACTAAAATCCAAAATAGTGGTGCTCATCTTTTCTACTTCCTCTAAAGTAAGGTCCCATCTATCTTAGCTATGACTAACTTTAGCTAACCATGACTAATATAGAACCATCCTTTATCTCTATATAAATAATATCTCTTAAGTACTTGTAATACCAAGCTAAATATCACAATACCACACACATGCACAAATGGGTGTTACATTTACCCCCGGACTAAGTTTTCACTTTGTCCTCAAAGTGAAGGTCTCTCTACCTTCTATGGTACATCTTTAACTTATCATGGTTAATCCTATCAAAGTGTCTTCCTCCCAACTCCTTGAGATCATAAGTGTAATTTCCCCACACCTTCTCTACTATGAAAGGTCCAAAGTACTTAGGCAAAAACTTCTTTTGTACTCTCTTGAATCGAATGGAATCAAACAACATTACCCAATCACCTTCTTTGAAAGGCTCCACCTTCTTCTTGCCTTGCCTCTTGTCATAGCTCTCCTTTTGTTTCCTTTGGGCTTGCTCCACTCGAACCATAGCAACTGCTCTTGCCTCTTCCAACTCCATGAGTTGATCCTTCCTTGACTTCTCTGCATCACTTCCTTGTGCTTTCTTCAATCTCCTATGAATGCTTTGGAAGGTAGGAAGATCAAAGTGAATAGGTAAGGTAGACTCAATACCATACACCAATTGGAATGGAGAATATCCAGTGGAAGTCTTCATGGTTGTCCTATACTCCCACAAAACTGCATGAATCCTCTTGTCCCAATGATGTTTAGCCCCCTCCATTTCTGCATCTTTGGCCAACATCATGCACAAGGTCTGATTGGTTCTCTCTGCCAAGCCATTGGAATTTGGCTTATAGGATGTAGTTACTCTATGTGTGATAGAGAAATGTCGTAGCATGGCTGTAGTAATGCTTCCTGTAAACTCTCCTCCTCTATCAGAAACCAACTCCAAAGGGCATCCAAACCTAGTGATAATGCGTTCATAAAGAAATCTACCCACTTCATCTTCATTCTTGTCCCTCAATGGTCTAGCCTCAACCCACTTGGTAAGGTAATCAGTAACTACCACAATGTACCGATTGTTCCTTGGGGTTCTATTGAGAGGTCCTACAAAATCAATTCCCCACTTCTCAAAGGGTCCTAGCAATGGAATTGATCTAAGTGGTGGAGTGGATGTAGACTTTCTAGCAAAAGCTTGACAAACATGACAAGTTTTGCAATAATCAAGACAATCCTTGAAAATCCCTCTCCAATGGTAACCTGCATCTAGAATCTTGAAAGCAGTCACCTTTCCTGCAAAGTGTCCTCCACATACTAAACCTTCATGAAACTCCTTTATGAGTAGGATAGACTCTTCCTTACCCACTGCTCTTCGAAGTAGACCATCTGCTCCTTGGTGAAAAAGAATATCATCCACCATTGTGTAAGGTCTAGATCTTGCTGCAAGGGCCTTCCTCTCCCTAGCATGCATCCCTTCTGGATAGTTACCTCTTGTCACAAAATCCACAATCTCCTTGTACTCCATTGGAACCTCTTGAGTGACTGAGATTGTCATGAGCTCCTCATCCGGGAAGGAATCATCTACTGGCTCATCTCCATCATGATCATAGGCTCTAGATAACAAATCAGCATTTGCATGTTTCTTTCCTGGCCTATCCTCAATTGTGTAGTCATACTCAGACAAGAGAATCATCCACCTTGCTAGTCTCCCTTCAACATTAGGCTTGTTGAAGATGTACTTCAAAGCCTTGTGATCCGTGACAATTGTGGCTTTCCCTCCAATCAAGTAGTGTCTAAACTTCTTGAGACCAAAGATCACTGCCAACCCTTCTCTCTCTGTGACAGAGTAGTTCTTCTCTGCTGAAACCATCTGCCTACTAGCATAAGCTATTGGATGATCATGCCCATCTTGGTCTAATTGACTAAGAGTGCATCCTATAGCTACATTAGAAGCATCAGTGTATAGGATGAAAGGCTTACTCCAATCAGGTTTAGCAAGAATTGGAGCTACAACAAGGGATTGCTTGAGCTCCTCAAAAGCTTTGAGAGCCTCCTTGTCTTCCAAAATCACCATGTAATCTACACCCTTCTTCATGTAGATGGTCAATGCATAAGCCTTGTTGGAAAATGAGAAGATGAACCTCCTATAGTACCCAACCATTCCCAAGAATTGGCGTAACTTTGTCAAGCTTGAAGGGAATGGAAGGTCTGAGATTTTCCTCACCTTCTCAGGATCAACTGCTATTCCATCCTTGGAGATGATGTGCCCCAAAAGTAGACCTTCTTCACATCCAAAAATGCACTTCTCTGGGTTGAGTGATGCATTTGCCTCATCCAAGCGTTGCAAGACTTTGATTAGGTGCTCAAAGTGCTCCTCCTTGCTCCCATAGACACAAAAGTCATCAATGAAATCTCTCACAAATTTCCCAATGAAAGGTTCAAATACCTTGTTCATGAACCGTTGGAATGTGGCTGGAGCATTGCAAAGCCCAAAAGGCATGACCTTGAAAGCGTAAGTTCCCCAAGGTGTGGTGAATGTGGTGAGTTGTTGATGCTCTGGTGCAATCTTGATTTGGTTATATCCACTATAACCATCTCCAAAACTGTACCTCTCATGACCTGCAACCTCCTCCAAGATCTCATCAATGAATGGCAATGGGTAGTAGTCCTTCTTGGTAACAGCATTGAGCTTCTTGTAATCCACACATACCCGAAGCTTGCCATTCTTTTTCTTCACAATGACAATTGGAGACACCCATTCTGAATTCTCCACCTCAAAGATAAATCCAGCCTCCTTGAGCTTATCAATCTCCTCCTTCACAACCAAAGATATTGGTGGGCTAATGCGACGTTGCTTTTGGCGGATTGGTCTTGCATGTGACTCCACCTCTATCTTGTGCTCCTCCAAGGTGACTTCCTTCAAATCCTTGTAACTAAAAGCAAACACATGGATGAACTTGCGGAAAATCTCCTCAAATCTCACCTTCTCCTCCTTGGTAACATTTGGGCCATACTTGAGGGTAGATAACCTTCTCTCTACCTCCTCAAGTGTCAATGGTGATTTATCTGGGTCCTTCAAAACCTCTGGCTTAGGTGCAAAATCCATAGCACACAAAGGATACACATCTGAATCAGATTCAGATTCATCCTCCTCCGTGGAAGTCTCCTCTTCCATGCTTGTGTCCACACCTGAAGCTCCTCCTTCAGAATCAGATTCCCAATAATCAGAAGATGGGGTATCTGAATGTGAAGTGTTGGTGGTGTTAGTCACAGGAACAGTGACTCTATGGTTTGATGGCCCAATCCTTAAGTACCCTTTGTGCCATCGATCAGTTGTGCGTGCTGCTCTCAACCATGGCCTCCCAAGAAGTAAGTCATAGCTTGAATCCTTCAAGACTTGGAAAGTCATGAGATTTTGAACTCCCATAACTGAAACTACCACCTTATCCATCACTCCTACTGGTCGAACTTGTTGCTTGTTTGCCATGCTCACCACAAATGTTGAAGCTCTTGAGGGTATCATACCCAACTTCTTCATCAACCTTTCTGACATGGCATTCACTGCTGATCCTCCATCAACCAATGCATCCTTGATGTTGTGACCATTCACTCTCACATCAATCTTGGAGGCATATTCACAAGCTTCCCATGGTGCTGGCTTGGCATCCACCACCCCCATTGATATTGGAACTTTTGCCTTCTTCTTCTTCTTGCTCCTTGTAGAACTCAAACCACCTCTAAGCTCCTTTCTCAAGGTAGGGTTCAAAGCAATTAATTGGCCCACTGTGATGTTAGCCTTGTGACTACCAACATCCTCCAACACATTGTAGTTCCATTGTTGCTTGGAGATCAAGAAGTCCTCCATCCCCAACTTCTTCCTTGGAGTCTTTGTTGTTGATGGTGTTGAGGTGCGAGTGCTCCTAGTAGACATAGGAGTATCCTTGCTTGAAGTAAATCCTTGAGAAGAGTGAACATCCTCTGCAAAACGAGCTCTCTTCTTCTCTTGTGCCAAAAGCTCCAAATTAGGACCCTTGGAGTTTGAGCACTCTCCCTTCTCATACTTGCTCTCAACCACATCTATGGATGCTATCCCCTTACCTTTGTTGGGATTAGGAGCCACTTGGGTTTCACTACCTCCCTCTTTCCCTCTATTGGCTCCCTCATAACCCCTTCCTCCATGGTAAGTGGAATTTGGGCAATTCCTTTGGATATGGCCTCTTCCCCCACAACCAAAACAATTTCTATCATTGAAATTGTTGGCTGGTTGGCCTCCTCTATATGGATGGTTTCCATAACTCCTAGGCCCTCTCCCTACATTCTGATCCACCTCTCTCTTCTCCCATAATTGCACCACATTGATCTTGAGATCCGCAAGTTGTTCTGTGATGGTTTGGAGTGGATCTTTTGGTGGAGGTGCAAGAACTGGAGCAACTACTACTTGTGGTGCAACCCTTGTCACCAAAGTATCAGAAGTTCCACCATACTTGTAGCCTTGAGGAGGATGCACAACCTCCTTCACCACCAAATCACTTTCATCCCCTTCCAAACTCTCCTCCATACGAATTGCGATCTTGATAGCTTCAACCTTGGAAGAAGGTTTCTCATATCTCACCTTGCTTCTAATTTGTGGTCTCAATCCTCCCACAAAATTCTTGGTGAGCATGGCCCCTATGCCAATCATTGTAGTCTCCACATCATCCCCACCCTTCCTCAACACTATGCGAAATCTGGACTCCAATTTTTCCACTCTTTCCACATAGACTCTCACTTTCTCTCCATCTCCTTGCTTGAGAAATGTAACCTCACTCATCAATCTCTCATAACTCTCATCAGGAAGAAAGTTCTCAATGAGTGCTGAAGTCAAAGTCTCCCAAGACTCCTCTTCCCCCTCTCTCCTCTCTCTCTTTTGGTATTCTGACTCATACCATGTAAGTGCTGCATCCTCAAAGAAATCTGGTAATAATGAGGCCCACTCATTCTTCCTCCTCTCATTGTTTCCTATGCAAGCTCTCTTGAAGTCTCTCACAAAGGCCTCCACATCTTCTCCATCCTTGCCAAAGAAAACCGGAAGTTTCCCCATCTTAACCCCTCACTATCTTTCTTTTCTCTCAAATATTTTTTTTTTTTTTTTCTCACTCTATTACTAATAGAGTATATACATGACTAACACCATCTGAGAATAATCCACTCTAGGGAACACAAAAGGTTCAGGTTGCTCCAAGATTTCTATAGCAACATCAAATCCTAGAGTGCATATTAATCTAACTCTCATGGATAGTTTATCCATAAGTTGAAAGATTATCTCCATCACTAATCTTGAGAACTAGCTGATGAAGGTGGTAGTATTTCTGTAGCTGTACTAAGACTCTCTCCAAGATCCTTCACCAAAGTTTCCAAAAGTGCTTTTACTCCACTACACTCATGTCCTTTTGGAAGTCCTTCAACTCCACAAACCTCACACAACTCCTTGGTCTTAGATCTTCTCCCTCCCAATCTTGGTGAAGAAGGTCCAACATGCAAACCCAAGTCAAGTAAGCCTCTCCTTTCCCTCAATCTCTTGCTCTCAAAGGTCAATGGACATGAACTTGCCTTATGTCCCTTCTCTCCACATAGAAAGCACTTAGACTCACTCTTTCCTCCAAGTGGTGTAGGTTTTTGGATCCTCTCAACACTCTCTTCAAATTCTATTGTAAACTCTCTTTTCCTCAAATCCACCCCTACAATCACCTCAAACCCTTGGGGAACCTTGCATAATCTCAATTTCCACTCTTGATGACTCTCCATGTTCCCCAAGATGAATCTAAACACTCAAACATGCTTTTTGTTGATCTCAAACTTCTCATGCATGAGATCTCCACTCTGCAGAATTGACCCTTCCTCACAATGTCACTCAAATCTCCCAACTAATATGTCACAGTCCTCTGAAATTTTCCACACTTGATCACAACTCTAGGGCGTCCCTCCCTGCAAAATTTTAGATCTTTTCATCGAGCCATTTGGCCTAGACACCTTTCTATTCAGCACCCATATTTCAGATTTGGTCTGAAAACCACCCCCCTCACTTCAAAAACTCATAACGCACTGCGAAAAAATGATCTCTCTCTAATTTTTGTGGCACCAGGTAGGATACAATGCACTGAATTTTCTTGGAAATTTTCAGGACAATTCACTAAACATTGAAGAAATGGCAGACTCTGTACAATTTTCCAGAGAGCATGCAGTTGCGGGAGCACTTTACCCTATCAACTTTCAAAAATTCTAGCCCAGTGCGCATAGAAGCTCTCTCAATAATTTCAAGTGTGCTAACTGAAAGATAACCCAAGCTATCATGTGTAGAAATCTCAAGTTCAGATCTCAAACTTGAGATTTTGCCCAAAATCACCTTAATCCCCAAAATCTGCAATCCACCTCACACAATCTCTCCAATTCCTCTCATGTGTACAAGATGTACAAAATCACCTCAAAGACATCATAATGAACTACAGGGTATACAAATGGATCTTGGTTCTCTAACATAAGTTCAGCCCTCTCCTCTCCTAATGTTCTCTCCAAGTGAGCTCTCATAGCCTCCTTCTGCCTAATGTAGAATTGGACGCGGAACATTATCTTGCCTTCTAGAGAGGTCCCGGCAACGGAACCAAAAATGTGAGCCGGCCTGTCTCTCACTCAGGATGAACCTCTGATGGCTATTATGGTAGCGCACCATGGACTAAGAAGGCAAGGAACCCCAACTCCATCATACTCCTCCAAGGCTAACACTCCAAGACTCAAGACATTGCTCACTAGAGAACTCAATGAGAGAGAGATAGTTGCAAATGAAAGGATGATGAGTACCTCCTCACTCCTTGTTTATATACTTGTGAAATAGTTACGTACCAAAGTTACTAATTACCGTAGTAACTCAAGTTACTAGACTAAAAGTCAAGTAAAGTCAAAAAGTAGAAAGGAATATCCATTCACATGGGCATATTCCCCTAAGCATGTGGTCTTATCTTGACCCAACCACTAAAGCAAGGATTCCTTCACATGGGCTATCCTTGGACTAAAGAAGAATCCAAAACAAAAAGGCTTGCGGGCCCAAGAGTTCTCAACTCTTTCCCCAAAGCCAAACACCTAGGAATAATACCAAGTCAACACACTAAAATCCAAAATAGTGGTGCTCATCTTTTCTACTTCCTCTAAAGTAAGGTCCCATCTATCTTAGCTATGACTAACTTTAGCTAACCATGACTAATATAGAACCATCCTTTATCTCTATATAAATAATATCTCTTAAGTACTTGTAATACCAAGCTAAATATCACAATACCACACACATGCACAAATGGGTGTTACAGTCCATGCCATGAAGAGTATGAACAAAGTCATGTTCCGCATCTACTGTAGATCACACTAACTATCAAGCTCCTAGATGAAGTCATCCAACTCAATGGTACCCATTGTACCAAAGTAACACTTGGGACCTTTGGAGGCCCCATAAATCTAGTCCATGTCCCACAACAATGGTGTGGACACAACAAGTGCAATCTCAATTGGATCAAGTCTTGTGTCAATCTCCAACTCGGAGACAATCTCCTCTTTCATTGGGACATGAGATATAGGTTGATATCAAGTGCCATCCCAAGTAAACCCATTGCATAGTGCAATGCTATCTCCTCCAAAATCCCCAAAGACCTCCTTCGTGACAAAGTAACCAAGAACAACAACCCGTAATTGTAACCTCCACAAGTACCACATCAAGTGCCAACACCCCCAAGTGCCAACACCACCAACTAAATGTCATCAACTAATGTATCTCTAACTATGACAACTACACTATGGAAAAGGGCAACTTTTACCTTGCCATCATAACACACACTCTCATGATCTGCAGGTCATCACTTCCTTCTTCACCAAAGAGAAATAAAGGTAGTCTGATTGGTTTGTAATACCCATTTGTGCATGTGTGTGGTATTGTGATATTTAGCTTGGTATTACAAGTACTTGAGAGATATTATTTATATAGAGATAAAGGATGGTTCTACATTAGTCATGATTAGCTAAAGTTAGTCATAGCTAAGATACTTACTTTAGAGGACCTTACTTTAGAGGAAGTAGAAAAGATGAGTACCACTATTTTGGATTCTAGTGTGTTGACTTGGTATTATTCCTAGGTGTTTGGATTTGAGGAAAGAGTTGAGAACTCTTAAGCTCGCAAGCCTTTTTGTTTTGGATTCTTCTATAGTCCAAGGATAACCCATGTGAAAGAATCCTTGACTTAGTATTTGGGTCAAAATAAGATCACATGCTAGTGGAATATGCCTATGTGAATGGATATTTCTTTCTACTTTTTGACTTTACTTGACTTTTAGTCTAGTAACTTGAGTTACTACAGTAATTAATAACTTTGGTGCGAACTATTTCACAAATATATAAACATGGGGTGAGGAGGTAGTCATCATCCTTTCATTTGCATTTATCTCTCTCATTGAGTTCTTTAGTGAACAATGACTTGAGTCTTGGAGTGTTAGCCTTGGAGGAGTATGATGGAGTTGAGGTTCTTTGCCTTCTTAGTCCATGGTGCGCTACCATAATAGCCATCAAAGGTTCATCTTGAGTGAGAGATAGGTTGGCTCATAGGTCATCACTCCAGCCTCATTATCAAGAGCACACCGAGCACCAACTCTCTAAATTCAAGGCATGGTGCACAAATAGGAAGCAGAGAAGAGGGGGAGGGGGGTGGTCCAATCACAAGAAGGCTAAACAAAAACACTCCATCTAATAAATCAACACCGGATTGACTCTGCCACCATTTTGCATTTGACATAATCAGAGTACCTATCTACTTCCTAAGTTACTAGGATCATTGAGAATGGGATCAAAGTTCTTCTTGCCAAAATTTGATGTAAACACTTCACAAAATCCGACGGAAATTTGACATAAGATCTGACATAAATCCCTAAATTTGGGTAACCGCTAAATCCTTTGCTAACTTTTCACTCGAGCCAAATTGGAAAAATGGGTTTCATCCAATCTCTAATTTGCATGAGTGGGTTCCCAACTCCACCTTCAATTTCACTTTTTAAGCTCAACTGACACCGGATTGGTCCTATGTTCACATCTTGAGCTCAAAATCATAACTCTCACTTAAAATCTACTCTCTTTGGCTCCAAATTTGGCAAATGCTTCCACACACAATTGCTACCAAGGAAATCAAAACTGCGATCAAGGTCCCACGATCCACCGGGCTTGGAGATACCACCACCACCCTCAGTTCTTGCTCCCCATTTCCCCTTGACTCTCACTTCTCTACTGTAATCAATTTTTTTACACAACTCAAATCACACTCAATCATATTAGTACTTCATCTGTCACTCAATAATCTATCAACAATTGGGCACTGATTATAGTCAAGCCACATCCATTCTAGCTAAGAGACTCCAGGTGACGCTTGTCGGCTTTCTGTCCTCTCTAGCCAAGAACTCAAAGGCTCAACAACAATAGAGAAGTGAGCTCTTTGGAGTTGCACTCCCAGGGTTTACTCCTGATTTTGACCTAGGTCTCACTCCAACGGTTCCACTAACGGCACACCTGATGGTGCGAACGGTGCAAGTGACAATGGGCCCCATCATGTACTCAGTATCAAAAACACAAAAGCTGACCGTCAAAAAGTAGTCTATGAGTAACTACCAAAATACCTCTAACTATT
The DNA here is from genome assembly GCA_948567375.1 of Lunularia cruciata. Taxonomy (NCBI): domain Eukaryota; kingdom Viridiplantae; phylum Streptophyta; class Marchantiopsida; order Lunulariales; family Lunulariaceae; genus Lunularia; species Lunularia cruciata. Next base: position 16,151,030 of record OX419757.1, on the reverse strand, counting down.
ATCATTGCTACTACAATGTCCAAGCAATCTAGATGCGAAGCTACAAATGGTGTGAGAACTTAAACATATAAAAGTAATAATTTTTCTATCCATTTGATAAGTATTATTCTAGCTTTGCATTAGTGTGAGATTCCTTATGCTCACTTAATAATCATTATTTACTACTAAGTTATCCATAAATTCAATAATAAAAATAAATTGGCTATATAAAATAATAAATATAAAAATAAGACAAAATATCTACAAAACTAATATCAAGATGAAATGGTTAATCAATTTTCTCCATCTTCTACCCCAATCTATACTTTACAAAGGCAAAGCCACTTGATGAAGAAAAAGGTTTTCCCTTTCCTCACCCCTTCCAGTTCATGATGATTTATTATTATAGAGATTAAAAAAGTTGAGGAATTTATATCTATAATACTAAAATTGATAACGGTATATTATCAACTTTTTATAAAAATATTTCCATGAATGATTGAGGTCCTTAATTCTGAATATATATATATATATATATATATATATATATATATATATATATAATCTTATAATGAGAATGCTTATCTCTATTAGCCAAAAAAAATTCATAACATAACTTGTGATAATAATAAACTTAATAACAAGAGTCATTGTAGAATTTATAATCATCATCACTCCAACAAAGGAAGAATCTTTATAGGTGCAAGTATTAAACAAAGACAAAGAAAGCACCTAATTTTTATGTAAAAAATGAATCCTTAAGAATAAATGTAAATATTATAATACCACTAAAAGGAATTTACTTCTTCATGGAAATCATTTAAAATACAAAAGTGATGTAATTAGAAGCTTAATATACCTATAAAGTTAATTTAACTTATCTATCTCATAACATTAACATTAGTTAGAGTTGGACAGAAATAATCTGCCATGTCTGTCTCTCACCCAAGGGCACTTCTTATAAAAATTTGCATGTGCACCAAGTGCTAAAAGGAAGAAAGAGCATCATCAAGGATACCATGAAAAATCTCACCAAAAATCTTGTATTCATTCACATGCTACTCAATGGATAACTAGATAAATATATTATGATGTTTTTAGATGAACTTATTATATATAGCAAGATAGAAAAATAGAGTGGAGTTTTATGCTCATATTAAATCTGGCAGACTATTTTAATGATTAAATACATAAAGTTATTTAGTAGCAAATTGAAATATGAGTTTTAGAAAGAATAGGCTACCTTCTTGAGTCATGATGTTTTGGCTAAAGGAATTAAGACAGATGAAGAGACGATCAAGGGTATCATGGATTGGCCAACTCAAAAGGGTAATGATGATGTTTCAAGATTCAATGATTTGATAAGCAAGTTTTTACCAATGTTTCATAAATTATTATTATTATGTATATATTGTGTTACTGTTCTATGATCTCTAAGACAATGACTTCAAATTTCAATTGAGTTATAAGGACTAGATTACCTTTTTATACCTTAAGGATTTAGTATCAAATTTTCTATTCTTATTATTTATAGTTCCAATTGTGTAATTAGATTTGACTATTCTAACTTTATTATCATAGTAGTTTTACAAGAAGAATTAACATGAGTTTACATCAATTTTTAGAGGGAGTGACCACCCATCCTCATGATGGGTGGGAAGCGGATAAGCAACAAGAAAGGTCTCCAAGTATAGGGGTATGCAATGAGGTCACCTCTTTGTTCCTCTAGCCTTGGAGTTATATAGAGCGATGAACATGGCATTTGACATATTTGTCATGGAGTGGGTGAGAGCATATCATTTTAGATATTAGAGGGGTATCACTTTTACTCTCAATTTCAAAGCATATTCTAAAGAACATGTGCCCATCAATCTATAGAGAGCATTGGCTAGTGCAATCCATATGAGAGCAATCAGACTAGGTGATGCTTCTTTGGATGCTTTAGTTGTTTGTAGACCATGCAACTTGCAGAGCTCATATATCTTAGGTGTTGTATTACATATTCCTCTTACCAATACTACTGGGGCTTAGGACCATTTTACCCCTTTGTTTTCTCCATTTGTGTGAAAGCTACCAAAAGAGCAAGGCTTTAAATTTGAAATACCTCCATCTTCTTCAACCATTGCAAACTCTTACTTCATTTTAGGAGGATTATGTGTACTTAGATCTTATCATACCTTTCCTTACCACTACTTAAGGCTACATAAAAATTGCTATATTTATAGATAAATTAAGTAAGAAAAATCCTATAATTAAAAAGTAGATGGAACTATACTATGTTTTTATGATAGTCTTCCAAGAGTACACATACCACACATGCTTCATTTGCAAGTTTTGGGAAGAATTATTCAAGATTTTAAGCACTACATTGGCAAAATCTACTATTTATCACTCATAAATAGATAGTTAGATTAAACATTCTAACCTTACTTCAAAAATTATGCATTGTGCACTTTTTGAATGTAAATCACAATCATCATGAATCTTTCCTCCAAACTATAGAGCCTTCAACAACTTAAAGAGAGAAAGTACTTTTTCTATTATAATCTAGACACATTGGTTATTGTTAGCTTGTCCTATCTTCAAGTATTCTTAGTATTTCCATCTTTTTTCTATCTTCATTACAAGGAGCCAAAGCTCATCTTCACCCAAAATTAAAAAAACAATATATTGATAACTATCATCATAGATGACTTTTTTGGTGATAAAGTTATGCTCCTCAATTGCAATATTCCATATCTCTTCTTCAAGTGTATAAACTCACTCTTGATTGGATTGTCTCTTCTATATCCTCAAAGTTATCACTCTAATCACTAAGAAAATTGATCTCTACCATTACATTTCCATGAAACCTATATTCCATATTTCAAAATTGAAATTGTTTTTATTTCTAAGCCATTCTTTTTCTTAACCAAGTCTAACTTCCACACCCAAGTAAAGAAGACTAACCAAAGGAGATTTTAGTATAGAAATTTAATATACTAATTTAGTTGAAGTTTTAGCATAATTAACCAAAAAATATTTAAGATGGTTTATGTGTTGCACACATCTTTACAAAGTTTGGTTTTTTTAATTGTTTTCTCTTTTTCATAAGTACATGGTAGTATAATGACTTGTTATGGGAAGGAAACCTCTTAGTTGAGTTTCCTTATGAGTTATGTCTGCACATGCAATGGTACAAAGGAAATTAGCATGAAATTGTAGGTATTATAAAGGAATAATGCCAAAGGAGTCTGATCCAAAGGGTGGTTGGAGTTGGAACAAGTCAAGTACAAAAGACCTTTGGGCCCAAAGATCATACAAAAAATTTGAATGTGTCACCACTTGGATAAAGAACTGCCACCAAGGAACTTTTGCATTCATTGAGAAGCTTGCATGTGTGGAAAGTGACTCCCCACCTATTGATTGAAGTACCTTGCCTATAAAATCAAGTGCACTTAAAGCAATTTTATTTTTTCTAACATTCTCAATCTTGAAGCCAAAGAGTGAATAGCCATTCCAACCTTGTAGTTGTTTTTTTCTCAACCTTAGCATTCACTAGGAAAAATAGCATTCATCCAAAAGCCCATGAAGAAGATCCATAAAGCCATTCTTTGAAATTCAATAGTAAAAAAATGGGCAATCTACTAAAGGAGTGAGTTTAGGGTGTAAGGAGTTAGTTGAACAAGGAAGATAGGGCTTGCTTTGGGTCCAATAGCAACACCTCTCTTTCTTGCTCTAGAACTAGGAGGTGAGTGATTTTGTTATCATCCATGAGATGAAGAGGAGGAAGAAGTGACATGTGACATGAGAAGAAACTCCTACAATTAGACCAAGGAGAATTGGAGGAAAGTCCTTGATGCAAATGCAAGTCTATTTGGGGCGATGACTTGGACACAAAGTTTGGGCATGCAAAAGAGGAGCTTAGTGATCAAATTAGTGCTTCATTTGGGAGAAAAGATCAACCAAACAATCAACAACAACATATGGCAACAACAAATGGAGGGTGGGCAATAACAAATATCTAACTCAAAGGGCAATTGTAGAGGAGATCATGAAATTTTTTTGGGCAAAGAGTACAACATATGTCAAAAATAGTTGGGTGGTCCTCTTTAAAATCAAGTATCAAGGAGAGCTTGTCAATTGAGCCAACATGTTTACTTGCAAGCAAAGAGCTTGTACAAAAGAGTTTGAAGAAGATGGTGGAACAACATACTTAGCTCCTTTGTAATACACTTCTACATAGAGCTAAATCTATAGAGGAAGAGCGCAATAAGTTCCCAAATCACTACCATCCAATAGGGTACTTTGCCTTACAACCCAAGGGGAAGTTCTTTATCAAGAAGTACCAAGTAGCCAATGCCAACTATGCAGAATTTGGCAAATTCTTACCGGTGGAAGAAGAAGGAAGCATCACAACAAAGAAGAAGAATAGGACAACACCATCAAAGCCTCATAACACACAAAAAGAGAGCAAGGATGAATCCTCAAGTCATAGATGTATCTTTGAAGGAGGAGGTAAAAGACTTTGAAGAAGAAGAAGAAGAAGAAGAAGAAGAAGGTTCATTCACCTTGTAGAAGTCTGCATCAGAATCAAAAGGAAGAGAACATTAAAAGGATGCATAGTTTGCTTTAAACCTAGAGGAGGAAGAATTAGACCAAGCTAGGTATCAAGGCAAAGACCAAAGAGAACCCAACAATAGTCCAAAGAACCTCCTAAACCTACCCCAAACACACATAATCTCAAAGAAAAACAGGTGGCAGCCAAAGGAATAATAGAAGAGTACATTTTGGATGAAGTGCATCAAGTGACAAGGTGCAAAATCAAGAAGTGGAAGTGGAAGGAGCAGATATGGAAGAAGGAGGCAAAGACCTTCCAAGCAAAGTGCATCCCAAAGTAAGGAGAGAGGATGCACAAGAACAAAGAACATTGGTGAAGGAAGGAGCCTTATAGATGATGGAGCTCTTTCTACCACAATATCAAGGAGTCTACCCCAATGTAGTTGATTACACCACACTCATCCAAGGTTCCATAAAGTCATCTACACTAGCAAAGCAAAGGACAAGAACTGGAAGGAGGAGGTAAAGAAGGTATATGCCGTCGTGCAAGAAAATTTTGCAATAAAGAGGCAAAACTCAGATTGGTAACTCTTCCTTAATAGCACAGAAGAAAGGTAGGAGGAAGAAATCCAAAGAGTCCAATGATCCCATTTGGATAAAAAGGACATGCAACTCAGATACAAAGTCTGGCTAAAAGCCAAAGATGAAGAAGTGTAAGTATTTGAGGTGAATTGGAGATTGTGTAATACTCTAAGGACAAGAGAAGAGAGAAAATACATATTTCACACTCAATCATCCGATGCCCCAAAGGAACACCTTCTCTTATTATATAGACAAAGAGGATCTCCTCCAAGGAAGCTCCACCATAGGATTAGGCACACATATAGCTGACATGTCAGCAAGCTCCACCCTTGGATTACTTACTTGGATGGGTGACATGTTGGTCTTGGTCCTATCTGGTTGGTCAAACAAGCCTTGACAGGAGGGAATCTTTTAGGGAATCTTCTTGTAGGAATCTCAAAATCACATGAGTGAGGTACCATTGGAAAGCTCTCAACAAGACAAAGCAGGCGGAGGGAAGGCCAGCCTTTCCTCCATTGGGGAGGGGGGAGGAACTATTCATTTTTTGGGCTTAATTCATCCGTTTAGGCTTTCAAAATTGCCTTCAAAGATTTCAGGCATATTTCAATTCCTACTCTATTAGTAGAAGTCCCCTTTTGGTGATACCTCTTTCTGATCTGTTTAGTCCATCGTGGTAACATCCTTCCAAATGTTACCAAATTAATTCTCACCTTTAAATCATATGTCTAGCTATTGCTTCTAAGGTTTTCAAGTCTATTTTGATTTCTGCTCTATTAGTAGAAGTACTCTTTTGGTGATACTTCTATCTGATCTATTTTGACCATCATGTATAAAATCATTCTAGATGTTACCAAACCAAGTTCACATCTAGATCATATGGCTAGCTCTTGGTACTACAAATTGCCAAGATCAAAGTGGTCACTTTGGAGATGCAAAAGTCAAAGTATCAGAAGGAAGTGACTACATAACTTGAAGATTGGTATAAGAGTTGAGAAAGAAGGAGGAGAGGGCAGCCAATTGACCCCAAATGATGGAGGTGGTGAAGAAATAGTAGAGGCATTGAACAATCATTAAAAGGAAGAGAAGATGAAGATATTCAATCAGCTAGAGGAGGCATGAGATCACTTTGTGGCAATGTTGGAAGAAATGGCTCAAGGAAGCATCACAAAGATGGAGTTGCATGAGCTAAAGCTATAGTTCCAGAAGTTGGAAGGAAAGATCTAAAAGGAAGACAAGATGGAATAGCTAGCAATTAGACTTAGAGAGAACATAGATAGGAAATTCACTAAGACTTGTGATACCCATCTATTAGAAATAGCAAGTTACAAGGAGAGGAATTATAGGAATATATATCTCCTTATTAGGAATTATAAGGCAAAGGTAGTTCTTTGCAATAATATTTTAGGCAAAAGACACTACACTAAAAAATTTCTTGAAAGACCTTCATAGATATAGGATCTTTGAAGTAGGACTTATCCAAATGCCTTCATAGTTGTAGACTTTGTAGATGCACCCTTCAAATTAGTAAGTCCAAAGAAGACAAAACTCCAATTTGTTTTTAAGAAGACTTAATACCTTCCTTGACAAGTATAAGGCACCTAATTAACCTACATGTGGGTAACATAAGACTAAAAATGTATATTACAAATGTAGGCAAGAGATCTTTGGAGTACTTCAACCATTAGATCTTTGGAAGTTCAGTAAAGGAAGATTTTTAAGGCTTTTGACAAGTATAATATTTATTTATTCCTTTAACCATGATATAGCAAAAGAGCAACAAATCTTCATTTTTATTGCCTTATTTTTGAGTATTGGTGATTGTATTTGTTGAGTTTTGAGGAGGAACTTTGTAGTAGGAACACAAGTACTTGAGTGTATGTAAACATGTGTACTTGATTGAAGTGTGTGATCCTTGAGTTTCTAAAGGAGCAAAGCAATGCCTTGATGGATAAGAAATGAGTTGTAGAGTTGTAATTACCATAGAAGACAAAAAGCAAAGAATAGTTGCCAATGCAAAGAGACCTGTGAAGTTATGGCTTTTATAAAAGATACTATGCAAACTTTGAAGTTTATGCCTTTGTAGTGAAATGGCCGGTTTGGGTTGACTGAATCATTACCTTCATGACTAATTTGGAATTTACTTATATTGAAAGTGATTATTTTAATTTTCTATTTGCCATTGTGTGCCACAAGGGATGATAGTACCTTTTTTTGGAAGTGGTTCATACTCAAGAGGTTAAATATGCAACAATTAATGACTACAAGATTGTGATATATCTCTTCAATTCTAGTCATTTTTACCTATATCCTTGAAGGAACTACTTATTTTGCACTATTACACTACTTTTCAATTGATATTGGGCTATCACATACTTTTTGGTGCCATTGTCAAGGATACATTCTTTGGAGTGCCTAGATATAATGTTCCAAGGACAGGAGAAACTCCAAGAGGAACATAAGAGAAAATACACAAGAGAAACACAAGGTTTAATTCCTCAATACTCTAATGCCCCAAAGGAGCACTTTGACTTTATTATATAGTTGAGAAGATCCTTTTGAAGGGAGCTACATCCTTAGATTAGATACATGGATAAGTGACATGTTTGGAAGCTACACCTTTAGATTGGATCCATGGGTGGGTAACATGTCAGCTTGGGTCCCATCTGATTGGTCAAACAAGTTTGCCATAGGGAATCTTTTGGGAATCTTACAATAGAAAGCTCAAAAGAATATGGAAGTGGTAAAGTTGGAAAGATCTGGACAAGGAAAAGTGATGTAGAGAGGGAAAAACTTTAGCCTTTGGGGTGAAGGATGTTCAAAATTTTTGAGACCTAATTCATCATTTAGGCCTCCAAAATTGGCTCTGAAGCTTTTGGTGTACTTTTGGCCTCTATGCTATTAGTGGAAGTCCTCTTTTGAAGACACCTCTATCTGATCTACTTAGACCTCATCTATAACATCCCTAAAGATATTACCAAGCCAATTTCTACGTCTAGATCATGGTATTACACTAGGCACAAAGACAAACAAGGCAATAAATGTCATTGCCAAATTGAGTACCAAGAGATATTCATACACCTTGTGACCTAAGAACATTCAAGAGAAATCAGAAGTTCATAGTTGAATGACATGCAGCTAAAGAATGAAAACCTCAAGAAGAACATAATTGTCTTGAGAGAAAAGTAGTGCCAAACACCAAATTAGCACTTTGGCAATTGACCATGGAGAAAGGTGAGTTTGGACTCAATAACATCTTTGGATAGATGTTCAAAACTCAACTAATCCAATGGCTTCCTCCTAGTCTAGTGTAAAAAAGGCACATCTCACATAATTGAGTAAAGAAGGTGTCTCTTGGTTAACTATTCAAGCAGAGAGTGTGGACAATTATCTGCACTTGTTGTCTTTAGATATAGGCCAAAATGAAGATTACTTGTTGATGTTACCACAAGAACTCTTTGCCAAAGGACTTGCATGCAAGTACAAAGGTTTTTTTTGGCTAAGCAAGAATAGAATTACTTGTCACATAGAAGAATTAGATCAAGACAAATTCTTGGCCGACATAGATAAAGAGGAAGGTTCTCCTAACTTGGTGCATGATTCCAATCTTTTTCAATTTCTCTTGCAAGTTTAGTCTCCACTTTTGTCCTTATAGCAAATCATTCATCCTTTATAACAAATCTATCAGAAGTTTAAGAGGAAGGATGAAGAAGGAAATCTTGATATTTTCATGAAGGAATTGAATTAATCGTTATAGGCAACAAGGAAGATGCACATGATGATAAAATCCACATATTCATAAGCCTTCTAAGAAAGAAGGCCCAAAATTGGTATATGCACATAAGTCAACATTTTGCTAATGTGGTGGACTAGCCAACAATCAAGATTCAATTCCTTGAAAGGTTCAAGGAAATGAATGTACAAAATGAATGGTTTTGCCACCCTCAATAGTCTGAAATGAAAAAGAACAAGAAGTTACATGATAACAAAAAATGATTTCAAAGCCATATGAATAGGGTACCAAGAAGAGGTTTCATCCTAGGATACTTTAATACTAGTAGCTAGACATATTATCTAGAGGTGAAAATTGGATTGGTAACATATGGAAAGATGTTGTATATGATGGACTAAGTAGATCAAATAGAGGTGTCACCAAAAGAATACTTACACTAATAGGGCAGGAGCCAAAAACACCTTGAAAACTTTAGAGCCAATTTTGGAAGCTTAAATAGATGAATTAGGCCTAAAAATGAGATGAATTAGTCTCTACAAGGGATGTTCTTGGCCTTCTCCCCCTCTTGTTTGTCTCATTGAGAGCTTTCCAATGGTACTCACCCATGCAATTTTGAGCTTCCTACAAGAAGATTCCCTAAAGATTCCCTCTGATCAAACATGTTTGACCAACCAGATAGGAAGGATCAACATATCACCCATCCATGCAAGTAATCTAAGAGTGGAGCTCACTGACATGTCACCAATCCATGTATTTGATCCTAGGGTGGAGCTTCCTTTAAGGGGATCCTCTTTGCTATGTAATAAAGACAAGATGCTCCTTTGGGATATCAGAGTATTGAGTGTGAAGCTTTGTGTTCCTTCTCTTGTGTTTCTCTTGGAGGGTTCTCATATCCTTGGAATATTACAGATACTTGGACTCTCAAGTAGTAGCATAAATCCTAAGATGATTACTAACCAAACTTTGGATCTTTGGCAAAGAATGAGAAGAAGACATGGTGGCCAAGATGGTGAAATTTCCAGAGCAAGACAAGTTAGCTAGACTAAATCTGATTAGGAAACCATACCAAGATACAATATCAAATACACCAATTTACAAAGAAGCCAAAGAGAAGATCAACCTAAAGGTCATCTTCTTTTTCTTTGGAGTTGTCAAGTAAAATGTCTTCTTTGGAGTCGTCCTTATCTAAAGATGAGAAAGAATGAAGGAAAGAAAAAAAGGTTACTTGGAGATTAAAGACAATTGCTACTTTGAGGACCTCTACATAATTGTGTATGAAGTTGGAGTAGCTCACTAAGGAGTTTGCTAACTGCAACAAATAGTTGGTTGGAGCAAAGGAATTCTCAAAATGAGATACACTCCACACCAAATGATCCAAATTGCACTAAGCCAACTAAGAGTGACAAGCCCAACTATCCAACAAACATTTAAAGATAAGTGCAAGACCTACCGTAAGAGGAGCTCAAGAGAATAAAGTCAAAACTTTAAAATGTGGAAGAACATGCAAAGGTGATGCTTGTAATTACCATCCTCAATCACAAAGTAATTCCAGTCCAAAGAAAGTAAATACCAATGAATCAACTCCAAGAATCCCTACTCTAAATTTCCCTACTCTAAATAAATCAACTCCAAAGGATCCTACTCCAAAGGGATTCACTCCAAAGAAGGATGCAATTGAGAAGAAACAAAGGAGTGTTATTTCACTTTTGGGTGTAACTTAATATGACATTGTTGCAAATTTGGCATTCTCTAAGGAGATAATCTTCAAGCAATTGTAGGAAGATAACAAGCTAGACAAGTAGCATCTTGCTATGGCACTCCAAAAAACCAAGAAAGTCAAGCACATTGATCTTCTTGCAATCTAGTAGATAGAATTAGAAGACTTGGATATGCAAGAAGTAGAAGTGGAGATCACCAAATGCATAATTCAAGTAGTTCCCATAAATTCTAGGTTTGGAGTTAATGTGATGATTGAGGATAAAACTCACAAGTTAGGATTCACTTCCTTCAAACCTACTCCTTGAATTTTATGATTTATTGATTAGACCTGCAAAAGACCCTTGGGAATGTAGAATGTACAAAAGTGCAATAGATCCTTGGGAATTCTTACACATTGCAAATACTCAATTGCTACTTCCTACTTCAATAGAGAGTTTATATGGTCACTTGAGAGGGGGCACAGACTATTAGGACTACCATTGGGACTTCAAAGGTTATCAATTGTTGGTAACATTCCTCACTAAAATTGTGGACTATGAAATCCCTAAACATCACTTTTGGTCTAACCACATAATAAATTTCTACTTGACTGTTGAGAAATAGAGAGGATTTGGTATATTTAGATCCATCACAAAAGACTGAAGATTGTCAAATCACACTCTCTATTGTAGATCACTATAGGTAGAATCATCAAGTTTGGTGAATTCATCACTATATCCATGAACTTTGCTCCAAAATGGTAAACTCTCACTTGCTCTTGTTGGATATACATAATCTTGATGTGGAATTGATTCAAGAACAAAAAATGTGATGCAAGAAATTATGCTCCAAGAGTTCAAGAAATGTGTGAGTGGTTTCAAACAAGCGTAGACCAAAGAGTATATATATATATATATATATATATATATATACTCACATATATACATATATATATGTATATTCTATATTTTTCATAATTTTATTTTTTCAAGGCCTAATTCATCCGTTAAGGCCTCCAAAATTGGCTCGGAAATTTTCTAGGCTATTTTTGGCTCTTGCATTATTTTTAGTATTCTTTTGGTGATATTTCTATTTAATCTACTTAGTCTATCAGATATAACATCCTTCTAAATGTTACCAAGCCAATTTTCACCTCTAGATAATATGTCTAGCTATAGGTATTACAATTTTCACTTACAAGAAGATAACAAATTTGTTAAATCTTAGAGTAGTAAACAATTTTATCACCGCGGTGACATAGAAGAGTTTTACAACTTATTTCACTTATGTTATACCGTGATTTATTAATTATATATAGATTTTTCCCATTTAATTTCAAGAGAATACTAGATTTTAAGCTCAAAAGAATATAAAGATAAATGGATTATGTCAAAACTAAAAAAATAAAATTTCAATAAGTGTAATATAAATATTTCTATTTTATTTTTCATCTAGATTTATATGTATACACACAACAACAAGAAATGTCAAAATTTTTAGTTTTTTACCTAATTAATTATGATACCTTCTATGGGTTAGATAAAATCTAATATTCAAAATCTATCTTACTCTTTTTCTGGTTTTCTTTCATCCTAATAAATTAAATGGATTATGTTTACTTAAATTTTATTTTGAAATTTTTGATCATTAAAAAAAAATGCATAATATTAAGCACACAACTAATGGGAAAACAAAGACGTATTCCCTTTAAGAAGACGACAGCGTCAAGCCATGTACATGAAACTTATAAATTTAGCCAGATTCAATTTTCAAATTATTGGTTAATCAGCTCATCGCATAATCTTCCAAGACCTACACACATATACTTCTCTAAATGATATAATTTAGTGTGACAGTTTGTTTTGAATGAGATCTGATACTTGTTTCTCTATCCACCCCTTGTACTATACATAATTAGTAGTGAATATCTTAATAAAGAACTTCTGCTCTAATTATATGGTGAAATATGTTATCCTCTCTATTTTCCATAGAAAACAAATAGCTGCCCCTAAAGACTATTCACACATCAGGTGATAGAAATAATGCCAAAATAAAATTCAATACAATTAGGATCTCATTCAACATATCTACAACTTATATAAACTGAAAAATCGATTCAAAAATATGTTAAATTTAAACATAAATAAACATGTGTACATGTATTATAAGTTATTAATCTAGTGATCACGTTAATGGACCTTTTTCACTGCATTTAAATTTTCAAATTTGTATAAATCATATAATACCATATTGTCAGGACATCGTCTAGCAAGTTCATCCCTAATACTCTGCCCAACAACACATTCAGATATATATTCACCTGGGATTTGATATAAATCCCAGGTACAATTGTTTATTTACACTGTTAAACTAACACTCAACAATGTTATACTAAAAGTCAAGAACCCCGTAAATGATGTAAACCTTAGATCAAATTTTCTTATAGTACACCACTAGTCAAATTTGTGTTGTGATTTCAAACTCTACATCTGTTTATATCAAAGTTTTTCCGATCCTGTGTGTCGATAATTTACAAGGCAGAAAGAACCAAACGTGAGAAATGGCTACTAACTAAGAATGAAGGAGTAGCAGTTTATGAAGCCGCATAAGTGACGAAAGCCAAAAGCACCACACAGAAGTACGGAAAACGTGAAGTGACAGTGCAAGAATCGGAATACTCTTTCCAGCTAAGTCTGAGCTCGTGGATTTCGGATCGAAAAGCTGGGTCAGCTGTGGAAGCAATCTGACTTAAGCATTCAAATCTTTGAGGATTATAGGCGCGGCTGTTAACACCAGGCGCGGTGTCGAACTATATTCAAAAATATGGTCGTTACCTATGAAGGATGGGTTTTAGTTTAGCAACGCGCTTTGCATCAGCTGCACCTGATGAATTGTTTAGCACTGCGTTGTGCCTTTGTTGAGCTGTTAAGTCTGAGTTCCAACTGAAAATTCCTTCCAATGTTCCAAGCCGTTTCGGTTGCTCTTCGTAAGGTACTGATTGATGGGTTTTCGATTTGGAGCTTGACAGTTTTTATGCTTTTCGTATGACACCTATTGATTGGATGCTTGATTGAGTTCAAAGGAAGACACTGAGTCCAATAGATTCCTTTAAACTTCGTCTGTTCTAGCTGTTCATAGGTACTCGGAGTTCCTTGAACAGAAGATTCTTTTTCTTCTCGCTCCAATTCAGAGCAACAGGGATTGATTCCGGGTGAACATGGAAAATGTGAGAAGAGAGGGAGTACGAGGTGGTAGATTAGATTTAAGGGACCGTAGAGATGGAGTAGGGACAAACAATGACAGGAAAGAAAAAGCAAACCCAGCACAGACTCCCATTCTTGGAGAAAGGATTGATCTTAACAAAATGCCAATCGACTTACCAAGAATGCACAGAAGATTTTTGAAGACAAAGGTGTACAATGATACAGTACGGAGCATCTTGCGAGTCAACAAAGTCAATTGCATAGACGATGTGGTTCCACCACAACGTAGTATTGATGGACGTGTGAGAAAGCTCAACTGGAATCAAAACAATTGTGTGACAAAGAGAAGAACTGAATCAGCTACTGGACATTGTGCGCTGAACCGAGCCGAGTCTCTAGATAGCGAGCTGGAGGTAGTTCCACCATCTATCGTCGAGCGACATAAGAATTTGCGACTTGTAAGGCATCCCGAATGGAATAATAGCAGCTTGGTTAAGATCGAAAGCACAGAATCAGTTGAAGAGAATCAGACGGTCGTGGACCGCGGTAACCCTATACCGACGATAATGCCGCTAAACGTGCAGAGCATCTTGAAGGAGAGAAAGCAGAAAGAATCTATTCTAGAGAAAATAGAAGCAAACTTTGGTCGTCTAGGAGTCGACAGAATGGCTTCTGAAATTGATGCAGCTGTGGATATTCATCACGATAACTCACAAAATTATTATGGCCATCATCCTATGACAGATTTGGGAACTTCTGAGGAGCACAGAGACAGAAAATTGATCGTCACAGCTATCTACATAGCAAACGGAGAGAGTGTATCATGGAGCTGGAGCGATGTAGTAAGCCTCCCAGTCACTGTTCAGTCTGATGCTGACGTTTCTTCGGAGAATCTCAGAGGAGTTCCCTCAACCGGAGCAGAGGTCCATTGAAGCTCAGATAACATCACTCTGTTCTGGAGAGACCTCTGGAGAAATTAGTTTGACTCATCTGATGGGATTTCCGCGCATCAAGAAGACGCTCAACAAAGCCAATTTTCAATTGAAGTAGATTTTTTTCCTCTTGACAATATGGTATCAGATGGTCATTCACGTGAAATGGGACTCACAGAGCTGAGAGATCGTGCTCAGTTCAAGGCAGAATTGCACTCTCGAGATCTGCGGTGTGGAGGTCTAGTTATAGACAACGTTTTCCTCCAGCAAGAGAACTCCTCACTGAAGACACAAGTTGCTGACCTCTTAAAGCATTACAAGGTGATCCTATCAGAAAATGCCGTCTTATAAGAGCAAGTGCTGAAGTACCAGGAGAGATGATCAACTCATTCTGCTGAACAGTATAAGAACTGAATGTCGTGAAGGTGGAAAACTGTCCTGAGCTACTAAGATAGCCGTTTAGAAGCTTTTGTTGGATGCTGGATAACATTTGATGACAGATTGAGTTGCGTAAGACGGATTCTTGTGATTAGAGAGACCATAACAAACGCTTGGCCGATGACTCCGAGTGTGCTGATGCATATGTCCGCAAACTGCGGGATAGGAAGATGCACTGGTTACAGCGACTGTAGTCTGCTTTACCATCTTACTGTCTCCATAACGTTGTTCCGCCTCATCTCATGGCCTGGTCGGACTCATAGTTACTTTAGTCCAAAACCAAGATGGGTACCTCTGGTGTTAGTTTAAGCCACAGGATGGACCGCTCTCCGTATCCACTTCTGTATAAATATAGAGAAAAAGTGGAAGTGTTATGTTACATATCCTTTTGAGAAGCTTTCCTTCCATGATCTCTACATATTTGCAGATCCAACAACCTCCTCACTCCGGTATAGTATTTTGCTGATGTTGCCTATTTACAAAGAACGCGGATTGACTGTAGGTTTACAAGAGGAGTCCAACTTTCCTGTTCTCGGTGTATAAGCGGCTAGAAGTGTCCTCTTTGTATTGATCGTACCGCTTGAACCATCTAATTTTAACAGCGATGAATCTTGGAAGTGTGTTCCCTTCTGTAACTTATTCATTTTTTTAATAGTTTAATTAAGTTCAACCAAAGTATAGGTAACGATAGGTAACGATAGGTAACGATAGCCAAACTTTACTGCTCCTTCTTTTTTATGTTTGAGTAAAAATCTCTGTTCATAAATTTAGGACAAGCCCATTTATGGTCGCTGCCGTCGGTGACATGTACCACCAACATCCTCAGGACGCATCTTAGCAGATGCGCAGTACTGTGCCTTTACAATACTTCCTCTGTATTTAATACAACTAGGAATTTCTCTTTCCATCAGGGAATAATTTCGATATCCTACGTTGAGAACAGAAGTCAAGCTTCGACTGTATTGCACCTCCTCAGTGTACATTTTGCTACCTCAAACTGTAATATGAAACGAAATTTGGATTTCTTACATTTGGAAGACCGAAGTGCTAGAGATATTTCCTTCGGGCAAAAAGAACACGAATAACGAAAAGTTGCCGAGTGAACAACACTTAAGTTCTTGACGGCTTCAGTTTCCCCGAGAGGTGACAGGGTAGCGTGATTTGTGGAGTGGTGTCCTGATGAAATTAGACATTGTTGTAGACGTAAACTTGGATGGTTAACCTCTGGCTGAGTAACACAGTGTTTCGTCTTGATAATACAGAGATAAGACGTGCTCTCACCAGTTGCAGCCCTGGAAGAAGCTCCTGTGAAAAATCATTGGTCTTCGCTGCAATTGTGCTGGTTATGGTCCATGGGATGTGCGTTAGGATAGGTAGCTAGCTACGGAGGAGAACAGAGAGTAGATCGCTTAAATGCTTCACCATGATCTTCTCACAGTTCGTGAAAAGATCATTATGCCGTCCTGACAGTCATATATCAATCCAGTACTAAGATACCCATCACTCTCGAACCGAAAGCGGCGATCGCGTAAGATAACAAGAAGGATGGGAAGACCCCATCAGGCCGTACAAGGATAAACGTATGAGGTAACATGGGGCTAAGCCCCAAGACATACCCATCACCCTCTCGCGATAGTGGTTAGTTTGTGAGCTTATGTGTGACATACGGTCCACGGTTACCTTCAGATCAACTCTTCACACTAGCGTCATGAAGGGAAAGGATATCCTCTATTCATTCAGGCATATAAAACGATAAAGACGGTGTGCCGTAAGTAAGCTCTACACTGGTGTTCCATGTGCAGAATCTGCACTACCATGCCTGACAAGTGGCAGAAAATATGGAGCAGATAACTTGGAAGACAGACATGCACACGTATTTTTGTGTCCTGGCGCGACATAACGCGATAATTTGCTGGCGATGTGCAATCTGTTCCCTCGTTTCTAAAAATCCTGCGAAATCTTGATCAGTCCCTGTCCATAAGTAGTAGACTGCACGAAATATGTTCTAGGACAGGCCAAAGGCAAAGGCATGGGAATGCTTTGCGTTAGACACCGAAGCCGCTGGAAAATTAACAGCAATAGAAGACCCGAAGCGATGCAGTTGGGCGATCGACATTATCGTTAAAGGTGTGAATTGAAAGGCTTGTGTAAGCTAGACAGGTCTGCACAGGTCTGCACTTCCTGTGAGAAGGTGCGCGATGTGTGTCATAAAACTCACAGTATGAGCATCGGGAGGCCATGATGGTCTTTGGTCACGCCAGCAGTTCTCATAGATCTCAGGAAAAGGAGTTCTCATCTATATAGCGGTCCTGGATTGCAGGCAGACTTGATTCTGAAGACGCTCGAGAAGGTTTATAAACGAATTCTTCAATTGGGAGCTCTTACTTTGGAATCTTGAGAGTTGCAGTATTTCATACAGGTAAGGATACAGATCCACATCATGAGAAACGAAAGTTTAAGTAGCGACGAAAAAAGCTTATTTCCTTTTCCTTTCCCTTTTAAGATCGAAGAAAAGATTTCTACTTAGTATGTCCAATTTTCATTCAACAGAGTAAACACTCTAAGATGGATACGTTTGCAAGTTGCAAAATGGATGAACCCTGAGACTTAAGTCAAATCTGAAAGTTGTACCACCAGTATTCCCACTTGCTGCTTCAAAGCTGTACATTGAACTTTATTCATCGCCGAGGAGTAGAGTTTCGCAGCTTTAATCAGAGCTGACAAGAATTTATCTACATATGGGGTCCTCAACTTCATCACTATCTCGCGATCATCCAAAAGAATTTCGCAACATTCTAAAGCCGAGGAAGCGCACATCGCCAATATCTAACTTTAATTCAGGGGGCATACTAGAAGTAGTGCGCAAACAATTGGTTCACTAACCTTGGGCCGGATAATTTTCTTTCTGTATAAGCCCCTGCTCTGCTGTCTGGGAACTCCATACAGCTTTGATTCCGTGATTTACTTCTGCCGAATCTTCTCCTCAGCCACGCTGGGTTGAATCTTGGAGTCAAATTTGGGGGATTACAGAGCTACGGTTACTGTACCTGAGAATTGATTCGATCTACTCATCGAACAGGTGAAGGGATTGGACAAACAAAGCTGAACTTATGACAACGAGGCCGGCAAATATCGGAGGGACAGCAAAATCTAAACCTGATTTCTTGAAGTAAAAAGCTGGAACGCACAGTTCATCGTTTGGACCGTCGAGGGGCAATCTGAAACAGTGTTTACATGAAAGACTCGTGTTACCGGAAAGAGTGCACGCCTCCAAATGTTCCGCGTGAGAAGCTATACTCGCACTAAACCCCATCTCAAGGCTAATAGCTGCGACTGTTACACTCAAAGCCAAAATGAATGTCCAGAAAAATGTGTACAGAAACATCGGCTGGCTTGCCAGCGCCATCACGGATCTCGCCAGTCTTTCGCAAGGCCGGGTGAAAAGACACATTGTCTTTCGGACCAACGTCGAGATATGTTGTTCTCTTTGTTGCTGCGACGAGAAGCTGGGTAAAATAGAGCTAGACCTTTCCATTCCTCGAAAATAAGAGGAATTCATGTTTGCCTTGTTGCTCACCAAATTTACTCGCTGCTGAGATATTCTCCGTTTCGATCTGCAGTTCGATCGTGACGTCTTAAATTAGGACAGACAGAAAACCAAACTGTCCAAATCCAGAACAGCAAAGGTTCAAAATCAACCTAGGTAAGAGTCAACTAAGTTTCCAATCTGAGTCCTCTGAGTCTTCCGTATGTCTCTCTGCTCATAGGCCTTGACACCTAAAAAATTTCTGCGCTATCAAAGATGGAAATTTTAACTCGGGTTATCCACCTCGACGTCTTCATTGACCATGACCACAAATTCGCCAGATACGATGCCATCGTTACGTCAAATATGTAGAAACAAGCCATGCCCAATAAATCTATCGGCAAGCCAGAACGCTGTCCATAATTTTCAGCTGGCCTGGTTAATTCTTGATGCTTCAAGATTCTTATGAGGCAAATCCGAAACCTCACAGAAAAAGACCTTCCAAATCCAGATCAATTACCCCTTCCTGCATCTTTGTCAATCCTAGCTATCATGACAGTTCTTCACGAGTACAGTTACAACGCGGGGGATAATCATGCAGAATTTGACTCGTGTACTTCAATTCAAGTCCACCACTTCAGCGTTCCGGAACAATTGGAGGATACCATCTTAGGGAAAACCGATTCTCTGCCCAAACGCTTCCTCAGAACACACGATCACGATATTGACGATATTGACGATATTGACGAGATATTGGAAGTCAAAAGAAGAAAACACATCGCTCCGAAGAATTGGGTCCAAGTACGATCTTTGCCTACGATGGACCAAAATTCGAACTCCAGCCCCCTGACATGTACTTGATATCAAAACGAGCGAGAGCAAGAGCGTCCACGAACTGAAGAAAATCAGTCGGAGCTAAATTCGAGATTCCACATAAGAATTCTCAACGTGGGTGGGGCTGACATCTCAATGTGAGTGTGGTAGAGCTCAAAAGTTCCTAAGCAAGAGAGTAGGTAGATCACGAATAATTACCAAAAGCCGGTGCAGAGACGCCGCAGCAGGGAGCCCATATCGTCCATGCTTCCTCAATAAAGCTCGAGATACTAGAGATCAGTGATGATTTAACTCATTCACTCACTCTACCGTAATGGATGCCACTTTGTTCGGACAAACTCATCCATCTCATGCAGCCCTGGTCCTGGCGACGTCACGCTGGAGTACCTCCTTCGTTCGGCGACTTACTAAATAACGTCACTAGGTGCAAGTCGCGCGATAACCTAACCCCTTCCGTCTTCTTCTTCGCCTCCTCCTCCTTATTCTGCCCGGAACTCCAGCAACCGCGCGAGGACGATTTGAGATCTGTAGATTCGAGACTTGGTGGAGTCGATTGAACTTGGTTACTACGCCGTACCACGGAAACTCTTTATCGACATTCTATTTGCAGTTACGAACGCTACGTGGAAGAAACGGATGTTGTCGGTGAACAGAAGTTACTTACGTTATGTTCGTCTGCCGGAGTAGGGTGTAGTTGAGACACGCCCCGGACGACCAGGAAGGCTGGAACCGACTTGCAGTCGTGAACCGGATATATGGCCGGAACTGCGGCTTATCCTGAGGCAGGCACGGATAGACTCCCTTTGACTGTGTGCTGATTGCCTTCCGGTCCACGCTGTAACCTACCTGTCATTGCCTTAAACTACTGTCTCAAAATAATATTTGGAGACGATGCAACTAATTTGAGATTAAAGTGAGATTAAAGCGAATAGGAGGAGAAAGGGATCGCGCATAAAACACGTCAAACCTTACAAGGGTGAGACAAAATAGGTAAAGTTAGGCTAAACCCCATTAGAGCCTATATGAGAAATCTACCCTATAGCACCTAAGATATTAAGCTATGCAAGTTGCCCTGTTTACAAATAATTGGAGTATCCAAAGAAGCATCACCTAATGTGATTGCTCTCTCATGGATTACACGGCCCATTGTTTACAAATAACTGGAATATCCAAAGAAGCATCACCTAGTGTGATTCCTCTCTTATGGATTGCACCAGCCATTGTTTACAAATAACTGGAGCATCCAAAGAAGCATCACCTAGGGTGATTGCTCTCCTATGGATTGCACCGGCCATTGCCTTCTGTAGAATAATGGACATATGTTGTCTAAACTATATTACAAAGTATGAACGTGAGAGTGGTACCCCTTGCGTCTAACATGATAAACTCTCATGCACTCTCTAACAAATGTGTCAAATGCCATGTCCATCATTCCATATAACTCCAAGGCTAGAGGAATAAAAAGATGACCTTGTTACATACCCTTATACTTGAAGACCTTGGGAGTTGCTGCTGCACTCGCTGCCCATCTAGGGGATGGGTAATCACTCCTTCAAAAATTGTATCACGCATAGGGTCTATAACCACAACATCCTATATTGTCACTTGATCATCTCAGACCAAGTATGAGTTTGCCCTGACATATGTCATCTACAAAGCATACGAACGCTCACTCCAAGCCAAGTATCCACTCTTTTGTGCCATAGCAAGCAGTATATCCCTAATAGTATCAAGTATGGGGAATACTTAAGATACAAATGTTTATTAAAGTGCAAAATGAAGATTTCATAAACAAGTGGAGAATCAAATATTATTTAAATTGCAAAACACTCAAATATTAAAGTTTAAGAATCATCAAGGTTTGGAGATCCTATTAAAATCTAAACATCTAAAAAGTTGATGGAACAAGAATGAAAACATTATTTTTCTTGATATTTTAAAATTCACAAAAAATAAGGTCTAGATTGTAAACATTATAATAAAACTTTGATCTCTAGCTCTATTTTCAAGTCTAATGATCAATTATGCTGTATTTATAAAAATTTAATAATCTAGTCATTATCTAATAATATTTTTATCAACTAAAATTATGTAATTCAAATTTTAAGTAGAAGCTTTTCCAAATTTTAATTTTTATTATTGGAGTTGCAAAATATATAAATGCTTCTAGAAGAGGTCTTAACTAGGTAAAATGGTTGTTTTCTTAAGAAAATAATAAATTATAATCAAGTAAAAGTCACTATATTTCAAGTGCATAGAATTTCCTTCCTCTTTTTGATTAAAGGATTAAAAACCATTTTTTTCTTACATCCTTGTCCTAATGAACTTAGTTGTATTAATCTATATGATTGGTAGATTGACAACTATTAGTATAATCTTGGAAGTATTATTTGGTGTAATGAGTAGAATTAAGCTTAAATTCAATCAAAGTAAAATTTTTATTGATCTAGATTACCATTTAAAAACAATAAAGAAATCTCTAAAACAAACATACCAACATAATTCAATACATCAAACCTTTTTCTTATTCTTCCATACCATACTCAATTTAAATTTAGAATGAATTGATAAGTAATGATATTTAATAATATTTTACTTGATCAATATGCTAACAATATATTCAGTCATAAAGAGATATTTAAATATCAATATATACTTATGTATTGATATTCATATCATACTTATATTGTCAAATTTATAAATCAATTTGATGTTTTTAGATAAGAATGTGGCACAACTTGTGGATTTTAAGCTTTCTCTAATGCAAACAAGCAATTTTATATAATAAACACATAAAGGAATTTCAAGTCCAACTATTTTTATGTCAAGAAAAGAAAAATGAGATTATGTAGCCCATGTAATGTATAAAAACCTTCCTCTAAAAGAACTTAATAAAATAAGCATTTTTATTTGTTAAATATGCTAGAATAAATGTAATACCAAGAGCTAGCCATATGATCTAGATGTGAAATTTGGTTTAGTAACATCTAGAATGATGTTATACATGATGGTCAAAATAGATTAGATAGAAGTATCACCAAAAGAGTACTTCTAATAATAGAGCAGAAACTAAAATAGACTTGAGAACCTTATAACCAATAGCTAGACATATGATTTAAAGGTGAGAATTAGTTTGGTAACATCTGGAAGGATGTTACACATGATGGAATAAACAGATCAGAAAGAAATATCACCAAAAGGGGACTTCTACTAATAGAATAGGAATCGAAATATGCCTAAAATCTTTGAAGGCAATTTCGGAGGCCTAAACGGATGAATTAGGCCTAAAAAATATGCAGATTCCCCCCCCTCTCCCACACACAAAACATGGAATGTTGTCCTTCCATCTCCCTTGGTTTTTCTCATCGAGAGCTTTCCAACGGTACCTTACTCACGTGATTCTGAGACCCCTACAGGAAGATTCCCTAAAAGATTCCCTCCGGTCAAAGCTTGTTTGACCAACTAGATAGGACCTAGACCAACATGTCACTCATCCAAGTAAGTAATCAAAGGATGGAGCTTGCTGACATGTCCCCTATCTGTGTGCCTTATCCTATGGTGGAGCTTCCTTGGAGGAGATCATCTTTGTCTATATAATAAAGAGAAGGTGCTCCTTTGGTGCACCAAAGGTGAGTGTGTAATTTGTGTTACACTCTCTTCTCTTGTCCTCGGAGTATTACAATAAATATAAGTGATTTAAAGCATCCCAAATTGTTCAATATATACAATAGAATTAATTGATCCTCATCACACACTCACTCATTAGATTATCCATATCTTGATATTGTAAAGCTATAATCCTAGTTCTTTTTCTTAAATATCACTATCTTAAGAAGAATTCTATACAATATTGATTGAGGTGACTGAGAATATCATATTCACTAAAAAACTAATCTCTTTTTTTATATAAATTTGATGGAAACTCTTATCTAAAAAATTAAGTTCTATTGATATATTTATATAATATCTTATATAATTCAAAATATTCTATAAAGGGAGGGTAGTCAATACTTGTTACTTTAAACATGAATCTGAGTAGGATTAAGTAAAAGTAAAATTCTCATATGAGTTATAATCCAAAACTCAGGTGAGTTGTTTCTCCAAAATATAGATCAAAACCTTAAATCATTGATATATTCAAACATGATGAAGCATCTTTTTAGAATATAAAAGGTAGAGTTGGAGACAAAAATACTCCTATAGTAATCTTGTAAATTAGAATATGGAAAATTATGTTTTGGATTTTTCCACAATGAACTTAATATGTCATATAAGATACATGAGTGTATAGTGAATAACTCATATTTAAGTGAATATTTGATCAAATAAAACAACTTCTTCCTAGAATTCTTTGTGGAAGTGAACTATATGAGGATTTATGACATTTGATGTTCCAAACTTGGCTTTTGATAAATCTACTCTCTAGAATTGGGTGGGTGGAAGGTTCTTTTCAAACATTATTATCTTAAGGAGAATCTAATTGAACACTCTAATGATATATCTTGATTTCTTAGATAAAAAGACACTTAGGAATGAATATAAATTTTTTTAATGAGATATATAATATAATATATGATGAGTTGTACTCGGTTATAGTTCTACAATAACCTTAATAATAAGTTCTAATTTTAGAAAAAAATATAGTAGCAAATATTTTATTGTTCTATTGTTGTGTATATGTACATCATTGTTAACATCATACACTATAGAAGCACAACATATAGAAGTCAGACACAAACTCTAAAGACCAAAAACAATCAGTCTGGTCACACAATCAACTCAAATGAAAAACTCAACACTCAACTCAAGATGTTGTAACCATTGGGGCTCTTATTACATTATCAAGCCACACCCACTGTAGCTAAGATACTCCATATGATGCTCATTGCTAGCTAAGATACTCCATATGCTGCTCATTGGTCTCTGTCCACCATAACCAAGAGCTCAAAGTCTCAACATCAGAAAATTTAGCTCTTTGGAGCTACACTTTGAAGGTATACCCCTTTGATTCAACTTGGAACTCCAATGGTACCATTGACACTCATCTAATGGTCCACTTGACAGTGCAAATGGTAACTCTAATGGTGTGATTAGTAGTCCTAAAAAAAATTTTAGCTACCACTAAGTAGTCCATGAGAACTACTAGTATAATTGTGACTACCAAGACTAACACTCCAACATCCGAGCAAACTAGCTTCATCATTGCAAATTTCATGACAATAGTCATGTGTATATACATCGCTACTCAACATACATCACTATCAACATCTCAGACTATAGAAGTACAACTCATATGGAAAGTCACACATGAACTCTAAAGACCCACACTTTCTCCCTTGGTTGATGGTTAAGTCCTTCAAGTTCCAAATAGCCATCAACTCCAAGTATGTGATATGCCCTATGATGGGCAAAGATCACGAGACTAAGTGCTATCAAGCTCCATCATTAGTCACATGCCTATGATCTATATGACATAAGGAGTGAACTATAGGTCAAGCATATCAAGGACATAGCAACTATCTTTGGAGAACCATCATGAGGAGGGAGTTAAACATACCATATGTCATCCTCTTAAATAGCTATCACACACCACATAGTAGTAGCTTCATGAGAAAGAGCCACATAACATACACATAAAGCTTGCACATACAATCACCAAGCTTGGGCTCAAGTGGCATCAAGGTTTGGGAGGTGGCATGGTGCACAATTCACACATGATTCTTCCAAACAACACCATCATATCCTTTCCACATGAGGACTTTGGAAGGCAAAATGTCACACACTCTCAAGATTGTGCGGCCTATAGTCACATCAAGTGTTGTTGGAGCAATCTACTATAGATATACATAATCACCTAGATGAAATCAAGAGATTGAAGATCTATAACCTCCTCCTCAAATAGTAGCATAACATAAGGTATCTTTATGTTAAACAATTGTTAAGTTCTCAAATGCCATAAGCATCACTTTTCAAAAGGTCTTTGCCCATTGATAACATGCACTCACCCATACATCCAAATCATCCAAGTCCAAAACTTACGTCATGACAAATGGTTGTAGGTAAATCTAAATCTTATCTGTAATGCCTATTGGTGCATGTATACTCTATAGGGATATTAAATTTGGTTTTGCAAGTACTGGAGAAATATTATCTAGATGGAGTTTAGCTAAGCTTCAACATTAGTCATGATTAGCTAGAGTTAGTCCTAGCTAAGATAAAGGTGATCCTATTCTAGAGGAAGGGAAAAGAATGAACACCTCTATTTTGTCTTCTAGTATATTGACTTGGTATTATTTCTAATTATTTGACTTTGAGAAAGAGTTGAGAACTCTTGGGCTCACAAGCCTTGTTGGTGCAAAATTTCCTATAGTCTAAGGATAGCCTATGTGAAGGAATCCTTGACTTAATTGGTAGGTGAAGATAAGATCACCTACTAATGCAATTGTTCCCATATGCTTGGATATTCCTTTAGACCCTTTGACTTTATTTGACTTTTAGTCTAATAACTTAAATTACTTCAATAATTAATAAATTTGGTGTGTAAATTTTTTCACAAGATGATGAGGTACTCATCATCTTTTCATTTGCAACTATCTCTCACATTGAGTTCTCTAATGAGCATTGCTTGAGTCTTGGAGGTGCCTTGGAGTTTTACCCTTGGGGGAGTGTGGTGGAGTTGGGGTTCCTTGCCTTCTTAGTCCATGGTGTACTACCTTAATAGTCAAAGTTTCATCTTGAATAGAGATAGGGTGGCTCACATTTTTAGTTATATTGCCATGACCTGTCTAGAAGACAAGATAATGTTCCACGTACAATTCTATATTATGCAAAAGGAGTGTATGAGAGCTCACTTGGAGAGAACATTAGAGGAGGAGAAGGTAGGACTTATTTCAAAGATCTTGGATCCATTTGTTTACCCTATAATTCATTATGATGTTTTTGAGATAGTATTATACATCTTATACTCATGAGAGGATTTGTGGAGATAGTATGAGGTGGATTGTAGATTTTAGGGCTTATGGTGAGTTTGGGCAAAATGTCAAGTTTGAGATCTAGATTTGAAATTTTTAATCTAGATCTCAAACTTGATATTTTGCCCAAACTCACCATAAGTTCTAACATTAAAATTTCAGTTGGGACATTTAAAATTATTGCAGGGATTGCTACATGCATTGAGCTAGAATTTTTGGAAGGTGGTTGGGTAAATTTTTCCTATAAATTGCATGCTCTTTAGAAATTTGTATAGACCTCACCATTTCTGAAATATCTCAAGAAAATTTAGTGGTAGATAGGCTACATTATGGCCCAAAAATCAGAAAGAGATCACTTTTTAAAAGAGAGTTCTGAATTTCTAAAGTGAGTGGGTGGCTTTCAACCCAAATCTAAAAGATATGTGCTGAATAGAAAGGAACTCAAGGCATTTGATAAAGAATGAAATTTTTTGAGGGAGAACAACATGGGATAGTGATCAAGTGCAAAAGTTTAAATGAGTAAGAGTTATAATTTGGGAGAGTTGATTGACATTGTGAGGAGGGGTCATGTCAAGATAGTTAAGTTCTCATGAATGAGGTCTGTAGGTATGACTAAAAGCATGAGGGTCATCAAGAGTGGAAGTTAAGGTTATGTAAAGTCCCCCATGGGGTTGAAGTGATAGTAGTGGCTGATTGAAGAAAAGAGAATGTAGAGTAGAATTTAAATAGAGTGTTGAGAGGATTCAAATACCTTCACCAGTTGAGAGAAAATGTAATTCTAAGTGCTTCTTTGGTAGAGAGAAGGAACACAAGGCAAGTTCATGTTTATAGAGTTTTGAGAGCAAGAGATTGAGAGAAAGGAGAGGCTTACTTGACTTGGGATTGCATGTTGGACCTTCTTCACCAAGATTGGGAGGGAGGAGATCTAAGACCAAAGAGTTGTGTGAGGTTTGTGGAGTGGAAAAGCATGTCAAGGAGAAGTAACATTGTTGGAGACCTTGGTGAAGGATCTTGGAGAGAGTCATAGTTTTATGGAGAAACTGCCACCTCATTGGAAAGTTTGCAAGTGATGGAGATAATTGTTCAATTGATGGATAAAATATCCATAAGATTTTGCTTAATTTACACCTTTGGATTTGACCGTGCCATAGAAATTATGGAGCAACTTGAACCCTTTGTACTACCTAGAGTAGTGGACTACTCTCAATTGGTGCTAGTCATGTATATACTCTATTAATTATAGAGTGAAAGAGAAAATAAAAAATAGAGAGAGGAGAAAGGTAATGAGAAGCTAAGATGGAGAAAATTCTTATTTTCTTTGGCAAGAATGAAGAGGATATAGACGCTTTGTAAGGAAGTTTGAGAGGGTTTGCAATGGGAAACAATGAGAGGAGAAAGAATGAGTGGATCTCATTGCTATTAGATTTCTTTGAGGATGTAGTTCTTACATGGTATGTATCAGAATACCAAAAAAAAGAGGAGAGATGGGCAAGAGGAGTCTTGGGAGAATTTGATTACAACATTCATTGAGAAATTTCTTCTAGATAAGAGTTATGAGAGATTGATGAATGAGGTTACCTTCCTCAAGCAAGGAGATAGAGAGAAAGCGAGAGTCTATATAAAAAGAGTAAAGTAGTTAGAGTCCAGGTTTCACATACTATAGAGGAAGAGTGGAGATGATATGGAGACTACTATGATTGAGATAGGAGCCATACTCACCAAGAATTTTATTGGAGTGTTGAAACCACAATTTTGAAGCAAGGTGAGATATGAGAAACCTTTGTCCAAGGTAGAAACTATCAAGATTACAATTTGTATGGAGGAGAGTTGGAAGAGGATGAGAGTGATTTGGTGGCAAAGGAGGTCGTGCATCCTCCAAAAGTTTCTAAGTATGGTAGGGCTTTTGATCCTTTGGTGGCAAGAGTGGCACCACACTTAGTAGTTGCCCTTGTTCTTGCATCTTTGGCAAAATATCCTCTTATCACAAAGCAACTCAAAGATCTCAAGATCAATGTAGTGCCATTATGGGAGAAGATAAAAGTTGAACCAAAAATTTTGGAGAGGGCCTAGGGGTTGTAGAAACTATCCATATAGGGGAGGCCAACCAACTAGCAATTCAATAATAGAAGTTGTTTTGGTTGTGGAGGTAGCGGTCACATCTAAAAGAATTGCCCAAATTTTACATACCATGGAGGAAGGAGTTGAGGAGGCAAATAGAGAGAAAGAGAGAGATGGTGAAGCTCAAGTACCTCCTATGCAAAATAGAATTAAGGGGATAACATCTATAGATGTGGTGGAGAACAAGTATGAGAAGGGAGAATGCTCAAAGGTCTTAACTTGGAGCCTTTTGGTACAAGAGAAGAAGAGAGCCCGTTTTGCAAATAATATACATTCTTCTCAAAAATTCACTCCTAGCAAGGATAATCCAATGCTCACAAGGCTTACTTGCATAACTAGTTCAACACCATCAACAAAGACTCCAAGGAAGAAATTGGAGATGGATGATTTCTTGATCTCAAAGCAACAATGAGGCTACCATGTGTTGGAGGATGTTGGTAGTCATAAGGCCAACATCATGGTGGATCAACTGATTTCCTTAAGATCAACTGATCCTTCCTTGAAGAAGGAACTTAGATGTAGTTTGAGCTATTCAAGGAGCAAGAGAAAGAAGAAAGCAAAGGCTTTGGGATCAATGGGGGTGGTAGATGCAAAAACAATACCATGGGAGGCTTGTGAATACACTTCCAAGATGGAAGTAAGTGAATGGTCACAACATCAAGGATGCACATGTTGATGGAGGATCTACAATAAATGCCATGTTAGGGAAGTTGATGAAGAAGTTGGGTGTGAGACTATCTAAACCTTTATGGTGAGCATGGAAAAAAAAATAACAAGTTCAACCAATGGGTGTGATTCAACCAATGGGTGTGATGGACAAGGTGGTGATTTCAGTCATGGGAGTTTAAAATCTCATGATTTTCTAAGTCTTGAAGGATACAACTTATGATTTGCTACTTTGGAAGCCATGATTGGGAGCAGCTTGAAAAATTGATCAATGGCACAAAGGGTACTTGATAATTGGGCCATTAGACCATCAGGTTATAGTCCAATAACCAATACTAACCATACCTCACATTTAGATACACCGTCTTTTGATGATTGGGAATAAAACTCAAAAGAAGGAGCTTCAAGTGTGGACACTAACATGGAGGAAGAGACCTCTTTAGATGAAGATGAATCTGAATCCATTTTAGATGTGCATCTATTGTGTGCTATGGACTTTGTGCCTAAGCTCGAGGTTTTGAAGGATCCTAATAAATCACCATTGACACTAAAGGAGATAAAGAGTAGATTATCTACCTTCAAATATGGTCCAAATTTTACCAAGGAAGAGAAGGTAAGATTTGAGGATATTTTCCACAAGTTTATCCATGTGCTTGCTTTTAGTTACAAAGATCTCATGAAAGTCACCTTGACTCCATCTCTATCAGGTGCTGAGCACCTGATAGAGATGGACTCACATGCAAGACCAATCCACCAAAAGCAACATCACATTAGCCTATCAATAGCTTTGGTTGTGAAGGAGGAGAGTGATAAGCTCAAGGAGATTGAGTTTTTTGAGGTGGAGAATTCAGAATGGATGTCTCCAATTGTGATTATGAAGAAGAAGAAGAAGAAGAGTAGCAAGCTTTGAGTATGTGTTGGTTACAAGAAGTTCAATGTTGTTACCATGATGGACTACTATCCCTTGCCATTCATTGATGAGATCTTTGAGGAGGTTGTGGGTAATGAGAGGTACAGTTTTGGATATGGTTATAATGGCTATAACCAAATCAGGATTGCACTAGAGCATCAACAACTCATCACATTCACCACACCTTGGGGTACTTACACTTTCAAGGTCATGCCTTTTAGGCTTTGTAATGCTCCAACCACATTTCAATGGTTCATGAACAAGATGTTTAAACCTTTGATTGGAAATTTTGTGAGAGATTTCATTGATACCTTTTGTGTCTATGGGAGCAAGGATGAACACTTTGAGCACTTGATCAAGGTTTTTTTACGCTTGGATGAAGCAAATCAATCATTCAACCCAAAGAAGTACATATTATGTTCTGAAGAAGGTCTACTATTGGGGTATATCATTTCCAAGGATAGAATAACAATGGATCCTAAAGTTGTGAGGAAAATCTTAGAGCTTCCATTCTCTTCAAGCTTAACAAAGTTATGCCAATTCTTGGGGATGGTTGGGTACTATAGGAGATTCAATTTCTCACTTTCCAATAAGGTTTATGCATTGACCATCTACATGAAGAAGAGTGTAGAATGCATAGTGATTTTGGAAGATAAAGAGGCTCTCAAAGTTTTTTAAGAGCTCAAGCAATCCCTTGTTATGGCTCCAATCCTTGATAAACCTGATTGGAGTAAGCCTTTCATTCTTTATATTGATGCATCCAATGTAGCTATAGGATGCACTTTTAGTCAATTACACCAAGATGTGCATGATCTTCCAATAGCTTATGCTACTAGGCAAATAGTTTCAACAAAGAAGAATTAGTCAGTCACAAAAAGAGAAGGGTTGGTTTTAGTTTTTGGTCTCAAGAAGTTTTGATGCTACTTGATTGGAAGGAAGGCTACCATTGTCATGGATCGCAAGGCTTTGAAGTACATCTTCAACAAGTCTAATGTGGAGGTGAGGTTAGTAAGGTAGATGATACTCTTTTCTGAGTATGATTACACCATTGAGGATAGGCAGGGGAAGAAACATGCCAATGCTACGTTGTTATCTAAAACATATGATCATGAAGGAGTTGAACCAATGGATAATTCTTTCCCAAATGAAGAGCTCATGACAGTTCAATCACTCAAGAGGTTCTAATGGAGAACAAGGAGATTTTGGACTTTGTTGCAATAGGTAACTACTCAAATGGGATGCATACTAAGGAAAGAAAGGTCCTTGTAGCAAGATCTAGACCTTACACAATGGTGGAAAATATTCTTTTCCATCAAGGAGTAGATGGTCTACTTTGAAGAGTAGTGGGTAAGGAGTCTATCTTGCTCATGAAGGATTTTCATGATGGTTTGGTGTGTGAGGATCACTTTGTAGGACAAGGGACCGCTTTCAAGATTCTAGATGCAAGTTACCATTAGAGGGGAATTTTCAAGCATTATCTTGATTATTGAAAAACTTAAAAAAAAATTTCAAGCTTTTGCTAGGATGGCCATCTCTACTTCACCTCCTAGATCAATTCCATTGCTAGGAACTTTTGAGAAGTGGAGAATTGACTTTGTAGTTCCTCTCAATGGAACCCCAAGGAACAATTGGTACATTGTGATAGTTGCTAATTACCTTAGCAAGTGGCTTGAGGCTAGACCATTGAGAGAAATGAATGAATATAAGGTTGAAAGATTTCTTTATGAACATATCATCACTAGGTTTGGGTGCTTTTAGAGTTGGTTTCTGATAGAGAAGGAGAATTTACAAGAAATATCATTGTAGCTATGCTAAAATATTTCTCTATTAGACATAGAGTGACTACTTCCTATAAGACAAACTCCAATGGCTTGGTAGAGAGAACTAAACAAATCTTGTGCATGATGTTGGCCAAAGATGCAAAAGAAGAGGATGAAAACATCATTGGACACAAGGATTCATGTGGTTTTGTGGGATTGTAGGATAACTATGAAGATATTCACCAAATATTCTCCATTTCATTTGGTACATAGTATTGAGTCTACTTTACTTATTCATTTTGATCTTCCTACTTTTCAATGCATACATAAGAAACTGAAGAAGGCACAAGGAGGTGATGTAGAGAAATCAAGGCAAGAGTAACTCATGGAATTGGAAGAAGCAAGAGCAATTGCTATGGTTCAAGTGGAGCAACCCCAAAGAGAAAAAAAAGGAGAGCTATGGTAAGAGGCAAGGCAAAAAGAAGGTAGAGCTCTTCAAGGAAGGTGATTGGGTAGTGTTTTTTGATTCTATTTCATTCAAGAGGGTGCAAAAGAAGTTCTTGCCTACGTACTTTGGACCTTTCATTGTGGAGAAGGTATGGGGCATTACACCTATGATTTCAAGGAATTGGGAAGAAGACACTTTGATAGGATTAACCATAGTAAGTTGAGGTTGCATCAGAAAAGATAAAGGGACCTTCACTCCAAGGGTGAAGTGAAAACTTAGTCCAAGGGTAAATATAATATATGTTGGTGCATATATATTGTATAGGGGTATTAAAATTGGTATTGCAAATAGTGGAGAAATATTATCTAGGTGGAGTTTAGCTAAGCTTTTACATTAGTCATGATTAGCTAGAGTTAGTCCTAACTAAGATAAAAGTGACCCTATTCTAGAGGAAGGGAAAAGAGTGAACATCATTATTTTGTCTTCTAGTGTATTGACTTGGTATTCTTCCTAGTTATTTGACTTTGAGGAAAGAGTTGAGAACTCTTGGGCTCACAAGCCTTGTTAGTGTAAACTTTTCTATAGTCCAAAGATAGCCCATGTGAAGGAATCCTTGATTTAATTGGTATGTGAGGATAAGACCACCTACTCATGGGATTATTGCCATGTGCTTGGATATTCCTTTAGGCTTTTGGACTTTATTTGAATTTAAGCATAGTAACTTGAGTTCATCATGCCTATATACATTAATACATAATATACATCACAATCAACATCATATACTATAGAAGCACAACTCACAAATAAGTCAAATATGAACTCTAAAGTGTGACACTAATTAGTTCATTCTTCCACTCAAATCACACCAAATCAAATTTGTACTCAATCCTTCACTCAACAATTGTGCATTGATTATAATCAAGTCACATCCACTTTAGCTAAGAGACTCTAGGTGACATTTGCCGACCTTTGTCCATCATAGCTAGGAACTCAAAGGCTCAACATCAAAGAAGTGAGCTCTCTAGAGCTGCACTTTGAAATTATATCTCTTTGCTTGACTTAGGTTTCTAACCCTAATGGCACCATTGATGTCACATCTTAAGGTGCAAAAGATGCAAGTGATGGTGGGTCCCACTATGTGATTAGTAGAACTAACATGAAATCCGGCTGCCATCAAGTAGTCCATGAGCAAATTATCAAATAACTATGATTTCCAACACTACCACTCTAATGTCCAAACAAACTAGCTTTGGCAATACAAATGTTGTGACAATTGTCGTGCTTATATACAATTTTCATGCATACATCACTATCAATATCATACAATATAGAAGCACAACTCATACATGAACTCCAAAGCAATTGCCCTCCTAATTGGCAATTATGTCCCTCTAACTCTAGATAGCCATCCACTCTAAGTATGTGATATGCCCTATAGTGGGCAAAGATTAAGAGCCCATGTGCTATCAAGCTCCATTGTTAATTTTTTTTGAAATCTTTATCTCATAAAGAGTGAACTAGCTATTAGTCAAATACATCTAGGACCTAACCACTATTCTTGCGGAACCACTGTGAGAGGAAGAGTCAAACATGCCATATGTTATCCTCTTGAACAACCATCACACACCAACATAATAGTAGCTCCACTAGAAGATGCATATAATATGCACCGTAAGCCTACTTGTACAAGTGCCAAGCTTGGGTCCATAGTGCCATAAATGTTTGGGAGGTAGCATGGTGCACAATTATGCAAATGATCCTTCCAAACAACACCATCACATCTTTCCAACATGAGGACTTTGGAGGGAAAAACCTTGTGCACTCTCAAGATAGTGCAACCTATAGTAACATCAACTGTCATCAATGTAGTCTGTTGTATATATACATAGTCATCTGGATGAAATTGATGGATTGAGGGTCTATAACCTCCTCCTTGAATAGTAGCACATCATAAGGTATCCCTATGTTGAGCAATCTCTAAGTTCTCAAAAGCCATTGGCATAACTCTCAAAAAGATCTCTACACATTGAGGACATGCGCTCATCCATACATTTAGATCATCCAAGTCCAAAACTATAGTACCACAATAAATGGCTATAGGTAAATCTAAATCTCATCCATACATTGAATGGCTATAGGTAAATCTAAATCTCATCCATATAGTAGAAAGTAAGGAGAAAAGGATGCTAAAAAGACTTTTTGACTAAATTGATAGCACATGGCCAACCAAGGTAACTGGAGATCCCAATCTCTTGGGTGGTCTCTTTGCAAACCATACTTACACAATCCTCTAGTCACCATATAAACTACTCTCTTTGCTAAGCCATCTACCTCAGGGTGATCACAAGAGGTAGTACAATGATCAATCAAGGGCTTGTCACACAAGACTTGAAACTCCCTTAAGAACTGAGTACCTTGATCAGTCAGAACTTCAACTAGTGCACCAAAATGACTTAAAACCCAAACTAGGAACAAGTAAGTTATCCTTTCACTAGACTTGTCAAGAAGTATCACTAACTCAATCCACTTGGACAAGTGCTCTACCATAACCAAAACATACTGATGATATCTCACAATTAATGATAAAGGTCCAACAAAGTCCAAACTCCAATGGTAACCAATCCCATGATAGGTAATGAGTGTAATTGTGGCATAAGAGCATTAAATGATGCTCTAACTTGGTCACAAACCACACATCTAGCAAAAAATTGTTATACATTGGTCTGCATATTGTGTCACCAATAATGACTATGGAGTAAGCTATATGTATGCTCCAAAATGTCCGAGCTCCTCATAAGCATGATGTACTGACTATGGTCTTTGAGATAGAAGTGGTACTACTTGCACTCTACCATCCTCCCATACACAAAGAAGGTGTTTTCCTTCCAATCTAAATTGCCTAGCTTGCTGAAGAACATAGTCTCTCTCCTTGGTAACAATTATGCCACCCATAACACTACTTGAAGATAATCTATCATTAAGACATCATCATAAATGTCTTGCTAACCTATACCAATATCTCCACCTCTAGATCTATGACCTCAACAACTCTTCTTATATGTAATGAGAGTGTGGTCCACATATTTTTTTTGTTTTGGCAGTTTTTAAGATAAGAAGGGCCATTTGAAGTAGAAAAAACAATTATGTGGTACCCACATTTTTTTGTTTTTCTATGGTTAGTAGTGGTTAAGAGACAAAGTAAGCACGGAAAGTTGAATTGCGCACAAAGAATAGACGGAAGTAACTTCGGAGGAAAGCCGAAGAAGCTAACATCGGATCCAATGATGGAGGTACTCGGAAGAGGAGTACGTCGGAAAAGTCCAAAGATCACCATCTTTGGGTTGGAAGACGTAGGAAAGACAAAGACCGTTTAACAACCTCTGTACGTGGCAAGAAAGTACATTTCAAGAAACATTTCAGGGGGAAGTTGAATACTCTGAGTAAATTTCCAATTCCTTTGAGTAGTCATCCTGCAGTAATGCGTGTTTGGAAGCCCATCGAGAGTGAGATTTTCCAAAACCCTGAGGGAGTTAGAGTGTCTCATCCAGGAGAGGGTCTTATTTTCCAACATCGTAGAACGAGAGAACAAATCATGGCAAAGAAGGTGGCCAACGTGCTAGCGGTGAGAGGTTTTGCAATTTGAAGGGTAGATGTAGTGGTGAGAATTGAAGTCTTGATTAGACTTTGTATTATGTTTTTAGCATGGAACTGGAATTTCAGTTTTCTGGGAGTGATGGCAGAGATTGCTGCTAGTAATTGTGAGGAGGGTCCCGAGGTGGAAGGGAAGAGAGGCAATCCGGCTCGATGGACTGAGTTGGATTGGAAGTTGGTATTGGGAAGAGAAGCCAGAGAACCAACGGGGACCATCTTTTATCAGAAGTGTGATGCTGCAAAGGAGACGGCGGAAATCCAAAATTTGTTCTTTGCTCCAAGAACCACGAATGGCTACAAGGTGGAGTCCTACAGGGACCCGATCCAAAGAAGTATCATGGGGGCAATGATGGCCATGTTCAAGCCAGAATGAACTACCTATGTGAACATGCAGCAGGCCATATTTTTCCACCAGATGTTTGCAGGAGTTTCCGTGAATTGGGTGAAGTGCTTTCACCATCAAACAAGGCAGATGGTGGTGAATTGGAGAACGGGCTTGCCATTGCATTACTTTGCACCATTTGTAGCTCACTTCTACTTTGGGCTGAATTTACTATCCAAAGACGAACTGTGAGCCGGCCTGTCTCTCACTCAGGATGAACCTCTGATGGCTATTATGGTAGCGCACCATGGACTAAGAAGGCAAGGAACCCCAACTCCATCATACTCCTCCAAGGCTAACACTCCAAGACTCAAGACATTGCTCACTAGAGAACTCAATGAGAGAGAGATAGTTGCAAATGAAAGGATGATGAGTACCTCCTCACTCCTTGTTTATATACTTGTGAAATAGTTACGTACCAAAGTTACTAATTACCGTAGTAACTCAAGTTACTAGACTAAAAGTCAAGTAAAGTCAAAAAGTAGAAAGGAATATCCATTCACATGGGCATATTCCCCTAAGCATGTGGTCTTATCTTGACCCAACCACTAAAGCAAGGATTCCTTCACATGGGCTATCCTTGGACTAAAGAAGAATCCAAAACAAAAAGGCTTGCGGGCCCAAGAGTTCTCAACTCTTTCCCCAAAGCCAAACACCTAGGAATAATACCAAGTCAACACACTAAAATCCAAAATAGTGGTGCTCATCTTTTCTACTTCCTCTAAAGTAAGGTCCCATCTATCTTAGCTATGACTAACTTTAGCTAACCATGACTAATATAGAACCATCCTTTATCTCTATATAAATAATATCTCTTAAGTACTTGTAATACCAAGCTAAATATCACAATACCACACACATGCACAAATGGGTGTTACATTTACCCCCGGACTAAGTTTTCACTTTGTCCTCAAAGTGAAGGTCTCTCTACCTTCTATGGTACATCTTCAACTTATCATGGTTAATCCTATCAAAGTGTCTTCCTCCCAACTCCTTGAGATCATAAGTGTAATTTCCCCACACCTTCTCTACTATGAAAGGTCCAAAGTACTTAGGCAAAAACTTCTTTTGTACTCTCTTGAATCGAATGGAATCAAACAACATTACCCAATCACCTTCTTTGAAAGGCTCCACCTTCTTCTTGCCTTGCCTCTTGTCATAGCTCTCCTTTTGTTTCCTTTGGGCTTGCTCCACTCGAACCATAGCAACTGCTCTTGCCTCTTCCAACTCCATGAGTTGATCCTTCCTTGACTTCTCTGCATCACTTCCTTGTGCTTTCTTCAATCTCCTATGAATGCTTTGGAAGGTAGGAAGATCAAAGTGAATAGGTAAGGTAGACTCAATACCATACACCAATTGGAATGGAGAATA
Organism: Lunularia cruciata; assembly: GCA_948567375.1. NCBI lineage: Eukaryota > Viridiplantae > Streptophyta > Marchantiopsida > Lunulariales > Lunulariaceae > Lunularia > Lunularia cruciata. Next base: position 16,113,292 of record OX419757.1, on the reverse strand, counting down.
TCCAGTGGAAGTCTTCATGGTTGTCCTATACTCCCACAAAACTGCATGAATCCTCTTGTCCCAATGATGTTTAGCCCCCTCCATTTCTGCATCTTTGGCCAACATCATGCACAAGGTCTGATTGGTTCTCTCTGCCAAGCCATTGGAATTTGGCTTATAGGATGTAGTTACTCTATGTGTGATAGAGAAATGTCGTAGCATGGCTGTAGTAATGCTTCCTGTAAACTCTCCTCCTCTATCAGAAACCAACTCCAAAGGGCATCCAAACCTAGTGATAATGCGTTCATAAAGAAATCTACCCACTTCATCTTCATTCTTGTCCCTCAATGGTCTAGCCTCAACCCACTTGGGAAGGTAATCAGTAACTACCACAATGTACCGATTGTTCCTTGGGGTTCTATTGAGAGGTCCTACAAAATCAATTCCCCACTTCTCAAAGGGTCCTAGCAATGGAATTGATCTAAGTGGTGGAGTGGATGTAGACTTTCTAGCAAAAGCTTGACAAACATGACAAGTTTTGCAATAATCAAGACAATCCTTGAAAATCCCTCTCCAATGGTAACCTGCATCTAGAATCTTGAAAGCAGTCACCTTTCCTGCAAAGTGTCCTCCACATACTAAACCTTCATGAAACTCCTTTATGAGTAGGATAGACTCTTCCTTACCCACTGCTCTTTGAAGTAGACCATCTGCTCCTTGGTGAAAAAGAATATCATCCACCATTGTGTAAGGTCTAGATCTTGCTGCAAGGGCCTTCCTCTCCCTAGCATGCATCCCTTCTGGATAGTTACCTCTTGTCACAAAATCCACAATCTCCTTGTACTCCATTGGAACCTCTTGAGTGACTGAGATTGTCATGAGCTCCTCATCCGGGAAGGAATCATCTACTGGCTCATCTCCATCATGATCATAGGCTCTAGATAACAAATCAGCATTTGCATGTTTCTTTCCTGGCCTATCCTCAATTGTGTAGTCATACTCAGACAAGAGAATCATCCACCTTGCTAGTCTCCCTTCAACATTAGGCTTGTTGAAGATGTACTTCAAAGCCTTGTGATCCGTGACAATTGTGGCTTTCCCTCCAATCAAGTAGTGTCTAAACTTCTTGAGACCAAAGATCACTGCCAACCCTTCTCTCTCTGTGACAGAGTAGTTCTTCTCTGCTGAAACCATCTGCCTACTAGCATAAGCTATTGGATGATCATGCCCATCTTGGTCTAATTGACTAAGAGTGCATCCTATAGCTACATTAGAAGCATCAGTGTAGAGGATGAAAGGCTTACTCCAATCAGGTTTAGCAAGAATTGGAGCTACAACAAGGGATTGCTTGAGCTCCTCAAAAGCTTTGAGAGCCTCCTTGTCTTCCAAAATCACCATGTAATCTACACCCTTCTTCATGTAGATGGTCAATGCATAAGCCTTGTTGGAAAATGAGAAGATGAACCTCCTATAGTACCCAACCATTCCCAAGAATTGGCGTAACTTTGTCAAGCTTGAAGGGAATGGAAGGTCTGAGATTTTCCTCACCTTCTCAGGATCAACTGCTATTCCATCCTTGGAGATGATGTGCCCCAAAAGTAGACCTTCTTCACATCCAAAAATGCACTTCTCTGGGTTGAGTGATGCATTTGCCTCATCCAAGCGTTGCAAGGCTTTGATTAGGTGCTCAAAGTGCTCCTCCTTGCTCCCATAGACACAAAAGTCATCAATGAAATCTCTCACAAATTTCCCAATGAAAGGTTCAAATACCTTGTTCATGAACCGTTGGAATGTGGCTGGAGCATTGCAAAGCCCAAAAGGCATGACCTTGAAAGCGTAAGTTCCCCAAGGTGTGGTGAATGTGGTGAGTTGTTGATGCTTTGGTGCAATCTTGATTTGGTTATATCCACTATAACCATCTCCAAAACTGTACCTCTCATGACCTGCAACCTCCTCCAAGATCTCATCAATGAATGGCAATGGGTAGTAGTCCTTCTTGGTAACAGCATTGAGCTTCTTGTAATCCACACATACCCGAAGCTTGCCATTCTTTTTCTTCACAATGACAATTGGAGACACCCATTCTGAATTCTCCACCTCAAAGATAAATCCAGCCTCCTTGAGCTTATCAATCTCCTCCTTCACAACCAAAGATATTGGTGGGCTAATGCGACGTTGCTTTTGGCGGATTGGTCTTGCATGTGACTCCACCTCTATCTTGTGCTCCTCCAAGGTGACTTCCTTCAAATCCTTGTAACTAAAAGCAAACACATGGATGAACTTGCGGAAAATCTCCTCAAATCTCACCTTCTCCTCCTTGGTAACATTTGGGCCATACTTGAGGGTAGATAACCTTCTCTCTATCTCCTCAAGTGTCAATGGTGATTTATCTGGGTCCTTCAAAACCTCTGGCTTAGGTGCAAAATCCATAGCACACAAGGGATACACATCTGAATCAGATTCAGATTCATCCTCCTCCGTGGAAGTCTCCTCTTCCATGCTTGTGTCCACACCTGAAGCTCCTTCTTCAGAATCTGATTCCCAATAATTAGAAGATGGGGTATCTGAATGTGAAGTGTTGGTGGTGTTAGTCACAGGATCAGTGACTCTATGGTTTGATGGCCCAATCCTCAAGTACCCTTTGTGCCATCGATCAGTTGTGCGTGCTGCTCTCAACCATGGCCTCCCAAGAAGTAAGTCATAGCTTGAATCCTTCAAGACTTGGAAAGTCATGAGATTTTGAACTCCCATAACTGAAACTACCACCTTATCCATCACCCCTACTGGTCGAACTTGTTGCTTGTTTGCCATGCTCACCACAAATGTTGAAGGTCTTGAGGGTATCATACCCAACTTCTTCATCAACCTTTCTGACATGGCATTCACTGCTGATCCTCCATCAACCAATGCATCCTTGATGTTGTGACCATTCACTCTCACATCAATCTTGGAGGCATATTCACAAGCCTCCCATGGTGCTGGCTTGGCATCCACCACCCCCATTGATACTGGAACTTTTGCCTTCTTCTTCTTTTTGCTCCTTGTAGAACTCAAATCACCTCTAAGCTCCTTTCTCAAGGTAGGGTTCAAAGCAATTAATTGGCCCACTGTGATGTTAGCCTTGTGACTACCAACATCCTCCAACACATTGTAGTTCCATTGTTGCTTTGAGATCAAGAAGTCCTCCATCCCCAACTTCTTCCTTGGAGTCTTTGTTGTTGATGGTGTTGAGGTGCGAGTGCTCCTAGTAGACATAGGAGTATCCTTGCTTGAAGTAAATCCTTGAGAAGAGTGAACATCCTCTGCAAAACGAGCTCTCTTCTTCTCTTGTGCCAAAAGCTCCAAATTAAGACCCTTGGAGTTTGAGCACTCTCCCTTCTCATACTTGCTCTCAACCACATCTATGGATGCTATCCCCTTACCTTTGTTGGGATTAGGAGCCACTTGGGTTTCACTACCTCCCTCTTTCCCTCTATTGGCTCCCTCATAACCCCTTCCTCCATGGTAAGTGGAATTTGGGCAATTCCTTTGGATATGGCCTCTTCCTCCACAACCAAAACAATTTCTATCATTGAAATTGTTGGCTGGTTGGCCTCCTCTATATGGATAGTTTCCATAACTCCTAGGTCCTCTCCCTACATTCTGATCCACCTCTCTCTTCTCCCATAGTTGCACCACATTGATCTTGAGATCCGCAAGTTGTTCTGTGATGGTTTGGAGTGGATCTTTTGGTGGAGGTGCAAGAATTGGAGCAACTACTACTTGTGGTGCAACCTTTGTCACCAAAGTATCAAAAGTTCCACCATACTTGTAGCCTTGAGGAGGATGCACAACCTCCTTCACCACCAAATCACTCTCATCCCCTTCCAAACTCTCCTCCATACGAATTGCGATCTTGATAGCTTCAACCTTGGAAGAAGGTTTCTCATATCTCACCTTGCTTCTAATTTGTGGTCTCAATCCTCCCACAAAATTCTTGGTGAGCATGGCCCCTATGCCAATCATTGTAGTCTCCACATCATCCCCACCCTTCCTCAACACTATGCGAAATCTGGACTCCAACTTTTCCACTCTTTCCACATAGACCCTCACTTTCTCTCCATCTCCTTGCTTGAGAAATGTAACCTCACTCATCAATCTCTCATAAATCTCATCAGGAAGAAAGTTCTCAATGAGTGCTGAAGTCAAAGTCTCCCAAGACTCCTCTTCCCCCTCTCTCCTCTCTCTCTTTTGGTATTCTGACTCATACCATGTAAGTGCTGCATCCTCAAAGAAATCTGGTAATAATGAGGCCCACTCATTCTTCCTCCTCTCATTGTTTCCTATGCAAGCTCTCTTGAAGTCTCTCACAAAGGCCTCCACATCTTCTCCATCCTTGCCAAAGAAAACCGGAAGTTTCCCCATCTTAACCCCTCACTATCTTTCTTTTCTCTTAATTTTTTTTTTCTCTTTTCTTTTCTCTCACTCTATTACTAATAGAGTATATACATGATTAACACCATCTGAGAATAATCCACTCTAGGGAACACAAAAGGTTCAGGTTGCTCCAAGATTTCTATAGCAACATCAAATCCTAGAGTGCATATTAATCTAACTCTCATGGATAGTTTATCCATAAGTTGAAAGATTATCTCCATCACTAATCTTGAGAACTAGCTGATGAAGGTGGTAGTATTTCTGTAGCTGTACTAAGACTCTCTCCAAGATCCTTCACCAAAGTTTCCAAAAGTGCTTTTACTCCACTACACTCATGTCCTTTTGGAAGTCCTTCAACTCCACAAACCTCACACAACTCCTTGGTCTTAGATCTTCTCCCTCCCAATCTTGGTGAAGAAGGTCCAACATGCAAACCCAAGTCAAGTAAGCCTCTCCTTTCCCTCAATCTCTTGCTCTCAAAGGTTAATGGACATGAACTTGCCTTATGTCCCTTCTCTCCACATAGAAAGCACTTAGACTCACTCTTTCCTCCAAGTGGTGTAGGTTTTTGGATCCTCTCAACACTCTCTTCAAATTCTATTGTAAACTCTCTTTTCCTCAAATCCACCCCTACAATCACCTCAAACCCTTGGGGAACCTTGCATAATCTCAATTTCCACTCTTGATGACCCTCCATGTTCCCAAAGATGAATCTAAACACTCAAACATGCTTTTTGTTGATCTCAAACTTCTCATGCATGAGATCTCCACTCTGCAGAATTGACCCTTCCTCACAATGTCACTCAAATCTCCCAATGAATATGTCACAGTCCTCTGAAATTTTCCACACTTGATCACAACTCTAGGGCGTCCCTCCCTGCAAAATTTTAGATCTTTTCATCGAGCCATTTGGCCTAGACACCTTTCTATTCAGCACCCATATTTCAGATTTGGTCTGAAAACCACCCCCCTCACTTCAAAAACTCATAACGCACTGCGCAAAAATGATCTCTCTCTAATTTTTGTGGCACCAGGTAGGATACAATGCACTGAATTTTCTTGGAAATTTTTAATACAATTCACTAAAAATTGAAGAAATGGCAGACTCTGTACAATTTTCCAGAGAGCATGCAGTTGCGGGAGCACTTTACCCTATCAACTTTCAAAAATTCTAGCCCAGTGCGCATAGAAGCTCTCTCAATAATTTCAAGTGTGCTAACTGAAAGATAACCCAAGCTATCATATGTAGGAATCTCAAGTCCAGATCTCAAACTTGAGATTTTGCCCAAAATCACCTTAATCCCCAAAATCTGCAATCCACCTCACACAATCTCTCCAATTCCTCTCATGTGTACAAGATGTACAAAATCACCTCAAAGACATCATAATGAACTACAGGGTATACAAATGGATCTTGGTTCTCTAACATAAGTTCAGCCCTCTCCTCTCCTAATGTTCTCTCCAAGTGAGCTCTCATAGCCTCCTCTGCCTAATGTAGAATTGGACGCGGAACATTATCTTGCCTTCTAGAGAGGTCCCGGCAACGGAACCAAAAATGTGAGCCGGCCTGTCTCTCACTCAGGATGAACCTCTGATGGCTATTATGGTAGCGCACCATGGACTAAGAAGGCAAGGAACCCCAACTCCATCATACTCCTCCAAGGCTAACACTCCAAGACTCAAGACATTGCTCACTAGAGAACTCAATGAGAGAGAGATAGTTGCAAATGAAAGGATGATGAGTACCTCCTCACTCCTTGTTTATATACTTGTGAAATAGTTACGTACCAAAGTTACTAATTACCGTAGTAACTCAAGTTACTAGACTAAAAGTCAAGTAAAGTCAAAAAGTAGAAAGGAATATCCATTCACATGGGCATATTCCCCTAAGCATGTGGTCTTATCTTGACCCAACCACTAAAGCAAGGATTCCTTCACATGGGCTATCCTTGGACTAAAGAAGAATCCAAAACAAAAAGGCTTGCGGGCCCAAGAGTTCTCAACTCTTTCCCCAAAGCCAAACACCTAGGAATAATACCAAGTCAACACACTAAAATCCAAAATAGTGGTGCTCATCTTTTCTACTTCCTCTAAAGTAAGGTCCCATCTATCTTAGCTATGACTAACTTTAGCTAACCATGACTAATATAGAACCATCCTTTATCTCTATATAAATAATATCTCTTAAGTACTTGTAATACCAAGCTAAATATCACAATACCACACACATGCACAAATGGGTGTTACAGAACATCATCGTATGGTGTCTCACATGCATCCCGATTTGAGACGGGAAGCAGACGATGAGGAGTGCCTGTATATGCTGCATCTTCAAGCAAATGACAAATACTTCACGAGGACAGGATAGTGGAAAATTGAAGACATTACCAGTCCAAAGACAAAGAAGCGTAGCAAACCCGAAGAAGCAAGGTCACCGCCCAAGCAAAGGAAGACTCGATGGCTGATGTTGAAGACAGCAAAGATCGTAAAAGAGGCATCATCGGGATCAGAGTCTGGAGAAGAGATTGAGTTGCAAGAAGAGGACTCGGAAGAAGAGGAGCTCACCTTGAAAAGTGAGGCGTCTGGGAGCAATAGCGATGGAGAGCCAAAGGTCCAGCAATTGGCAGCAGTAAGTGAGGCTTGTCAGACGATGATAGCAAACAAGTCAAGAGCAAAAGAAGAAGCAGAGAATCCTGCGGGGCCAAGTTCAAAAGGCCAAGACAAAGAAAGTGCCAACACAATGAAGATACAAAGATTGTGACTTTGGATGAAGGAGCTGATGACGGAAAAGAAGACTCCAGATGAAGGTGGCAATGAAGAGGAAGAGCATTTCAGCGGGATATCCTGTCTGACAAAGGTGGTAACACCACTGTTGGAACTATTGAAAGAGCATCAAAGAGTAATTCCCCAAGATCGTAGGAAGGAGATGAACGAATTACAGGTGGTGAAGTATCTGGTAAGTGAAGTGAAGGAGCTGCAGGAACAACAAGTCCGAAGATCGCTGGAAGTGGAAGAACTTCGGAGGGAGGAATGCTTGGTGAAGAAAACGCTGACCTTGCTACAAGAAAGCTGCACAGAGAAGGAGAAGGAGTTGCAGAAGCAAGCCAGAGAATTCAAGGAACAGGCAATGTGGCTCAATAAGATGAAGGAAGAAGTGAGTGATGTGCGCATCGAGAATGTTCATTTGAAGGCAATGACCATCGTAATGGAGCAGGAGTTGGATACTTTGAAGAAGAGTGCAGCGGGGAAGGATCAAGCATGGTAGAGGGGGTTAGCAGCCAAGCAAGAGGAAGAAGTACGATTACAAGAGCTAGTCAAAAGTGTTGAGTTACAGAGTACACCATATGAAGAGGAGAAGAAGATGCTTGCTGCGGAGTACGAAGACGAGCTAAAGATGTATCGTGAAGAACTGAAGGTAGAGCGCTCTCGAGGATATGAATCAGAATCAGTAGAGGAAGTTGCAGGAAAGTTAAGAGCAACTTTAAGCACGGAGGCTGAAGGGAGATTGGAGGAAGCTCGCCTACATGAGTTGAAATTACTTGTGCAGAAGACTCGGAAGCGAAAAGCCAAGGATGTGGACATGAACACGTTGCTGATTTGATTAAGAGAGCGTGTAGATGGGAAGATGTTAGAGGTAGAGAATAATGTTAGTCTTAGACTAGATTTAGTTAATTCGGAATTAGAGAAGATTTGGAAGAGTGTGACAGTGGATACGAAACCCGATGTCGTAGATGTAGGAGTACAAGTGTCATTGGAGTTGATGATTGACACATTAGAGAAGAGTGGGTCAGGAGATAAGGATGTAAATGGATTACCCATGAGCTCAATTGTAGATTGTAGTGAAGAAGTGGTAGAATTAGTAAAGAATTTGGTAGAATCAACCATACCCGAAGAAGGTGAATTCTGCATTGGTGAGTGCAGCACAAAGTTGATGTGAAGCAATTTTGATCGAGGAAGTTGTGCCTTCAGTGGAGGGATGGAACACAATTTTGAGGCAAAATTGGTCTTTGCAGTGAAGTGCCGTCTTCGGGAGAATCTAAATCATCACAACCAAGAGTTGTTTGGACAGAATTTGCTATGTTGTGATTATGTGTGTGTGTATTTGTGACAAGTTGTCAAGATTGTGAGCTTGTTTCTACCTGAGAGATTAAAGAAGAAACCAAGAAGAACTGCGATTGTGACTTTTGTCTTCGTATTTGACCAATTCTGGATAGTATCTCTGCGGGAACAAACTCTATTGACCCGATTACCGCAAAAGTGATATTTGCTGGGTTGTCACATGATTTTTGGCGCCGCTGCCAGGGATACAAATCTTGAAAGTGGAAGAATACAAAGCCAAATTTGAGACTGGGTGTATGCACAATATGAATGTCTGCATTGAGAGAACAATGGGAAGAGAGAGCTCAAAGACGAGCAGTGCAGCGTGAAGAAGATGAACGTTTGAAAGCTCCATCTCCTCCGGACAAAATCGAACGAGAGGAGTTGGACTTTCAACTCCTTCATGAAGTGCAAGCAGCCCTGCGCGAACTTGACCAAAAGAGATGTGAAGGAGGTTGGCAAGGCTACTTTTCATCCCCGTCTTCCAAGAAAAAGAAAGACTCAAGCGGGCAGACATACGCACTACGACCCAGTACACCGACTTCCCCTAAAGCTGTAAAGGAAGTCGATTTCATGAAGAAGTTTGTTCGAGAAAAGACAACACGAACACTTACAAAAGAAGAGTGTCAACATCTAGTAGGAACCATTCCCCGGTTATCCCAAAGAAGGTTTGAAGACCAGATTGAAGTAGTGGAACCTCTTACTTTTGATCGGGTTGAAGTCAACACAACCAGAGAAGAAGAAATTGTTGAAGAAGACCCCAACTTGAACTTGACGAATTGGAACTCGTGGGCAGACAACACGGCGTCCATACCAAGTAGCTCTTTGGTTCCCAAAAGTTCAAACTTACCATTACCAAATCCGCCACACCAAACGATGTCTTTGTTACCCGTAACCCGACATGCTTATTAGAAGTATAAAGCTACCGAGCAAGACGAAGATCCTGACAAATTCATTGAGGAATTCGAAGTCATTTCCTTTGCCAACAAGGAACATGACTCCGCGGATCGACTGCGGATTTTTCCAAGTCTGCTCCGAAAGAAGGCTCGGAGCTGGTATACTCATGTAACGCAAAAGGGATTTACACTAGCAGACTGGGCAGACTTACGGAATGGCTTCCTGGAACGATTTCGTGAAGTGGATTATGATACAAGTGTCTTCGCGGCACTTAATGATTTCGATCAAGGAAAGAAGGAAAAATTGAGAGATTACTCTGAGCGGTTTATGGCCTTATTAAACCGAGTCCCGAAGCAATCCGGGGTGGTGGGTTATTCCGATGCCCAAGCCATTACCTGGTTTCTCGGTGGGCTTTCACCGGAGATTTGAATCTTTGCCAAGGAGAGGAATGTAACTTCTCTGGACAAGGTCCTCAAACATGTTGCCCGATATGAGGCGGCTCATTCTAACTCGTCTAGTAACCAAAGAAATTGTGAGAAGAAAGGCAAAAAGCCAAGACAAAGAGCTTCACGAAGTACTTCTCCTTCTTTGGAGGAATCCTCCACTTCTTCTAGTTCTTCTTTGGAATCCGACAAAGAACCCAAGCCGAGAAAAATACAAAGATGCGGAGGAAAGAAGCCAGTAACACCGCCAATAAAGAATGTATCTAAGGTGGATCAAAAGTTGGAAACTCTTATTAAAGAGTTCGTGGATTTTAAGATCCAGATGATTGGGGCGAAGGACCGAAGAAAACCCCCGTCATTTGGGTGACCAAATGTATGGTGCACTACGTGTGGTAAATCCGGCCATGCTAATACGGAGTGTTTAACCCGCACGGCATTTCCGGTGCAACAAATAGATTGGGTTCCTGGATGGGATCAAGGCAAAGAAGAAGAGACGGTATACCAAACCCAAGACACACAGCCTCCATCAAGCCCATCATATCAAGGTCCCAGGTTTGGACCATGGGAGTACAATTCTACTGCTCCTCCACAAAGACCCCCGATGGGTAGTCAAAATAGACCTCAAAATGTTGCATTGGGTGCTTGTTACAATTGTGGCTCGATGGGACATTGGTCTCCAAATTGTCCGGAGCCAAGACGACAAATTAGGTACGTACTCCTTTGTGGGAATTGTAAAGGATTGGGGCACACAGGAAACCAGTGCCTCCAACCACCCAATCTGAAGTCCCCTGTCAAGTATGTTCAGACTTCCACCAAGCGTGCTGCGCTTCAGGCAAAGGGGGACACTAACATCAATTGTATTACACTTGAGGAAGAGAGGCCTCAAGAAGGGAGTCCAGCTTCAGAAGGGGAGTGGCCCGACCTCAAAATTTTGAAGGTAGAAACTCACGCGGAGAGGAAGAATCGAGCTTCCAAAGAAGCAAGTATTGCGTCTTCTTCCTCATGGAAAATTAAAAGATTGCGACCAAAAGCTATCCTTTCTGTGAAAGAGGAAAAGGTACTAGCAAAAGCTAAAGCAAAAGCTTTGCAGAAAGAAATTAAGGAAGCAGTATTACGCACGTGGGAGATGAGTGTGGAGGCAAATGCAAAGACGCAAACCCCCGTATTTCTGGCGGATATCAGGTCTGAAGTAAAAGACCTGATCCAAGCCAAAGTTGGTCAACCCATGATCATCGGGTCAAGCACCTACGCACTCCGGTTACCATCCTCAAGCATCCTGAAGTTCACTTTGAACAGGCAAAAAATTTAGAACCAAAGCCAAAGATGAATCTGGTGAAATTGGGGGGAGTTCCACAGTACGATATTGTGGCAGATATGGCGTCTACAAGCATGAATGTCACGTTTAAACAATTATGGGAGGACAATAAGCTTTATAAAAAGCAGCTAAGTTCAGCCCTCAAGAAAGTAAGGGCGATGACAAAGAAAGACTTGCCCGCAATTTATCGTATTGAACAAGAAGATTTGGGATCTCCTAAGGTGGATGCGGAGATAGTAGGCTGTATGATTACATCCATACCCATTGATTTGGGGTCAGGTGTAAATGTCATGACAAAAGACATTGCACATCGACTGGGGTACACAACATTTGAACCAACACCCCAAATACTTAAGTTTGTGGATCAAACCAGGAGACGGCCCTTGGACATGCTGTCAAATATCACCACGATTATAGGAGGGGTGCCCTTCAAATTAAACTACATTGTGTTACGACCAGTAACCAAAACTGGCTACCCTCTCTTGATCGGGAGACCCTGGTTGTACAGCGCCCAGGTTATGATGGATTGGCATCAGCAAAAATTACGATTTAAAGATATTTCTTCTAAAGAACAAAAGCTGGTGACAGTAAGTTGGATGAAGGTTCCTCATCTTGGAGAAACTACTTTGTCAGAAGACGAGGATGAATCCAAAGATTCATTGTCTCCGTCTTCCGAGGACTCCAAAGCCATGTCCAAGTAAATTATCTGGAATGCTATGAGGTAGAGGTCGACGAAGAAGACCCATACGACATTGCCTCGGGTGAACAAGACTTGGAGGAAGGGGGTTTGACGGCAATACGTCTTGGACTGAGTCGAGTAAGTCACGTAGAAGGTGTCATTAACCCTGATCACTGTCAAGATGTGGTCTTGACTGAAGAAAATATTTTAAAGATATCAAAGACAATCACCGCCGAGGAGTTGGCAGGATACACTGCCCTGTTTATAGAGTTCCAGGATGTATTTGCCTGGTCTATTGACCAAATGCCGGGAATTCCATGGGAATTTGGTGAGCACCGGATTGATCTGGTCAAAGGTGCAATTCCGGTTCGGCAAAGACAATACCGCCTGAAACCAAAGTACTCCCTCCTGGTAAAAGACAAAATTGATAAGTACTTAGGGGCCAGAATTATTTTCCTTGTTCTAAGCAGTGAGTGGGTTTCACCCATTGTCATTGTTCCAAAGAAGAAGATAGGGAAAATTTGAATGTGCCAAGATTCTCACAAATTAAATGCAGTCACCAGAAAGGACCATCATCCTTTACCATTTACAGATACAATTCTGGACCAAGTAGCTGGTCATCCATGCTATAGTTTTCTCGATGGATTTTTAGGGTACAATCAAGTATCCATTCAAGAAGAAGACAAGGACAAAACCACATTCACGACTGATTGGGGCACTTTTGCTTACAATCAAATGCCCTTTGGGTTGTGTAATGCTCCTGCTACTTTCCAACGGATGATGAACTCAATATTCAAAGAGTTTCTACGTAAATTTGTGGAAGTCTTCATTGATGATTTTTGCGTGTTTGGGCGAAGAGATGTACATATAGATTACCTTTGCCAAACTTTTGAAAGGTGTGGTTTTGCTGGCTTGTCATTACACCCGGAGAAATGCTTCTTTGCAATGAAGGAAGGAATTCTTCTGGGGCATCGGGTGTCAAGCCAAGGTATTGAAGTGGATGTCGAGAAGGTTAAAGTAATTGCAGCTTTGGAATCCCCAAAGAACCTCTGGGAGCTAAGAGCCTTCTTAGGACACGTTGGATACTATAGACGCTTTGTGTCAAATTATGTGGTGCTTGCTGCACCCCTTACCAAGCTTCTGAAGAAATCCAAAGATTATCTGTGGGAAGCAACTCAAGAAGAAGCTTTCCAAGTATTGAAGAAGAAATTGGTTGAAGCACCAGTCATGAGGGCCCCAAATTGGGACGTCCCTTTTCATGTATATGTGGACACTTTGTCCATGGCCATCGGAGTTGTCTTAAGTCAGAAGGACGAGAAGAAAAAGGACTACCCGGTGTATTATGCTAGCCAACAACTTTCAGTTTTGGAAAAGAACTATTCAATGACTGAAAAGGAAGCACTCGGGATGGTGTATGCCTGCAAGAAATTTTTCCACTACCTATTAGGATATGAATTCATCCTCTATGTAGACCATTATGCACTGCAACACTTGGTCAAGAAGGCAGATTTGTCCGGGCAAATTGCATGATGGATCTTGTTGTTACAAGAATTCACATACACTGTATAAGTAAGGAAGGGAGCTTTGCATTCAAATGCGGACTTCTTATCTAGGTTAGAAACTCAAGACCAAGATTTGGAAATCGATGATCGGTTTCCTGATGAAGAGTTATATCATTTAATAGCTGTTCAAAGTACGTGGTATGTGGCGGAATATCATTATTTGCATACGTGCCATTGTCCTAAGAGGCTGGACCCAGAACAAAGAGCAGTCTTACTTCGGAAAATGGGACCGTACCAATTGAAACACAACATTTTTTTAAAAATGGGCAAAGATGAAGTACTTTGGAGATGCTTGGAAGCCTACAAAGTAGGAGGAGTCCATCAAATCCTTGCACTCGGAAGCATTGGGGGGACACTATGCCCTGAAAAATACGGTAAAGAAAATTCTTTCGGCAGGGTATTGGTGACCTACAATGTATAAAGATACTCATGCATATATTCGGAGTTGTGATGCATGTCAAAGAACAAGGAAACCGACGGTGACTTCACAGTGGCCTTTGAAACAATTTTGCCTTTGGCCCCATTTGAGAAATAGGGTATTGATTTTGTGGGACCTATTCAACCAATAACCCGTGTCACAAGGAAAAGGTACATCTTAGTATGTATTGATTATGCCACCAAGATGGTGGAAGTAGAGGCAACACGAAGAGATGATGCAGAGACAGTAGCAGAATTTTTCTTCCGAAACATCATTTCCCGTTATGGGTGTCCTCTGGAATTGGTCAGTGATCGAGGAACTCATTTTTTGAACTCAATGGTGGAGGTGTTAACCAAATACTTCCAAATTAAGCATCAAAAGACCACGCCTTACAACCCAAAAGCAAATGGACTCTCGGAGAAAGCCAATGGATTGCTGTGTAAAATTTTGAATAAGGTGACAGTCAACTATGCCTATGATTGGGATACGAAGTTATCTGCAGCGTTGTGGGCATATCAAACAACTGAAAAGATTACTACCAAGCAAACTCCTTATTTCCTGACATACGGATTGCATCCCATTTTACAAGTAGAGTTTGAAGTCCCAACATATAGAATACTTTGTGAAGAACATTTGTTGGAGGAAGAAAGTCAAGATCTTTGGATCCATCAACTGATGTGGTTGAAAGAGAAAAGTGATGATGCAATGCAAACTACAAAGGAAATTCAAGAACAACGGAAAGTTTGGCACGATAAAAGAATCAAACCTGTGACTGTTCAGGAAGGTGACTTGGTATTATTATATGATAATTGCCGCCTATTTTTTCCAGGAAAATTACATCTGAGGTGGATGGGACCGTATCGTGTGATGCACATCTATGATAATGGTTCCATTCAACTCGTAGACCTAGATGGCAATCCTTTTGCAACTCGTGTCAATGGTTGGAGGGTTAGAAAATATTGGACCCCAAACCCGACTTTGTATAAAAGCCCGGTTGTCGGTGCTCGCGGGGATGCTCACATTTGAGGGAGGGGGTATGTTTCTTCTATGGTTAGTAGTGGTTAAGAGACAAAGTAAGCACGGAAAGTCGAATTGCGGACAAAGAATGGACGGAAGTAACTTTGGAAGAAAGCCAAGGAAGCTGACATTAGATCCGATGATGGAGGTACTCGGAAGAGGAGTACGTCGGAAAAAGTCCGAAGATCACCATCTTTGAGTTGGAAGATGCAGGACAGACAAAGACCATTTAACAACCTTTGTATGTGGCAAGAAGGTACATTTCAAGAAACCACTGGGGCAGAAGAAGCATGTCTTGACAGTGATCGGGAGTGCATGCAGAAGAGAGAAATTCACAAATGAAATCAATTGAAGAATGATTGCAATTCAAGGCAATATAAAATTGCGACTGCGCAGGGGGAAGTTGAATACTCTGAGTAAATTTCCAATTCCTTTGAGTAGTCGTCATGCAGTACTGCGTGTTTGGAAGCCCATCGAGAGTGAGATTTTCTGAAACCTTGAGGGAGTTAGAGTGTCTCGTCTAGGAGAGGGTCTTATTTTCCAACATCGTAGAACGGGAGAACAAATCATGGCAAAGAAGGTGGCAAACGCCCTGGCAGTGAGAGGTTTTTCAATTTGAAGGGTAGATGTAGTGGTAAGAATCAAAGTCTTGATTAGACTTTGTATTACATTTTTAGCATGGAACTGGAATTTCAGTTTCCCGGGAGTGATGGCAGAGATTGCTGCTAGTAATTGTGAGGAGGGTCCTGAGGTGGAAGGGAAGAGAGGCAATCTGGCTCGATGGACTGAGTCAGATTGGAAGTTGGTATTGGGAAGAGAAGCCGGAGAACCAACGGGGATCACCTTCTATCGGAAGTGTGATGCTGCAGAAAAGACGGCGGAAATCCGAAATTTGTTCTTTGCTCCGAGAACCACGAATAGCTACAAGGTGAAGTCCTACCAGGACCTGATCCTAAGAAGTATCGTGGGGGCAATGATGGCCATGTTCAAGCCAAAACAAACTACCTACGTGAACATGCAGCAGGCCGTATTTTTCCATTAGATGTTTGCAGGAGTTCCCGTGAATTGGGCAAAGTGCTTTCACCACCAAATAAGGCAGATGGTGGTAAATTGGAGAACGGGCTTGCCACCGCATAACTTTGCACTGTTCGTAGCTCACTTCTACTTTGGGCTGAATTTACTATCCAAAGACGAGCGTCATCATATGGTGTCTTACATGCATCCTGATTTGAGACGGGAAGCAGACGATGAGGAGCGCTAGTATATGCTGCATCTTTGAGCAAATGACGAATACTTTGCAAGGACGGGACAGTGGAAAATTGAAGATATTACCTGTCCAAAGACAAAGAAGCGTAGCAAACCCAAAGAAGCAAGGTCGCCTCCCAAGCAAAGGAAGACTCGACGGCTGATGTTGAAGACGGCGAAGATTGTAACAAAGGCATCATCGGGATCAAAGTCTGGAAAAGAGACTGAGTTGCAAGAAGAGGACTCGGAAGAAGAGGAGCTCACCTTGAAAAGTGAGGAGTCTGGGAGCGATAGCGATGGAGAGCCAGAGGTCCAGCAATTGGCAGCAATAAGTGAGGCTTGTCAGACAATGATAGCAAATAAGTCAAGAGCATAAGAAGAAGCAGAGAATCCCGCAAGGCCAAGTTCAAGAGGCCAAGATGAAGAAAGTGCCAACACAATGAGGATACAAAGATTGTGACTTTGGATGAAGGAGCCGATGATGGAAAAGAAGACTCCAGATGAAGGTGGCGATGAAGAGGAAGAGCATTTCAGCAGGATATCCTATCTGACAAAGGTGGTAACACCACTATTGGAACTATTGAAGGAACATCGAAGAGTAATTCCCCAAGATCATAGGAAGGGGATGAATGAATTACTGATGGTGAAGTTTCTGGTAAGTGAAGTGAAGGAGCTGTAGGAACAACAAGTCCAAAGATCGCAAGAAGTGGAAGAACTTTGGAGGGAGGAATGCTTGGTGAAGAAAATGCTGACCCTGCTACAAGGAAGCTGCACAGAGAAGGAGAAGGAGTTGCAGAAGCAAGCCGGACAATTCAAGGAATAGGCAATGTGGCTCAATAAGATGAAGGAAGAAGTGAGTGATGTGCGCATCGAGAATGTTCATTTGAAGGCAATGACCATCGTAATGGAGCAGGAGTTGGATACTTTGAAGAAGAGTGCAGCAGGGAAGGATCAAGCATGGCAGAGGGAGTTAGCAGCCAGGCAAGAGGAAGAAGAATGATTACAAGAGCTAGTCAAAAGTGTTGAGTTACAAAGTACACAATATGAAGAGGAGAAGAAGATGCTTGCTGCGGAGTATGAAGACGAGCTAAAGATGTATCGTGAAGAACTGAAGGTAGAGCGCTCTCGAGGACATGAATCAGAATCAGTAGAGGAAGTTGCAAGAAAGTTAAGAGCAATTTTAAGCACGGAGGCTGAAGGGAGATTGGAGGAAGCTTGCCTACATGAGTTGAAATTACTTGTGCAGGAGACTCGGAAGCAAAAAGCCAAGGATGGAGACATGAACATGTTGCTGATTCGATTAAGAGAGCGTGTAGATGGGAAGATGTTAGAGGTAGAGAATAATGTTAGTCTTAGACTAGATTTAGTTAATTCGGAATTAGAGAAGATTTGGAAGAGTGTGACAGTGGATACGAAACCCAATGTCGCAGATGTAGAAGTACAAGTGTCATTGGACTTGATGATTGACACATTAGAGAAGAGTGGGTCAGGAGATAAGGATGTAAATGGATTACCCATGAGCTCAATTGTAGATTGTAGTGAAGAAGTGGTAGAATAAAAAAGAATTTGGTAGAATCAGCCATACCCGAAGAAGGTGAAATAGTAAGAAGATCATCGGGTTTGGAAGCCAATGATGAGGTTGACATCGGATCGGTGTAAGTACTAATCTTGAGATAGGAAGAGGCAGATATGAAGAGATAGACTGTCACTTAGAATCTACAAGTAGGAAAGGATGTTAGGAAGCGGTGCCTTAGTAGGCAAGTCTACCGTTTGCTTCAGTATTTAAGTGGAGCAATCGCAGTACGATGCTATTCAGTATTCATATTTCTGAGGATAGATAAAGCAAAGTGCTGTTCTCAGTACTCGTCGCTTAAGCTTAATTCTGATTGTCAATTTTGTGTTTGTGTTTGTGAGTGTGTGGAGAATTCCAAAGAGCAAGTCAGTGTGTCTCTGGATGTTAGAATCTACAGCCTTGATCTTCATTCTGTGTGTTTGATCCTGAGTGAAGTGCATTAGAGCAATGCCTTGACAGGTCTGAGAGGAATTGTAGTGTTGGTAGTATTCTGCATTGGTGAGTGCAGCACGAAGTTGATGTGAAGCAATTTTGATCGAGGAAGTTGTGCTTTCAATGGAGGGGTGGAACACAATTCTGAGGCAAAATTGGTCTTCGCAGTGAAGTGCCATCTTCAAGAGAATCTGAATCATCACAATCAAGAGTTGTTTGGACAGAATTTGCTATGTTGTGATTATGTGTGTGTGTGTATTCGTGACAAGTTGTCAAGATTGTGAGCTGATTACTCTCTTCTGGGTGTAGCTTCTACCTGAGAGATTAAAGAAGAAACCAAGAAGAACTACGATTGTGACTTTTGTCTTCGTATTTGACCAATTCTAGATAGTATCTCTGCGGGAACAAACTCTACTGACCCGATTACCGCAAAAGTGATATTTGCCAGGTTGTCACAAATTAGATGTAGAAAATTGGCAGATTTGGATCCAAAGTAGGAAATCCAATCCAACCCAAGGAAGTTGACTTCATATTGGAGAAGAAGAAGAAGACTTAGATCTGACTTGGGAGGATGGAAGATCCAAAGTGAGGATACTTTGCATTGGGTTGAAGACACCCGGATCTAAGGATCTTCAACTGCAAACTTGACTTGGGTAGTACCAACCAACAAAGGATGCCCATCATGAATAGTTACCTTATGTGAGGATATATTAAAATATGACATGAGTAAACATGCATTAAGCATAATTTTTGACTGAGTTTTGACTGAAGAATGACTTTAAATCAGAGAAGTATAAAATTAAGACTTGGCGGAGGGAATTTTGCAATGTTGAACCAAGTTTGCCCTATAACTTGTGTAGTCTATTGGATTGGTGTAGAGTTGTAAGCCAAGTTGTTGGGTTTTTGTGTGCAAAACCAAGTAAGGAAGAGCAAGTCAAGATGCCTCTTAAGGAAAGTCACCAAGTTTTTGCCATCTTGGTCAAAAATCTTGTTATTAGGAGGGTAGATTCAAAGTTTTGAGCCAACTCTAGATCACTTTCCTCAGATGGAATTGGAACTTGACTTTTCCAAGATTCATGATAGAGATAGCCACAAGCAACT
This sequence comes from Lunularia cruciata, assembly GCA_948567375.1. NCBI lineage: Eukaryota > Viridiplantae > Streptophyta > Marchantiopsida > Lunulariales > Lunulariaceae > Lunularia > Lunularia cruciata. The sequence goes on along the minus strand of OX419757.1, from coordinate 16,094,117 downwards.
ATGAGGACGGTCCAAGTGCAAAGGGGAAGAGAGGAAACCCTACATGTTGGACTGAATCCGACTAGAGATTAGTGTTGGGAATGATGCAAGAGAACCTATAGGGATCACTTTCAGTCAGAAGTGTGATGCCTTGGAGGAAATGGAGGAGTTAAAAGCATCATTTAGTGAACCCAAGAAGAAGAATGGGTATAAGGTGGACACCTATGAGGACCTGGTGAGGCAAAGTATCATTGGGGTAATGATGAAGCTAGCTAGAGCATACCACCTATGTGATGAAGCAACAAGTGGTGTTCTTTCATATGATGTTTGCACAAGCAAGCATGAATCAGGTTGATTGCTTCTATCAACAAACAAAGCAGATATGAGGTAGTGGAGAATGGATTTTCCACAACACTACTTTGTACCATTCACGGGCTTTGGACCAAAGTGCAGATGGTCACATCTAAAGATAAAGGAGGACCAGAAGACATGTTCCAAGGAGTGAACTATTTGTCTAGCATGATCTAAGCTCTAATGGTGTATCTATAGGAATGGATGCAAGAAGCAAAGATAGAGCATCTAGAGGTGAAGCACAAGCTGCAAATGATTAGGGCATTGAGTGTAGAGGTGACTCATTTGAAGGCAATGCTGGCACAAAGTCAATACAAAGCCAAAGTACTCTAGGTTGATGCTATTATTCAACAACAAAGTCTGAAAGTAGCTACAACCAAAGAGGAAGGTACTTGGAGCACCAAAAGGAAGAAATTTTGGAGCAAAAGGAGGCTCTTGAGAAGATGAAAGAAGAGTTGGAGGAGCATAGACCAACTTAATTCACCATGGGACTCAAATCCAACTGCATGAACAAACTATGGTGGAATTAAGGTGAGTGGCTACAAAGAAGGATTGGGATTGGCAAAAGGAGACAACTATCCAAGCCCAAGAAGAAAAACATCTTCATGATCTTGTCTAGGGTGCCAAAGCTCATAGCCAATGCTGAGGGAGAAAAGAGGGTGATGGAGGAGAAACATACCATTGAATTGCATAAACTTTGGATGCATTTGTCAAAGGAAGTGACCCAATGCAAAGCCTTCTCAATGAAGGAGAGTTTGTGATGTCACTTGACATTTTAAGGTGATGCTTAGTATAGGAGCCAAAAGCAAAACTAAAGGAGGCATACTTGCACAAGCTAAAATTGTTGGTGCAAGGAGATGAGACAAAAGAAGGCAAAGGAAGTGGACTTAAACAACTTGCTCATTTGCCCTAGAGATAGAGTAAATAGGAAGATGATAAAAGTAGGAGATAACATTTGCCTTAGATTAAATTTAGTTAAAATGAATGTAGATAGTTTTGCCACCATCCTAAGCAAGAAAGCAATAAGCCAATCCAAAGTAGTTGAGATCAAAGTGCAAGTGAACTTGGCTGACTTACTCGAGTCATCTAGGGGTGTTAGAATAGGAAAACAAGATAGTGTTAGTATATCTATGACTTCAATTGCATTGCAAATTGATGATGTGACTTCAATAGTAATAGATCTAGAACCTAAGGTGTAGGAGACACTTGTAGTGGATTTGGATGAAGATGCCAAAGTCAAAGTAGTACTCAAGTTGGATCTAAGTCAATAGCAATTACAGATTTGAAGTGGCAATTTTGTAAGTAAAGTTGCTTGTATCTACTACATGGTAGAAAGTACTTGTAACAATTAAGTAATTTAGGTAGTTTTTGTAACTTCCCAATGGTTTGACTATTTAGAGCAACCATTTGGGGTGTTTTGTATTTAGTAAACAGCAGAAGATGATTGAAGCAAAGTGATGATGAAGTGCTTGTCATTTTGCTTAATTTTGAGTATCAATTGAATATCTCTATCTGCCAGTGGATGGAGAATTTGGATTGCAATTGAGAAACATTAGATGTTTGATTCTATAACTCTACATTCATCTTGAGTAGAGAGCATCCAAAGCAATATCTTGATCAATCTGAGAGAATTGTATTACTTTCAATATTTATCATTTGTAGTCACAAATAACAAGATGATGTGAAGTAACCTCAAATTGGGAAGTTGTACTTTTGATGGAGGGATGAAATGCAATTTTGAGGCAAAGTAGCCATCTTCATATCAATTGAATCATCACAATTGATGTCAATTTGGAATGTAACTAAAGAATTGTGATTTTGAGAGACAATTATTTGTAGCAAGACCTCTAATGAGCATTTGGTACTCTCTTCTGGGTGTTGTTTCTGCCCAAGAGATTAAAGATGTAACCGAGAGAACTACAAAGCTAATTTCACTTTGTCTTTGAACATTCTTGATCTGTATCTCTATGTGAACAAACAATTACTCATACATTACTACAAAAGTGATACATATTGAGTTGTCATAGAGAAAGATACCACCAAGGTCTCAAAAATTAAATATAGGAAGGTAGATGCATGCCAACTTGGCACTATCTCCTCATCTATCTCACCATGACAACATGCTCCAGTTTGATCCTACTTGCTAGGACATAAGTTTCTAATCAACTCATTTGTATCATGGTTCACCACTCTAGATGTATGAATAATCATGAAATCATACTCCTATAAAATTAGAGCTCATCATGGAAGCTTCCTTGAAAGCGTATCGAACTCCATCAACCACTTCAATGGTTAATAATAAGTAATGAGAGTGAAAGGTTACCAACTAAATAACATTGGAAATGTATTATTGTCTATATTGCTACCAAGCATGCTCTCTCATGTGAACTATACTCTGCCTATGTTGATTTGTTGGAGCAACAAGCGTAGGCAACCATAAACTCCTTCCCTTCATCATCCTCTCTATAAAAGATTAAGATCAAGGTGAGAAATAGGAAAATGGAAGCTCACATTGGGACACTTGAATGAGAGAAAACTCCAAATACCTAGCATGAGCAAATACCTAGCATGAGCTTTGGCTCTTGTATTTATAAGGATCATATAAGGCTCTTGAGAAGCTTCTCAAGAAGTTTCCTTGAGCCGCTTTCTTGGAGTGCAAGCCAAGTTAATTGGGAAGCTTCTCAAGAAGCTTCCTTCTAGAAGTTGCTTACTTGGCGTGCAAGCTAAGCTAGTAGAAGCATCTAGAAGCGTCTAGAAGCTTCCTTCTAGAAGCTACCTACTTGGATTCAAGCTAAGCTAGCCAAGAAGCTTCCTAAGAAGCTCCCTAGATACTTCTAGAATATTATAAGTTAATTTGTCTTTATTTACTACTTTGTTAGCCCTACTAACTTCATCGTTAAACTCCATATTGTTACATGCTCCCCCATTGCTAATTGGTGACGTCCTCGTTGCTAGTGAAGCTTTGAACTCCTGGATGGCCAATAGTGCATTTTGGAGATGAGAAAGAGGTTCCTATGTGGCATCATGAAGGGGATACCCTTTCTAAAGGACCTTGTACTCCATATGTTGTTGACAACCTCGTTGAATATGGTGGCACATAAGGAGACAATCAACTTTGTACTCCTCGTGATCATTGATAGAGACAAGAAGAGAGGGAGGTTGGACTCAAGAGGAAAAATAAGATGGGTTAGGAACAAAGGATTTCAACTTGGAAACATGAAAGACAAGATGAATGCTCATATGACAAGGCAAGGCAATTTAGGTAACATCAAAGGGTCCTATCCAATTAGGGCAAGTTTACAAACTTGAGTATCAAGTGGGAGAGGGGGGTTATTGAATGAGAGCATGACCTTATCACCAACTTGAAAGCTGAGATCACAACAATGGTGATCTGTGTATTGTTTCTACCCATTTTGAGCAACAAGGAGATGAGATTTGGCTTGTTGGAGGGATTGGGAGATGGTGGTCAAGAAGGTGGAAGTATGAAGGACATGAGATGGAGGAGGAGCAAGAAGGGAATCTGGAACAAGTAGGTCTTGGCCAAAATTGAGAAAGAAAGGAGAGAATTTGGTGCTTGCTTGTTTAGAATTATTGTAAGCAAACTCCTTAGCTGCAAGACATTCATCCCAATTAGTATGGTGAATGTTGACGAAAGCACAAAGCATATCTTCCAAGGTGCAATTTGCATGTTCAGTTTATTCATCAGTTTGAGGATGAAAGGCCATGGACAAGCAAGCTAGTGCTGAGTATCTAGAAGAGTGCTTGCCAAAACTTTCTAGTGAAGCAAGGATCATGGTTGGAGATGAGTACAATGCAACATCCCATGATCTTTGAATACATTGTCAAAGTAGATATGTGCCAAGGTCAGAGCATCCCCAATATCAATTGTTGGTGCCAAATGGATTTGCTTACTGAGCTTATCCACAAACATCACATTTTTTATGTATCCTTGCTTTGTCTTGGGCAAGGGTGATGAGATCCAAGCTCACATGTTCCCAACAAGTAGGTGGAATGGGGAGCAGTTGAAGTAGTCCACTTGGTTTTTGGTTATTGGCCTTGTTACGTTGACAACTCTCACACAACCGGACAAACTCCCAAACATCTTGTGCCATGTTGGGCCACCACCATTGGCGTTGGAGGGTAACCAAGGTCTTGTCCACACCCATGTGACCAGCAATTGGTAAATTATGGCGCACAAGTCGGAGATTACCTTTGGCTGGAACATAGATCCGGTCTTCATGGAATAGAAGGCCTTCCTTAAGGAAGAAGGTGTTGTACTTCTTGTCGCATGTTGCAAGATGACCATGTACCATCTAGAAGAAGGGATCTTATTGTAGAGCTAACCAAAACTTGTTTTGGACCTTGGAGTTAATTGACACCATCATAATTGCAACCGTGATAATAGGAAGAGACTTCAAATTAGGACGTTGTGATAAGGCATCGGGGATGACATGGAACTGACTTGGTTTGTCGTGCGTATATACATCGCTACACAACATACATTGCTGTCAACATCATACACTATAGAAGCACAACTCACACATAAGTCATACATAGACTCTAAAGTGCCACAATAATCAGATTGCTTACCACTCTCAACTCAACTCAACTCAGATCAGAACTTGATCTGTCACTCTATAAACTGCCAACAACTAGGCACTGATTACAGTCAAGCCACACCCACTCAAGCATAGAGAATCTAGGTGACACTCGCCGGCCTCTGTCCACCATAGCCAGGAACTTGAAGGCTCAACATCAAAGAAGTGAGCTCTCTGGAGCTCACTTCAAAACTATACCCCCTAGACTTGAGCTAGCACTGAAACTCTAACGGTCCCGCTGATGGCACACTCGACGGTGTGAACGGTGCAAAGTGACGGTGGGCTCCACAGTGAAGTCAGTACCCCGAACACCATATCTGACCATCGGAAAGTAGTCTCTGAGATACTGCTGAAATAACTCTAACTACTATCACTAGAACTCCAGTGTCCAAGCATCTAAACACTGCACTACAAATGGCGTGACAGTTGTCATGCGTATATACATCGCTACACAACATACATCGCTGTCAATATCATACACTATAGAAGCACAACTCACACATAAGTCATACATAGACTCTAAAGTGCCACAATCGCCCCCCTAGCTGGCGGTTAGGTCCCTCTAACTCCAGATAGCCATCTACTCTAAGTATATGGTATACCCTCTAATGGGCAAAGATCAGGAGGCCGGGTGCTATGGAGCCCCATCATTAGTTGCCTATCTACAATCTATACCATATAAAGAATGAACTAGCTATAGGTCAAGTACATCTAGGACATAACCACTGTCCCTAAGGAACCACCGTGAGGGGAGGAGTCATACATGCCATATGTCATCCTCTTGAATAGCTATCACACACTAACATAGTAACAGCTCCACCAGAAGAGCCATATAACATACACCTCAAGCCTGCACGTACAAGTGCCAAGCTTGGGTCCATAGTACCATCAATGTTTGGAAGGTGGCATGGCGCACAATTGCGTACATGATCCTTCCAAACAACACCATCACGTCCTTCTAACACAAGGACTCCAGATGGCAAAACCTCTCAAGATAGTGCGGCATGTAGAAACATCAAGTGTCGTCGGTGTTGTTTGCTGTAGATATACATAGTCACATGGATGAAATCGATGGATCGAGGGTCTATAACCTCCTCCTCGAATGGTAGCATAGCATAAAGTATCTCTATGCTAAGCAATTGCCAAGTTCTCAAAGGCCATCGGCATCACTCTCTGAAAGATCTCTGCCCGCTGAGAACATGCGCTCATCCATACATCGGGGTCATCCAAGTCCAAAACTACAGTAGCATCTCAACGAATGGCTGTAGGTAAATCTGGATCTCGTCCATAGAGTAGAAAGTATGGAGAGAAGGATGCTAAGGAGGCTTGCCGGCTGAACCGATAGCCCATGGCCAACCAAGGTAATTGGAGATCCCAATCTCCCAAGTGGCCTCTCTGCAAACCATACTTTCGCAATCCTCTCTTCACCGTTGTTGTCAAGAAAAAGCTAGATGAGAGTGGTAAGGAGTGGTTGCAAGATTTTGAGAAGAGGAGGGCTGGACAATAGAGGGTTTTTTTTCAGTGAAAGTCTTGCGGGAGGGCACATGCTGACAGGGTATGAAAATTTGGGACAGATGAGGACTGGACAGCAGAGAGCTTTTGGAAAAATGTCAGATGAGCTTGGTAAGGAGTGCTAGCTGGAATTTTTGAGAAGGGAAGGAAAGGAGAAGATAGATAAATCTGGAAGGGCTTTGTTGAATGATAGAGAGGTATCGAGCACTTCTGCAAGGGGAAAGGAATCAAAGAACAGAGCAGCAAGAAGAGGGGACTCCTAAACGTAAAGGGGTTTGAGGAATCAAGAAAGGAAAAGACAAAAGGGAAGAGGGATAGAAACGGAAGGAAAATAGGAAGATCGTGGGCAGAGAAAGGGGAACGGGGAAAGAATGGAAGGCAGAGTTGGGTAGCAGCAACAAAAGATAATCAAGGAGACAAGGAGGTGGAAAGGGGTTTTTGCAAAGGATAGGAACAAGAAAGGGGTTTTTGGGAAGGACAGGAACAAGAAGAAGGTTTTGCAAAGGACAAGAATAGGAAAAGGTTTTGCGAAGGACAGGAACAGGAAAAGGTTTTTTGCGAAGAACAGGAACAAGAAAGGGGTTTTTGGAAGTGACAGGAACAGGTTGAAGGGTTTGAAGTGACAGAAAAAGGTCAAAGGGTTTTGGAAGGACAGCGGATCAAAAAGGGTTTTCGGGAAAGTGCAGAGGATTTCGAGAGAAGACAGTAGGGAAGTGATGGAGAATTATCAAAAGGTGAGAAGCACTGCCAGTTTTGGGAAATCAAGAGAGGAGTTCCAAAAGAGAAAGTTGCAGAAGATTTCGAGAAAGGACAGTAGGGTTTTCGGGAAAGTGCAGAGGATTTTGAGAGAAGACAATAGGGAAGTGATGGAGAATTATTGAAAGGTGAGAAGCGCTGCCAGTTTTCGAGAAATCAAGAGAGGAGTTTCAAAAGAGAAAGTTGCAGAAGATTTTGAGAAAGGACAATAGGGTTTTCGGGAAAGTGTAGAGGATTTTGAAAGAAGACAGTAGGGAAGTGATGGAGAATTATCAAAAGTGAGAAGAGCTGCCAGTTTTTGGGAAATCAAGAGAGGAGTTTCAAAAGAGAAAGTTGCAAAAGATTTCGAGCAAGGACAGTAGGGTTTTTGGGAAAGTGCAGAGGATTTTGAGAGAAGACAATAGGGAAGTGATGGAGAATTATTGAAAGGTGAGAAGTGCTGCCAGTTTTCAAGAAATCAAGAGAGGAGTTTCAAAAGAGAAAGTTGCAGAAGATTTCGAGAAAGGACAGTAGGGTTTTTGAGAAAGTGCAAAGGATTTCGAGAGAAGATAGTAGGGAAGTGATGGAGAATTATCAAAAGTGAGAAGAGCTGCCAGTTTTCGGGAAATCAAGAGAGGAGTTTCAAGAGAGAAAATTACATGAAGAAGTTGCAGAAATTTTGAGAAAAGGAGACAGAGGGTTTCGAGTTTTGGCAAAGGACAGAAGGTGGGCAGGAAGGAAGTGAATCGAAAGGACTTGGAATGGTTGTGAAGGAGTAGTTAGGAGGGCTCTTTAGGGACAGTGAAGGAAGAATGAGAAGAGAATAGATTTTGAGTTCTCAAAGAAGCAGGAAGTTTGAATTTAGAAGGGAGAAGTAGGATTCACGTGAAGATAAGTTGGCTGAAGATTGATAAAACAGTGTGGGATTTTAGAGAACGGTATTGATTTTCCTCATATAAACAAGAACGCAGAATGGTTTGAATTTGGCAAAAGGCAGTAAGGGTCAATGACAAAGGAAGGATCAGGGGAAGGGGAAGGGAATCTGGCTGACAAACTGACAGAGCAGCGTTTAGTGAGAAGCTCAAGAGAAGAACTTCCTATTGGCAAGACAAAGGACTGTGAAGCATGGAGAGGGTTTAGCCAGGATCAAAAACAGAAACCAAGAGAAGGATCTTCTAAGAGGACAATTAGTCTCAAAAGGAGAAGAAGAGAAGAAATCGTAGGGGAAAAACAGGGAAGGTATTCGGAAGAACAAAAATCAGTAAAAAGGTTAGCAGGACAAAGGTGTCCCTAAGGGCTTGGCAGGAATAGAAAAATCTCGAAGGGTTTTGGAGGAGAGAAAATCTCAAAAGGTCGGTTGGACAGAGAATTTGTTACTAGTTGAAGGTTCATCCGAAACTTACTCAAAGAGCAGAGAGGAAAGGCCAAACTAGCTTACAAAGGAAAGGTGGACAGGAACAAAAGAAGAGAGAAGTCATGTTCAGCTCAGGATAATACGAGGACTGGATATAGAAACTCGATACGGGATTTGTCAAGAGCTTCTACCAGGCGTAAAATCCTATGGCAAGAGCAGTGCAGAGCGTTTGGGAAGATCTACCATACCGGAATATCAAAGAGAAAGGAGAATCCCGAGGAAGGACCTACTGGACAGTGGAGACTTGGAAAGAACAACAAATTGGAGATGCTGCAGAACAAGGAGATGACGAGTTGTAAGGAATAGGAAATAGGACATGCTCAATTTGTTTTCTTTCTTCATGTGCTTGGCTGGTCAATGTGCTTTGGTTTGGTCACTGTTTGGTTAGGAGCTGTGTGTCATGGCTCAAAGGATTATAAACTGCGAAACTTGGAATTGAAATGGAAATGAGATTTTAGTGATTGAGAGCATGTACTTGATGTGCAAACAGCGGTAGAGAAAAATAATAATTTTTTTTTTTTCATTTTACTTTTTTTTACACTCAGTCCAGCTTATGTAGATGGGTCAGCACATTTAACTAACTGCCCGGGATTGAGTCCAGTCGCATGACTTGTGGATAACTCCACAAAACCCCACCAGATCATTCTCTCTGGAATATCAGTCTGGACCAGAACTGCAAAACCTACTAAACCTAAAACATACCAAAGCCGAGGATAATAGACCAAATAAGAGGTGGAGAATAATGAGCCAGGACTAATAATAGACGGTACAAGAAGGAAAAAACAATCCAAAAGCCTAAGCGCAGGCAGCCAGGTGCCCAACGCAATCTCGAGACCATACGATCCCCGCGACACCGTCTGAACCACTCTCTCTACTGAGCCATCTGCCTCAGGGTGATCTTGGGATGTAGTACGATGATCAATCAAAGCCTTGTCACACAAGACCTGAAACTCCCCCAAGAACTTTGTACCCTGATCAGTCAAAACCTCAGCTGGTGCACCAAAATGACTAAGAACTCGATCCAGGAACGAGTAAGCTGTCCCTTCACTAGACTTGCCAGGAAGTGCCACCAACTCAATCCACTTGGAGAAGTGCTCCACCATCACCAAAACATACCGATGATGTCTCACAGTCAGCGGTAAAGGTCCGGCAAAGTCCAAACTCCAACGGTAACCCAATCCCATGATAGGTAATGGGTGTAATTGTGGCATAGGAGCATTGAATGATGCTCTAACTCCGTCACAAACCACACATCTGGCAACAAACTACTGTACCTTGGTCTGCATACCGCGCCACCAATAATGACTCTAGAGTAAGCTATATGTACGCTTTACTCCAAAATGTCCTAACTCCTCATGAGCATGACGGACCAACTATGGTCTTTGTGCTGGAAGTGGTACTACTCGCACTCTACAATCCTCCCATACACGCAAAAGGTGTCTACCCTCCAATCTGAACTGTCTGGCTTGCTGAAGAACACGGTCTCTCTCCTTGGCCCCAACTATGCCACCCAGAACACCAGTGCAAAGATAGTCCATCACTAAGACATCATCATGAATGTCTCGCTGAACTGTACCAATATCTTCACTCTCTGGATCTGTGACCTCAATAACTCCTCCTATATGCGCTGAGAGAGATACTACCAAAGCCTCTGCAAATATACATAGAAAGGCCGATGCATGCCAACTTGGCACCATCTCCTCATCTGTCTCACCATGCCAACATGCTCCGGTCTGATCCTGCTGGCTGGGACATGGGTTTCTACTCAATCCATCTGCATCACGGTTCACCACTCCAGGTCTGTGAACAACCATGAAATCATACTCCTATAAAATCAGAGCCCATTGTGAAAGCTTCCCTGAAAGCTTGTCAGACTCCATCAACCACTTCAGTGGCTGATGATCAGTGATGAGAGTGAAGGGGTTACCAAATAGGTAACATCGGAAATGTGCTACTGCCCAAACTGCTGCCAAGCACTCTCCCTCATATGAACTATACTTCGCCTCCGCTGAATTGTTGGAGCGATTAGCATAGGCCACCACAAACTCCTTCTCCTCATCATCATGCTGGGTGAGCAGTGCTCCAAGCCCCAACATACTCCAATCAGTATGAACCTGAAATGGTCGTCCCTTGATCGGTCTCCTCAAAATAGGAGTAGATGTCAACCTCTCTTTGAGCTCTACAAAAGCTCTCTCCTGCTCATCTCCCCAACACCACTCTTGTGTAAGCTTGGTCAGCTTTGTCAAGGCCTTGGCAATGGTACTAAATCCTCTAACATAGCGGCGATAGAAGTTTGCCAACCCAAGGAATGCTCGCACTTTGCTCACATCCGTAGGCCAAGGAATATGTGCAATAGCCTCTACCTTGGTCTGCTGAACACCAAGTCCTCTGGGGTAGATAGTGTGACCCAAATACTCAACCTGCTCGTGGAAGAACCTACACTTCCCAAGATGTAGTTTGAGTACATGAGATCTCAACCTCTCAAACACCTCCAACAACTGTCTCTCATGCTCCTCCATAGTAGTGCTATAAACCAAAATGTCATCAATATAGCACCGAGCAAAATCCAATCCAGCTAGGATCCTATCCATGACCCTCTGGAACTCAGCAGGAGCGTTCTTTAACCCAAATAGTAAGAACCTCCACTGATATAACACATCCTTGCCATGAGGATCAATAGCCCAAAATGTTATCTTGGACTTATCCTCCTCCCTGATCGGCAACTGTTGATATCCCGCTCGAAGATCCAAAGTACTGAAGACCTTTGCATGCCCAATCGCACCAAAAATCTCCTCTGGTGTAGGCATGGCATACCGATCAGCCCTGGTTTGTTGGTTGATAGGACGGTAATCTCCACACATCCGCCTATCTGTATAGTTGCCATGCATATCCTTCTTGGCTGGCATCACTGTCGCTGATGCATACTCTCCATGTGAAATCTCCACCAAACCAGCCTCAAAAAGGTCACTACTCCGGCTCTGAATCAATATCCTCTCCATATCACTATATCGATAAGGACGTCGGAAAATTGGTGTGTCGCTAGTCAGCTCAATCCGTATACCAGGTCCCTTCAGAGCACCCAAATTCTTCATACTGAAAGCAAAACAACTCGTGTGACTCCTCAAGAACCTCCAAACCCTCCGTCTTTCCTCTCCAGTAAGCTTGGGTCCAAGATCTGGCTCCTAAGTATCCTCTGTAACTGTAATAGGAGTGGAAGACGTACTGACTGGCTGCTACACTAGGCCCTTGGGAGCAATAGTGTCATGCTTCTGACCACTAGAGGTCCCAACCTCTGTGCGAAAAACTCCCTCCACTCTGGCTGCAAGCTCCACATGTCCTCTGGCTGCATCCCATGTGGACCAAGGGTGTAATCCAAGTAGCCCATGCTCACGTAGATGGACTCCAAGTAGACCACTCTCCCTAGTGGCTACTGGATGTGTACCAAGAATACCATGTCCACTCGGTCCATCGCTCCCAGCATGTGCCTGAATTGTCTTGATAGGCACAGGGCTCACAAGTGTCCGAGTGGTGATGCCTATCAAGCGCATCTTACGCTGCTCTGCCAAGCCAAGGCTCACAATCCAGGTCAAACAGTTCAGGTCCATAGCTTGACCTAACACCTGATGCCTGGATGCTGCTGGAATAGCGGTAATATTGGTGCAAAAACCCATCACCCGCTCTCTCTCATCAGCGTTGGGCTCCACCAACTACTGTAACTGTGAGTCCCAAACAAGTCCAAGTCCTCCCTCTCAAAAAGCATGAGAGCCTGGGAAACTCATGAGTGTGGGAAATGTGGCTCTAGGCTGTCCAACTAGGTTCACCACTACCATAGGTGACCTATCAGCCACTACCACTTTCTGAGACTGACGCCCAACATCCAAGATATCATCAACAAGAATGTGGTCCAGTCGCTGAATCCCATCATAAGCACGCTGTAGAACCTCTCTAGGTAAGAGGTTTGTCCACCAAAGACAAAGACGATGAGCCCGTGATCCCACTCTGGCTGCATCTAACAATACAACAGGTCCCATCCAAGAATGGACCTGATGTGTACTCGCCACCACTCTGGTGCAAGAATCACCCATCAAAGGAATGTTCTCCAAAAGGTAAGCTGGGAAACAGACTGATGAACCTGGAGATATTGTAGTATTCGTAACATCTCCCAAAACACACCAGAACAAGGATCCTAAAGACCCAATCCTCTACCATCACATGTATGTCCCTGACATGGCCATCCAAAAATCACCAAGTGAATAGGCCCATGTCTCTCTAGGTCATGCACCCCTAGTAAGGAAATGTCTCCTGGTAGGGCCTTCTGGTAACCTTTGACTGCTGACATTGGTAATAACTCCGGATACCGATAGGCCAAGTGTGCCACATGATGTAGAGAGACTTGCCTAGCAATCTCATCCCTCTCTACATACAAGTACCTCTGTACTGTAACACCCATTTGTGCATGTGTGTGGTATTGTGATATTTAGCTTGGTATTACAAGTACTTAAGAGATATTATTTATATAGAGATAAAGGATGGTTCTATATTAGTCATGGTTAGCTAAAGTTAGTCATAGCTAAGATAGATGGGACCTTACTTTAGAGGAAGTAGAAAAGATGAGCACCACTATTTTGGATTTTAGTGTGTTGACTTGGTATTATTCCTAGGTGTTTGGCTTTGGGGAAAGAGTTGAGAACTCTTGGGCCCGCAAGCCTTTTTGTTTTGGATTCTTCTTTAGTCCAAGGATAGCCCATGTGAAGGAATCCTTGCTTTAGTGGTTGGGTCAAGATAAGGGGAATATGCCCATGTGAATGGATATTCCTTTCTACTTTTTGACTTTACTTGACTTTTAGTCTAGTAACTTGAGTTACTACGGTAATTAGTAACTTTGGTACGTAACTATTTCACAAGTATATAAACAAGGAGTGAGGAGGTACTCATCATCCTTTCATTTGCAACTATCTCTCTCTCATTGAGTTCTCTAGTGAGCAATGTCTTGAGTCTTGGAGTGTTAGCCTTGGAGGAGTATGATGGAGTTGGGGTTCCTTGCCTTCTTAGTCCATGGTGCGCTACCATAATAGCCATCAGAGGTTCATCCTGAGTGAGAGACAGGCCGGCTCACATTTTTGGTTCCGTTGCCGGGACCTCTCTAGAAGGCAAGATAATGTTCCGCGTCCAATTCTACATTAGGCAGAAGGAGGCTATGAGAGCTCACTTGGAGAGAACATTAGGAGAGGAGAGGGCTGAACTTATGTTAGAGAACCAAGATCCATTTGTATACCCTGTAGTTCATAATGATGTCTTTGAGGTGATTTTGTACATCTTGTACACATGAGAGGAATTGGAGAGATTGTGTGAGGTGGATTGCAGATTTTGGAGATTAAGGTGATTTTGGGTAAAATCTCAAGTTTTAGATCTGCACTTTAGATTTTTACACATGATAGCTTGGGTTATCTTTCAGTTAGCACACTTGAAATTATTGAGAGAGCTTCTATGCACACTGGGCTAGAATTTTTGAAAGTTGATAGGGTAAAGTGCTCCCGCAACTGCATGCTCTCTGGAAAACTGTACAGAGTCTGCCATTCCTTCAATTTTCAGTGAATTGTCCTGAAAATTTCCAAGAAAATTCAGTGCATTGTATCCTACCTTCTGCCACAAAAATTAGAGAGAGATCGTTTTTGCGCAGGGCGTGATGAGTTTTTGAAGTGAGGGGGGTGGTTTTCAGACCAAATCTGAAATATGGGTGCTGAATAGAAAGATGTCTAGGCCAAATGGCTCAATGAAAAGATCTGAAATTTTGCAGGGAGGGACGCCCTGGAGTTGTGATCAAGTGTGGAAAATTTCAGAGGACTGTGACATATTGGTTGGGAGATTTGAGTGATATTGTGAGGAAGGGTCAATTCTGCAGGGTGGAGATCTCATGCATGAGAAGTTTGAGATCAACAAAAAGCATGTTTGAGTGTTTAGATTCATCTTGGGGAACATGGAGGGTCATCAAGAGTGGAAATTGAGATTATACAAGGTTCCCCAAGGGTTTGAGGTGATTGTAGGGGTGGATTTGAGGAAAAGAGAGTTTACAATAGAATTTGAAGAGAGTGTTGAGAGGATCCAAAAACCTACACCACTTGGAGGAAAGAGTGAGTCTAAGTGCTTTCTATGTGGAGAGAAGGGACATAAGGCAAGTTCATGTCCATTGACCTTTGAGAGCAAGAGATTGAGGGAAAGGAGAGGCTTACTTGACTTGGGTTTGCATGTTGGACCTTCTTCACCAAGATTGGGAGGGAGAAGATCTAAGACCAAGGAGTTGTGTGAGGTTTGTGGAGTTGAAGGACTTCCAAAAGGACATGAGTGTAGTGGAGTAAAAGCACTTTTGGAAACTTTGGTGAATGATCTTGGAGAGAGTCTTAGTACAGCTACAGAAATACTACCACCTTCATCAGCTAGTTCTCAAGATTAGTGATGGAGATAATCTTTCAACTTATGGATAAACTATCCATGAGAGTTAGATTAATATGCACTCTAGGATTTGATGTTGCTATAGAAATCTTGGAGCAACCTGAACCTTTTGTGTTCCCTAGAGTGGATTATTCTCAGATGGTGTTAGTCATGTATATACTCTATTAGTAATAGAGTGAGAGAAAAGAAAAGAGAAAAAAAAAATTGAGAGAAAAGAAAGATAGTGAGGGGTTAAGATGGGGAAACTTCCGGTTTTCTTTGGCAAGGATGGAGAAGATGTGGAGGCCTTTGTGAGAGACTTCAAGAGAGCTTGCATAGGAAACAATGAGAGGAGGAAGAATGAGTGGGCCTCATTATTACCAGATTTCTTTGAGGATGTAGCACTTACATGGTATGAGTCAGAATACCAAAAGAGAGAGAGGAGAGAGGGGGAAGAGGAGTCTTGGGAGACTTTGACTTCAGCACTCATTGAGAACTTTCTTCCTGATGAGAGTTATGAGAGATTGATGAATGAGGTTACATTTCTCAAGCAAGGAGATGGAGAGAAAGTGAGGGTCTATGTGGAAAGAGTGGAAAAGTTGGAGTCCAGATTTCGCATAGTGTTGAGGAAGGGTGGGGATGATGTGGAGACTACAATGATTGGCATAGGGGCCATGCTCACCAAGAATTTTGTGGGAGGATTGAGACCACAAATTAGAAGCAAGGTGAGATATGAGAAACCTTCTTCCAAGGTTGAAGCTATCAAGATCGCAATTCGTATGGAGGAGAGTTTGGAAGGGGATGAGAGTGATTTGGTGGTGAAGGAGGTTGTGCATCCTCCTCAAGGCTACAAGTATGGTGGAACTTCTGATACTTTGGTGACAAGGGTTGCACCACAAGTAGTAGTTGCTCCAGTTCTTGCACCTCCACCAAAAGATCCACTCCAAACCATCACAGAACAACTTGCGGATCTCAAGATCAATGTGGTGCAACTATGGGAGAAGAGAGAGGTGGATCAGAATGTAGGGAGAGGGCCTAGGAGTTATGGAAACTATCCATATAGAGGAGGCCAACCAACCAACAATTTCAATGATAGAAATTGTTTTGGTTGTAGAGGAAGAGGCCATATCCAAAGGAATTGCCCAAATTCCACTTACCATGGAGGAAGGAGTTATGAGGGAGCAAATAGAGGGAAAGAGGGAGGTAGTGAAACCCAAGTGGCTCCTAATCCCAACAAAGGTAAGGGGATAGCATCCATAGATGTGGTTGAGAGCAAGTATGAGAAGGGAGAGTGCTCAAACTCCAAGGGTCTTAATTTGGAGCTTTTGGCACAAGAGAAGAAGAGAGCTCATTTTGCAGAGGATGTTCACTCTTCTCAAGGATTTACTTGAAGCAAGGATACTCCTATGTCTACTAGGAGCACTCGCACCTCAACACCATCAACAACAAAGACTCCAAGGAAGAAGTTGGGGATGGAGGACTTCTTGATCTCAAAGCAACAATGGAACTACAATGTGTTGGAGGATGTTGGTAGCACAAGGCTAACATCAAAGTGGGCCAATTAATTGCTTTGAACCCTACCTTGAGAAAGGAGCTTAGAGGTGGTTTGAGTTCTACAAGGAGCAAGAAGAAGAAGAAGGCAAAAGTTCCAGTATCAATGGGGGTGGTGGATGCCAAGCCAGCACCATGGGAAGCTTGTGAATATGCCTCCAAGATTGATGTGAGAGTGAATGGTCACAACATCAAGGATGCATTGGTTGATGGAGGATCAGCAATGAATGCCATGTCAGAAAGGTTGATGAAGAAGTTGGGTATGATACCCTCAAGACCTTTAACATTTGTGGTGAGCATGGCAAACAAGCAACAAGTTAGACCAGTAGGGGTGATGGATAAGGTGGTAGTTTCAGTTATGGGAGTTCAAAATCTCATGACTTTCCAAGTCTTGAAAGATTCAAGCTATGACTTACTTCTTGGGAGGCCATGGTTGAGAGCAGCACGCACAACTGATCGATGGCACAAAGGGTACTTGAGGATTGGGCCATCAAACCATAGAGTCACTGTTTCTGTGACTAACACCACCAACACTTCACATTCAGATACACCATCTTTTGATTATTGGGAATCAGATTCTGAAGAAGGAGCTTCAAGTGTGGACACAAGCATGGAAGAGGAGACTTCCACGAAGGATGATGAATCTGAATCTGATTCAGATGTGTATCCTTTGTGTGCTATGGATTTTGCACCTAAGCCAGAGGTTTTGAAGGACCCAGATAAATCACCATTGACACTTGAGGAGGTAGAGAGAAGGTTATCTACCCTCAAGTATGGCCCAAATGTTACCAAGGAGGAGAAGGTGAGATTTGAGGAGATTTTCCGCAAGTTCATCCATGTGTTTGCTTTTAGTTACAAGGATTTGAAGGAAGTCACCTTGGAGGAGCACAAGATAGAGGTGGAGTCACATGCAAGACCAATCCGCCAAAAGCAACGTCGCATTAGCCCACCAATATCTTTGGTTGTGAAGGAGGAGATTGATAAGCTCAAGGAAGCTGGATTTATCTTTGAGGTGGAGAATTCAGAATGGGTGTCTCCAATTGTCATTGTGAAGAAAAAGAATGGCAAGCTTTGGGTATGTGTGGATTACAAGAAGCTCAATGCTGTTACCAAGAAGGACTACTACCCATTGCCATTCATTGATGGGATCTTGGAGGAGGTTGCAGGTCATGAGAGGTACAATTTTGGAGATGGTTATAGTGGATATAACCAAATCAAGATTGCACCAGAGCATCAACAACTCACCACATTCACCACACCTTGGGGAACTTACGCTTTCAAGGTCATGCCTTTTGGGCTTTGCAATGCTCCAGCCACATTCCAACGGTTCATGAACAAGGTATTTGAACCTTTCATTGGGAAATTTGTGAGAGATTTCATTGATGACTTTTGTGTCTATGGGAGCAAGGAGGAGCACTTTGAGCACCTAATCAAAGTCTTGCAATGCTTGGATGAGGCAAATGCATCACTCAACCCAGAGAAGTGCATTTTTGGATGTGAAGAAGGTCTACTTTTGGGGCATATCATCTCCAAGGATGGAATAGCAATTGATCCTGAGAAGGTGAGGAAAATCTCAGACCTTCCATTCCCTTCAAGCTTGACAAAGTTACGCCAATTCTTGGGGATGGTTGGGTACTATAGGAGGTTCATCTTCTCATTTTCCAACAAGGCTTATGCATTGACCATCTACATGAAGAAGGGTGTAGATTACATGGTGATTTTGGAAGACAAGGAGGCTCTCAAAGCTTTTGAGGAGCTCAAGCAATCCCTTGTTGTAGCTCCAATTCTTGCTAAACCTGATTGGAGTAAACCTTTCATCCTCTACACTGATGCTCCTAATGTAGCTATAGGATGCACTCTTAGTCAATTAGACCAAGATGGGCATGATCATCCAATAGCTTATGCTAGTAGGCAGATGGTTTCAACAGAGAAGAACTACTCTGTCACGGAGAGAGAAGGGTTGGCAGTGATCTTTGGTCTCAAGAAGTTTAGACACTACTTGATTGGAGGGAAAGCCACCATTGTCACGGATCACAAGGCTTTGAAGTACATCTTCAACAAGCCTAATGTTGAAGGGAGACTAGCAAGGTGGATGATACTCTTGTCTGAGTATGACTACACCATTGAGGATAGGCCAGGAAAGAAACATGCAAATGCTGATTTATTATCTAGAGCCTATGATCATGATGGAGATGAGCCAGTGGATGATTCCTTCCCGGATGAGGAGCTCATGACAATCTCAGTCACTCAAGAGGTTCCAATGGAGTACAAGGAGATTGTGGATTTTGTGACAAAAGGTAACTATCCAGAAGGGATGCATGCTAGGGAGAGGAAGGCCCTTGCAGCGAGATCTAGACCTTACACAATGGTGGAGGATATTCTTTTTCACCAAGGAGCAGATGGTCTACTTCGAAGAGCAGTGGGTAAGGAAGAGTCTATCCTACTCATAAAGGAGTTTCATGAAGGTTTAGTATGTGGAGGACACTTTGCAGGAAAGGTGACTGCTTTCAAGATTCTAGATGCAGGTTACCATTGGAGAGGGATTTTCAAGGATTGTCTTGATTATTGCAAAACTTGTCATGTTTGTCAAGCTTTTGCTAGAAAGTCTACATCCACTCCACCACTTAGATCAATTCCATTGCTAGGACCTTTTGAGAAGTGGGGAATTGATTTTGTAGGTCCTCTCAATAGAACCCCAAGGAACAATCGGTACATTGTGGTAGTTACTGATTACCTTACCAAGTGGGTTGAGACTAGACCATTGAGGGACAAGAATGAAGATGAAGTGGGTAGATTTCTTTATGAACGCATTATCACTAGGTTTGGATGCCCTTTGGAGTTGGTTTCTGATAGAGGAGGAGAGTTTACAGGAAGCATTACTACAGCCATGCTACGACATTTCTCTATCACACATAGAGTAACTACATCCTATAAGCCAAATTCCAATGGCTTGGCAGAGAGAACCAATCAGACCTTGTGCATGATGTTGGCCAAAGATGCAGAAATGGAGGGGGCTAAACATCATTGGGACAAGAGGATTCATGCAGTTTTGTGGGAGTATAGGACAACCATGAAAACTTCCACTGGATATTCTCCATTTCAATTGGTGTATGGTATTGAGTCTACCTTACCTATTCACTTTGATCTTCCTACCTTCCAAAGCATTCATAGGAGATTGAAGAAAGCACAAGGAGGTGATGCAGAGAAGTCAAGGAAGGATCAACTCATGGAGTTGGAAGAGGCAAGAGAAGTTGCTATGGTTCGAGTGGAGCAAGCCCAAAGGAAACAAAAGGAGAGCTATGATAAGAGGCAAGACAAGAAGAAGGTGGAGCCTTTCAAAGAAGGTGATTGGGTAATGTTGTTTGATTCCATTCGATTCAAGAGAGTGCAAAAGAAGTTTTTGCCTAAGTACTTTGGACCTTTCATAGTGGAGAAGGTGTGGGGCAATTACACCTATGATCTCAAGGAGTTGGGAGGAAGATACTTTGATAGGATTAACCATGATAAGTTGAAGATGTACCATAGAAGGTAGAGAGACCTTCACTTTGAGGACAAAGTGAAAACTTAGTCCGGGGGTAAATGTAACACCCATTTGTGCATGTGTGTGGTATTGTGATATTTAGCTTGGTATTATAAGTACTTAAGAGATATTATTT
This sequence comes from Lunularia cruciata, assembly GCA_948567375.1. NCBI lineage: Eukaryota > Viridiplantae > Streptophyta > Marchantiopsida > Lunulariales > Lunulariaceae > Lunularia > Lunularia cruciata. Next base: position 16,073,892 of record OX419757.1, on the reverse strand, counting down.
ATATAGAGATAAAGGATGGTTCTATATTAGTCATGGTTAGCTAAAGTTAGTCATAGCTAAGATAGATGGGACCTTACTTTAGAGGAAGTAGAAAAGATGAGCACCACTATTTTGGATTTTAGTGTGTTGACTTGGTATTATTCCTAGGTGTTTGGCTTTGGGGAAAGAGTTGAGAACTCTTGGGCCCGCAAGCCTTTTTGTTTTGGATTCTTCTTTAGTCCAAGGATAGCCCATGTGAAGGAATCCTTGCTTTAGTGGTTGGGTCAAGATAAGGGGAATATGCCCATGTGAATGGATATTCCTTTCTACTTTTTGACTTTACTTGACTTTTAGTCTAGTAACTTGAGTTACTACGGTAATTAGTAACTTTGGTACGTAACTATTTCACAAGTATATAAACAAGGGGTGAGGAGGTACTCATCATCCTTTCATTTGCAACTATCTCTCTCTCATTGAGTTCTCTAGTGAGCAATGTCTTGAGTCTTGGAGTGTTAGCCTTGGAGGAGTATGATGGAGTTGGGGTTCCTTGCCTTCTTAGTCCATGGTGCGCTACCATAATAGCCATCAGAGGTTCATCCTGAGTGAGAGATAGGCCGGCTCACAGCACATAAGACAAATTAGCCTAGAATATTCCAGAAGTATTTAGGAAGCTTCTTGGGAAGCTTCCCGGTTAGCTTAGCTTGCACCTTAAGTAAAGAGCTTCTAGAAGGAAGCTTCTAGAAGCTTCTAACTAGCTTAGCTTGCACGCCAAGTAGGCAGCTTCTAGAAGGAAGCTTCTTGAGAAGCTTCCTAGTTAACTTGGCTTGCAATCTAAGAAACCGGCTTGAGGAAGCTTCTTGAGAAGCTTCTCAAGGGCCTTGTATGCTACCTATAAATACCAAAGCCAAAGCTCATGCTAGGCATTCGGAGTTTTCCCTCATTCAAGTGTCCCAATGTGAGTTTCCATTCTCCTATTTCTCTCCTTGGTTTCGGTCTTTTACATTGGTATCAGAGTAGGAATGAGATGGATGGAATTTATAGACCACCAAATCCACTTCTGCCAAACCATTGGGACTTTCATATCCAAATATTACCAAAGCATCATTTCACACAATTCATCACCTCACGCTTTGGGTAGGATTTTCTACATATGATCACCGCGTCAAAGGAACCCTTGATACTTCCAGTTGTAACTTATGGAGAACGCTGGACGTGTTGTATCTATGTGTTAATCAACAAGATAAATTGAGGGTAGTGGAATAGAGTAGTAGCAATGGCGGCAATACCAGATGTTATCCTTGCAATGCAACAACAAATCAAGCATCTTACTGGATTGTTGGATGAACGAGACAAGCAACGACGAGAACAGATAGACAGAGCGCCAGTTTGAGATGGAGAAGATCGCATTCGATTTCCGAAACCCAAGGTGTTTGAAGGCAAGAATCTTCCAAGCACAGTGGAGAATTTTGTGTTTGACTGTGAATGTTACTTTGAAGCCACCAATCTTCAAGATGAGAGGAAACAAATTCTCTTGGCTTCTAGCCAGTTGGATGGCGTGGCAAAACTTTGGTGGCGATTCCAAGTAGAAAGAGCTGAATGACAAATTGTTACACCGATTTTGACATGGGCAAAATTAAAGGATGCAATACTTGGTTGATTTCAGACTATAAATGCCACCCAAGCTGCACGAGATAAATTGGCAGAGTTGAGGCAAATTGGCTCAGTGAAAAGCTACATCACACAATTTCAGAATATCATCATGCAAATTCCAGATATCCAAGAAGGTGAAGGTCTGGATCGATTTTTGCAAGGATTGAAGTCACGAACCAGATTGGAGGTGACCATGCGAGAGCCACAGAACGTAGAAGAAGCCATGCAATTGGTTGAGCATTTTGATTCCTTAGTTGCAACAACTTGGTCTCCACCTCGACCTACACAAAACCTACCAGTACCACGAGTGGATGAATCGGTACCAATGGAGATTGATGCTATCCAAAGAAGACCACTTGGCATAGCAGATAGAGAAAGATTACGACAAAATGGAGGTTCTTTTTATTGTCACCAGTTGGGGCATCGCATTGCTGAATGTCCACTCAAGAATGGACAACCTCGACAAGTTGCCCAAGTGGAGGTTGTGGAGCAAAATGATCAGGGAAACAAAGAATCCCAGTAGGAGATTTCAAGCCGCCTACTGGGAGCTTGATTAGTTCCAATGGGATTAAAGGCTTGACCTATGCAAGTCTACGTCACTTGCAAGGTATGATATCTAATCGGGGTTGTAGGATTTTGGTTGATTCTGGAAGTTCACAGAATTACATATCTATGCAAGTAGCAAAGGAATTGAGTATTCCTATCAAGCCAATGATTGGAAGTAGTTTGATGATGGCGGATGGTAGAAAAGGTTCTGCATTCCGCACCTTGCATCCTATTACCTTCAAGATTGGGAAGGAGTATTTGGAGTGTATGAGGTTTGTAGTGGCACCTCTACACTATGATATCATTTTGGGTCTACCTTGGCTTGAACGTCATAAGGTTCAATTCGATTGGACCCGACGTCAAATTCAAGTACAACACCCAGGTAGGAATTTCCGATTAGGTTGTCTGGCACCTCTGAGTAAGACACCTAAGAATAGTCAGTCCCAAGATGGGAAGTTTGTTGAGAAGGTAGCCATAGAGCAAATCTGGAAGGGAGATGAGTCCCAAGATGAGAAGTTTGCCAAGAAGGCAACCATGGAGCAAGCTTGGAAGAGAGATGAGTCCCTAGAAGGGAATTTTGTTAATGAAGCAGCCATAGAGCAAGCTTTGGAGGAAGATAAATCTATATTCGTGGTGTGGATCAAGCCGATTGCACAAGAACAATCTGAGGAGGGCCAGGTGCTGCATCAAGCAACGGTTGATCGGATAGTTCAAGAGTTTATAGATCTGTTTTCGGATCTTTGTAGCTAGATCTTTGTAGCGGCTATTGGCAAATTCTTCTTGAAGGAGAGGACGTGCAAAAGACTACCTTTCGCACAAGGTATGGACATTTTGAGTGGAGAGTTCTACCATTCAGACTCACTAATGCTCCAACAGTCTTCATGGATCAGATGCATTGGGTGTTGGAGGGACTATTGGATCAGTCCCCGGTAGTGTTCTTAGATGATATCTTAATCTATAGTAGGACAGAGGTAGAGCACAAAAATCATGTGCGAGAAGTCGTAAGATGACTACAACAGTGGAAATTCTACTGCAAGAAGTCAAAGTGTGCTTTTTGGCAGAAGGAGGTTACCTTCTTGGGTCATAAGATCTCATCAAAGGGGATCAAGATGGAAGAAGAGAGAAGATCAAGGCCATTATTGATTGGCCTACCCCAAAGGATGCTACAAAAGTACGAGCATTCAATGGATTGGCCAGTTTTTACCGACGGTTCATCCACTATTATGCTCACGTGGCCACACCATTGACTGACCTCTTGGGAAAGGACTCGAGCTCCCTGTGGACCACCAAGCATGAAGAAGCATTCCAGAAGTTAAAGCATATGGTGTCTTCAAGACCCATTCTTCAACCATATGATCCTCAACTACCTTGTGTGGTTGATTTTGATGCTTCTAACTTTGCAATTGGAGCTGTGTTGCAACAAGAATTTCCAGATGGACTACATCCTATTGCCTTTGTGTCTTGCCGACTAAATATAGCTGAAAGAAATTACTCTACTTGAGATCGGGAAAAAATTGCAATGGTATATGCCACCAAGGTATGGAGGCATTATCTCTTGGGGAAACAAGTGATCATGCGAACAGATCACAAACCATTGTTGCAGACCTTACACCTAGAGTACATGAAGAGTAGACATCATTGATGGGAAGAGCAACTCCAATTGTTCGACATCAAACTTGAGTACAAACCAGGTCAGTTCCATGTCATCCCTGATGCTCTATCATGATGACCTGATTTGAAGTCTCTTCTTCTCATCGCGGAAGCAATTACGACGGTGTTAATTGATCCCAAGATTCATAACAAGTTTTGGTTAGCTCTACATCAAGATCCCTTCTTCCAAATGGTACATGGTTGGCTCACAACAGGTGACAAGGAGTACAACACCCTCTCCTTCAAGGAAAGCCTTCTATTCCATGCGGACCGGATCTATGTTCCAACCAAAGGTGATCTTCGACTTGTGCACCTTCAAGAAGCCCATGATTTACCCATCGCTGGTCACATGGGTGTGGACAAGACCTTGGGCACCCTCCAACGTCAATGGTGGTGGCCCAACATGACACGGGATGTTTGAGAATTTGTCCAATCATGTGAGAGTTGCCAACGTAACAAGGCCAACAACCAGAAGCCGAGTGGACTCCTTCAACCGCTTGCCGTTCCATCAGCTCGTTGGGAGCATGTGAGCTTGGATGTCATCACATCCTTGCCAAAGACAAAACAAGGACACACCACCATCGTGGTGTTTGTGGATAAGCTTAGTAAGCAAATCCACTTGGCACCAACCTGTGATATCGTGGATGCTCCAACCTTAGCGCAAATCTACTTCGATAATGTCTTCAAACATCATGGAATGCCACACATACTCATCTCCGGCCGTGATCCTTGCTTTACCGGGAAGTTTTGGCAAGCACTCTTTCAGATACTCGGCAACAAGCTTGCTTTGTCTACGGCCTATCATCCTCAAACTTATGGACAAACCGAACGTGCAAATTGTACATTGGAGGATATGTTGCATGCCTTTGTCAATGTCCACCATACCAATTGGGATGAATGTCTTACCGCTGCCGAATTTGCCTACAACAATTCCAAACAGGCAAGCACCAGATTCTCTCCTTTCTTTCTCAATTTTGGCCAAGATCTGCTTGTTCCAGATTCTCTTCTTGCTCCCCCTCCATCTCAGGTTCCTCATACTTTGACATTCTTGACCGCTATATCCCAATCTCTCCAACAAGCCAAGTCTCACTTCCTTGTTGCTCAGAATCACCAAAAACAATATGCGGACCACCATCGTCAAGATCTCACCTTTGAAGTCGGTGATAAAGTCATGCTATCCTCTAGTAACCTCCCTCTCCCAATTGATACCCAAGTTTGTAAACTTGCCCCTAATTGGATAGGACCCTTTGATATCACCCAAATTGTCTCTCTTGTTGCTTATCGTCTTGCCTTGCTTTGTCACATGCGTATCCATCCTGTCTTTCATGTTTCCAAGTTGAAACCCTTTGTTCCTAACCCCTCTTCCTTTTCCTCTTGAGTCCAACCTCCCCCTCTTCCTATCCCTATCAATGATCATGAGGAGTACAAAGTTGATCATATCCTTGTGCGTCGCCACATTCAATGAGGCCGTTGCCAACATACGGAGTACAAGGTCCTTTGGAAAGGGTATCTCCTTCATGATGCCACCTGGGAACCTCTTTCTCACCTCCACAATGCACAGACGGCCATCCAAGAATTTGAAGCTTCACTAGTGACAAGGACGTCACCAACTAGCAGCGAGGGAATATGTAACAATATGGAGTTTAGCGACAAAGTCAGTCAGGCTCACAAAGTAGCACATAAGACAAATTAGCCTAGAATATTCCGGAAGTATCTAGGAAGCTTCTTAGGAAGCTTCCCGGTTAGCTTAGCTTGCACCTTAAGTAAGTAGCTTCTAGAAGGAAGCTTCTAGAAGCTTCCAACTAGCTTAGCTTGCACGCCAAGTAGGCAGCTTCTAGAAGGAAGCTTCTTGAGAAGCTTCCTAGTTAACTTGGCTTGCACTCTAAGAAACCGGCTTGAGGAAGCTTCTTGAGAAGCTTCTCAAGGGCCTTGTATGCTACCTATAAATACCAAAGCCAAAGCTCATGCTAGGCATTCGGAGTTTTCCCTCATTCAAGTGTCCCAATGTGAGTTTCCATTCTCCTATTTCTCTCCTCGGTTTCGGTCTTTTACATCTTCCCTATCAATGAGGATTTGCCAATAGCCATTGCAAAGATCCAACTTGGAAAAGTATCGTGATCCACTCAATTGATCAAGCAAGTCATCAATCCAAGGCAAGGGATCTACATCTTCACTATTTGCTTATTGAGCCTATGATAATCAATACAGAAATGAAGCCCTCCATCCTTCTTCGGAATGAATGGTATCGGTGCTCCCCAAGGAGATGTGCTATGTCACATGAAGTCCTTCTCCAATAACTCTGTAAGTGTTGTTTGCAACTCCTCCAACTCCTTTGGTGAGAGCCAATAAATTGGTCTACTCACTGGAGTACTCTCTTGCAATAACTCAATCTTGAAAGGCATACCACGATTGGAGGGTAATCCCTTTAGCAGATCATCCAAAAACACATCCGCAAACTCCTAAACTATCTGATCAACCATTGCTTGATGAAGCTCTTGGCCCTCCTCAGATTTTCCTTGTGCAATCGACTTGATCCACACAACAAAAATAGACTTATCTTCCTCCATAGCTTGCTCTATGGCTTCTTCACTCACAGACTTCCCATCTAGGGACTCATCTTTCTTCAAAGCTTGCTCCATGGCTACTTTCCTGGTAAACTTCACATCTTGGGAATCATTCTCCTTCAAGGCTTGCTCTATGGCTATCTTCTCAACAAAATTCCCATCTTGGGATTGACTATTTTCAAGTGTCTTACTCTGAAGTGCCAAACAACCTAATCGGAAATTCCTACCTTGGTGTTGTACTTGAATTTTTTGTCAGGTCCAATCAAATTGAACCTTATGATGTTCAAGCCAAGGTAGTCCTAGAATGACGTCATAATGTAGAAGTGCCACTACAACCTCATACACTCCAAATACTCCTTCCTAATCTTGAAGGTAACAAGATGCAAGATACGTAGTGCAAAACCCTTTCTACCATCTGCCATCATCAATCTACTTTCAATTATTGGATTGATAGGAATACCCAACTCCTTTGCTACTTGCATAAACATGCAATTCTCCAAACTTCCAGAATCAACCAAAATCCTACAACCCTAATTAGATATCATACCTTACAAGTGAAGCAAACTTGCATAAGTTGAGCCTTCAATCCCATTGGAACTAATCAAGTTCTCAATAGGTGGCTCAAAATCTCCTATTGGGATTCCTTGTTTCCCTGATCATTTTGCTCCACAAACTCCATCTGGGCAACCTGTCGAGGTCACCCATTCTTGAGTGGACATTCAGCAACGCAATATCCCAATTGGTGACAATAAAAACAACCCTCATCTTGTCACAATTTCTCTCTATCTATAGTGTCAAGTGGTCTTTGTTGAATGGCATCAATCTCCATTGGTGCCTGCTCCTCCACCTATGTATAGTGTATTGGTAGGTGGTAGGTTTTATGGAGGTCAACAAAGTCAAGCCAAGTTGTTGCAACCAAGGAATCAAAATGTTTGGCAACCGCATGGCTTCTTCCAAGTGTTGTGGCTCTCCCATGGTTACCTGTGCCAACCCGGCAAATATCACTTTTGCGGCAATTGGGTAAGTAAAGTTCATTCCCGCAGGGATACGAGTCAGAATTGGTCAAATACGAAGTCAAACAGTAACAATGTAGTTCTTCTTGGTTGCATCTTTAATCTCTCAGGTAGAAACCACACCCAGAAGAGAGTAACAAGCACTGACTTGTAGTCTTGTCACGAATTCACACTCCTTAATCACAAATCCTTCAATTCTTTCCAAACAATCTTGATTGTGATGATTCAAGCTCTCCCAAAAATGGCAGTTCACTGCAAAACGACTTCGCCTCAGAATTGTGTTCCACCTCTCCACTGAAGGCACAACTTCCTCGATCAAAATTGCTTCACATCAACTTCACACTGCACTCACAAATGCAGAATACTACCAACACTACAATTCCTCTCAGATTTGTCAAGGCATTGCTTTGATTGCACTTCACTCAAGATCAAACACACAGAATGAAGATCAAGGCTGTGGAATCCAACATCCAACAAACACTCTAATTTGCACTTCGAATTTCTCCAAACACTCACAAACAAAAGTACAACGTTGATACTTGGAATCAAGCTCAAGCAACGAGCACTACTTCACAACACTTTGCTTTATCTATTCTCAAAAATTATGAGCACTGAACAACATTTGACTGCGAATGCCACTCTTAAGTAGTGAACAAATCAACAGTTCTAACAATTATACCATTCTACAACAACTTTTCTAACCTGTAGATCCAAAATGACAATGCACCTCTTCATATCTGCCTCTTCAAATCTCAAATTTGTTACGACTCTGATCCGATGTCTACTTCTTCTGCGGCTTTCAAACTCGAACCCGAAGTAATCTTACCTTCTAATATTTTTTCCTCGGGTTTCATATCTCCTACTTCTTCTACCAATTCCAGCAACTCTCTTATCTGATCTGAAATTCCACTAGTGGGTAATCTATCTAACTTCTTATCTCCCAACCCACTATTCTCTAATGTCTCCATCAATAACTCCAAAGACATTTGCACTCCTATGTTATCTACTTCAGGTTTTGCTTCAACATCTTTCCGAAGCTTTTCTATCTCTATTTTCACTAAGTCTAGTCTAATCGCAATATTATCTTCTACCTCTAATATCTTCCTATCTACACGAGTTCTCAATTTAATCAACAAGGCATTCATCTCGGTGTCTTTTGCCTGTCTTTGCCTCGTCTCCTGCACCAACAATTTCAACTCATGCAGTCTCGTCTCTTCAATTTGAACATTGGCCTCTGTACTCAACATTGCATTCATCTGGAGGACAATCTCCTTTATCGGCTCCAATCTTGTCTTCCTTTCTTGTTCCCGATCTGCAAGCCAGTCCTCTTTGTACATTGCCGACTCCTCCCCAAATTTGGCTTTCATCGTCTCCTTCTCCTTCTCCTTTTGTACTACCTTCTCCTCTTGATTACGAAGTAACTCTCGTAATTGGTCTTCTTCTCTGTATTGCGCCGCCAACTCTCGTTGCCAAAGTTGTTTCTTCTCCTCCATACTCTCCATCACTCTATCGAGCTCTTGATCCTTCGCTGCTACTCTCGCCATAGCATGGATAACTTCTACTCTTGAATCAGCAAATTGCTGCTTCAAGATCTCGTATTTAGCTACTTATCTCTCCCCTGCTATGTCACTCTTCTTCACAAGCTCCTCTCAATAGCTCACTTCTTTCTTCAGGTCTTCAATTACTTGACTTCTCTCTACTGCCTCCGCTTGCAGTACTTCCCTTTCCTCCTCACCTCGGGTTACACTCTTCTTCAACTCCGAGTTCTCTTCGTCTAGTCGCACTAACACATGCAACACAATCTTCACCTCTGGACACGTCGACTGCATCTCTCTCTTCTTGTGCTCCAACTTCACCAATAATGGACACACAATTTCCTGCAGGTACTCCACTCCATTTCTTGCAACTACTTCTTCTTGCATAGAAATCTCCTTCCTTACCTCTTCTTTACTCGATACTCGCCTTCTCCTTTGCAGTCTTCATATCGGAATTGACGCCTCACTGCTTGAGCTTTCTCCAACCTCTTCCTTCACTTTACTCGGCCCCGCTTCACACTTTGCCTTACGTCTTGAGCGAACTCCTTGCTGTACTGCAATCTTCCTTTCCTTGGGCACAGTTACTTTGTCCTCCAACTGTGTGTTATCTTTGGCTTCCATCTTAGCGTGCACTTCTTCCTCCTCGTATATGTCAGCTGCTGGTGCCGATGTCATCTCTCCCACTTCATCACTATCATTGCTTGTATCTCCACTCTGCAATGTTAGCTCAGGCTCCTCCTCGTGTTCTGAGTCTTTCGTTTTGAGCTTGGCATCTCCTTTTGAGTCCTCATCCTCCGACTCAATCACCATCATACTTCTCTGCATCTTCCGAGGTTTCTTGCTATCTTCGGCTTCTCCTTGCTGACTCCTCTTCTTTGTCGGGGTACTCACTACGACCTCCACGTTCTTCCCTCTCTTTGCATAGTGGTCGTTGGTGCTCCTGATTTGGAGAATGTACTACTATTCCTCAATATCGACCTCCTTTCGCACATCCGGATGGAAGTGCAACACCATCCTAGTCTGCTCCGCCAAATTTAGCAAGTTGAGCCCGAGGTAGAAGTGTGCTGCAAACGGCACGATGTAGTGTGGAGGCAACTTATCCCGCAAATTCCACACCATCTGCCTCGTTCTCCCATGAAAACACCTCGTCCAATTGATTGGTTCTCCTGCAAACAACTTATGGAAGAACACCACTTGGTGTTTCATCACATAAGTGGTTCTCTCTAGCTTCAGGATAGCCATCAGAGCACTCATGATCCCTCTCTTCATAGGGTCTTTGTAGCTCTCAACCTTGTACCCATTCTTTGTCCGTTTTGACAAGAAGGCATCTCTCACCTCCTGAGTTTCCTGGGCTATCTCTCCCTTTCCCAAGAACATGGCTCCCTGCTCCAAGCCTGCTTCCTTCCCGAGTACAAGTCTCCAATCCGACTTTGTCCAGCGAGCCGGATTTCCTCTCTTCCCTTCTTCCTCGGGTCCATCAAGACACTTACTCTTGATGATTTCTGTCATGAGTCCTGGAAAACTTACGTTCCAGTTCCATGCCAGAAAGGTGATCCAAAGTCGGCTCAAGACTTTGATCCTTGCTATCACATCTAACCTCCAAATTGCATGATTTCTCACTGCAAATTCGGAGTTCTTCTTCCCTCCTCCCATCTCTTCTACTTTCTCACTTTCTCTTGATTTCACTCTTGCGACTTTGCTCTTGCGCACTAACACGATCCCAACTCTATTTCCCTTTCCCTGATCACCTGCAAGACGACTTCTCAACGGCAAAGGAAAATTACTCAACATTTCATCGTTGCAATTTCAATTTTTATAGAGTTGCGCTTCTTTGTCTTTTGTCACTTTGAGTTTCTACCGAGAAATCACACCTCCGGCATGCACCTATCACTGTCAATAAACCTTCGCGTGTATGGGCCGCTAGTTTTTAAACGCCCCCTTCTTGAATTTCTCACCCCGACGAAAGGTTGTTAGACTATCTTTGCCTCAGGTTGAGCTCCCCCCGATACGAAGACTATTTACTTTGGGTTGTATGCTGACAGGGCATTTCCGAGTACTTTGCCTTATGACCCAAAGTCACTTTACTTCGGGTTTCATCCTAAAGACTCTTTCCTTTGCCTTCTTTGGCCATACAGGCGCAATTTGACTTCTCTATACACTTCTTCTCCTTTATTTTGAGAAAAAACAAAAAATGTGGGCACCACATTACCTCTAATTTGGTTCTTGACTTCAAGCCCCTCACAAATCAATCTAGAGCTTCACTTCCAATATATCTAGAATTTGCATGATGGTGTTTTGGAATTGCTTGATGTAACTTCTTATAGAGCCAATGTATTTTATCTTTGTCAACCTATCTTGTGCAGCTCGTGTGGCATTTATATTTTGGAACCGACTAATTATTGCACTCTTGAATTTTGCCCACATCAAGTAGGTGCAACAATTTTTTGTTCAACTTGCTCCACTCTAAATCTCCACCATAGCTTTGCTACTCCATCCAATTGGCTAGAAGCCAAGAAAATCTATTTTTGCTTATCTTGCAAATTGGTAGCTTCAAAGTAACATTCACAGTCAAACACAAAATTCTCTATTGCACTTAGGAGATTCTTGCCTTCAATTATCTTGGGTTTAGGAAATAAGATTCAATCTTTTCCTTCTCAAATTGGTACTCTCTCTAGTGCTCTTGTCATCAAAGCTCTTGTTCATCCAACAATCAAGTAAGGTGCTTGATTCTTTGCTGCATAGCAAGGATAACCTTGGGCATTGCCATCATGGTTGCTACTCTATCATGCCACCCCTAATCTATCTAATTTATTAACACATAGAAGCAGCACATCCACCATCTCCATAAGTTATAACAAGAAGCCCCAAGGGTTCCTCAGATATAATGATAATATGCAAAAAATCTTGTCTAAAGTGTGAGGTTATGAATTGTGTGAAACAATGGTTGGATAGTACTTGGACATGAAAATCCCAATGGTTTGGTGGAAGTGGATTTGGTGGTCCATAAATTCCATCCATCCCATTCTTGCTCTAATACTAATGTAAAAGACCGAGACCAAGGAGAGAAATAAGAGAATGGAAACTCACATTGGGGCACTTGAATGTGGGAAAACTCCAAATACCTAGCATGAGCTTTGGCTCTTGTATTTATAAGGATCATACAAGGCTCTTGAGAAGCTTCTCAAGGAGCTTCCTTGAGCCGCTTTCTTGGAGTGCAAGCCAAGTTAATTGGGAAGCTTCTCAAGAAGCTTCTTTCTACGAGTTGCTGACTTGGCGTGCAAACTAAGTTAGTTGGAAGCTTCTAGAAGCTACCTACTTGGAGTGCAAGCTAAGCTAGCCGAGAAGCTTCCTAAGAAGCTTCTTAGATATTTATGGAATATTCTAGGCTAATTTGTCTTTATTTGCTACTTTGTTAGCTCTACTAACTTTGTTGCTAAACTCCATATTGTTCTAACTTCACTAACAAACTTCTCATCTAAGGACTCATCTCTCTTCAAAGTGTGCTCCATGGCTGCTTTCTTAGCAAACTTCCCATCTTGGGACTCATCTCCCTTCAAAGCTTGCTCTATGGCTACCTTCTTGACAAACTTCCCATCTTGGGACTGATTATTCTTAGGTGTCTTACTTAGAGGTGCCAAACAACCTAATTTGAAACTCCTACCTTGGTGTTGTACTTGAATTTATCATCTACTCCAATCAAATTGAACCTTATGATGTTCAAGCCAAGGTAGTCCTAGAATGACATTGTAGTATAGAGGTGCCACTACAAACCTCATACACCCCAAATACTCCTTCCTAATCTTGAAGGTAACAAGATGTGAGGTACGGAGTGCAAAACCCTTTCTACTATCTACCATCATCAATCTACTTTCAATTACTGGCTTGATATGAATACCCAATTCCTTTACCACTTGCATAGACATACAATTCTTTGAACTTCCAAAATCAACCAAAATCCTACAACCTTGATTAGATATCATACCTTGCAAGTGAAGTAATCTTGCAAAGGTCAAGCCTTCAATCCCATTGGAACTAATCTAAGGTCACAATAGGCGGCTCAAAATCTCCTATAGGGATTCCTTTTTTCCTTGTTCATTCTGCTCCACAATTTCCACTTAGGCGACTTGTCGAGGTTGCTCATTCTTGAGTGGACATTCTACAATGCGGTGTCCAATTTGGCAACAATGGAAACATCCACCATTTTGTCATAATCTTTCACAATCTATTGTGCCTTGTGGTCTTTGCTGAATTGCATCAATCTCCATTGGTATTAGCTCCTCCACCCATGTGTAGAGTGTGGGTGTGGGTTTGAGGAAAGTCAAGGTCAAGACCAAGTTGTCACAACCAAGGAATCAAAGTGTTCAACCAATTGCATTGCTTCCTCCAAGTCTTTGGGCTCACACATAGTCACTTCTAGTCTAGTGCAGGACTTCAAGCTTCTCACAAAGTGATCTAGAGCTTCTCCATCTAGTATATCCAGAATTTGCATAATAGTGTTATGGAATTGAGTGATATAGCTTCTTACCAAGCCAATCAGCTTCAACTCTAGCAACTTATCTTGTACGGCCCGTGTGGCATTTATAGCTTGGAATTGCCCAATTATTTCACTCTTGAATTTTTCCCATATCAAGATTGGCATTACAAAATGCCGCTTAGCTTGTTCCACTCTGAATTGCCACTATAATTTAGCCACTCCATTCAATTGGCTTGAGGCCAATAGAATTTGTCTCTATTCATCTTGAAGGTTTGTTGCTTCAAAGTAATGTTCACTATCAAACACAAAATTTTCCATTACACTCGGAAGGTTCTTGCCTTCAAATACCTTAGGCTTTGGAAATCAAATTTGTTCTTCTCCTTCTTGTGCTCTCTCTACCTGCTCTTGTCTATGATAGTATTGTTCATCCGACAATTGAGTAAGGTGCTCGATTTGTTGTTGCATAGTTAGGATAACTTTGGTCATTGCCACCATGGCTTCTACTCTATCACATTATCCCCAATTTATCTAATTTATTAACACATAGATGCAACACATCCACCATTCTCCATAAAGTACAACCGGAAGCATCAAGGTTCCTCAGAAAAAGAGATCATATGCAGAAAATTTTGTCCAAAACATGAGGTGATGAATTGTGTGAAAAAATGCTTGGGTAGTACCTAGACACAAAAATCCCAATGGTTTGGTGGAAGTGGATTTGGTGGTCCATAAATTCCATCCATCCCATTCTTGCTCTAATACCAATGTAAAAAACCAAGACCAATGAGAGAAATAGGAGAATGGAAGTTCACATTGGGACACTTGAATGAGGGAAAAATTTTAGTACCTAGCATGAGCATTGGCTCTTGTATTTATAAAGATCATACAAGGCTCTTGAGAAGCTTCTCAAGAAGCTTCCTTCTAGAAGCCACTTACTTGGTATGCAAGCTAAGCTAGTAGAAGCTTCTAAAAGCTTCCATCTAGAAGTTACCTACTTGGGATGCAAGCTAAACTAGCCAAGAAGCTTCCTAAGAAGCTTCTTAGATACTTCTAGAATATTATAGGCTGTATTATCTTACTTGCTACTTTATTAGCCCTACTAACTTCATTATTAAACTCCATATTGTTACACTCTTGGGTGAGCATTGCTCCAAGCCCCAACATATTCCAATTAATATGAACCTAGAATGGTCATCCTTTGATTGGTCTCCTAAGAATAAGGGCAGATGTCAACCTCTCCTTGAGCTCTATAAAATCTCTTTCCTACTCATCTCCCCAACACCACTCTTGTGTAAGCTTGGTCAAGTCAGCTTTGTCAAGACCTTGGCAATGACACTAAATTCTCAAACATATAGGTTATAAAAGTTTTCCAACCTTAGGAATGCTCACACTCTACTCACATCTGTAAGCCAAGGAATACACGCAATAGCCTCCACCGTGGTATGCTAAACACCAAGTCCTCCCTGTTAGATAGTGTGACCCAAATACTCAACCTACTCATGGAAGAATCTTCACTTCCCAAGATGTAATTTGAGTCCATGAGATCTCACGCTCTCAAACACCTCTAATAATTGTCTTTCATGCTCCTCCACAATAGTGCTATAGACCAAAATGTCATAATATAGCACCAAGCAAAATCCAATCTTGTCAGGATCATGTCCATGATCCTATGGAACTTGGCAAGAACATTCTTTAACCCAAATAGTAAGAACCTCCACTGATATAATATATCCTGCCATTAGGATCAAAAGCCAAAAATTCTATCTTGGACTTGTCCACCTCCTTGATTGGCAATTGATGATATCCTACTCAAAGATCCAAAGTATTGAAGATCTTTGGATGCCCAATTCCATCAAAGATCATCTTTGCTATATGCATAGCACACCAATCAGCCTTAGTCTATCTATTGATAGGAAAATAATCTCCACACATCCTCCTATCTATGTAGTTGCCATGCATATCCTTCTTGGCTTCTTCATTGTAGTTGAAGCATACTTTCCATGTGAAATACCACCACTAGCCTCAACAATATCTCTACTCTAGCTCTAAATCAATGTTCTTTACATATCACTATATCTATAGGGATGTCAAAAAATGGGTGTATCACTAGTAAGCTCAATCCAAATACTAGATCCTCTTAGAGCACCTACATCCTTCATATTAAAAGAAAATAAACTTGTGTAGCTCCTCAAGAACCTCCAAACTCTTTGTCTTTCCCCTATTGTAAGCTTAGATCTATTGTTGGCTCCAAAGTATTCTCTGTAGGAGTGGAAGATGCATTGATTGGCTACTATATCTAGCCCTTGGGAGTAGTAATGTCATGCCTCCAACCACTAGAGTCCCTAAACTTAACATAGAAAACTTCCTCTACTTTGGTTGCAAGCTCCATATGTCCTCTAGCTACTCCCAAAGTAGATACTCTCATAGTAGCCATTGGTTTTGTCCCAAGGATACCATGCCCACTCAATCCATCAACCCCAACATATGCGTGAATTGTCTCAATAGGCACAGAGCTTACAAGTGTCCCAATGGTGATACCTATCAAGCACATCTTATGTTGCTTTACCAAGCCAAGGCTCATAATCCAAGTTAAACAATTTAGGTCCATAGCCTAACCTAACACCTAATGCTTGGATGTCTTTGACAATGCTATAATAACAATAATACCAATATGAAAATCCATCACTTGCTCTCTCTAATCAGAATTGTGCTACACAAACTACTATAATTGTGAGTCCCAAACAAGTCCAAGACCTCTCTCTTGAAAAGCATCAGAGCTTGGAAAACTCATAAATGTAGGTAAAGCAGCTTTGGGCTGTTTAACAAGGTTCACCATTGCTACAAGTGACCTATCAACTATGACTTTTGTTTGAGACTATTGCACAACATCCAAAATGTCATCAATAGTAAGGTGGTTTTTTTGTTGAATCCCATTGTAAGTATGTTATCTAACCTCTATAAGTAAGAGGTTTGTCCACCAAAGACAAAGATGATCAAGCTTGAGTGAGCCTATGATCTCACTCAAGCTGCATCTAACAACACGGTAGGTTCCATCCAAAGAATGGACCTAATGTGAACTCGCCACCACTTGTGTACAAGAATCACCCATCAAAGAGATGTTCTCCAAAATGTAAGTTGGAGAAATGGACTTTGAGATGTTGTAGTATGCATAGCATTTCCCAAAACACACAAGAATAGCAATCTTATAGACCCTAACCTTGGTTAGTATGGGTATGTTCTTGACATGGCCATCTAGAAATTGCCAAATGAATGGGACCATATCTCTCCAAATCTTGCGCTCTCAGTAAGGAAATGTTTATTGGTAAGATCTTCTGGTAACTCCTAACTATTGACATTGGTAATAATTCAAGATATCAATAGGCCAAGTATGTCACATGATGTAGATAGACTTGTCTGGCAATCTCATCTCTCTCCACATTCAAGTACCTCTATACTCTTATACTTACCTATAGTACCATAGCTAGTCCATCGTTAATCACACCAACCAACTCCAATAGACATACTTCCTCTATTGGATATTGCCAAGCAATGAATGAGGTATCCAAAGGTGACAAGGTAATAGACCTTGGAGGCTCATCCTCATACTAGTCTCCTAGTGGTACAAAGGCTCAATTCCAAGCCTATTGCACCAACTGATCCACATGTTGCTAAAATACCTCCTCAAAACTCCACAATGGAATATCCAAGGTAAATAGAACAATCTCACTTGTACTTCAAATTTGAATGATCTCCTCTAGTATTAGAGTATCCTCTGCATGGGAGTTGCCCTTCAATAAGTCACCAAGCCAAGTAACAAAACCACTAAAAGTTGGAATTGAGGCCATGGTCCTTGACTATAGTGAGCCAAGACTACCACTATTAAAGCATATTGGTAGGCAACATACCCATCCCTCACCTAATTTTCAACTTGGCCTATATGAGGTTGTCTCCACCCAATAGTCAATATTGAAACCCACGGGGTATAACATTGCTCAACCAACTAGCACATCATGTGACTCTGCTACTGTCGCAATGGCCTGAGCTCTCACCATAGAGTTGTCAATTGGATGACCGGGCTAAATCTAGACAATGAGCTCTCCACATGTGATGTACTATGTAGAACCACCCCTGAGACATGTTTGGATTTGAAATGGACACCTCTCCACATTAGTCTTCCATTGCTCAAGATCAACAGTTGAACCTTCTCCAACATAAGGTGTTATATACCAAACTCTAATAAGACCCTCTATGGTATATACACCTTCCTTGAAAATCCAATCAAATGGGAAATCCCACTTTGTTTATCCAATAAGACAACTCTAGGTGGGAACTAAGCTCACTTAAAGGCAGGTCTAGTAGGTAACTCCTCCAACCTAGTTGCTATTACCTACAATGAACCATTAGTCATTAAGCAAAAACCTCAACCAAGTGAACTCCATTATCAACCACCTCTACTCTAGAAGCAAGAACCACATCATCCCTACTCTCACAAAGTGTGGTAGCCAACCAAAACACTAGAGTTGGGTCAACTCCAAATGTAAACATGTCATTGGCTAAGAACAAAAGGAAGCACATAATCAATTGAGTTGCTCTCAACATCATGCTAGACTCAATCTATATAGTAGTAAGTGGCTAACTCATATCTAGTCCATCATGTACTCCTTCACCACCTACCACACTTACACTAGGATGTCTAAGAGCTATGGGTGTTGTCTATAGTATCTTAGAGAGTGTGAAAGACTAGAGAAGTTTGACATATCCACCAGCCTTTCTTTTGTGTGGGTCCAATTCCATGATGCTCCTTTAGGCTCTAGAGCACATAATACACTCCTAGTGAGTAGGCAGATGCATCTACATGTGTTGCTCCATACATAAAGTCCACGATGTCTCTATCACCAACATAAGAGGTAGAAGCCTTAGCACCAAATTTGATCTCCTCTAACTTATGGCCATGCTAGCCAATCTCTACTCCGATTGCTTAATTTGAGTAGCTATGATTGCATTAAAAGCAAGGGTAGGTATTGCACTCCTACCAAGTACTATCACCTCTACCACCTTGTCCTCCATGACCTAGAGCTCCTTTACTACCTACCATAGCAGCCCTACCAACCCATAACTTCCGATGAAGGTTAAATTTTGGTCACTAGTATGACCAAATCTATAGCAATGGTCACATTGTCTTTGTGCTAGATATGATGCACTAGATGTATCATGTCCACTACCTTAAGTGCACTCTTTCTTATGGAGAGATCCATCACAAGTCCAACAAGCAATACCACCACTCACTAGTTGTTGCTGATCCAAAAATGAAGGTAAGGGTCTAGCTGCACTAGGCCCTCCACTCGCTCCATAAGATTTGAGTTATCTACTTTGCATTCAAAAGCCAACACATTGTGGTGCACTCTATTGCTTTTTAGAAGAAATAACAATTATAGATGAGGTCTTCCTACTAAATCTAGATGTCACAACTCTCTCCTCCGCCATGTTGACCTTAATATGCTCAACCAAACTAAAGATAGCTACCAAATTAGGTGTGGTAGCATGTAACAACATAGCATCATATACTTTACATTACAATTCCTTGTCTATGATCCCATACCAAAATTGGATTGGTTGGGCCTGTAACACTCATTTGTGCATGTGTATGGTATTGTGATATTTAGCTTGGTATTACAAGTACTTAAGAGATATTATTTATATAGAGATAAAGGATGGTTCTATATTAGTCATGGTTAGCTAAAGTTAGTCATAGCTAAGTTAGAGAAGACCTTACTTTAGAGGAAGTAGAAAAGATGAGCACCACTATTTTGGATTTTAGTGTGTTGACTTGGTATTATTCCTAGGTGTTTGGCTTTGAGGAAAGAATTGAGAACTCTTGGGCCCGTAAGCCTTTTTGTTTTGGATTCTTTTTTAGTCCAAGGATAGCCCATGTGAAGGAATCCTTGACTTAGCGGTTGGGTCAAGATAAGACCACATGCTTAGGGGAATATGCCCATGTGAATGGATATTCCTTTCTACTTTTTTATTTTACTTGACTTTTAGTCTAGTAACTTGAGTTACTACAGTAATTAGTAACTTTGGTACGTAACTATTTCACAAGTATATAAACAAGGGGTGAGGAGGTCCTCATCATCCTTTCATTTGCAACTATCTCTCTCTCATTGAGTTCTCTAGTGAGCAATGTCTTGAGTCTTGGAGTGTTAGCCTTGGAAGAGTATGATGGAGTTCGGGTTCCTTGCCTTCTTAGTCCATGGTGCGCTACCATAATAGCCATCAGAGGTTCATCCTGAGTGAGAGACATGCCGGCTCACATTTTTGGTTCCGTTGCCGGGACCTCTCTAGAAGGCAAGATAAAGTTCCGCGTTCAATTCTACATTAGGCAGAAGGAGGCTACGAGAGCTCACTTGGAGAGAACATTAGAAGAGGAGAGGGCTGAACTTATGTTAGAGAACCAAGATCCATTTGTATACCCTGTAGTTCATTATGATGTCTTTGAGGTGATTTCGTACATCTTGTACACATGAGAGGAATTGGAGAGATTGTGTGAGGTGGATTGCAGATTTTGGGGATTAAGGTGATTTTGGGCAAAATCTCAAGTTTGAGATCTGGACTTGAGATTTATACACATGATAGCTTGGGTTATCTTTCAATTAGCACACTTAAAATTATTATGAGAGCTACTATGCGCATTGGGCTAGAATTTTTGAAAGTTGATAGGGTAAAGTGCTCCCGCAACTGCATGCTCTCTGGAAAACTGTACAGAGTCTGCCATTTCTTCAATTTTCAGTGAATTGTCCTGAAAATTTCCAAGAAAATTCAGTGCATTGTATCCTACCTGGTGCCACAAAAATGAGAGAGAGATCGTTTTTTTGCAGGGCGTTATGAGTTTTTGAATTAAAGGGGATGGTTTTCAGACCAAATCTGAAATATGGGTGCTGAATAGAAAGGTGTCTAGGCCAAATGGCTCAATGAAAAGATCTGAAATTTTGCAAGGAGTGACGCCCTAGAGTTGTGATCAAGTGTGAAAAATTTCAGAGGACTATGACATAGTGGTTGGGAGATTTGAGTGACATTGTGAGGAAGGGTCAATTCTGCAGAGTGGAGATCTCATGCATGAGGAGTTTGAGATCAACAAAAAGCATGTTTGAGTGTTTAGATTCATCTTGGGAACATGGAGGGTCATCAAGAGTGGAAATTGAGGCTATGCAAGGTTCCTCAAGGGTTTGAGGTGATTTTAGGGGTGGATTTGAGGAAAAGAGAGTTTACAATAGAATTTGAAGAGAGTGTTGAGAGGATCCAGAAACTTACATCACTTGGAGGAAAGAGTGAGTCTAAGTGCTTTCTGTGTGGAGAGAAGGGACATAAGGCAAGTTCATGTCCATTGACCTTTGAGAGCAAGAGATTGAGGGAAAGGAGAGGCTTACTTGACTTGGGTTTGCATGTTGGACCTTCTTCACCAAGATTAGGAGGGAGAAGATCTAAGACCAAGGAGTTGTGTGAGGTTTGTGGAGTGGAAGGACTTCCAAAAGGACATGAGTGTAGTGGAGTAAAAGCACTTTTGGAGACTTTGGTGAAGGATCTTGGAGAGAGTCTTAGTACACCTACAGAAATACTACCACCTTCATCAGCTAGTTCTCAAGATTAGTGATGGAGATAATCTTTCAACTTATGGATAAACTATCCATGAGAGTTAGATTAATATGCACTCTAGGATTTGATGTTGCTATAGAAATCTTGGAGCAACTTGAACCTTTTGTGTTCCCTAGAGTGGATTATTCTCAGATGGTGTTAGTCATGTATATACTCTATTAGTAATAGAGTGAGAGAAAAAAAAAGAAAAAAAAATTGAAAGAAAGAAAGATGGGGAAACTTCCGGTTTTCTTTGGCAAGGATGGAGAAGATGTGGAGGCCTTTGTGAGAGACTTCAAGAGAGCTTGCATAGGAAACAATGAGTGGGCCTCATTATTACCAGATTTCTTCGAGGATGCAGCACTTACATGGTATGAGTCAGAATACCAAAAGAGAGAGAGGAGAGAGGGGGAAGAGGAGACTTGGGAGACTTTGACTTCAACACTCATTGAGAACTTTCTTCCTGATGAGAGTTATGAGAGATTGATGAGTGAGGTTACATTTTTCAAGCAAGGAGAAGGAGAGAAAGTGAGAGTCTATGTGGAAAGAGTGGAAAAGTTAGAGTCCAGATTTCACATAGTGTTGAGGAAGGGTGGGGATGATGTGGAGACTACAATGATTGGCATAGGGGCCATGCTCACCAAGAATTTTGTGGGAGGGTTGAGACCACAAATTAGAAGCAAGGTGAGATATGAGAAACCTTCTTCCAAGGTTGAAGCTATCAAGATCGCAATTTGTATGGAGGAGAGTTTGGAAGGGGATGAGAGTGATTTGGTGGTGAAGGAGGTTGTGCATCCTCCTCAAGGCTACAAGTATGGTGGAACTTCTGATACTTTGGTGGCAAGGGTTGCATCACAAGTAGTAGTTGCTCCAGTTCTTGCACCTCCACCAAAAGATCCACTCCAAACCATCACATAACAACTTGCGGATCTCAAGATCAATGTGGTGCAACTATGGGAGAAGAGAGAGGTGGATCAAAATGTGGGGAGAGGGCCTAAGAGTTATGGAAATATCCATATAGAGGAGGCCAACTAGCCAACAATTTCAATGATAGAAATTGTTTTGGTTGTGGAGGAAGAGGCCATATCCAAAGGAATTGCCCAAATTCTACTTACCATGCAAGAAGGGGTTATGAGGGAGCCAATAGAGGGAAAGAGGGAGGTAGTGAAACCCAAGTGGCTCCTAATACCAACAAAGGTAAGGGGATAGCATCCATAAATGTGGTTGAGAGCAAGTATGAGAAGAGAGAGTGCTCAAACTCCAAGGGTCTTAATTTGGAGCTTTTGGCACAAGAGAAGAAGCGAGCTAGTTTTGCAGAGGATGTTCACTCTTCTCAAGGATTTACTTCAAGCAAGGATACTCCTATGTCTACTAGGAGCACTCGCATCTCAACACCATCAACAACAAAGACTCCAAGGAAGAAGTTGGGGATGGAGGACTTCTTGATCTCAAAGCAACAATGGAACTACAATGTGTTGGAGGATGTTGGTAGTCACAAGGCTAACATCACAGTGGGCCAATTAATTGCTTTGAACACTACCTTGAGAAAGGAGCTTAGAGGTGGTTTGACTTCTACAAGGAGCAAGAGGAAGAAGAAGGTAAAAGTTCCGATATCAATGGGGGTGGTGGATGCCAAGCCAGCACCATGGGAGGCTTCTGAATATGCCTCCAAGATTGATGTGAGAGTGAATGGTCACAACATCAAGGATGCATTGGTTGATGGAGGATCAGCAGTGAATGCCATGTCAGAAAGGTTGATGAAGAAATTGGGTATGATACCCTCAAGACCTTCAACATTTGTGGTGAGCATGGCAAACAAGCAACAAGTTTGACCAGTAGGGGTGATGGATAAAGTGGTAGTTTCAGTTAAGGGAGTTCAAAATCTCATGACTTTCCAAGTCTTGAAGGATTTGAGCTATGACTTACTTCTTGAGAGGCCATGGTTGAGAGCAGCATGCACAACTGATCGATGGCACAAAGGGTACTTGAGGATTGGGCCATCAAACCATAGAGTCACAGTTCCTATGACTAACACCACCAACACTTCACATTCAGATACACCATCTTCTGGTTATTGGGAATCAGATTCTGAAGAAGGAACTTCAGGAGTGGACACAGGCATGGAAGAGGAGACTTCCATGGAGGATGATGAATCTGAATCTGATTCAGATGTGTATCTTTTGTGTGCTATGGATTTTGCACCTAAGCCAGAGGTTTTGAAGGATCTAAATAAATCACCATTGACACTTGAGGAGGTAGAGAGAAGGTTAGCTACCGTCAAGTATGGCCCAAATGTTACCAAGGAGGAGAAGCTGAGATTTGAGGAGATTTTTTGCAAGTTCATCCATGTGTTTGCTTTTAGTTACAAGGATTTGAAGGAAGTCACCTTGGAGGAGCACAACATAGAGGTGGAGTCACATGCAAGACCAATCCGCCAAAAGCAACGTCGCATTAGCCCACCAATATCTTTGGTTGTGAAGGAGGAGATTGATAAGCTCAAGGAGGCTAGATTTATCTTTGAGGTGGAGAATTCAGAATAGGTGTCTCCAATTGTCATTGTGAAGAAAAAGAATGGCAAGCTTCGGGTATGTGTGGATTACAAGAAGCTCAATGCTGTTACCAAGAAGGACTACTACCCATTGCCGTTCATTGATGAGATCTTGGAGGAGGTTGCAGGTCATGAGAGGTACAGTTTTGGAGATGGTTATAGTGGATACAACCAAATCAAGATTGCACCAAAGCATCAACAACTCACCACGTTCACCACACCTTGGGGAACTTACGCTTTCAAGGTCATGCCTTTTGGGCTTTGCAATACTCCAGCCACATTCCAATGGTTCATGAACAAGGTATTTGAACCTTTCATTGGGAAATTTGTGAGAGACTTCATTGATGACTTTTGTGTCTATGGGAGCAAGGAGGAGCACTTTGAGCACCTAATCAAAGTCTTGCAACGCTTGGATGAGGCAAATGCATCACTCAACCCAGAGAAGTGCATTTTTGGATGTGAAGAAGGTCTACTTTCAGGGCACATCATCTCCAAGGATGGAATAGCAGTTGATCCTGAGAAGGTGAGGAAAATCTCAGACCTTCCATTCCCTTCAAGCTTGACAAAGTTATGCCAATTCTTGGGGATGGTTGGGTACTATAGGAGGTTCATATTCTCATTTTCCAACAAGGCTTATGCATTGACCATCTACATGAAGAAGGGTGTAGATTACATGGTGATTTTGGAAGACAAGGGTGCTCTCAAAGCTTTTGAGGAGCTCAAGCAATCCCTTGTTGTAGCTCCAATTCTTGCTAAACCTGATTGGAGTAAGCCTTTCATCCTCTACACTAATGCTTCTAATGTAGCTATAGGATGCACTCTTAGTCAATTAGACCAAGATGAGCATGATCATCCAATAGCTTATGCTAGTAGGCAGATGGTTTTAGCAGAGAAGAACTACTCTGTCACGGAGAGAGAAGGGTTGGCAGTGATCTTTGGTCTCAAGAAGTTTAGACACTACTTGATTGGAGGGAAAGCAACCATTGTCATGGATCACAAGGCTTTGAAGTACATCTTCAACAAGCCTAATGTTGAAGGGAGACTAGCAAGGTGGATGATACTCTTGTCTGAGTATGACTACACCATTGAGGATAGGCCAGGAAAGAAACATGCAAATGTTGATTTGTTATCTAGAGCCTATGATCATGATGGAGATGAGCCAATGGATGATTCCTTCCCGGATGAGGAGCTCATGACAATCTCAGTCACTCAAGAGGTTCCAATGGAGTACAAGGAGATTGTGGATTTTGTGACAAGAGGTAACTATCTAGAAGGGATGCATGCTAGGGAGAGGAAGGCCCTTGCAGCGAGATCTAGACCTTACACAATGGTGGAGGATATTATTTTTCACCAAGGAGCAGATGGTCTACTTCGAAGAGCAGTGGGTAAGGAAGAGTCTATCCTACTCATAAAGGAGTTTCATGAAGGTTTAGTCTGTGGAGGATACTTTGCAGGAAAGGTGACTGCTTTCAAGATTCTAGATGCAGGTTACCATTGGAGAGGGATTTTCAAGGATTGTGTTGATTATTGCAAAACTTGTCATGTTTGTCAAGCTTTTGCTAGAAAGTCTACATCCACTCCACCACTTAGATCAATTCCATTGCTAGGACCTTTTGAGAAGTGGAGAATTGATTTTGTAGGTCCTCTCAATAGAACCCCAAGGAACAATCGGTACATTGTGGTAGTTACTGATTACCTTACCAAGTGGGTTGAGGCTAGACCATTGAGGGACAAGAATGAAGATGAAGTGGGTAGATTTCTTTATGAACGCGTTATCACTAGGTTTGGATGTCCTTTGGAGTTGGTTTCAGATAGAGAAGGAGAGTTTACAAGAAGCATTACTACAGCCATGCTACGACATTTCTCTATCACCCATAGAGTAACTACATCCTATAAGCCAAATTCCAATGGCTTGGCAGAGAGAACCAATCAGACCTTGTGCATGATGTTGGCCAAAGATGCAGAAATGGAAGGGGCTAAACATCATTGGGACAAGAGGATTCATGCAGTTTTGTGGGAGTATAGGACAACTATGAAAACTTCCACCAGATATTCTCCATTCCAATTGGTGTATGGTATTGAGTCTACCTTACCTATTCACTTTGATCTTCCTACCTTCCAAAGCATTCATAGGAGATTGAAGAAAGCACAAGGAGGTGATGCAGAGAAGTCAAGGAAGGATCAACTCATGGAGTTGGAAGAGGCAAGAGCAGTTGCTATGGTTTGAGTGGAGCAAGCCCAAAGGAAACAAAAGGAGAGCTATGACAAGAGGCAAGGCAAGAAGAAGGTAGAGACTTTCAAAGAAGGTGATTAGGTAATGTTGTTTGATTCCATTTGATTCAAGAGAGTGCAAAAGAAGTTTTTGCCTAAGTACTTTGGACCTTTCATAGTGGAGAAGGTGTGGGGCAATTACACCTATGATCTCAAGGAGTTGGGAGGAAGACACTTTGATAGGATTAACCATGATAAGTTGAAGATGTACCATAGAAGGTAGAGAGACCTTCACTTTTAGGACAAAGTGAAAACTTAGTCCGGAGGTAAATGTAACACACTTTGTGCATGTGTATGGTATTGTGATATTTAGCTTGGTATTACAAGTACTTAAGAGATATTATTTATATAGAGATAAAGGATGGTTCTATATTAGTCATGGTCAGCTAAAGTTAGTCATAGCTAAGTTAGAGAAGACCTTACTTTAGAGGAAGTAGAAAAGATGAGCACCACTATTTTGGATTTTAGTGTGTTGACTTGGTATTATTCCTAGGTGTTTGGCTTTGAGGAAAGAGTTGAGAACTCTTGGGCTCGCAAGCCTTTTTGTTTTGGATTCTTTTTTAGTCCAAGGATAGCCCATGTGAAGGAATCCTTGACTTAGTGGTTGGGTCAAGATAAGACCACATGCTTAGGGGAATATGCCCATGTAAATGGATATTCCTTTCTACTTTTTGACTTTACTTGACTTTTAGTCTAGTAACTTGAGTTACTACAGTAATTAGTAACTTTGGTATGTAACTATTTCACAAGTATATAAACAAGGGGTGAGGAGGTACTCATCATCCTTTCATTTGCAACTATCTCTCTCATTGAGTTCTCTAGTGAGCAATGTCTTGAGTCTTGGAGTGTTAGCCTTGGAGGAGTATGATGGAGTTGGGGTTCCTTGCCTTCTTAGTCCATGGTGCGCTACCATAATAGCCATCAGAGGTTCATCCTGAGTGAGGGACCCAAACTCCATCATACTCCTCCAAGGCTAACACTCCAAGACTCAAGACATTGCTCACTAGAGAACTCAATGAGAGAGATAGTTGCAAATGAAAGGATGATGAGTACCTCCTCACTCCTAGTTTATATACTTGTGAAATAGTTCCGACCAAAGTTACTCATTATTAGAGTAACTCAAGTTACTAGGCTAAAAGTCAAAAAGCTAAAATAATATCTATAGTCATGAGAATATTCTCCTACTCATGTAGTCTTATCTTGACCCAACGACTAAGTCAAGGATTCCTTCACATGGGCTATCCTGAGACTATTGAAGAATCTAAAACAACAAGACTTGTGGCTCCAAGAGTTCTCAAATATTTCCTCAAAGCCAAACACTTATGAATAATACCAAGTCAACACATTAGAATCCAAAATAGTAGTGCTCATCTTTTCCACTTTCTCTAAAGTAAATTTCCCTCTATCTTAGCTATGAATAAATTTAGCTAATCATGACTAATGTAGAACCATCCTTTTATCTCTATATAAATAATATCTCTCAAGTACTTATAATACCAAACTAAATATCACAATAGCATATACATGCACAAATGGGTATTACATACCTCAGTAACTCCTTGAGTGAAACTGATCAACCATCTCATGAAAGTGTATACCTCATGTAGTCTCTCTTTGGCCTATAGTTGGAACTCTTGCAAACTCCTCAACTTGTTAGTCCCCACTCCATGGTATTTTTGCCTCAAACAATTGGAAAACTCTTCAATTGGGTTAAACTCTGGTATTGCACCACCTCCTATGGTACCCCCACTCATAGTAGCACCATTTCTAACTAGTATACCTTTACTAGATGCACCAATGCTACTATAGCTAGAACTCATAGGTATTGCCAATCTACCCCTAGCAACTAAGTTTGAAATGATGGAAATGTAGTTTGGAGACCAATATTGTCTCTATAGCTTGACCTCCTCTAAGTGAGTTGTGGTACCCACATTTTATTTTTTTCAATTTTTAAAGAAGAAGTGCATTGGTAAAGCCAAAGGAGGGCTAAACAAGGAAGAAATGTGAAGAATTGTGTGTTTGGCCTAAACTCAAAGTTGACCTTGGATCAAGTCCAAAGGACCCGGGTTGGACAATATAAAATACAAAGACGAGGACTTTGTATCGAGTAGCACAATCTGATCCAAAGACCTTGTAACAAATTTCTTTGGGTTCCGCCAATCAAGAAAGTACATGGGAAGAAAGTGACTACCTTGGGACCAAGATGTTCTTGAGAGTGATAGGAACCAACTTCACAAAATTGGTGAGAGACACATAGCAGTGATTGAAGCATGACCGATCAGCAAGGGACAATAAAATTGAGATTTTTGCAAGGAAGCACTGCAATGTCTAGACACTATCCTAATCCTATTGAAAGTAGACCCAAGGGAATGAAAATTTTGAATATGCAAGAGGAGTGGGTTAGAATCTTGGGTACAATCTTCCATAGGTAGAGAGTGAGGAAGCATACAATGGCCCCAAAAGTGAGTAAGCAGAGTGCGGTGAGGGGTCTTGCAATGTGCAGATTGGATGTAGTGGTGAGAATTGAGGTCTTACCAAGACTTTGTATTACTTTTCTGGCCTGGAATTGGAATTTTAGCTTTCCGGGTTTCATGGCAAAGATTGCCATAAGTGATTGCAAGGATGGGCCAAAGCACAAAAGAAAGAGAGGAAATCCAGGCTCAATGGACTGAGTTGGATTGGAGATTAGTCTTGGGTAGAGAAGCAAGAGAGGTAGGAGGTACCACCTTCTATTGAAAATGTGATGCATCGGAAGAAACTACTGAGGTGAGGAATTCCATTAATTGATCATGCACAAAGAATGTGTATAAGGTGGATAGTTATAGAGACCCATGAGGGATCATGAGTGCAATGATGGCAATGTTCAAGCCATAATGAACCACCTATGTTAGGATGCAGTAGGTAGTGTTCTTTCATCAAATTTTTGTAGGAGAAGTGGTGGACTGGGCAAAGTGTCTGCACCAACGGGTGGGGCAAATGATTTTGGGTTGGAGAATAGATATACAACCGCACTACTTTATACCCTTTGCAGCTCACTTCTACTTTGGGATGGATCTGCTGATTTTGGAGGAGAAAGTAGAATGTGGTCTCATTTTCATCTGGATCTGTGCAAGGAGGCAGATGCGGATAAACAATATTACATGGAGCGGGTTTGTAAAGGGGATGAGTATTATATGAAGAGTGGGAAGGAGAAGATAGTAGTAGTTGATCTCCTTATGCCCAAAAAGCAAAGTAGACCCAAAGGACAAGTTTTGTAAGTACAGCCACAAAAGAGGCAATAGCCTAATCCAAAACCAATGTTGGTGAAAGAAAAGGGATCAATTCCGGAGGAGAAATCAAAAGGAGAAACTGAGTTAAAGGGAGAAGCCTTGGGAGGAGAAGAAGAGTTCACACTGCAAAGTGAAGAGCTGAGTAGTGGTAGTGAAGAAGAAGCTGAAGTACAGCAAACAAGAGGAAGAGTTGCGGAAGCAGAGAAGACAAGCCAGAGATGTCCACAATTGAGAGGGGGCATGAGAAGGAAGAAGAAGGTGTTTTGGTATGTCCAAGAGGTACCAGGGGGAAGAGGAGTGTTCAAGATGTTGCTGTCGGACCAAGTAAGGTTACCATTGAGATGGAAGAGAGCTCAGATGAAGAAACCTTGAAGATACAAAGATCATGTCTTCCGGGTAAAGTGCCAATCAAGGAGTTACCTGCAAAGGGCAAAGATGGCAGAGCCAATGATAGGAAATGTGATAGAGTAGAGTATCTGTCAAAAGTAGTGTGTCCCTTGTTGATGTTTCTACAGCAAAAAAAGGCGTAGATGGCAAGTGCTAACTTGGATGGGAAGGATGATTATCATTTGTGATGAAGTGGAGTGCATAGACCACGCTGTTGAAGAGTAAGCTAACAAGAGTAGAAATGAAGCCAAAGAACTTTGGGTGGAGGCAATTCTTTGGGATAAAAACTCAAAAGCAATGAGGGAGGACTTTTTGAAATGTAGAGAGGAAGTAAGGGAGAGGACGGCGTTGGTCAAAGTGCTGAAGAGTGAAATTATTGATGCACAAGTGGAGATGACACATTCGAAGGCAAGTGTAGTAGTGATGGAGCAAGAGTTGGAAAGTATTAGGAAGAAAGAGGTCAATAAAGATAGAGCTTGGCAGTGGGAGTTAACATAGCAAAGTCGGGAGGAAGAATGATTGCATGGATTGTTGAGAGTAGCAAAGGATCAACTTGTGCTACATCAACAAGAGAAGGAGGCAATGAAGGTGGAATTTGAGGACAAGTTGACAATGTATCCCAATGAGCTAGAAGAGGAGAGGAAGAAATAGAGAGTAGACCCGGTTGTGGAATCAAATGCAGTGGGAGCAGTAATAAACAAGTTGAAGGTGTTGCTTAGTACTAAGCCCAACTACATGACTACATGAGTTGAAGTTGTTGGTGAAGGAGACAAGAAAGAGGAAAGCAAAAGACACAAAGTTGAATAATTGAAGACACAAAGTTGATCCGTCTGCAAGATCAAGTAGATACAAAAATGTTAGAGGTGAGAGACAATGTTTGACTTAGATCAAATTTTGTTAGATCAGACTTGGATAGACTTTGAATTGAGATAAGATTAGAAAGGAAGTCCAAAGTAGTAGAAGTAGGAGTGCAAGCATCATTGGGTGAGTTACTTAAGACATTAGAGAAGAGTGGGTCGGGAGATAAAGAGATAGAAAGGTTACCCATGACATTAATTGTATTTCAAGGTGAAGAAGTAGTAGAAATGGTGGAGGATGTAGTAGAATTAGGTAGATCCAAAGAAGGAGAAGTGATAAGAGGATCATTGGGTTTGGAAGCCTAAGTTGAGGTTGACATTGGATCAGATTTGAAATAGATTTGAGATTTAAAGAAGCAGATATGAAGAGGTGCATTGTCATTTTGGATCTATAGGTTGGTAAAGTTGTTGTAGAACAATATAGTTGTTAGCAACTATCGATTACTCTACTATTTAAAGGGGGCATTTGTAGTTGTATGTTGTTCAATATTTGTAATTTTGAAGATAGATAAAGCAAAGTGTTGTCTCTAAGTGCTTGTTGCTTGAGCTTAATTTCAAGTATCAATCATGTGTTTGTGTTTGTGAGTGTGTGGAGAATTTTGAATCGCAAGTCAGTCAGCTTGTTGGATGTTGGATTTTGTAGCCTTGATCTTCATTTTGTGTGTGTGATCCTAAAGTGCAATCAAAGCAATGCCTTGATAGAATTGAGAGGAATTGTAGTGTTAGTAGTATTCTACATTTGTGAGTGCAGTGCAAGGTTGATGCAAAGCAATTTTAATCAAGGAAGTTGTGCCTTCAGTGGAGGGGTGGAACACAATTTTGAGGCAAAGGTGTTTTGCAATGAAGTAGCCATCTTTGGAAGGATTGAAATCATCACAATAAAGTTTGTTTGGAAAGATTTGAAAGATTTGTGATTATAGGTGTGTAATTTGTGACAAGAATTGTTCTTGACCGCTTATTACTCTCTTTTGGGTGTAATTTCTACCTGAGAGATTAAAGACGCAACCAAGAAGACCTGTTTGTTATTGTTTGACTTCATAGTTGACTTACTTACCTGATTACCGTAAAAGTGATATTTGCCAAGTTATCACATGAGCTCTCTTGAACGCATGATAGTCATCCATTGGTGGACCTTTCAAGTGTTGGAATTGTAACACCCATTTGTGCATGTGTGTGGTATTGTGATATTTAACTTGGTATTACAAGTACTTAAGAGATATTATTTATATAGAGATAAAGGATGGTTCTATATTAGTCATGGTCAGCTAAAGTTAGTCATAGCTAAGATAGAAGGGACCTTACTTTAGAGGAAGTAGAAAAGATGAGCACCACTATTTTGGATTTTAGTGTGTTGATTTGGTATTATTCCTAGGTGTTTGGCTTTGAGGAAAGAATTGAGAACTCTTGGGCCCGCAAGCCCTTTTGTTTTGGATTCTTCTTTAGTCCAAGGATAGCCCATCTGAAGGAATCCTTGACTTAGTGGTTGGGTCAAGATAAGATCACATGTTTAGGGGAATATGCCCATGTGAATGGATATTTCTTTCTACTTTTTGACTTTACTTGACTTTTAGTCTAGTAACTTGAGTTACTATGGTAATTAGTAATTTTGGTATGTAATTATTTCACAAGTATATAAATAGGGGGTGAGGAGATACTCATCATCCTTTCATTTGCAACTATCTCTCTCTTATTGAGTTCTCTAGTGAGCAATGTCTTGAGTCTTGGAGTGTTAGCCTTGGAGGAGTATGATGGAGTTGGGGTTCCTTGTCTTCTGAGTCCATGGTGCGTTACTATAATAACCATCAGAGGTTCATCCTGAGTGAGAGACAGGTCGGCTCATAGAACGGAGTTGAATCTAGATACATCAGGACCATAAACCATGATGTGACAGAGGAGAGGAATTTTTGCAGCAAAATTTGTTTAACAGTGAAAGAGGAAGATAGGAAATTTTCACAATTAGAGTGTTTTGAACTAGTCATGTAAGAGAGAGAGAATGTGTTGGAGACCAAGTTTGGATTTGGCTATATTTGTTCCTTTGCCTTGTTTATCTAATAGTTGTAGAAGCTTAGGATAGTTTTGTTGGCCGTCCTATCTCTCACTCAAGATGAACCTCTGATGGCTATTATGGTAGCGCACCATGGACTAAGAGGGCAAAGAACCCCAACTCCATCATCCTCCTCCAAGGCTAACACTCCAATACTCAAGACATTGCTCACTAGAGAACTCAATGAGAGCGATAGTTCCAAATGACAGGATGATGAGTACTTCCTCACCCCTTGTTTATATACGTGTGAAATAGTTACATACCAAAGTTACTAATTACTGCAGTAACTTAAGTTACTAGGCTAAAAGTCAAGTAAAGCTAAAAAGTAAAGTATAAAGGAATATCCATCCACATGGGCATATTCCACTAAGCATATGATCCTATCTTGACCCAACCACTAAGTCAAGGATTCCTTCACATGGGCTATCCTTGGACTATAGAAGAATCCAAAACAAAAAGGCTTGCGGACCCAAGAGTTCTCAACTCTTTCCTCAAAGCCAAAAACCTAGGAATAATATCAAGTCAACACACTAGAATCCAAAATAGTGGTGCTCATCTTTTCCACTTCCTCTAAAGTAAGGTCCCCTTTATCTTAGCTATGACTAACTTAAGCTAACCATGACTAATGTAGAACCATCCTTTATCTCTATATAAATAATATCTCTCAAGTACTTGTAATACCAAGCTAAATATCACAATACCACACACATGCACAAATGGGTGTTACATTTACCCCCGGACTAAGTTCTCACTTTGTCCTCAAAGTGAAGGTCTCTCTACCTTCTATGATATATCTTCAACTTATCATGGTTAATCTTATCAAAGTGTCTTCCTCCCAACTCCTTGAGATCATAGGTGTAATTGCCCCACACCTTCTCCACTATGAAAGGAGTTGTTCCTTCCTTGACTTCTTTGCATCACCTCCTTGTGCTTTCTTCAATCTCCTATGAATGCTTTGGAAGGAAGGAAGATCAAAGTGAATAGGTAGGGTAGACTCAATACCATATACCAATTGAAATGGAGAATATCCGGTTGAAGTCTTCATGGTTATACTATACTCCCACAATACCGCATGAATCTTCTTGTCCCAATGATGTTTAGCTCCCTCTATTTCTGCATCTTTGGCCAACATCATGCACAAGGTCTGATTGGTTCTCTTTGCCAAGCCATTGGGATTTGGCTTATAGGATGTAGTTACTCTATGTGTGATAGAGAAATGCCATAGCATGGCTGTAGTGATGCTTCATGTAAACTCTCCTCCTCTATCAAAAACCAACTCCAAAGGGCATCCAAACCTAGTGATAATGCATTCATAAATAAATCTACCCACTTCATCTTCATTCTTGTCCCTCAATGGTCTAGCCTCAACCCACTTGGTGAAGTAATCAATAACTACCACAATATACCGATTATTCCTTGAGGTTCTATTGAAAGGACCTACAAAATCAATTCCCCACTTCTCAAAAGGTCCTAGAAATGGAATTGATCTAAGTGGTGAAGTGGATGTAGACTTTCTAGCAAAAGCTTGACAAACATGACAAGTTTTGAAATAATCAAGACAATCCTTGAAAATCTCTCTCCAATGGTAACCTGCATCTAGAATATTGAAAGTAGTTGCCTCTCCTACAAAGTGTACTCCACATACTAAACCTTCATGAAACTCCTATATGATTAGGATAGACTCTTCCTTACCCACTGCTCTTTGAAGTAGACCATCTGCTCCTTGGTGAAACATAATATCCTCCACCATTGTGTAAGGTCTAGATCTTGCTGCAAGGGCCTTCCTCTCCCTAGTATGCATCCCTTCTGGATAGTTACCTCTTGTCACAAAATTCACAATCTCCTTATACTCCATTGGAACCTCTTGAGTGATTGAGATTGTCATGAGCTCCTCATCTAGGAAGGAATCATCCACTGGCTCATCTCCATCATGATCATAGGATCTAGATAACAAATCAACATTTGCATGTTTCTTTCTTGGCCTATCCTCAATGATGTAGTCATACTCAGACAAGAGTATCATCCACCTTATTAGTCTCCCTTCAACATTAGGCTTGTTGAAGATGTACTTCAAAGCCTTGAGATCCGTGACAATGGTGGCTTTTCCTCCAATCAAGTAGTGTCTAAACTTCTTGAGACCAAAGATCACTGCCAACCCTTCTCTCTCCGTGATAGAGTAGTTCTTCTTTGCTAAAACCATCTGCCTACTAGCATAAGCTATTGGATGATCATGCCCATCTTGGTCTAATTGACTAAGAGTGCATCCTATAGTTACATTAGAAGCATCAATGTAGAGGATGAAAGGCTTACTCCAATCAGATTTAGCAAGAATTGGAGCTACAACAAGGGATTGCTTGAGCTCCTCAAAAGCTTTGAGAGCCTTCTTGTCCTCCAAAATGACCATGTAATCTATACCCTTCTTCATGTAGATGGTCAATACATAAGCCTTGTTGGAAAATGAGAAAATGAACCTCCTATAATATCCAACCATCCCCAAGAATTGGCGTAACTTTGTCAAGCTTGAAGGGAATGGAAGGTATGAGATTTTCCTCACCTTCTCAAGATCAACTGCTATTCCATCCTTGGAGATGATGTGCCCCAAAAGTAGACCTTCTTCACATCCAAAAATGCACTTCTCTGGGTTGAGTGATGCATTTGCCTCATCCAAGCGTTGCAAGACCTTGATTAGGTGCTCAAAGTGCTCCTCCTTGCTCCCATAGACACAAAAGTCATCAATGGAGTCTCTCACAAATTTCTCAATGAAGGTTTCAAATACCTTGTTCCTGCACCGTTGGAATGTGGTAGGAGCATTTCAAAGCCCAAAAGGCATGACCTTGAAAGCGTATGTTCCCCAAGGTGTGGTGAATGTGGTGAGTTGTTGATGCTTTGATGCAATATTGATTTGGTTATATGCACTATAACCACCTCCAAAACTATACCTCTCATGACCTACAACCTCTTCCAAGATCTCATCAATGAATGGTTATGTGCAAAAGTCCTTCTTGGTAACAACATTGAGCTTCTTGTAATCCACACATACTCAAAGCCATTCTTTTTCTTCACAATCACAATTGGAGACACCCATCTTGAATTCTCCACCTCAAAGATAAATCTAGCCTCCTTGAGCTTATCAATCTCCTCCTTCACAACCAAAGATATTGGTGGGCTGATGCAATGTTGCTTTTGGCAGATTGGTCTTGCATGTGACTCCTCCTCTATCTTGTGCTCCTCCAAGGTGATTTCCTTCAAATCCTTGTAACTGAAAGCAAACACGTGGATGAAGTTGCAGAAAATCTCCTCAAATCTCACCTTCTCCTCCTTGGTAACATTTGGGCCATACTTGAGTATAGCTAACCTTCTCTCTACCTCCTCAAGTGTCAATGGTGATTTATATAGGTCCTTCAAAACCTTTGGCTTAGGTGCAAAATCCAATAGCACACAAGGGATACACATCTAAATCCGATTTAGATTCATCTTCCTTTGTGGAAGTTTCCTCCTCCATGCTTGTGTCCACACTTGAAGCTCCTTCTTTAGAATCTGATTCCCAATAATCAAAAAATGG
Source organism: Lunularia cruciata (assembly GCA_948567375.1). Lineage (NCBI taxonomy): Eukaryota > Viridiplantae > Streptophyta > Marchantiopsida > Lunulariales > Lunulariaceae > Lunularia > Lunularia cruciata. The sequence goes on along the minus strand of OX419757.1, from coordinate 16,037,914 downwards.
TATATCTGAATGTGAAGTGTTGGTAGTGTTAGTCATAGAAACTATGAATCTATGGTTTGATGGCCCAATCCTCAAGTACTCTTTGTGCCATCAATCAATTTTGCGTGCTGCTCTCAACCATGGCATCCCAACAAGTAATTCATAGTTTGAATCCTTCAAGACTTGGAAAGTCATGACATTTTGAACTCCCATAACTGAAACTACCACTTTATGCATCACCCCTACTATTGAACTTGTTGCTTGTTTGCCATGCTCACCACAAATGTTGAAGGTCTTGAGGGTATCATATTCAACTTCTTCATCAACCTTTTTGACATTGCATTCACTGCTCATCCTCCATCAACCAATGCATCCTTGATGTTGTGACCATTTATTCTCACATCAATCTTGGAGGCATATTCACAAGCCTTCCATGGTGCTGGTTTGGCATCCACCACCCCCATTGATACTAGAACTTTTGCCTTCTTCTTCCTCTTGCCTCTTGTAGAACTCAAACCACCTCTAAATTCTTTTCTCAAAGTAAGATTCAAAGTAATCAATAGGCCCATTGTGATGTTAGCCTTGTGACTACCAACATCCTCCAAGACATTATAGTTCCATTGTTGCTTTAAGATCAAGAATTTCTCCATCTCTAACTTCTTCCTTGGAGTCTTTGTTGTTGATGGTGTTGAAGTGCTTGTGCCAGTGCTCCTAGTAGGCAGAGTATCTTTGCTAGGAGTAAATCCTTGAGAAGAGTGCACATTCTTTGCAAAACAAGCTCTCTTCTTCTCTTGTGCCAAAAGCTCCAAATTAAGACTCTTGGAGTTTGAGCACTCTCCTTTCTTATACTTGCTCTCAACCACATCTATAGATGCTATTCACTTACCTTTGTTTGGATTAGGAGCCACTTGGGTTTTACTACCTCCCTCTTTCTCTCTACTAGCTCCATCATAACTCCTTCCTCCATGGTAAGTGGAATTTGGGCAATTCCTTTGGATATGGCATCTTCCTCCACAACCAACCAACAATTTCTCTCATTGAAATTGTTGGTTGGTTGGTTGGCCTCCTCTATATAGATATCTTTTGTAAATCCTAGGTCCTCTCCCCACATTCTGATCCACCTCTCTCTTCTCCCATAGTTGCACCAAATTGATCTTGAGATCTGCAAGTTGTTATGTGATGGTTTGAAGTGGATACTTTGGTGGAGGTGCAAGAACTGGAGCAACTACTACTTGTGGTGCAACCCTTGCCACCAAAGTATTAGAAGTTCCACCATAATTGTAACCTTGAGGAGGATGCACAACCTCCTTCACCACCAAATCACTCTCGTCTCCTTCCAAACTCTCCTCCATACAAATTGCAATCTTTATAACTTCAAACTTGGAAGAAGGTTTCTCATATCTCACCTTGCTTCTAATTTGTGGTCTCAACCCTCTCACAAACTTCTTAGTGAACATGGTCCCTATGCCAATCATAGTAGTCTCCACATCATCGCCACCCTTCCTCAACACTATGTAAAATCTGGACTCTAACTTTTCCACTCTTTCCACACACACTCTCACTTTCTCTCCATCTCCTTGTTTGAGAAAGGTAACTTCACTCATCAAATTTCTCATAACTCTCATATGGAAGAAAGTTCTCAATGAGTGCTAAAGTCAAACTCTCCCAAGACTCTTCTTCCCCATCTCTCCTCTTTCTTTTTTGGTATTCTGACTCATACCATGTAAGTGTTGCATCCTCAAAGAAATCTGGTAATAATGAGACCCACTCATTCTTCCTTCTCTCATTGTTTCCTATGCAAGCTCTCTTGAAGTCTCTCACAAAGGCCTCCACATCTTCTCCATCCTTGCAAAAGAAAACTAGAAGTTTCCTCATCTTAACTCCTCACTATTTTTCTTCTCTCACTATATAACTAATAGAGTATATACATGACTAACACCATTTAAGAATAATCCAACCTAGGGAACACAAAAGGTTCAGGTTGCTCCAATATTTCTATAGCAACATCAAATCTTAGAGTGCATATTAATCAAACTCTCATGGATAGTTTATCCATAAGTTGAAAGATTATCTCCATAACTAATCTTAAGAACTAGATGATCAAGGTGGTAGTATTTTTGTAGCTGTACTAAGACTCTCTCCAAGATCCTTCACCAAAGTCTCCAAAACTGATTTTACTCTACTGCAATCATGTCCTTTTGGAAGTCTTTCCACTCCACAAACCTCACACAACTCCTTGGTCTTAGATCTTCTCTCTCCTAATCTTGGTGAAGAAGGTCCAACATGCAAACCCAAGTCAAGTAAGCCTCTCCTTTCCCTCAATCTCTTGCTCTCAAAAGTCAATGGATATGAACTTACCTTATGTCCCTTCTCTCCACATAAAAAGCATATAGACTCACTCTTTCCTCCAAAGTGGTGTAGGTTTTTGGATCCTCTCAACACTCTCTTCAAATTCTATTATAAACTCTCTTTTCCTCAAATCCACCTCTACAATCCCCTCAAACCCTTGGGGAACCTTTCATAGTCTCAATTTCTACTCTTGGTAACCCTACATGTTCCCTAGATGAGTCTAAACACTCAAACATGCTTTTTGTTGCTCTCACACTCCTCATGCATGATGTCTAAACTCTCCAGAATTGACCCTTCCTCACAATGTCAATCAAATATCGCAACTGGTATGTCACAGTCCCCTAAAATTTTTCATACTTGATCACAACTCTAGAGCGTCTCTCCATGCAAAATTTTAGATATTTTCATTGACCCATTTGGCCTATAAACGTTTCTATTTAGCACACATATTTCAGATTTGGTCTGGAAACCACTCCCCTCACTTAAATAACTTATAATTCTCTGCTTAAGAATTATCTGTATCTACTTTTTGTGTCAATAGGTAGCATAAAATGCACTGAATTTTCTTGGAAATTTTAAGCACAATCCAATGAAAATTGAAGAAATGGCAGACCCTCTATAATTTTCTACGGAACATGCAATTTTGGGAGTAATTTACCCTATCAACTTTGAAAAATTCTAGCCCAATGTGCATAGCAGCTCTCACAATAATTTCAAGTGCGATAACTGATGCATAGCCCAAGCTATCATGTGTAGAAATTTTAAGTCCAAATGCTAAACTTGAGATTTTGCCCAAAATCACCTTAATCCCCAAAATATGCAATCCACCTCACACAATCTCTCCAAATCCTCTCAAGTGTACAAGATGTACAAAATCACCTCAAAGACATCATAATCAACTACATGGTATTCAAATAGGTTCAAATTCTCTAACATAAGTTCAGTCCTCTCCTCCCCTAAAGTTCTCTCCAAGTGAGCTCTCATAGCCTCCTTCTGTCTAATATATAATTGTACGTTGAACATTATCTTGCCTTCTAGAGAGGTCCCGACAACGGAACCAAAAATGTAAGCAAGCTTGTCTCTCACTCAAAATGAACCTCTGATGGCTATTATGGTAGTGCACCATAGACTAAGAAGGAAAAGAACCCCGACTCCATCATACTCCTCAAAGGCTAACATTCCAATACTCAAGACATTGCTCACTAGAGAACTCAATGAGAGAGAAGGGAGATAGTTGTGAATGAAAGGATGATGAGTACTTCCTCACCCCTTGTTTATATACTTATGAAATAGTTATGCACCAAAGTTACTAATTATTGGAGTAACTCAAGTTACTAGGCTAAAAGTCAAGTAAAGTGAAAAAGTATAAAGGAATATCCATCCACATGGGCATATTCCACTAAGCATGTGATCGTATATTGACCCAACCGTTAAGTCAAGGATTCCTTCACATGGGCTATCCTTGGACTATAGAAGAATCCAAAACAAAAAGGCTTGCAGGCCCAAGAGTTCTCAACTCTTTCTTCAAAGCCAAACACCTAGGAATAATACCTAGTCAACACACTAAAATCCAAAATAATGGTGCTCATCTTTTCCACTTCTTCTAAAGTAAGGTCCACTCTATCTAAGTTATGACTAACTTTAGCTAAGCATGACTAATATAGAACCATCATTTATCTCTATATAAATAATATCTCTCAAGTACTTGTAATACCAAGCTAAATATCACAATACCACACACATGCATAGTGTTACAATTCAGTGTGTTAGTTGGGATTGGATACTCTTTTCGAGTGGCTTATAAATATTGAGATGAGGGTGTGATGAAAACTAAGCTGCTTGTGGATGAATGTATTCATTGTGAACTATGAGCAATGTAAGGGAGAATGACTCCATTCTTGGAGCTTCCAGTCCGGTACGTGTAGACAAATCAAATCATTGATCTACTTGCTTTAAAATGAGTTTGGCCTTAGCTCGTGTACTGCCAAATGAAACTCACCTGATCCATAAACCTCAACCTTAAATGTAACAGAACAAGAATAGGCTTTAAAGGTACATGAGGACTAAAGTCAGCCCAAGGAACTTAACTCAATGGCCCTAAGAGGAGGCCATAGATAGAAACAACTGCAGACAAATTGCTCCATCATCAAGAGAGAGCTATAGTTGGATGAAAGATTAGAACTTGGAACATTGTGCGAGATAACTTACGATTCACCCACGACTAAGTCAACCTAAGCATAAGCAGCCAAGTGCCTAGTGCACTCCCAAGACCATCTGATCCCTCCAGACACCGCATGTCTTCCTCCAAGTGTTGTGGCTTGTTCATGGTTACCTCTAATTTGGTTCTTGACTTCAAGCCCCTCACAAATCAATCCAAAGCTTCACCTTCCAATAAATCTAAAATTTGCATGTTGGTGTTTTGGAATTGCATGATGTAACTTCTTATAGAGCCAATCTATTTCAACTCTGCCAACCTATCCCGTGTAGCTCATGTAGCATTTATAGCTTGGAACCGACTAATTATTGCACTCTTGAATTTTACCCACGTCAAGATTGGTGCAACAATTTGCCAATCAGCTTGTTCTACTCGGAATCTCCACCATAGCTTTGCTACTCCATCCAATTGGCTAAAGGCCAAGAGAATCCATTTTTGCTTGTCTTGTAGATTGGTAGCTTGAAAATAACATTCACAGTCAAACACAAAATTCTCCATTGCATCTAGGAGATTCCTACCTTCAAATACCTTGGGTTTAGAGAATCAGATTTGATCTTCTTGTGACAACCCGGCAAAATATCACTTTTGCGGTAATCGGGTAAGTAAAGTTTGTTCCCGCATAGATACAAGTCAGAATTGGTCAAATACAAAGTCAAACAGTAACATGTAGTTCTTCTTGGTTGTGTCTTTAATCTCTCAGGTAGAAACCACACCCAGAAGAGAGTAACAAGCATTGACTTGCAGTCTTGTCACAAATTCACACTCCTTAATCACAACTCCATCAAATCTTTCCAAACAATCTTGATTTGTGATGATTCAGGCTCTCCCGAAAACGGCACTTCATTGCAAAACGACTTTGCCTCAGAATTGTGTTCCACCCCTCCACTGAAGGCACAACTTCCTCGATCTAAATTGCTTCACATCAACTTTACACTGCACTCCCAAATGCAGAATACTACCAACACTACAATTCCTCTCAGATTTGTCAAGGCATTGCTCCGATTGCACTTCACTCAGGATCAAACACACAGAATGAAGATCAAGGCTATGGAATCAACATCCAACAAGCACTCTGACTTGCACTTCAAATTTCTCCAAACACTGACAAACACAATTGCGAAATTGATACTCGGAATCAAGCTCAAGCGACGAGCACTACTTCACAGCACTTTGTTTTATCTATTCTCAGAAATAATGAGCACTGAACAACATTTGACTGCGAATGCCACTCTTAAGTAGTGAAGCAATCAACAGTTCTAACAACTATACCGTTTCTACCGCAACTGTTCTAACCTGCAGATCCAAAATGACAATGCACCTCTTCATATCTGCCCCTTCAAATCTCAAATCGGTTACTAATCTGATCCGATGTCTACTTCTTCCTTGGCATTCAAACCCGACCCCGCAGTAACTTTACTTCCTAATATTCTTTCCTCGGGTTTCACATCTCCTACATCTTCTACCAGATCCAGCAATTCTCCTTCCTGATCTGAAATTGCACTAGTGGGTAATCTATCTAACTCTTCATCCTTTGACCCACTCTTCTCTAATGTCTCTGAGGGCAACTCCGAAGACATTTGGATTCCTATGTTATCTACTTCGGGTTTTGCCTTAACATCCTGCCGAAGCTTTTCTAACTCTATTTTCACTAAGTCTAATCTAATTGAAATGTTATCCTCTACCTCTAAAATCTTTCTATCTATGCGAGTTCTGAGACTAATTAACAAGGCATTCAAATCAGTGTCCTTTGCTTGTCTTCGCCTCGTCTCCTGCACCAACAACTTCAACTCGTGCAGTCGCGCTTCTTCCATTCAAACGTTGGCCTCTGTACTTAACATTGCATTCACTCTGAGGACTATCTCCTTGAATGGCTTCAATCTTGTCTTTCGTTCTCGTTCCCGATCTGCAAGCCATTCTTCTTTGTACATCGCCAACTCTTCTTCGAACTCGGCCTTCACCGCCTCCTTCTCTTTCTCCTTTTGTACAATTTTCTCTTCCTGATTATGAAGTAATTCTTGTAATCTCTCTTCTTCTCTATACTGCACAGACAACTCTTTTTGCCAGAGTTGCTTCTTCTCCTCCATACTCTCCATCACTCGATTGAGCTCTTGGTCCTTTGATGCTACCCTCGCCATAGCATGGATAAGCTCTACTCTTGAATCAACAAACTACTGCTTCAAGATTTTGTGCTCCGCTACCTATCTCTCCCTTGCGATGTCACTCTTCCTTGCAAGATCCTCTCGATAACTCACTTCTCTCTTCAGGTCTTTGATTACCTGACTTCTCTCTACTGCTTCTCCTCGCAGTACATCTCTCTCTTCCTCACCTTGGGATACACTCTTCTTCAACTCCGAGTTCTCTTCTTCTAATCTTGATAAGACTTGCAAAATAGTCTTTACCTCTGGACAAGTAGACTGCATCTCCTTCTTCTTCTATTCCAACTTCACCAATAGCGGGCACACTACTTCTTGCAGGTAATCTACTCCATGACTAGCAACTTCTTCCTCCCGCGGAGTAGTCTCTCTTCTCTCTTCGTGTTCTCCCGATACTCACCTTCTTCTCTGGAGTCTTCGTATCAGAATCGATGCCTCACTACCCGAGCTTTCTTTTACCTCTTCCTTCACTCTACTCAGCCCCGCTTCACACTTTGCCTTACGTCTCGAGCAAACTCCTCGCTGTACTGTGATCTTCTTCTCCTCTAGCACCGGTACTTCGTCTTCCAGCCCCGCATTGTCTTCGGCTTCTACTTTGGCTTGCACTTCTTCTTTGTATTCTTCCGCCGTTGGTGCCGAGGTCATTTCTCCACCGTCTTCACTGTCACTACTAGTATCTCCACTCTACATTGTCAGCTCAGGTTCCTCCTCACGTTCCGAGTCCTCCATTTTGAGCTCGGCTTCTCCTTCTGAGTCTTCATCTTCTGACTCAATCACCACCATCCCTCGCCTCGGGTTATTTTTCTGCATCTTCCGAGGTTTCTTGTTTTCTTCGGCTTCTGCTTGCCGAGTTCTCTTCTTCGTCGGGGTACTCACCACGACCTCCACGTTTTTCCCTGTCTTCACATAGTAGTCGTCCATGCTCCGGATTTGGAGAATGTATTGCTGCTCCTCCGTATCGACTTCTCTTCTCAAGTCAGGATGGAAATGAGACACCATTCTATTGCGCTCCACCAAATTGAGCAAATTCAACCCGAGGTAGAAATGTGCTGCAAATGGTACGATGTAGTGTGGAGGCAACTTATCCCGCAGATTCTACACCATTTGTCTCGTTCTCCCATGAAAACACCTTGCCCAATTGATCGGTTCTCCTGCAAATAACTTGTGAAAGAACACCGCTTGGTGCTTCATCACATACGTGGTTCTCTCCGGCTTCAGGATGGCCATTAGTGCACTCACAATTCCTCTCCTCACAGGGTCTTTGTAGCTCTCAACTTTGTACCCATTCTTTGTCCTCTTCGACGAGAAGGCATCTCTCACCTCTTGCATTTCTTGGGCTATCTCTCCTTTCCCCAAGAACGTGGCTCCCTGCTCCAAACCCGCCTCCTTCCCGAGTACGAGTCTCCAATCCGACTCTATCCAACGAGCCGTATTTCCTCCCTTCCCTTCTTCCTTCGGACCATCGAGACATTTACTCTTGATGATTTCTATCATGAATCCTGGAAAACTTACGTTCCAATTCCATGCCAGAAAAGTGATCCAAAGTCGGCTCAAGACTTTGATCCTCGCTACTACATCTATTCTCCGAATTGCATGATTTCTCACTGCAAATTCAGAGTTTTTTCTTCCCTCCTCCCATCTCTTCTGCTTTCTTACTATCTCTCGATTTCTCTCTCGCAATTTCTCCCTTGCGCACTAACCCGAGTACAACTCTATTTCCCTTTCCCCGATCACCTGCAAGACGACTTCTCAACGGCGAAGGAAAATTGCTTGACATTTCGTCGTTGCAGTTTCGATTTTTATAGAGTTGCACTTCTTCATCTTCCGTCGCTTTGAGTTTCTACCGAGAAATCACACCTCTTGCATGCACCTGTCACTGTCAATCAACCTTTGCGCGTATGAGCCGCCAATTTTGAAACGGCTCCTTCTTGAATTTCTCGCCCCGATGAAAGGTTGCTAGACTGTCTTCGCCTCGGGTTGAGCTCCCCCTGATCCGAAGACAATTTACTTCGTATTGTATGCTGACACGGCATTTCCAAGTACTTTGCCTTATGACCCTAAGTCACTTTACTTTGGGTTTCATCCCGAAGACAATTTTCTTCGCCTTCTTCGGCCATAGAGGTGCAATCCGACTTCTCTATACACTTCTTCTCCTTTATTTTGAAAAAAACAAAAAATGTGGGCACCACATACCCCCTCCCTCAAATGTGAGCATCCCCGCAAACATAGACCTTGGGTGTCTTAGAAACTTCTGAGTCTATGGTCCAATATCTCCGAACTCTCCACCCGTTTACTCGAGTGGCAAAAGGATTACCTTCCAAATCAATGAGTTGCATGGATCCATTTTCATAAAGATGAAGAACTAGATAGGGACCCATCCATCTCAAATGCAACTTGCCAGGAAAAAATATTCGGCGATTGTCATATAACAAAACCAAATCCCCTTCTCGTATAGTCACAGGCTTGATTCTCTTATCGTGCCTGACTTTCCTCTGTGCTTGTACGTCTTTCGTGGTTTGCATTGCATTGTCTCTTTTCTCTTCTAACCACATCAGTTGATGAATCCAAAGATCCTGACTTTCCTCTTCCGACATTCGTTCTTCGCACAGAACCCGGTATGTCGGAACTTCAAATTCAACTGGCAGTATGGGATGCAAGCCATATGTCAAGAAGTATGGGGTTTGTTTGGTTGTAATCTTCTTTGTCATTTGATATGCCCACAACGCGGCTGGTAATTTTGTATCCCAGTCATAGGCATAATTGACAGTCACCTTATTCAAAATTTTACAAAGTAACCCATTCGCTTTTTCCGTTAAGCCATTTGCTTTTGGGTTATAAGGAGTCGTCTTCCAATGTTTAATCTGAAAATACTTGGTTAACGCCTCCATTACCGAGTTCAAAAAATGTGTTCCTCAGTCCCTGACCAATTCCAGAGGACACCCATATCGGGAGATGATGTTTCAAAAGAAAAATTCTGCCATAGTTTCAGCATCATCTCTGCGAGTTGCTTCCGCTTCCACCATCTTGGTAGCATAGTCAGTGCAAACCAAAATGTAGCGCTTTCTTGTGACTTGGGTCACTGGTTGAATGGGACACACAAAATCAATCCCCCATTTCTCAAATGGGGCCAAAGGCAAAATTGGTCTCAAAGGCCATTGAGAAGTAGCCTTCGGCTTCCCCGTTCTCTGACACGCATCACAGCTTTGGATATGAGCATGTACATCTTTGTACATTGTAGGCCACCAATACCCTGCCGAGAGAATTTTCTTTACCGTATTCTTCAGAGCATAGTGTCCTCCCGATGCCTCGGAATGTAAAGATTCAATTACTCCTCCTACTTCGTATGACTCCAAGCATCGCCGAAGTACTTCGTCTTCGCCCATCTTAAATAAAATGTTGTGTTTAAGCTGGTATGGCCCCATTTTCTTGAGAAAAGCGGGCAGTCTTTCTTGAGAAAGACTGCCCGCTGTTTCGGATCCATCCCCTCGGGACAATGGAGAGTATTCAGATAATTATATTCATCTTCATACCTCGTACTTCTCATTGCTGATAAGTGATACAACTCTTCGTCAAGGAACCAATCGTCAATTTCCCACTCCTGGTCTTGAGTTTCTAACCTGGACAGGAAGTCCGCATTTGAATGCAAAGCTCCCTTCCTCACTTGTACAATATACGTGAACTCTTGTAATAACAAGATCCATCTTGCAATTTGTCCCAATAAATCTCCCTTCTTGACCAGATGTTGCAATGCATAATGGTCAACATAGAAGACAAACTCATACCCCAACAAATAATGCTGAAATTTCTTGCAGGCATACACCATTCCGAGTGCTTCTCTTTCAGTCGTCAAATAGTTCTTTTCAGAAACTGAAAGTTGTTGGCTGGCATAATACACCGGGTAGTCCTTCTTCTTCTCGTCCTTCTGACTTAAGACAACCCCGATGGCCATGGACAAAGTGTCCACATACACATGAAAAGGGACGTCCCAATTCGGGGCCCTCATGACTGGTGCTTCAACCAATTTCTTCTTCAACACTTGGAAAGCTTCTTCTTGATGTGCTTCCCACATAGGGTCTTTGGATTTCTTCAGAAGCTTTGTAAGTGGTGCAGCAAGCACTGCATAGTTTGACACGAAGCGTCTGTAATATCCGACATGTCCCAAGAAGGCTCTTAGCTCCCGGATGTTCTTCGGGGATTCCAAAGCTGCGATTATCTTAACCTTCTCAACATCGACTTCAATACCTCGGCTTGACACCCGATGCCCCAGAAGAATTCCCTCCTTCATGGCGAAGAAGCATTTCTCCGGGTGTAATGACAAGCCGGCAAAATGACACCTTTCAAACGTTTGGCGAGGTAATCTATATGTACATCTCTTTGCCCAAACACACAAAAGTCATCAATAAAAACTTTGACAAATTTGCACAGGAAATCCTTGAAGATCGAATTCATCATCCGCTGGAAAGTAGCGGGAGCATTCCCCAACCCAAAGGGCATTTGATTGTAAGCAAAAGTGCCCCAGTCAGTTGTGAATGTAGTTTTATCCTTGTCTTCTTCTTGAATGGATACTTGATTGTATCTTGAAAATCCATCGAGAAAACTATAACAAGGATGCCCAGCTACCTGATCTAAAATTGTATTGGTAAAAGGCAAGGGATGATGATCTTTCCTTGTAACTGTGTTCAATTTTTGGAAGTCTTGGTACACTCGGATCTTCCCTATTTTCTTCTTTGGGACAATGACAATGGGGGAGACCCATTCACTGCTTAAGACAGGGAAGATGATTCCGGCCCCTAAGTACTTATCAATTTCATCTTTCACCAAAAGCAAGTACTTCGGGTTCAGGCGGTATTGTCGCTGCCGAACCGGAACTGCACCTTCAACCAAATCAATCCGGTGTTCTCCAAATTCTCGTGGAACACCCGGCATTTGATCAATCAACCAGGCAAATACATCCTAGAACTCTATAAACAGGGCAGTGTATCCTGCCAACTCCTCCAAAGTAACTGTCTTCAAGATTTTTAAAATTTTTCCTTCAGTTAGTAACACCTCTTGACAGTCATCGGGGTTGATGACTCCTTCAACGTGGCTTACTCGGCTTATCCCGAGGCGAGCGGCCATCAAACCCCCTTCCTCCAAGTCAGGTTTACCCGAGGTGAGGTCATATGGATCTTCGTCGTCAACCTCTACCTCGTAGCATTCCAAGTAATTAACTTGGACTTCTTCTTCGGATTTGTCTGAAGACAAAGATGATGAATCTTCGGATTCATCTTCCTCTTCTGACGAACTTGTTTCCCCGAGATGGAGAACCTTCGTCCAACTCACAGTCACCAGCTTCTGATCTTCGGACAAAATGTCCTTGAATCTTAACTTCTGCTGATGCCAATCCACTACAACTTGGGCACTATACAACCAGGGTCTGCCGATCAACAGAGTGTAACTAGTTTTTGTCATTGGTCGCAACACGATGTAATTCAACTTGAAGGTACCCCTCCAATGATTGTGGTAATGTTTGACAACATGCCCGAGGGCCGTCTCCTGGTTTGGTCGGCAAACTTCAAAACTCGGGGTGTTGGTTCAAACGTATGATCCCCGAGTCGATTTGCCATATCTTCGGTCATGACATTCACCCCGGACCCAGAGTCAATGGGTATCGATGTGATCATGCACCCTGCAATCTCCGCATCTACCTCGGGAGATCCAAAATCTTCTTGTTCAATACGATAGATAGCAGGCAAGTCCTTCTTTGACATCGACCTCACCTTCTTGAGGGATCAATTAAGCTGTCTCTTGTACAGCTTGTTATCTTCCCACAATTGCTTAAATGTAACATTGGCAATTGTGGTGGCCAAATCGGCTACAATATCATATTGGGGAACTCCTCTCAATTTGACCGTCTTTGTCTTCAGCTTTGGGTCCGAGGACTCTCCATGTTCCCTCTTGACTTCGGGACGCTTCAAAATGGTGACGGGCTTGTTGATGGCCTTAACCCGAGCTTCCTCGGGTTGGCCTACCTCGGCTTGGATCAGACCCTTTACTTTGGATTGGATGTCCGCCGGAAAAATTAGAGACTTTGTCTTCGTCTCTTCTTCCAAACTCAGTTCTCGAGTCCTGAGTAATGCCTCCGTTAATTCTTTCTGCAAGGCTTTAGCTTTAGCTTTTGCGAGGATCTTTTCCTCCTTGGCCGAAAGAATGGCTTTTGGGCGCTGTCTTTTTGCCTTTCGGGAAGACGACGAGGTCGTACTCAGTTCTTCGGGATCACGCTTCTTCTTGCTGGAGCGTGTCTCAACTTTCAAAACTTCAAGGTCTGGCCATTCTCCTTCTGAGGCCGGACTCCCTTCTTGAGGTCTTTCTTCCTCAAGCGTAATACAATTTACATTTGTATCCCCCTTCGGCTGAAGTGCTGCACGCTCAGCAGGGGTCTGTACATATTTTACCGGCGGCTTCGGGTTTGGTGGGTGAGGGCATTGGTTGCCTGTATGCCCCGATCCTTTACAATTTCCACATAGGGGAACATACCCAATTTGCCTTCTTGGCTCGGGACAATTTGGAGACCAATGTCCCATCGAGCCACAATTATAATAGGCTCCGGGTGCAACATTCTGAGGGCGATTTTGGTTGCTCATCGGTGGTCTTCACGGAGGAGCATTGGGGTTATACTCCTTGGGTCCAAACCTCGGACCTTGATACGATGTGCTCGGTTGAGGCTGTACCTCCTGAGTTTGGTACACCGCCTCCTCGTCCTCGTCTTGGTTCCATCCCGGAACCCAATCAATTTGCTGCACCGGGAATGCATTACGAGTATTGCATTTTGTGTTGGCGTGGCCGGATTTGCCATATGCGGTGCATCACACATTAGATCGTCCAAATGCTGGGGCCTTTCTTTGGTCCTTAGCCCCAATCATCTGGATCTTGAAATCCAAAAACTCCTTGATGAGGGCATCCAGCTTTGTATCCGCCTTATGTACACTCTTGGCTGGAGGAGTCACTGATTTCTTGCCTCCACGTCTTTTGACTCGTCTTGGCTTTGATTCTTCTTCGGATTCCGAAGAAGAGCTCGAAGACGTAGAGGATTTGTCCGAAGAAGGGGAGGTGCTGCGTGAAGCTCTCCTTCTAGGCTTCTTGCCCTTCTTCTCCCAATTTCTCCGGTTACCGGCAGAGTGAGAGTGGGCCGCTTCATAACGAGCGACATGTTTGAGTACTTTGTCCAGGGAAGTTACGTTCCTCTCCCTGGCAAAGATTTGTATCTCTGGTGAAAGGCCCCCGAGGAACCAGGAAATGGCTTGGGCATCGGAGTATCCCACCACCCCCGATTGCTTGGGAACTTGGTTCAGTAGTGCCATGAACCGCTCAGAGTAGTCTCCTCAACTTCTCCTTCTTGCCCCGGTCCAAATTGTTGAGTGTTGCGAAGACACTTGTATCATAGTCAACCTCTCGGAATCGTTCTAGGAAGTTGTTTCTCAAGTCCGCCCAGTCCGATGGTACAAACCCCTTCTGAGTCACATGGGTGTACCAGCTCCGAGCTTTCTTGCGGAGTAGACTTGGGAAAATTCTCAGTCGATCCCCCGAGTCATGCTCCTTGTTAGCAAAGGAGATGACTTCGAATTCTTCAATGAATTCATTGGGGTCTTCGTCTTGTTCTGTCCCCTTATACTTCTGATAGGCGTGTCGGGTGATAGGGAGCAAAGTCATCGTTTGATGCACTGGGATCGGTTGAGGTAATGTGGAACTTGACGGAATGGAAGGATTGGTTGGAATTGACGCCGTATTGTCAGCCCAGGGATTCCAATTTGTCAAATTCAAAGTAGGGTCTTCTTCAACAATTTCTGCTGTGAGGGTGTCGACTTCAACCCGAGTAGAAGATTTAGGATCAACACCTTCGATGGGTTCTTCAAAATCCTTCGGGACAACCGAGGAATCGTTCGTAGAAGATATTGACACTCGTCTTCAGTAAGTGTTCGTGTTGTCTTTTCTTGAACAAAGGTCTTCAAGGACACAACTTCCTTTACAGCTCTAGAGGAAGTTGGTGTACTGGGCCACAATGCATATGTTTGCCCACTCGATTCTTTCTTCTTCTTGGAAGAAGAAGGAGATGCGAAGTAGCCTTGCCAACCGCCTTCGCGTTTCTTGTGGTCAAGTTCTCGCAGGGCTTCTTGCACTTTGTGAAGGAGTTGAAACTCCAACGCCTCTCATTCAATTTCGTCAATGATGGATGGGACGTTCAGACATTTGTCTTCTTCACGCTGAAGTGCTCGTCTTCGAGCTCTCTCTTCCCGTTGTTCTTTCAATGCAGACCTTCATATTGCGTTGATACCCAGTTTCCAATTTGGCTTCGTATTTTTCCACTTCCAAGATTTGTATCCCCGGCAGCGGCACCAAAAATCATGTGACAACCCGGCAAATATCACTTTTGCAGTAATCAGGTAAGTAAAGTTTGTTCCTGCAGAGATACGAGTCAAAATTGGTCAAATACAAAGTCAAACAGTAACATGTAGTTCTTCTTGGTTGCGTCTTTAATCTCTCTGGTAGAAACCACACCCAGAAGAGAGTAACAAGCACTAACTCGCAGTCTTGTCACAAATTCACACTCCTTAATCACAACTCCATCAAATCTTTCCAAACAATCTTGATTTGTGATGATTCAGGCTCTCCCAAAAATGGCACTTCACTGCAAAATGACTTTGCCTCAAAATTGTGTTCCACCCCTCCATTGAAGGCACAACTTCCTCGATCAAAATTGCTTCACATCAACTTCGCACTGCACTCCCAAATGCAGAATACTACCAACACTACAATTCCTCTCAGATCTGTCAAGGCATTGCTCCGATTGCACTTCACTCAAGATCAAACACACAGAATGAAGATCAAGGCTGTGGAATCCAACATCCAACAAGCACTCTGACTTGCACTTCGAATTTCTCCAAATACTCACAAACACAATTGCAAAATTGATACTCGGAATCAAGCTCAAGCAACAAGCACTACTTCACAGCACTTCGCTTTATCTATTCTCAGAAATAATGAGCACTGAACAACATTTGACTGCAAATGCCACTCTTAAGAAGTGAAGCAATCGACAATTCTAACAACTATACCGTTTCTACCGCAACTGTTCTAACCTGTAGATCCGAAATGACAATGCACCTCTTCATATCTGCCCCTTCAAATCTCAAATCGGTTACTAATCTGATCCGATGTCTACTTCTTCCTTAGCTTTCAAACCCGACCCCGAAGTAACTTTACTTCCTAATATTCTTTCCTCGGGTTTCACATCTCCTACATCTTCTACCAGATCCAGCAATTCTCCTTCCTGATCTAAAATTGCACTAGTGGGTAATCTATCTAACTCTTCATCCTTCGACCCACTCTTCTCTAATGTCTCTGAGAGCAACTCCAAAGACATTTGGATTCCTATGTTATCTACTTCGGGTTCTGCCTTAACATCCTGCCGAAGCTTTTCTAACTCTATTTTCACTAAGTCTAATCTAATTGAAATGTTATCCTCTACCTCTAAAATCTTTCTGTCTATGCGAGTTCTGAGACTAATTAACAAGGCATTCAAATCAGTGTCCTTTGCTTGTCATCGCCTCGTCTCCTGCACCAACAACTTCAACTCGTGCAGTCGCGCTTCTTCAATTCAAACATTGGCCTCTGTACTTAACATTGCATTCACTCTGAGGACTATCTCCTTCAATGGCTCCAATCTTGTCTTTCGTTCTCATTCCCGATCTGCAAGCCATTCCTCTTTGTACATTGCCAACTCTTCTTCGAACTCGGCCTTCACCGCCTCCTTCTCTTTCTCCTTCTGTACAATTTTCTCTTCCTGATTACAAAGTAATTCTTGTAATCTCTCTTCTTCTCTATACCGCATAGACAACTCTCTTTGCGAGAGTTGCTTCTTCTCCTCCATACTCTCCATCACTCGATCGAGCTCTTGGTCCTTTGATGCTACCCTCACCATAGCATGGATAAGCTCTACTCTTGAATCAGCAAACTACAGCTTCAAGATTTCATGCTCCACTACCTGTCTCTCCCTTGCGATGTCACTCTTCCTCGCAAGATCCTCTCGATAACTCACTTCTCTCTTTAGGTCTTTGATTACCTGACTTCTCTCTACAGCTTCTACTTGCAATACTTCTCTCTCTTCCTCACCTTGGGTTACACTCTTCTTCAACTCAGAGTTCTCTTCTTCTAATCTTGATAAGACTTGCAAAACAGTCTTTACCTCTGGACAAGTAGACTGCATCTCCTTCTTCTTTTGTTCCAACTTCACCAATAGCGGGCACACTACTTCTTGCAGGTAATCTACTCCATTACTGGCAACTTCTTCCTCCCACAGAGTAGTCTCTCTTCTTTCTTCGTGTTCTCCCGATACTCGCCTTCTTCTCTGGAGTCTCCGTATCAGAATCGACGCCTCACTACCCGAGCTTTCTTCTACCTCTTCCTTCACTCTACTCGGCCTTGCTTCACACTTCGCCTTACGTCTCGAGCGAACTCCTCGCTATACTGTGATCTTCTTCTCCTCTAGCACCGGTACTTCGTCTTTCAGCGCCGCATTGTCTTCGGCTTCTACTTCGGCTTGCACTTCTTCTTTGTATTCTTCCGCTGCTGGTGCCGAGGTCATTTCTCCACCGTCTTCACTGTCACTACTAGTATCTCCACTCTGCATTGTCAGCTCAGGTTCCTCCTCACGTTCCGAGTCCTCCATTTTGAGCTCAGCTTCTCCTTCTGAGTCTTCATCTTCTGACTCAATCACCACCATCCCTCGCCTCAGGTTATTTTTCTGCATCTTCCAAGGTTTCTTGTTTTCTTCGGCTTCTGCTTGCCAAGTTCTCTTCTTCGTCGAGGTACTTACCACGACCTCCACATTTTTCCCTATCTTCGCATAGTAGTCGTCCATGCTCCGGATTTGGAGAATGTATTGCTCCTCCTCCGCGTCGACTTCTCTTCTCAAGTCAGGATGGAAATGAGACACCATTCTATTGCGCTCTGCCAAATTGAGCAAATTCAACCCGAGGTAGAAATGTGCTACAAATGGTACGATGTAGTGTGGAGGCGACTTATCCCGCAGATTCCACACCATCTGTCTCGTTCTCCCGTGAAAACACCTTGCCCAATTGATCGGTTCTCCTGCAAATAACTTGTGAAAGAACACCGCTTGGTGCTTCATCACATACGTGGTTCTCTCCGGCTTCAGGATGGCCATTAGTGCACTCACAATTCCTCTCCTCACAGGGTCTTTGTAGCTCTCAACTTTGTACCCATTCTTTGTCCTCTTCGACGAGAAGGCATCTCTCACCTCCTGCATTTCTTGGGCTATCTCTCCTTTCCTCAAGAACGTGGCTCCTTGCTCCAAACGCGCCTCCTTCCCGAGTACAAGTCTCCAATCCGACTCTGTCCAGCGAGCTGGATTTCCTCTCTTCCCTTCTTCCTCCGGACCATCAAGACATTTACTCTTGATGATTTCTGTCATGAATCCTGGAAAACTTACGTTCCAGTTCCATGCCAGAAAAGTGATCCGAAGTCGGCTCAAGACTTTGATCCTCGCTACTACATCTATTCTCCGAATTGCATGATTTCTCACTACAAATTCAGAGTTTTTTCTTCCCTCCTCCCATCTCTTCTGCTTTCTTACTGTCTCTTGATTTCTCCCTCGCAATTTCTCCCTTGCGCACTAACCCGAGTACAACTCTATTTCCCTTTCCCCGATCACCTGCAAGATGACTTCTCAACGGCAAAGGAAAATTGCTCGACATTTTGTCGTTGCAGTTTCAATTTTCATAGAGTTGCACTTCTTCGTCTTCCGTCGCTTTGAGTTTCTACCGAGAAATCACACCTCCTGCATGCACTTGTCACCGTCAATCAACCTTCGTGCGTATGAGCCGCCAGGTTTGAAACGGCCTCTTCTTGAATTTCTCACCCCGACAAAAGGTTGTTAGACTGTCTTTGCCTCGGGTTGAGCTCCCCCCGATCCAAAGACAATTTACTTTGTATTGTATGTTGACACGGCATTTCCGAGTACTTCGCCTGATGACCCTAAGTCACTTTACTTCGGGTTTCATCCCGAAGACAATTTTCTTCGCCTTCTTTGGCCATACAGGCGCAATCCGACTTCTCTATACACTTCTTCTCCTTTATTTTGGAAAAAACAAAAAATGTGGGCACCACACTTCTCCTTCTTGAATTGGTACTCTCTCTACGTGCTCTTGTCGTTGAAGATCTTGTTCATCCAACAATCAAATAAGTTGCTCGATTTGTTGCTGCATAGTAAGGATAACATCGGGCATTGCCGCCATGGTTGCTACTCTATTACGCCACCCCTAATCTATCTAATTTATTAACACATAAAAATAGCATGTCCACCATTCTCCATAAGTTACAACCAAAAGTACTAAGGGTTCCTCATATATGGTGATCATATGCAAAAAACTTGTTTGAAGTGTGAGGTGATGAATTGTGTGAAATGATGCTTGGGTAGTACTTGGACACAAAAATCCCAATGGTTTGGTGGAAGTGGATTTGGTGGTCCATAAATTCATTCCATCCATCCCATTCTTGCTCTGATACCAATGTAAAAGACCAAGACCAAGGAGAGAAATAGGAGAATGGAAACTCACATTGTGACATTTGAATGTGGGAAAACTCCAAATGCCTAGCATGAGCTTTGGCTTTGGTATTTATTGGTAGCATACAAGGCCCTTGAGAAGCTTCTCAAGAAGCTTCCTCGAGCCGCTTTCTTAGATTGCAAGCCAAGTTAAACCAAGAAACTTCTCAAGAGGCTTCCTTCTAGAAGTCGCCTACTTGGCATGCAAGCTAAGCTAGTTGGAAGCTTCTAGAAGTTTCCTTCTATAAGCTACCTATTTGGGATGCAAGTTAAGCTAGTCAAGAAGCTTCCCAAGAAGCTTCCTAGATGCTTCTAGAATATTTTGGGTTAATTTGGCTTATTCTCTACTTTGTTAGTCTTACTAACTATGTCGCTAAACTCCATATTGTTATATGGGGCATATGATGTACAAAAATGCTAGCCAAATTTTTGAGAATTGAGTCAATTTGAGACAATAGGTGTTTGATTTTGAGCCCAAGAGATGAAATCAAGGTCAATTTGGTTTGAAATGACCCAAAAGTGAAAAATTAGAGATCGATTTGGGAACCATTATCTTGAATTAGGGATTTGGAGATCCCTAATCCTCTCTATTTGGCTCAAGTTGATAGTAAGTGGAGGATTTGGCAATCAACCAATTGTAGAGGAGATATGCCATATTGGCAGAGGTTGCCCATATTTTAAGGTCAAGTTGGAACAAGTTGATAATTAGCAGAGGATTTGGTGATGAACCTACTATAGAGGAAGTGTGTCAGGTTAGCAAAGGTTGTCCAGATTTGGAGGTCAAGTTGGTAGAAGTTGTCTAGAGTTGGAGGTTCCTCAAATTGCCTTATCTAGTGCTTGAGTTGGTAAAGCTTAGCCAGATTTGGAGAGGATTCAAATCGGTAAAAAGAAAAGCTTCATTTAATTGAATTTTAGCATTTAGAGGCTTTGAGACATAGGATTGGGTGCTAGAGAGACTACAAAGGGCCAATTTGCTTAGCCAAATGTGGAGAAATGTTGAATTTGCAAGATAAAAGACTCATTTGGCATTTAGAGGCTTCAAGGCATAGGGTTGTGGGTTAGAAGCTATGAAAGGCCAGTTTGCTAGCATGAAGCTAGCCAATTTAGATGAAATTTTGATAGTTTTTGGTCATCATTTGGCAAAATCTACCCACTCTTCTAGGTTGTGGTCACTAAATTGGTGCCTTAGCCAATTGGTCCACCCTCACTTGTCTTATTGACTAGTTGATTGATATATATACACATGTAGCTTTGGCTAAGAAAGGCAATTTGATCCCACCTTGGGTTATTGTGGTAGCTTAAGAGTAGATGGACACTCTTATTATATCAAAAGCCAAATGGTGGCAGACTTAATTTAGTTTATAAGATGTAGTGATTTTTTTTAGATTTCTTGTGATTGGACTCCTTCCTTTCTCTAATTTTTGCACCATGTTTATGTGAGGTGCCCTAACTCTAGAGCGTTGGTGCTCTAGTGTGCTCTTGGTAGTGAGATTGGATTGATGACGAATCATAATACCTATATTTTACTCTAGTGAGGCAAGAGTGATGACCTTTAGACCATGAGAGTGCATGTTATGATGGTAGGTTATAGGTTCATCTTGAGTGAGAGATAGGATGGCCCACATAACTATCCTAAGCTTCTACAGCTGTCAAATAAACAAGGGAAAGGAACAAATATAGCCAAATCCAAACTTGGTCTCCAATACATTCTCTCTCTCTTACATGACTAGTTCAAAACACTCCAATTGTGAAAATCTCCTATCTTCCTCTTTCACTGTTAAACAAACTCTGCTGCAAAAATTCCTCTCCTCTATCACTTCATGGTTTAAGGTCCAGATGTATCCAGATTCAACTCCACTTTGTGAGCCGGCCTGTCTCTCACTCAGAATGAACCTCTGATGGCTATTATAGTAGTGCACCATGGACTAAGAAGGCAAGGAACCCCAACTCCATCATACTCCTCCAAGGCTAACACTCCAAGACTCAAGACATTGCTCACTAGAGAACTCAATGAGAGAGATAGTTCCAAATGAAAGGATGATGAGTACCTCCTCACCCCTTGTTTATATACTTGTGAAATAGTTATGTACCAAAGTTACTAATTACCGTAGTAACTCAAGTTACTAGACTAAAAGTCCAGTAAAGTCAAAATGTAGAAAGGAATATCCATTCACATGGGTATATTCCTCTAAGCATGTGGTCTTATCTTCACCTAACCACTAAGTCAATGATTCTTTCACATGGGCTATCCTTGGACTAAAGAAGAATCCAAAACAAAAAGGCTTGCGTGCCCAAGAGTTCTCAACTCTTTCCTCAAAGCCAAACATCTAGGAATAATACCAAGTCAACACACTAAAATCCAAAATAGTGGTGCTCATCTTTTCTACTTCCTCTAAAGTAAGGTCCCCTCTATCTTAGCTATGACTAAATTTAGCTAACCATGACTAATATAGAACCATCCTTTATCTCTATATAAATAATATCTCTTAAGTACTTGTAATACCAAGCTAAATATCACAATACCACACACATGCACAAATGGGTGGTACATTTACCCCCGGACTAAGTTTTCACTTTGTCCTCAAAGTGAAGGTCTCTCTACCTTCTATGGTACATCTTCAACTTATCATGGTTAATCCTATCAAAGTGTCTTCCTCCCAACTCCTTGAGATCATAGGTGTAATTGCCCCACACCTTCTCCACTATGAAGGTCCAAAGTACTTAGGCAAAAACTTCTTTTGCACTCTCTTGAATCGAATGGAATCAAACAACATTACCCAATCACCTTCTTTGAAAAGCTTCACCTTCTTCTTGCCTTGCCTCTTGTCATAGCTCTCCTTTTGTTTCCTTTGGGCTTGCTCCACTCGAACCATAGCAACTGCTCTTGCCTCTTCCAACTCCATGAGTTGATCCTTCCTTGACTTCTCTGCATCACCTCCTTGTGCTTTCTTCAATCTCCTATGAATGCTTTGGAAGGTAGGAAGATCAAAGTGAATAGGTAAGGTAGACTCAATACCATATACCAATTGAAATGGAGAATATCTAGTGGAAGTCTTCATGGTTGTCTTATACTCCCACAAAACAACATGAATCCTCTGTCCCAATGATGTTTAGCCCCCTCTATTTCTGCATCTTTGGCCAATATCATGCACAAGGTCTGATTGGTTCTCTTTGCCAAGAGAACTGAATTTGGCTTATAGGATGTAGTTACTCTATGTGTATAGAGAAATGTCGTAGCATGGCTGTAGTAATGCTTCTTGTAAACTCTCCTCCTCTATCAAAAACCAACTCCAAAGGGCATCCAAACCTAGTGATAATGCATTCATAAAGAAATCCACCCACTTCATCTTCATTCTTGTCCGTCAATGGTCTAGCCTCAACCCACTTGGTAAGGTAATCATTAACTACCACAATTCACCGATTGTTCCTTGGGGTTCTATTGAGAGGACCTACAAAATCAATTCCCCACTTCTCAAAAGGTCTTAGCAATGGAATTGATCTAAGTGGTGGAGTGGATGTAGACTTTCTAGCAAAAGCTTGACAAACATGACAAGTTTTGCAATAATCAAGACAATCCTTGAAAATCCCTCTCCAATGGTAACCTGCATCTAGAATCTTGAAAGAAGTCACCTTTCCTGCAAAGTGTCCTCCACACACTAAACCTTCATGAAACTCCTTTATGAGTAGGATAGGCTCTTCCTTACCCACTGCTCTTTGAAGTAGACCATCTGCTCCTTGGTGAAAAAGAATATCCTCCACCATTGTGTAAGGTCTAGATCTTGCTGCAAGGGCCTTCCTCTCCCTAACACACATCCCTTCTGGATAGTTACCTCCTGTCACAAAATCCACAATCTCCTTATACTCCATTGGAACCTCTTGAGTGATTGAGATTGTCATGAGCTCTTCATCCGAGAAGGAATCATCTACTAGCTCATCTCCATCATGATCATAGGCTCTAGATAACAAATCAGCATTTGCATGTTTCTTTCCTGGCCTATCCTCAATGGTGTAGTCATACTCAGATAAGAGTATCATGCACCTTGCTAGTCTCTCTTCAACATTAGGCTTGTTGAAGATGCACTTCAAAGCCTTGTGATCCGTGACAATGGTGGCTTTCTCTCCAATCAAGTAGTGTCTAAACTTCTTGAGACCAAAGATCACTGCCAACCTTTCTCTCTCCGTGACAGAGTAGTTCTTCTTTGCTTAAACCATTTGCCTACTAGCATAAGCTATTGGATGATCATGTCCATCTTGCTCTAATTGACTAAGAGTGCATCGTAAAGCTATATAAGAAGCATCAATGTAGAGGATGAAAGGCTCACTCCAATCAGGTTTAGCAAGAATTGGAGCTATAACAAGGGATTGCTTGAGCTCCTCAAAAGCTTTGAGAGCCTTCTTGTCCTCCAAAATCACCATGTAATCTACACCCTTCTTCATGTAGATGGTCAATGCATAAGCCTTGTTGGAAAATGAGAAGATGAACCTCCTATAGTACCCAACCATCCCCAAGAATTGGCATAACTTTGTCAAGCTTGAAGGGAATGGAAGGTATGAGATTTTCCTTACCTTCTCAAGATCAACTACTATTCCATCCTTGGAGATGATGTGCCCCAAAAGTAGACCTTCTTCACATCCAAAAAAGCACTTCTCTGGGTTGAGTGATGCATTTGCCTCATCCAAGCGTTACAAGACCTTGATTAGGTGCTCAAAGTGCTCCTCCTTGCTTCCATAGACACAAAAGTCATCAATGAAGTCTCTCACAAATTTCCCAATGAAAGGTTCAAATACCTTGTTCATGAACCATTGGAATGTGGCTGGAGCATTGCAAAGCCCAAAAGGCATGACCTTGAAAGCGTAAGTTCCCCAAGGTGTGGTGAATGTGGTGAGTTGTTGATGCTTTGGTGCAATCTTGATTTGGTTATATCCACTATAACCATCTCCAAAACTGTACCTCTCATGACCTGCAACCTCCTCCAAGATCTCATCAATGAATGGCAATGGGTAGTAGTCCTTCTTGGTAACAGCATTGAGCTTCTTGTAATCCACACATACCCAAAGCTTGCCATTCTTTTTCTTCACAATGACAATTGGAGACACCCATTCTGAATTCTCTACCTCAAAGATAAATCCAGCCTCCTTGAGCTTATCAATCTCTTCCTTCACAACCAAAGATATTGGTGGGCTAATGCGATGTTGTTTTTGGTGGATTGGTCTTGCATGTGACTCCACCTCTATCTTGTGCTCCTCCAAGGTGACTGAAAGCAAAAACATGGATAAACTTGTGGAAAATCTCCTCAAATCTCACCTTCTCCTCCTTG
Organism: Lunularia cruciata; assembly: GCA_948567375.1. Taxonomy (NCBI): domain Eukaryota; kingdom Viridiplantae; phylum Streptophyta; class Marchantiopsida; order Lunulariales; family Lunulariaceae; genus Lunularia; species Lunularia cruciata. Next base: position 16,013,299 of record OX419757.1, on the reverse strand, counting down.
GTAACATTTGGGCCATACTTGAGGGTAGCTAACCTTCTCTCTACCTCCTCAAGTGTCAATGGTGATTTATCTGGGTCCTTCAAAACCTCAAGCTTAGATGCAAAGTCCATAGCACACAAAGGATACACATCTGAATTAGATTCATATTCATCTTCCTCCGTGGAAGTCTCCTCTTCCATGCTTGTGTCCACACCTGAAGCTCCTTCTTCAGAATCTGATTCCCAATAATCAAAAGATGGAGTATCTGAATGTGAAGTGTTGGTGGTGTTAGTCACAAGAACTGTGACTCTATGGTTTGATGGCCCATTCCTCAAGTACCCTTTGTGCCATTGATCAGTTGTGCGTGCTACTCTCAATCGTGGCCTCCCAAGAAGTAAGTCATAGCTTGAATCCTTTGAGACTTGGAAAGTTATGAGATTTTGAATGCCATAACTGAAACTACCACTTTATCCATCACCCCTACTGGTCAAACTTGTTGCTTGTTTGCCATGCTCACCACAAATGTTGAAGGTCTTGAAGGTATCATACCCAACTTCTTCAACAACCTTTCTGACATGGCATTTATTGCTGATCCTCCATCAACCAATGCATCCTTGATGTTGTGGCCATTCACTCTCACATCAATCTTGGAGGCATATTCACAAGCTTCCCATGGTGTTGGCTTGGCATCCACCACCCCCATTGATACTGGAGCTTTTGCCTTCTTCTTCCTCTTGCTCCTTGTAGAACTCAAACCACCTCTAAGCTCCTTTCTCAAGGTAGGGTTCAAAGCAATCAATTGGCCCATTGTGATGTTAGCCTTGTGACTACCAACATCTTCCAACACATTGTAGTTCCATTGTTGCTTTGAGATCAAGAAGTCCTCCGTCTCCAACTTCTTCCTTAGAGTCTTTGTTGTTGATGGTGTTGAGGTGCGAGTGCTCCTAGTAGACATAGGAGTATCCTTGCTTGGAGTAAATCCTTGAGAAGAGTGAACATCCTCTACAAAACGAGCTCTCTTCTTCTCTTGTGCCAAAAGCTCCAAATTAAGACCCTTGGAGTTTGAGCACTCTCCCTTCTTATACTTGCTCTCAACCACATCTATGGATGCTATCTCCCTACCTTTGTTTGGATTAAGAGCCACTTGGGTTTCACTACCTCCCTCTTTCCTTCTATTGGCTCCCTCATAACCCCTTCCTCCATGGTAAATGGAATTTGGACAATTCCTTTGGATATGGCCTCTTCCTCCACAACCAAAACAATTTCTATCATTGAAATTGTTGGCTGGTTGGCCTCCTTTATATGGATAGTTTCCATAACTCCTAGGCCCTCTCCCTACATTCTGATCCACCTCTCTCTTCTCCCATAGTTGCACCACATTGATCTTGAGATCCGCAAGTTGTTCGGTTCAAAAATTCAAAACTCCCTATGCAAGAATGATCTCTCTCTAATTTTTGTGGCAACAAGTAGGATACAATGCATTGAATTTTCTTGAAATTTTCAGGATAATTCACTGAAAATTGAAGAAATGGCAGACTCTGTACAATTTTCTAGAGAGCATGTAGTTGCGGGAGCAGTTTACCCTATCAACTTTCAAAAATTCTAGCCCCATGCACATAATAGCTCTCACAATAATTCCAAGTGTGCTAACTGAAAGATAACCCAAGCTATCATGTGTAGAAATTTTAAGTTCATATCTCAAACTTGAGATTTTGCCCAAAATCACCTTAATCCCCAAAATCTGCAATCCACCTCACACAATCTCTCCAAATCCTCTCATGTGTGCAAGATGTACGAAATCACTTCAAAGACATCATAATGAACTACAGGGTATAAAAATGGATCTTGGTTCTCTAACATAAGTTTAGCCTTCTCCTCTCCTAATGTTCTCTCCAAGTGAGCCCTCATAGCCTCCTTCTGCCTAATATAAAATTGAACGTGGAACATTATCTTCCCTTCTAGAGAGGTCCCGGTAACGGAACCAAAAATGTGAGCCGGCCTATCTCTCACTCAGGATGAACCTCTGATGGCTATTATGGTAGCGCACCATGGACTAAGAAGACAAGGAACCCCAACTCCATCATACTCCTCCAAGGCTAACACTCCAAGACTCAAGACATTGCTCACTAGAGAACTCAATGAGAGAGAGATAGTTGCAAATGAAAGGATGATGAGTACCTCCTCACCCCTTGTTTATATACTTGTCACAACCCGACAAATATCACTTTTGCAGTAATCGGGTAAGTAAAGTTTGTTCCCGTAAAGAAACGAGTCAGAAATGTCTAAATACAAAGTCAAATAGTAACAATGTAGTTCTTCTTGGTCGCGTCTTTAATCTCTCAAGTAGAAACCACACCCAGAAGAGAGTAACAAGCACTGACTCGTAGTCTTGTCACAAATTAACACTCCTTAATCACAACTCCTTCAATTCTTTCCAAACAATCTTGATTGTGATGATTCAAGCTCTCCCGAAAATGGCACTTCACTGCAAAACTACTTCGCCTCATAATTGTGTTCCACTCCTCCATTGAAGGCACAACTTCCTCAATCAAAATTGCTTCACATCAACCTTGCACTGCACTCACAAATACAGAATACTACCAACACTACAATTCCTCTCAGATCTGTCGAGGCATTGCTTCGATTGCACTTCACTCAAGATCAAACACAAAGAATGAAGATCAAGGCTGCGGAATCCAACATCCAACAAGCACACTAACTTGCACTTCGAATTTCTTCAAACACTTACAAACACAAATGCAAAGCTGATACTCGAAATCAAGCTCAAGTGATGAGCATTGCTTCATAGCACTTTGCTTTATCTATTCTCAAAAATAATGAGCACTGAACAACATTTCTCTACGAATGCCACTCTTAAGTAGTGAAGCAATCGACAATTCTAACAACTATACCGCTCTACAACAACTCTTCTAACCTGCAGATCCAAAATGACAATGCACTCCTTCATATCTGCCTCTTCAAATCTCAAAATTGTTACTAGTCCGATCCGATGTCTACTTCGTCATTGGCTTTCAAACCCGAACCCAAAGTAAATTTACTTCCTAATATTCTATCCTCGGGTTTCATATCTTCTACTTCTTCTACCAGATCTAGCAATTCTCTTTCCTGATCTAAAATTCCTATCATAATTAAGCCTTCTAAATCTCTATCTCCCGACCCACTCTTCTTTAAAGTGTCAAATGTCAAATCCAAAGGCACCTACACTCCTATCTCTCTAACTTTGGGTTTAACTACTATAAATTCTTTTGTTAATTCTATTGTGTCATCATCAACAATTGTAATTGAAAGCATGAATACACTATCTACACCTTCAATTTGTAATTCACTTTCCCCTAATCACTCAAGTAACTCACCCGAAGACACTTATAGTCTGATCCTGCACTTTTGGTTTATTCATTATTGTTATTTCTCCTTCAATTCATGTTCCATCTTCAATCAAAATTGAAATTCAAGTCATGGGTATCCTAATTATCTTCTTTCCCTACTCTAACTTCCTCTCATACTTCACGCAAGATTCCCAAAGTCACCGTCACTGCACTCCGAGGTCCGACTTCCTCGGATTTAGTCGGTCATCTTAGTCTTGAGGCAAAGTCTTTAGACCCAAAGTCATGTAAACCCGAAGTCCGAAGTACAAAGTACGAAGTCCAAAGTCACATTGACCCGAAGATAGTAACCAAAAGTACATCTACTCCAGAAACTTCAAATGCTTGTAACTTCTTTTACAGACCTCTAAACTTTGCAATTTTGGTGGCAACAGAAAGCCCTGAACGAGACGCTTCCAACGAGATGTAGCAAGCTTGATTTGGACTTGTGTACATTGAGATATGGCCCCCGCAAGAATCCTGACCTGCAACTTCTATTTCTCCTTCGGGTTTGCACTCCTTCAACGTTTGATCCAAGTTTTTCCCTCCTTTGACACAAAGTAAACTTCTTCGGGTTTGATCCAGTCTGAGCCCTTCTTCCTCTTACATAAAGTAGACTCCCTCGGGTCTGATCAAAACACAAGTTTGCACTCATTTCTTCTCCATTTGGTTTCAATTTGGTTTCAACAAGGCACTTTTTCTTCAAAACTTGTCCAAAATGAAAAATGTAGATACCACAATACTTGTGAAATAGTTATGTACCAAAGTTACTAATTACCGCAATAACTCAAGTTACTAGACTAAAAGTCCAGTAAAGTCAAAATGTAAAAAGGAATATCCATTCACATGGGCATAATCCTCTAAGCATGTGGTCTTATCTTGACCTAACCACTAAGTCAATAATTCCTTCACATGGGTTATCCTTAGACTAAAGAAGAATCCAAAACAAAAAGGCTTGTGTGCCCAAGAGTTTTCAACTCTTTCCTCAAAGCCAAACACCTAGAAATAATACCAAGTCAACACACTAAAATCCAAAATAGTGGTGCTCATCTTTTCTACTTCCTCTAAATTAAGGTCCCCTCTATCTTAGCTATGACTAACTTTAGCTAACCATGACTAATATAGAACCATCGTTTATCTTTATATAAATAATATCTCTTAAGTACTTGTAATACCAAGCTAAATATCACAATACCACACACATGCACAAATGGGTGTTACAGTTTAGATCAGACCAAACCAACTTCAAGGTTTTCCCCTCCTCTTACTTCTCTGTCCGGTCCTCTCCTCAAAGGTCTTCATATTCAAAATTCCTCTCCATGTCTTGCCCCAATTCTTCACAACCTTTGATTCATTCCTTCTTTGTCCTCGGTCCATTCACTCCTGCTCAACCTACATTAGATTCATCTCCTCTGCTGAGCTTCACAATCTTACACAGCCCGTACATTCAATTCATCTCCTGCCAAGCTTCACACTCTTACACAGCTTTTATATTCTAGAAATTGCTCCTCTGTCCAGACCTTCTCCTTTGTGAGAATTTTCTCTCCTATTGACACTCTTAGCAACCCTACTTCCTACAAAATCTTTTTTGTCTTATCAACACACTCTCAAGCAACATTCAAGAAAATGCCCTCTGTCCTGTCTTCACACTCTCAACCCAACATTTGAGAAAATGCCCTTTGTCCTGTCTTCACACTCTTGCACAACATTCAAGAAAGACTCCCTTTGTCCAGCCTCCACATTCCATGAGAAACCTCTCTCCCTTCTCTTCACACTTTCCAGCAACATTCCTCTTCAAACCCTTCTCCTAGTCTTGTTCTTTCCCCAAACACCTCTCGAATCTTCTCCAAACCCTTTCTCCTGGTCTTGTCACTGCCAAAGGCCTATCAAAGCTTTTCTTCAACTACAAAAAACTCTTTTTGCTCCGCCACTAAAAATGAAACACTCTTCACTCCAATAACATAAACAAAGTCCTGAGCTTGTATAACCTAAAACTGATTCCCAGTTTATGCAACATTAAAAGAACCCTCAAGCTTATAGCACCACAAACTATTTCCGGGCTTTACAATAATATAGCAAATATCTCTCCCGTGATAAGGTAGCATAAAACAACTCCCAAGACATATTGACATTAAATTTGAGTTCATTACAACAACAATAAGGGGAAATAAACTTTCATACCAAAAGCATCAAGGGTACGCGTGGGTTATTTTCCCAACGATAGAGGTTGGCCAAACGTTTTGATTCCTTGGTTGCAACAACTTGGTCTCAACCCTGACCTCTATAAAACCTACCAATACACTACACATGAGTGGAGGAGCCAGCACCAATGGAGATTGATGCCATTCAATAGAGACCACTTGGCACTACAGATAGAGAGAAACTACAACAAAATGGTGGTTATTTTTATTGCCACGAATTGGGATATTATATCATTGAATGTCCACTCAAGAATGGGCGACCTCAACAAGTTTCCCAGATGGAGTTTGTAGAGCGGAACGATCAAGGAAATAAGGAGATTTTGAGCCACCTATTGGGAGCTTGATTAGTTCCAATAGGATTCAAAGCTCAACCTATGCAAGTTTGCTTCACTTGCAAGGTATGATATCTAATCGGGGTTGTAGGATTTTGGTTGATTTTGGAAGTTCAAAGAATTGCATGTCTATGCACGTAGCAAAGGAATTGGGTATTCTTATCAAGCCAGTAATTGGAAGTAGATTGATGATGATGGATGGTAGAAAGGGTTCTGCATTCCATACTTCCGCATCTTGTTGCCCTCAAGATTAGGAAGGAGTATTTGGAGTGTATGAGGTTTGTAGTGGAACCTCTACACTATGATGTCATTCTAGGACTACCTTGGCTTGAACCTTATAAGGTATAATTTGATTGGACCCAACAAAAAATTCAAGTACAACACCAAGGTAGGAATTTTTTTATTATATTGTTTGGCACCCCTAAGTAAGACACCTAAAAATAGTCAGTCCCAAGATGGGAAGTTTGCCAAGAAGGTAGCCATAGAGCAAGCCTTCAAGAGAGATGAGTCCCAAGATGGGAAGTTTGCCAAGAAGGCAGTTATAGAGCAAGCTTTGAAGGGGGATGAGTCCCAAGATGGGAAGTTTACCAAGAAAGGAGCCATGGAGCAAGCTTTGAAGAAAGATGAGTCCCTAAATGGGAAGTTTGTTAGTGAAGCAGCCATAGAGCAAGCTTTGGAAGAAGATAAGTCTATTTTTGTGGTGTGGATCAAGCCTATTGCGCTAGGGCAATCTGAGGAGGGCCAAGAGCCTCATCAAGCAATGGTTGATTAAATATTTTAGGAGTTTATAGATGTGTTTTTGGATGATCTGCCAAAGGGATTACCCTCCAATCGTGGTATGCCCTTCAAGATTGAGTTATTGCCAGGGAGTACTCTAGTGAGTAGACCAATCTATCAGCTCTCACCAAAGGAGTTGGAGGAGTTGCAAACAACACTTACGGAGTTTTTGGAGGACTTCATATGACATAGCACCTCTCCTTGGAGAGCACCGGTACTATTTATTTCAAAGAAGGATGGAAGACTTTGTTTCTATATTGATGACTGTGGCTCAATAAGCAAATAGTGGAGAATGCATATCCCTTGCCTTGGATTGATGACTTGCTTGACCAATTGAGTGGAGTATGATACTTTTCCAAGTTAGATCTTTGCATCTACTATTGGCAAATCCCCATTGATAGAGTAGATGTGCAAAAGATTACCTTTTGTACAAGGTATGGGCATTTTGAGTGGAGAGTTCTACCTTTCAAGCTCACCAATGCTCCAACAATCTTCATGGATCAGACGTATCAAGTGTTGGATGGACTATTGGATCGGTGATGATATCTTAATTTATAGCAAGACAGAGGTAGAACACGTGAATCATGTGTGATGACTACGACAATGGAAATTTTATTATAGTCAAAGTGTTAAAGTGTGCCTTTTGGTAGAAGGAAGTTACCTTCTTGGGTCACAAGATCTCATTGGAGGAGATCAAGATGGAAGAGGAGAAAATCAAGGCCATTACTGATTAGCTTACTCCAAAGGATGCTACAAAAGTATGGGCATTTAATGGATTGGCCAGTTTTTACCAACGGTTCATCCATTATTATGCTCATGTGGCTACATCATTGACTGACCTCTCGGAGAAGAACTTGAGTTTCCAATGGACCACCAAGCACAAAGAAGCATTTCTGAACTTGAAACATATGGTGTCTTCAAGGCCCATTCTTCAACCATATGATCCTCAGTTACCCTGTGTGGTCAATTTTGATGCTTCTAACTTTGCATTTGGACCCATGTTGCAACATGAATTCCCAGGTGGACTACATCCCATTGCCTTTGTGTCTTGCCAACTAAATACGGCAGAAAGAAATTATTCTACTCAAGATCAAGAACAACTTGCAATGGTATATGCCACCAAGGTATGGAGGCATTATCTCTTGGGCAAACAAGTGATCATGCAAACTGATCACAAACCATTGTTGCAGACCTTACACTTGGAACACATGAAGAGTCAACATCATCAATGGGAGGAACAACTCCAATTGTTTGACATCAAACTTGAGTACAAACTAGGTTGTTTCCATGTCATCCCTAATGCTCTATCTCGACGACCTGATTTAAAGTCTCTTCCTCTTATTGAAATGGCAATTACAACTACGTCAATTGACTCCAAGGTCCAAAATGAGTTTTGGTCAGCTCTACAATAGATCCCTTCTTCCAAATGGTACATGGTCATCTTATAGCATGTGACAAGGAGTACAACACCTTCTCCTTCAAGAAAGGCCTTCTATTCCATGAGGATTGGATCTATGTTCCAACCAAAGGTGATTTCTGACTTGTATTCCTTCAAGAAGCCTATGATTTACTAATAGTTGGTCACATGGGGGTGGAAAGACCTTGGGTACTCTCCAATGCTGATAATGGTGGCCCAACATGATACAAGATGTTTGAGAGTTTGTCCAATTGTGTGAGAGCTGCCAATGTAACAAGGCCAGCAACCATAAGCCGAGTGGACTTCTTCAACCACTCTCCATTCCATCCGCTTGATGAGAACACATGAGCTTGGATCTCATCACATCCTTGCTCAAGACAAAGCAAGGACACACAACAATTGTGGTGTTTGTGGAGAAGCTTAGTAAGCAAGTCCACTTGGCACCAACCTTTGATATTGTGGATGCTCCAACCTTAGCGCAAATCTACTTCAACAATGTCTTCAAGCATCATGGGATGCCATGTGTACTCATCTCCGACTGTGATCCTTGATTCACCGGGAAATTTTGGCAAGCCCTCTTCTAGATACTCAGTACCAAGTTTGCCTTGTCCACAACCTATCATCCTCAAACTGATGGACAAACCTAACTTGCAAATTGCACCTTGGAGGATATGTTGTGTGCTTTTGTCAATGTCCACCATACCAATTGAGATGAATATCTTGCAATTGCAGAATTTGCCTACAATAATTCCAAACAGGCAAGCACTAGATTTTCTCCTTTCTTCTCAATTTTGGCCAAGATCTGCTTGTTCCTGATTTTCTTCTTGCTCCTCCTCCATTTTAGGTCCCTCATACTTAAACCTTCTTGACCAGCATATCCCAATCTCTCCAACAAGCCAAATCTCACCTCCTTGTTGCTTAGAATTGTTAGAAACAATATGTAGACCACCATTGTCGTGATCTCACCTTTGAAGTTGGTGATAAAGTCATGTTATCCTCTAGTAACCTACCCCTTCCACTTGATACCCAAGTTAGTAAACTTGCTCCTAATTGGATAAGACCCTTTGATGTCACTCAAATCATCTCTCCTATTGCTTATTGACTTGCCTTACCTTGTCATATGCACATCCACCCTATCTTTCACATTTCCAAGTTGAAACCCTTTGTTCCTAACCCATCTTCTTTTTCCTCTTGTGTCCAACCTCCTCCTCCTCCCATCTCTATCAATGATCATGAGAGTATGAAGTTGATTGTATCCTTGCACATCACCACATTCAACAAGGACGTCAACAACATATGGAGTACAAGGTCCTTTGGAAAGGGTATTCCCTTCATGATGCCACATGGGAACCTCTTTCTCACCTTCAGAATGCACAAACGGCCATCTAGGAGTTTGAAACTTCAATGGCGACGAGGACGTCACCAACTAGCAGTGGAGGAATATGTAACAATATGGAGTTTAGCAATATAGTTAGTAAGGCTAACAAAGTAGAGAATTAAAATTCCAGAATTAAAACCAATTTAAAGCCAAATTAGCCTAGAATATTCCAAAAGCATCTGGTAAGCTTCTTTAGAAGCTTCTTGACTAGCTTAATTTGCACTCCAAATAGATAGTTTCTAGAAGGAATTCTAGAAGCTTCCAACTAGCTTAGCTTGCATGCCAAGTAGGCAACTTCTAGAAGAAAGCTTCTTGAGAAGCTTCCTGGTTAACTTGGCTTGCATTCTAAGAAAGCGGCTCAAAGAAGCTTCTTGAGAAGCTTCTCAAGAGCCTTGTATGCTACCTATAAATACCAGAGCCAAAGCTCATGCTAGGCATTTGGAGTTTTCCCACATTCTAAGTGTCCCAATGTGAGTTTCCATTCTCCTATTTCTCTCCTTGGTCTTGGTCTTTTACACCCCATTGCCAAATTTGCATCAACTTGAGAAGTGCTTTTGCATACAATCATTCTTAGAGAAATCCAAGACCATGATTAAATGTATCAACAATCAACCAGGCTTGGAGATACCACCAACACCCTTAGTTCCTATACCCAATTTCCCCTTGACTCTCACTTTTATGATATAATCAATTCATTCTTCCACTCTAATCACACTCAAATTAGATTCTACTCAATCCTTCACTCAACAATCTACCAACAATTGTGCATTGATTACAATCAAGTCATACTTACTCTAGCTAAGAGACTTTAGGAAATGCTCATTGGCCTCTATCTACCATAGCCAAGAACTCAAAGGCTCAACATTAGAGAAGTGAACTCTTTGGAGTTGCATTGCAAAAGTATATTCCACTGCTTGACCTAAGTCCTTGACCTTAATGGCACTATTGATGGCACATCCAATGATACAAATGGTGCAAATGATGATAGATCTCACCATGTAATCAATAGTCCTAACATAAAATTTAGCCACCATCAAGTAGTCCATGAGTAACTACCAAAATAACTATGACTTCCAACACTACCACTCTAGTGTTTGAGCAAACTAGCTTCAACGTTATAAATGTCATTACAAGTTTACTCTAATAATTAGTAACTTTGGTGTGTAACTTATTCACAAATATATAAGCTAGGAGTGAGGAGGTACTCATCATCCTTTAATTTGCAACTATCTCTCTCTCATTGAGTTCTCTAGTGAGCAATGCTTTAGTCTTGGACGTGCCTTGGAGTTTTACCCTTGGAAGAGTGTGATGGATTTGGGATTCCTTGACTTCTTAGTCCATGATGCATTACTTAATTACCATCAGAGGTATATCTTGAGTGGTAGGTAGGCCGGCTCATAATCCATAGAGTAGAAAGTAGGAGAGAATGATACTAAGGAGGTTTGCAAGCTAAAGTGACAACCCATGGTCAACCAAGGTAACTAAAAATTCCAATCTCCCAAGTGGCCTCTCTACAAACCATACTTATGTAATCCTCTCTTCATTGTCTAAATCACTTTCTCTTTGCTAAACCATCTACCTCATGGTGATCTTGGAGGGTAGTACAATGATCAATCAATGCCTTGTCATACAAGACCTGAAACTCTCCTAAGAACTTTGTACTTTGATCAATCAAGAATTGAATTGTTGCACCAAAATAACTAAGAACCCAATCTAGGAATGAGTAACTTGTCCCTTCATTGGACTTGTCAAGAAGTGAAATCAACTCAATCCACTTGGAGAGGTGTTCCACCATAACCAAAAATACCAACAATATCTCACAACCAACGGTAAAGGTCCAACAAAGTCTAAATTCTAGCATTAACCTCACCCCATGATGGGTAGTGGGTATAATTGTGATATGGAGCATTGAGTGATGCTCTAACTTGGTCGTAAACCACACATTTGGCAACAAACTACTATAAATTGGTCTACATACCACACCACCAATAATGACTAAAGAGTAAGCTATATGTCTACTTTACTCCAAAATGTCCTAGCTCATCATAAGCATGTCTTACCAACTGAGGTCTCTAAGATGGAAGAGGAATACTTGCAATCTACCATCCTCCCATACCCAAAGAAGATGTTTGTCCTCCAATCTAAACCTCATGGCTTGCTGAAGGACACAATCTCTCATTAGCACCAACTAAGCCACCCATAACACCAATGCAAAGATAGTCCATCACTAAGATATTAGCATGAATGTCTCATTGATCTATACCAATATCTTTGGATCTAAGACCTCAACAATTTCTTCTATTTATATTAAGAGAGATAGCACTAGAGCCTCAAATATATACATAAGAAGGTAGATGCATACCAACTTGGTAGCATCTCTTACTGACCATGCTAATATGCTTTGGTCTACTCTTGTTGGTTGGTACATGATTTTCTACTCAACCCATCTACATCAAGGCTCACCACTCCAAGTTTATGAATAAACATGAAATCATCTCTTGTAAAATCAAAGACCTATCATGCAAGCTCCTTGAAAGTTGGTTGGACTCCATCATTTACTTTAGTGGTTGATAATCAATGATGAGAGTGAAAGAATTACCAAATAGGTAACATCATAAATGTGCTACTACTACCAAGCACTCCCATCATATGAACTTTGACTCTGCTGAATTGTTGGAGGCACTAGCGTAGGCCACCACAAACTCCTTCTCCTCATCATCCTATTGGGTGAGGATTCTCCAAGCACCACCTCACTCCAATCAATAGGAACCCAAAATGTGCATCCTTTGATCAATCTTCTAAAAATAAAGCAAATGTCAATCTTTCCTTGAGCTCTATAAAAGCTCACTCTTGCTCATCTCTCCAACACAACTCTTTTGTAAGCTTGGTCAACTTTGTCAAGGTCTTGGCAATAGCACCAAATCCTCTAACATATTGGTGATAAAATTTTACCAATCCAAGGAATGCTCACACTCTACTCAAATCTGGAGGCCAAAAATATGTGCAATAGCCTTCACCTTGGTCTATTGAACACCAAGTCCACCAAGGAAGATAATGTGACCCAAATACTCAACTTGCTTTTGGAACAATATATACTTCACAAGATGTAAATTGAGTCCATGAGATCTCAATCTCTCAAACAGCTCTAACAAATGTCTCTCATGTTCCTCCATAATAGCACTATAGACCAAAATATCATCAATATAGCATTGAGAAAAATCCAATCCGGATAGGATTCTATCCATGAATTTTTTGAACTTAGCAAGAGCATTCTTTTACCCAAATAGTAAGAACCACCATTGATACAATACATCCTTACCATGAGAGACAATAGCTCAAATGTTATCTTGGACTTGTTCTCTCACTTGATTGGCAAATGATGTTGTCTTAATTGAAGATTTAAAGTATTGAAGACCTTTGCGTGCCCAATTGCATCAAAGATCTCCTTTAGTGTAAGTATAGCATACCTATCAACCCTAGTCTATTGGTTGATATAATGATAATGTCCACACACCTACCTATTTGTGTAGTTGCCATGCATATTCTTCTTGGCTTGTATCATTGTAACTAAAGCAATAAGGATTTGGTGATAACACCATTACACCACAACCATCGGACTAGAGCACACTATTAGAGTGGGATGACTATTGGAGTAGTGATATCACCATTGGAGTATATAGCCATTAGATTAAAGTTGGATGACAATCAGAGTGAGATACCACCATTGGAGTAGAGCAAAGTTTTTGGTGCTTATATGTTAATGGTAACTAGTCCAAATAGTCCATAATTTATCTTGTTAGAAGCATCTTCTCAAGGGTTCCATAGAGATCAAATTCATAACATTTGAAGCTTTGTAGTAGAAGTTGCAACCATTTGAAGACATATATTTTGGGTTGACACATGTGGCTTGGGACCTTTGATATATCACACAACAATAGTTGGACTTTTGGCATGTTGTGCTATTGGCAATTAGTTTCATATACACTTGCAAGGTTTGTAGGCAATTCTTTTTCTGGGGCTTGGAGTTTTTGAAGGGGAGAGAATTAAGAAAATTGAGAGGAATAAGAAAGGGAAGGATTATGGCTAAAGAGTATTATCACAAGAGACTAAGGGAGAAGAATCTTGGATAATTAGCAAGGAAAGGAGAGTTCAAGAGTTTTGGATTTATCAGTTGATGAGGCAATCAAATATGGATTCATTGAGAAAACAATTTTAGGATTTTAGGGAAGAGGGTTTAAGAGGCAAGAAGGTCTAAATCAATTAGATATGATGATTGGAGAGAGTGAGTTTTGATAGAAAAGATTCTTGATCAACATATCAAAAAAATAAAGAAGGATTTTATGGAGTTCTCTTTGATTGATATGGTAAGGAGTAATGTTTTGAGGAGCAAATTCTAGCTAGTTCTTTTCAAGTATGATTGACAAGAGGAGTCTTGTTGATAGCTCTTGATAATCAAGAAAGAGTTTTTCAAGATCAATAGGAAATGAAGAGATAGACATTGTACTTCATATAGTTATGAAAAAATTTGTACCTTGTGAACCTATTTGAGTAAATATACTTGAGTTTTACAAGTTTCTTGAACTAAGGATATTTTGATATATTTCAAATGTTGTGTCTGGAATGAATGAAAGATTGAGAAGTTATTAGACTAAACTAGGAATTGCAACCAAACAAACCCAGGGTCTATTCAGCAAGGATTATGGTCTTTTGAGAGTTGGAAATTTAACTCCATGACACTACCACTCCCACTGTCTAAGATTGGAACCCAACATCTAGAATATCATCAACAATCAAGTTTGGTAGTTGTTAAATCCTATTATATGCATGATGTAAAACCTCTCTAGGTAAGAGGTTTGTCTGCCAAAGATGAAGATAATATGCCCAATATCCAACTCTAACCATATCCAACAATACTATGGGGCCAATAAAATACCAAACCTGATGTGTACTTGCCTAGCCACCACTCATGTGTGAGAAACCCATCAAAGAGATGTTCTCCAAAATATATGATGGAGAAAATGTCTTGTGAACCTAGAGATATTGTAATTTACATAGCATCTCCCAAAATGTACTAGAATGGAGATCCTATAAACCTTGATCTTGTCCATCACATGTATTTCCTTGACATGGTCATCTATAAATCACCAAATTAATGGTACCATATCTCTCCAAATTTTATGCCCCCAACAAGAAAATATCTTTTGATAATATTTGAAACCCCTAATTGCTAACATTGGTAGTAACTTTAGATATGGATAGGCCATGTGTACCACATGATGTAGAGAGATCTGTTTAGCAATCTCATCTCTCTCCACATGCAAGTGTCTTTGAACACATATGCCTACTTGTAATACTACAACTAGTTTGGTGCTAATCCCACCAAACAAATCCAATAAGCATACTCCCTCCACTAGATGCTGCCAAGCAATATATGTGATATCCAAAGGTTACAAGGTAATAAGCTTTGGAGGCTCATCCTCAAATTGGTCCATTGGTGATACAAAGGTTCCATTTCAAGCCTATTGTACCAATTGATCTATTATATCTCCATAATGGAACAACCCCACACGTACTCTAAATTTGAGTGATCTCCTCTAGTACTAGGGTTTCCTCCGCATGAGCATTCCCCTTCAATAACTCACCAAGCCAAATAATAAAACCATTTAAAGTAAAGATTGATGTGATGGTCCTTGACTATAGTGAGCCAAGACTACCACTACTAAAGCACACTAGTAGATGATACACAATTCCTTCACCTAACGGCCAACTTGGCCTATAGGAAGTTGTCTCCTCCCAATAGTCAATATTGAAACCCATGGAGCATAGTATTTCTCCACCAACTAGCACATCATATGACTTTGCTATTGGCACAATAGCTTGAGCTCTCACCCCAAAACTATTAGTTGGATGATTGGGCTAAATCTAAAAATCAGCTCCTCACATATGAACTATTGTGTGGAGTTACCTCCTAGAGATGTCTAGATCTGAAATGGGTACCTCTCCACATTGGTTTTCCATAGCCCAAGACTGATAATTGTAGCCTTCCCCAATATAAAAGGTTGCACACTAGAGTCCAATAAGATCTTCTATGATGTATAAACCTTTCTTCAAGATCCAACCAAATTGAAATACCACTTTGGTTGTCCAATAAGACAAATCCAAGCTCTCTCAAATGCACATTTAGCAAGTAATTCCTCCAACCTAGTGGTTATTTCTTGCCATAAGCCACTAATAGCCAAGAGGATGCCATGCTCCTCACCCAAGTTTGCTCTATTATCAATCACCTTTGCTCTAGAAGCAATAACCACACTATCCCTACTCTCACAAAGTGTGGTAGCTAACCAGAACACTAGAGTTAGGTCAATTCTCAATGTAAACATGTACTCGGCTAAGAACAAAGGGGAGCGCATAATCAACTAAGCCACTTCAAACATTGTACTTGATACAATATTTATAAAAGCATGGGGGTGATTAGTATTTAGTCTATCATGCACTCCATCACCACTTATCACACCTACACTAGTATGTCTATGAGACATGGATGTTGCCTATAGTGCCTCAAAAAGTATGAAAGACTAAGGAAGTCTAACCTATCTACTAGCCTTTCCTCTTTGTGGGTCCAACTCCATTGATGCTCTTCTAGGCTCAAGAGCACATATTGCATTCCTAGTCACTAGAGTGGATGCTATGTTGATCCATACATGAAATCAAGGACATCTCTTTCACCATCATAAGAGGTGGAAGCCTTAGCATCTAAATCTGATCTTCTTTGAGCTATAGCCATGCTAGCCAATCTCTACTCCAATTGCTCAATCTAAGTAGCAATGGTTATATCAAAAGCAAGGGCAAGTATTGTGCCCTTACCATGTATGGGTCTCCTACCACCAACTCTACCACTTCATCCTCCATGATCTAGGGCTCCTCTACTACTTGCCATAGTAGCCCTACCACCTTGGGTGGAGATCAAAGCATTGGTCATTAGTGTGACCAAATCTATGGCAATGGTTGCATTATCTCAAGGTTAGCTATGGTGCTCCAAAGGTATCATACCCACTCTTATGTGAACTCTCTTATGATGAGGGTGCACTCTCTTATGGTGAGGTCTACCACAAGTCCAACAAGCAACACCACCACTCATTAGCTGATATTGAGCAAAAAATGAGGGTAAGGATCTAGGTACACTAGATCCTTACTAAACCCTAAACTCCACTTGCTTCATAAGATCAAGATTATCTACTTTGTCTTCAAAATCCAACATGTTATGTTGCATTGTGCTACATTCTAGAGGAAGTAATAACTATGGATGAGGTCTCCCTACCAAATCTAGATATCATCACTCTCTTCTCTACCATGTTGGGCTCAATGTGCTCTGCCAAACCAAAGACCACCACTAAAGTTGGTGAGGTAGCTTGCAACAATATAGCATCATGCACTCTACATTGTAACTCCTTGTCCAATGACTCATAGCAAAATTGGGTTGCCTAGCCCTTAGTAACTCTCTAAGTGACAATCAATTGTCTCATGTGATTGTATGCCTCACTTAAATTCTATCTAGCCTTCCATTGGAATTCATACAAGCTCTTCAACATATCAATTTGCACTCCTTGGTAGTTTTGCCTCAAACATTGTAAGAAGTCCACCATGGTGTTAAACCTCACTACTACACCATCTCCTACAAAAGTACTTCCACTTGTTGTAGCATGTAATATCAATAGCTAAACAAATTATCTTTATATGAAATTTGGCTTGGTAATATCTAGAAGAATGTTAAGTATGATGAGTTAGGTAGATCAGATAGAGATGTCACCAAAAGAGTACTTCTACTTGTGGTACCCACATTTTTTGTTTTTCTATGTTTATTAGTGTTTAAGAGAAGAAGTAAGCACTGAAAGTCAAATTGCGGACGAAGAATGGACGGAAGTAACTTTGGAGGACATCCAAAGAAGACGACATCGGATCCGATGATGGAGGTATTGGGAAAAGGAGTACGATGGAAAAAGTCCAAAGAGCACCATCTTTGGGTCGGAAGGCACAGAAGATACAAAGACCATTTAACAACCTTAGTACGTGGCAAGAAAGTACATTTCAAGAAACGGCGGAGGCAAAAGAAGCATGTCTTGATAGTGACCGGGATTTGCACGCAGAAGAGAGAAATTCAAAGCTGAAATTGATTGAAGAATGACTGCAATTTGGGGTAATATAAAATTGCGACTGCGCAAGGACAAGTTGAATGTGCCGAGTAAATTTCCAATCCCTTTGAGTAGTCATCTTGCAGTACTGCATGTCCGGAAGCCCATCGAGAGTGAAATTTTCCGAAATCCCGAGGGAGTTAGAGTGTCTCGTCCAGGAGAGGGTATCATCTTCCAGCAGCGTAGAACGAGAGAACAGATTATGGCAAAGAAGGTGGACAATGCGCTGGCAGTGCAAGGTTTCACAATCCAAAGATTAGATGTAGTAGCTAGAATCGAAGTCTTTGATTAGACTTTGTATTACTTTCTTAGCATGGAACTGGAATTTCAGTTTCCCGGGAGTGATGGCAGAGATTGTTACCAATAATTGTGAGGAGGGTCCCAAGGTGGAAGGGAAGAGAGGCAATCCGGCTTGATGGACTGAGTCAGATTGGAGGTTAGTATTGGGGAGAGAAGCCAGAGAGCCGACGGGGATCACCTTCTATCAGAAGTGTGATGCTGTAGAGGAGACGGCGGAGATTCGCAACTCGTTTTTTGCTCCAAGAACGACGAATGGATACAAGGTGGAGTCCTATTGGGATCCAATCCAAAGAAGCATCGTGGGGGCAATGATGGCCATGTTCAAGCCAGAACAAACCGCCTATGTGAACATGCAGCAAGCTGTCTTTTTCCAACCAGATGTTTGCAGGAGTTCCAGTGAATTTGGCGAAGTGCTTCCACCACCAAACAAGGTAGATGGTGGTTAATTGGCGGACGGACTTGCCACCGCATTATTTTGCACTGTTCGCAGTACATTTCTACTTTGGGTTGAACCTGCTGACCAAAGAGGAGCGTCATCATCTGGTGTCTCACGTTCATCCGGATTTACGACGGGAAGCAAACAAGGAAGAGCGCCAATATATGTTGCATCTGCGAGCAAACGATGAGTACTTCTCAAAGACCTGACAATGGAAGGTTGAAGAAATCACCAGTCTAAAGACGAGCAAAACGCGGCAAACCCGAAGAAGCAAAGTCACCTCCCACTCAAAGAAAGACTCGATGGCTGATTATAAAGAATACAAAGATGATGAGAGACGCATCATTGGGATCGGAGTCTGGGGAAGAAACCAAGTCAAAAGAGGAGGAATCCAAAGAAGAGGAGCTCACCTTAAAAAGTCAGGAGTCCGAGAGCAATAGCGATGGGGAGCCAGAAGTTCAGCAATTGGTGGCGGTCAGTGAAGCTTGTCAGGCGATGGTGGTGAATAAGCCAAGACCAGAGGAGAAGGAGGAGTATCCTATGGGGCCAAGTTCAAGAGGTAAAGACGAAGAAAGTACTGACACAATGTCTCTAAAGATACAAAGATCGTGACTTTGGATGAAGGAGCCGATGACAGAGGTGAATACTCAAGACAAAGATGGCAATGATGAGGAAGAGAACTTCGGTGGGATATCGTATTTAGCGAAGGTGGTCACACCATTGCTGGAGCTACTAAAGGATCATCAGAAGGTAATTTCCCAAGATCATAGGAAGGGGATGAACGAGTTGCAAGTGGTGATGCATTTGATGAGTGAAGTGAAGGGGTTGCAGGAGCAACAAGTCCAAAGAAGTGAAGAAGTGGAAGCACTTCGGAGGGAGGAAGACTTGACGAAGAAGACTCTTACCATGTTACAAGAAAGCTTCGAGGTAAAAGATAAAGAACTGCAGAGACAAGCCGGAGAATTAACGGAACAAGCAATGTGGCTCAGCAAGATGAAGGAGGAAGTGAGTGATGTGTGCATTGAGAATGTCCATTTGAAGGCGATGACCATTGTAATGGAGCAGGAGTTGGATAGTTTGAAGAAGAGTGCAGCGGTGAAGGATCAAGCATGGCAGAGAGAGTTGGCAGCCAGGCAAGAAGAAGAGGAATGATTACAAGAACTTGTCAGGAGCGCGGAAAGGCAGAGCACGCAGTATGCAGAAGAGAAGAAGATGCTCGCTGCAAAGTACAAAGACAAGTTGAAGATGTATCGTGAGGAGTTGAAGGTAGAACGTTCTTGAGGATATGCATCGGAATCAGTGGGAGAAGTTGCGGGGAAGTTGAGAGCACTTCTAAGCACGGAGGCTGAAGGGAGATTGGAAGAAGCCCGCCTACATGAGTTGAAGTTGCTTGTGCAGGAAACTCAGAAGAGAAAAGCCAAGGATGTGGACATGAACACCTTGTTGATCCGATTGAGAGAGCACGTAGATCAGAAAATGTTAGAAGTAGAGAATAATGTTAGTCTTCGATTAGATTTGGTTAATTCAGAGTTAGAGAAAATTCAGAATAGTGTGACAGTGGAGCAGAAACCCGATGTCGTAGAAATAGGAATTCAGGTGTCATCAGACTTGATAATTGACACATTAGAGAAGAGTGGGTCAGGAGATAAAGCAGTAGATGGATTACCCATGAGCTCAATTGTAGATTGTAGTGTAGAAGTAGTAGAAATAGTGAAGGAATTGGTAGAATTAGCTATACCTGAAGAAGGAGAAGTAATAGGAAGATCAGCGGGTTTGGAAGCCAATGATGAGGTAGACATTGGATCGGGATAAGTATCAATTTTGAGATTGGAAGACACAGATATGAAGAGATAGATTGTCAATTAGGATCTACAGGTAGGAAGAGATGTTAGGAAGCAGTGTATAGGTAGGCAGGTCTGCCGTTTGCTTTAGTATTTAAGGGGAGCATTTGCAGTCTTATGTTATTCAGTATTCATATTTCTGAAGATAGATAAAGCGAAGTGTTGTTCTCAGTGCTTGTTGCTTAAGCTTAATTCCGATTGTCAATTTTGAGTTTGTAGTTGTGAGTGTGTAGAGAATTCCAAAGAGCAAGTCAGTATTTTTATGGATGTTGGAATCTGCAGCCTTGATCTTCATTCTGTGTGTTTGATCCTAAGTGAAGTGCATCGGAACAATGCCTTGATAGATCTGAGAGGAATTGTAGTGTTGGTAGTATTCTACATTTGTGAGTGCAGCACGAAGTTGATGTGAAGCAATTTTGATGGAGGAAGTTGTGCCTTCAATGGAGGGGTGGAACACAATTCTGAGGTGAAATCGTTCTTCGCAGTGAAGTGCCGTCTTCGGGAGAATCTGAATCATCACAATCAAGAGTTGTTTGGACAGAATTTGCTATGAAGTGATTATGTGTGTGTATCCGTGACAAGTTGTCAAGATTGTGAGCTTGTTACTCTCTTCTGGGTGTAGTTTCTACCAGAGAGATTAAAGAAGAAACCAAGAAGAACTGCAATTGTGACTTTTGACTTTGTATTTGGACATTTCTGAATAGTATCTCTGCGGGAACAAACTTTACTTACCCGATTACTGCAAAAGTGATATTTGCCAGGTTGTCACACTACTAATAGAGCAAGAGCCAAAAATATCTTTGAAATGTAATACCAATAGCTAGACACATTATCTAGAGGTGAAAAGTGGCTTGCTAACATTTGGAAGGATGTTCTAGATAGTGGACTAAGTAGATCAGATAGAGGTATCACCAAAAGAGTACTTTTACTAGTAAGGTAGGAGAAAAAAGTAGTTTGAAAACTTTGAAGCCAATTTTGGAGACCTAAATAAATGAATTAGACCTCAAAAATATGCAAATTCCTCCCAAAAGAAAGATGTTAGCCTTACCTCTCCCTTACTTGTCTCATCAAAAGCTTTCTAATGGTACCTCACCCATGCAATTTGAGATTCCTATATGAAGATTCCCTAAATATTCCCTATGGTCATAGCTTATTTGACCAACAAGATAGGACCAAAACCAACATGTCACCCATGCATGCAATTAATCTAAGGGTAAAGCTCACTACCATATCACCAATCCATGTATATGATCCAAGGCTGGAGCTTCCTTTGAAGGAATCCTCTTTGTTATATAATAAAGACAAGGTGTTCCTTTGGGGCATTGGAGTATTGAGTGTGAAGCTTTGTGTTTCTTCTCTTTTGTTTCTCTTAAGGTCTCCTATCCCCGGAAGATTACATAGCATCATCTCCAACTAGTGCATCTCTATTGGAAACACCAATGCTACTAGAGCTAGAACTTGAAGGATTGTCTATCTACCTCTAGAAACTAAGCTTGCAATGATGGAGATATTATTGAGAGATAAATATTGTCTCCATAGCTCAATCTCTTCCAAGTGTGATCTCTTAAAGTTATGGTAGTCATTCATTAATGGATCTTCCAAGTGCTAGAGAAACTCCCTCCATGCCATGAAGGCTGTGAATAAAGTTGGGTTCCGCATCTATTGTAGATCACACCAACTATTGAACTCTTGGATGAAGTCATCAAATCAATGATCAACCCATTGTACCAAAGTAACACTTGGGGCCTTTGGAGGCCCTATAAATTTTTTACATATCCCACAACAAAAATATGGACATATAATGTGCACTCTCAACTAAATCAACTCCCATGTCAAACTCTAATTAGAATCAATCTCTTTCATTGTTGAGACTTGAGATACAAGTTGATATTGAGTGCCACTCCATATAAACCTATTGCATATTGCAAAAAAATTTCTTTTATAATCCTTGGAAAACTCTATCATGACAATGTACCCCAAACCACAACCATAACCATCAAGTGCTACCAACAATTAAATACCATCCATTGATGTAACTATAAATGTGAAAACTACTCTAGGAGAAAGGGATTACCTATAACTCACCATTACAACATCTTTTCACACAATCTATAGGTCATTACTTTTTGCCTCACCAAAGAGCAACATAAGTAGTCTAAATGGTCATCATTCCAACCTCACTATTGAGAACACACTAGAGCATTGATGCTCTAAATATCAAAGTATCTCACACAAACATGGTGCACAAACAAAGAGTAGACAATAAAAAGGGTCCAATCATAAGAAATCTAAATCCATCTCAAAAATCCAAATTGGAATGACTTTGTCACCATCTGGCATTTAATATAATAGGAATGTCCATTTATTCTTACCTACCAAGGTCACAAAGGATTAGGATAAATTGCACTTTCCTAGCCAAAGCTACATAGGTGTAATACCATTAGCTAGATATATTATCTAGAGGTGAAAATTGGCTTGTTAATATCTTGAGTGATGTATATATGGTGGTCTAAGTAGATCAAATAGAGGTGTCACCAAAAGAGTACTTTCACTAATAGGGTAAAGGCCAAAAACACCTTGAAACTCTATAGCCAATTGTGGAGGCCTAAATAGATTAATTAGGCCTCAAAAATAAAAGGTTTCTCCTCCCTTCCTCCCATATGTTCATCCCGTCAAGAGCTTTCCAATTATACCTCACACATGCTATTCTAAGCTTCCTATAAGAAGATTTCCCAAAGATTTCTCTTGGTCAAACTTGTTTAACCAACCAAATAGGACAATGATGGATATGTCACCAATCCATGTATTTGAACCAAGGATGTAGCTCCCTTTGAGTGGATTCTCTTTGATATATAATAAAGACAAGGTGCTCCTTTGGGGCATCATAGTATTGAGAGATGAAGCCTTGTGTTTCTCTTAGGGTTCCTCTTGTCCTCAAAAAATTATAGAAGGTATAAATATGAGTCCAAAAATCTCTAAGATAACCAGTGAGGGTGTACTAGTTGGGTAATGCACCAATCTAGAAACCAAATATCCAAGGTTCAAACCCTATCATGCACAATCCTGAAAGGTGGGCTGATTTTCCAAAAGACTACTAGAAAACCATCTAATTAGCTAGTCTCATGCTTGCTATCTCTTTTAGGCCTTCATAGCCTTTCTAGCCCATAGACTTATCCCTCAAAGCCTCTAAATGCCAAAATTTAGCCAAGAGACCTTTCTTCTTGCCCATTCAAACCCTTCCAATCTAGCTAACCTTTGCTAAATCTAACACACCTCCAAATTTGGCCAACCTCCAACTCGACCTCTAAATCTTGCCAACATACCAAATCAAACTCCAAATTCCACCAAATGAGGTCTTTCTTCTTGCCAATTCAAACTCTCCCTTATTTGGCTAACCTCTACCAAATCAAACCAACTTCCAACTCAACCTTTAAATCTAACCAATCATTACCAACTCAAACTTCCAAATAAGGACTTTCTTCTTGCCAATTCAAACACTCTCCCATCTGCCTAAAATTTGCCAAATTGTACACACTTCAAAATATGGTTGACCTCTACCAAAAAGACCTCCAAATCATATCAATCCCCCGCCAATATGACACTCTTCCAACTCTTTTGCCAGATTGGTACTTTAGACCTTTGTAGCCTCTTTAACCCATGGTCTTATGTCTTGAAGCCTCTAAATGCCAAAATTCAATCAAATGAGATCTTTCTTCTTGCCAATTTGAACCCTCCCTAATCTAGCTAACCTCTCCCAAATCTGACCCCCTTTTGAATCCAGATCTCCAAATTAAGCTAATCTTTTTGATTTGGAGGATGAGGAACTCCATTTCACTAATTTGAGGAGATGGGTTTCAAGATCAAAAACCCATCAAAATTGAGTCAAGGTGTAAAATTAAGGTCACAATTTTGCACCATGGCTCACTTTGCACCAACAAATCTTCACTTTCACCTTCTTACTCCTCAATTTGACCTCAATTTCACAAAATTTGGGCATCATTTCCGCACATTGATTGCCCAACTGTCAAAATTGATAACAATTTCCATAGCACTTCTGCATGCAATCCACTCAATTGCAATCAAAATCTAATAATAACAATCAAAATTACAATTGATCATACCAAGCCTGGAAATACCACAAATGCCCATAGTTTTCTTCACCCAAATTCTCCTTGACTCATTTCTTTGATGTAATTAGTTTAGTCATATACTCAACTCAACTTGAAAACTCAAGATATTGCCAAAAATCAGCTTTGATTACACTATCAACCCATAGTTAAGAGACTCCAAGTGACGCTCGCCAGTCTTTGTCCATCATAACCAAGAGCTTGAAGGCTCAAAGAAGTGAGCTCTTTGGAGTTGCACTTCAAAGGTATATCCTTATTACTAAACCTAGAACTCCAACCCTAATAGCATCATTGATGGCACATCTGACCGTGTAAATGATAGCTCTTACAATGTGATCAATAACACTAACATAAAATTTGGCCGCCACTAAGTAGTCCTTGAGCAATTATCGGCTATGATGATCAAAATTAACTCTCCAACATCTAGGCAAACTAGCTTTGCTTTTGCAAATGTATTAACACTATTCATATTATACTTTGAATAGTGATTTTCTTTTATCCTGTTCATATTCTACTACGAATAAATATATATCTTTATTTATTTTAATATTTTTGTAAAAACCTTCTACCTTGAAACTTATATCTATTAATATAACTAAAAAAATTTGTTCATTTATGCTCTATATAATATGCAATTTTTTAAGAAATAACTTTAATCAAGATTAAAAGTGTTTTGCACATTCACATACATATATTTACATTCATATGTCATAAGGAGTTCACTAAACGTATAAGATATGTTTCCCTTGTTTAATTAGGTTTATTCAAAAAATTTCTATGGAGTTCTTTGAATCTATAATATGTTCACCTTGTTTGTTTGATTAATTTTATTCAAATTGAAAGTTAAAATAAGTTTTATAGACTTAATTTATTCATCATAGTCTTTATTTTATTCAATGTGTATATTATATTATGTAGGAATTTTTGGGCAAGAGTAATCAATTTCTTGTAAACAAAAGATTTAAAGTTTATACTTAGAAATAAATTCAAGCTAATTTTCCATAATTTAAATAGTTTTTTGTCTATAATAGATATATTGAATCCACTTAATAGTTGGATGTTCATCATAAACCTTATATCACCCATATGGAAGATTTGTATAATGTGTAAAGCTATGTAATATAAGGTTTGTATAAGAAACAATAATTATGAACATGTTCTTTTGAAGCAATCTAGAAAAGTATATCATCTATCATATAAACCTCTACTAAAAATCCATACTACCTCAAACCGTAACTGCCTCGTGCGATCATGACTCGAAGGACTGAGGCTGGTTGATATTGATGGAAGCATTTGTTCAATTATTTACGTTTATCTTGTAGTGAATTGTATTTAATACTTATCTTTGTAATTCGCCTGCAGAAGCTGTACTTCACAATCTCACTGCGCCAACGGATTTAGGAGGCGGTGATTTGCAAGTAATCACATCGAGTTGGACTCTTGGAGTTTCTGACGAGATTATATCATTCTGACGAAAACCAGGTTGCTGACTGATGCCCGCGACAACTTTTGGGAAGTGTTTGTAGGTCTACAAATCAGTTCATCTAGATGTCAGTCGAGTTTGTTTGATAGAGGCTTAGACTAAGATATTTCCAATTCCCAAAATTTTCTCAAAGTCATTATTATGATCTCCCACTTATCAAGTTTTTCCTTTAAGAAAACTCTAGAAGTATCAAATTAATTTTACTTTCTCAAATATCTCAATAGTTTTGAGAACATTCAGTGAAGCTTACAAGCTTTTCATTTATTATTTTTCAATATTTTATTTTATTTTATCATTTGTAAGAACATTGGACTAATACATGGGTTAATCATATAACTTAGTTATACTACATAGTTCATATGTAATGTATCACGCAAGAGATTTGCTTTAAAAATTAGATACTAAATATTTTTCAACATATTAAGGATAGAAATAATTTCTATTTTATTAATATTTCATGTTATATTTATGGATTTTGAGAAGAAAGATATTCTAGAAGAAATCATTATGAAAGTTGAGATATTCAATTGCTCATACAATCTTACAATTAATTGAAGATAAAAGCTATAAATATATACATTTTGTCAAGTTAAATCTAATAAAAAAAATTTACTATATCACTTTTGAAGACTTGAAGAATAGATATTCTCTCTGTTAATATAATTCTTCATAAATGCATTGCACACTAAGTAAGTAATTATAATTCATAGTAGATGTATTGTACACTAAGGAAGGAGATAAGTTAAGCTCTCAAATATATGAAAAAACTTTATTGTAAACTTTCCAAAAACTTTTTGAAAGCTTTCTTTGTACTATTTGATGGGTTTCTTTATGGGAGGAAGTTCAAAATTAAAATAATGGCTTAATCATACATTTTTGTTATAAAATAGTACATTTTTCAATAAATGAGAAGAAATAAAATAATAACCTCATAAGTCAACAATCTTTTATGAACCTTTAGTGTACTATTTTTCTCATCTAAAAGGTTAGCTATTTTCCTCGTCCTTTTTCTCT
Organism: Lunularia cruciata; assembly: GCA_948567375.1. NCBI lineage: Eukaryota > Viridiplantae > Streptophyta > Marchantiopsida > Lunulariales > Lunulariaceae > Lunularia > Lunularia cruciata. Next base: position 15,986,442 of record OX419757.1, on the reverse strand, counting down.
TATATGTACCTTTGGAATTGGTAGAGCATTTCTCATGTACCTTAGTGTTACAGAGTTAATTATAGTTTTGATCCTTTCTCTTATCACCTTAGGAACTACACATCAATAAAATATGAACAAAATTTTGAAATTTGTCTCATCTTTAAAGCCAATGGATTTTTTTCTTATTTCAATTTTCATTGTTGTTAAAAATTAACTTGTGAAAATGGACTATACTTTTGTGCTTGTCTATGTTTAGTAATTCCATTCAATAAAATTATATAACTAAAAATAATGAAGAAAGGAAAAAAGGTCAAGTCCTTTCATCATAAATCCTAGAAATAAGAAAAATGATAAGCATAGGATAACAAGAAGGATGGAAAGACCAAATCAAGCTATAAGGATAAAATCAATGAAGTAAGAAGTATTAAGTATTAACTTTATTTTATTTCATATAATATTGGAATGAGAAATTTGTCCTACTATACCTAAAATATAAATGTTATATAAATTATATAGTCTACATACCATCGTGCACCAAAGAAGCATTATCTAGTGTGTTGCTCTCTTATAGATTGCACCATCAACTGCTCTCTATCTAGCAAGGGATATATATGTTATTTGAAGTAAACTATAAAATAAGAAACTCAGATTGATCACCCTTGTCATCTAGTATTCTAAGCTCTTGTACAATTATGGGACAAACATGTCAAATGCCATATCAATCAATCAATATAAGTCCAAAGCTAAAAGAACAAAGAAATGACCTTGTTGCATATCCCTATACTTGCATGCTTGCATTATGAGTGAGAATTGTAACAACATCAGGTATTCTAACTTGATCATCTTGGAACATATACAAGTCTAATCTAACTTGTGGCATCTGCAAAACATACCTATGCTCACTCCAAGTGAAATATACACCCTTTTGTGCCTTGATTAATACTTTATCTTTGGTGACATCATGGGTAACTATCCTTTATCCTCCATAAGGATAAGTCTTCATATGAATCCTTATTACATCTAAGGTAGTATCACATTCACAAGTGAGTAATGAAGATACAAATGAGTGTACCAAACCAAGCAAATAGTTGATGCAAGAAAGTAGTTGTAGTTGATGCAACTAATCTGAATTCTGTAACGTAATATCAAGCTAAGATCCAATAGCTCGTACCCTTACCAAAGCAAGAGCATACATATGCTCTAGTAGCACAAGGAATGGATGGGTCAACTAAAAACAAACATATGGCTTGTTAACCCTATATTTCCACTAAGGAAGATTGCAAACCTTTGGTTCAATCAAAAGATAAAGGTGCAAAGGATAAGAGATCATCTTGTGCATTAGAAAACAATTCATCTCTCATTTACCATAATAGTTGGATGTGTTATGTAAAGCTTGTAGAAACTATATGTCTATTAATGAAGATTGCAAACATGTGGTTCAATCAAAAAATAAAGAGGCAAGGGATAAGAGATCATCTTGTGCCTGAGAAAACAAATCATCTTTCATTTAAAGTAAGTACTTGGAGAGAAAAAGATCACTCTTCTACCTCGATCACATATATCTTCAAGACTAGTCTATTAACAACTACAAAACAAGAGGAAAGCAATGGTGCAAAGAGTGCACAACAACCCACATACTCTACAATTACATCTCCTCTATAGATAATGGGATTACTTCTCTATGTTAGGTTGTAGATATGTCTATATGTGCACTAAGTCTCTTATCACACCAAAAAGTTCTTGGCGCAATAATACTATCAAATACACTCATGATCTTCCTATGAAACATACAATTAAGGTGATAATGGAGCTACCTCTCTACTCAAGATTTTAGATGTGCTTGTTTATGCATTGAGTCCTTTATCACAGACTCAAAAGTTCCTAGCTCAATGAGGTTATTAAATACACTCATGATCCTCTTATCAAATGTTCAACTATGATGAATTGTATAAAGTAGGTAAGTCAAGTGATAAGTAACATAAAAGAAGAGTATATCACATACCACTTGCGGATCCCTTCGTAGAGAAATGTCATCAACATAAAAAAAATCCTCTACAAAGTGTGACGTCTAAAAAGCTCTGGATAAAATACTCAATTTGTATTGGCGCTCCAAAAATCCATAATCTATATGGATATAATGCACTCCTTTAGAAAGTGGAGGTGAGGAGTAATATCTAAAATGTAACATCTTCTACACTTTCATACATTGACTTCGAAACCATAAGATGAGTTAAATAGTCAAGTAGTCCACAAGCTTACCTAATTTTATTTACATAACCCAAAAGTGTTTTTCTTTTTCAGATGGAGTGAAAGTTATAACTTGTCATAATAGAGAGAAAAACTCTTCCACTACCATGAAACCATAATCCATACAAATTTTACTTCAATGGATTACAACTTAAATTTTCTTAACCCTTTTATATATCTTATGAATCTAAATATTAACTCCCTAAATTCGAAAATTTATAATTATTTGTTTCTAAAATAATAATTTTAACTAAATCCAATATAATAAATTATGTACATCAAAATATTAGAAGGAGAAATTCACAAACCTGGAATCTCAATAATTATTAAAAACCTCAAGAAATTGGATTTGTTTCATGTGTTTCTCTTCTCGAATCTAAGTACCAATAAAGTTGAAATTTAAAACAAAATATGACGAAGTGATTATTTCCTCGTTCCCTACAATTCCAATGTGCTCTACAGTATTTACAAATTTAATCTTAAAGTTTTCTCGATCTCTCTCTCTCTCGTTTTGCTCCTTCTTCAAATTGGGTTGTCGCAATAAAATCCAACAATTTCAGATAAATCTAATAATGATCATCAGACTTGTATAGAAAAAAATTTAAGGCACATATGGTTGCAAGTAGGCTAATTGCCACGAAAATGAATAAAGTTAAACTGTGCGATTGATTTCTGCTGTTGATTTCTGCTGTAGAACAAACCCTTCCCGTATCATGGACTGTCCGTATCCTTCCACCTTTAGCGCCAACTAAAACAACTTGGCGTATTGCGAGCTAGAAAGAGCCTAACAAGAGTTTTCTGTCGGAAGAAGTAAATTGCAGCAAACAGGAAGTAATGCTCTCTAGCGATATAAGTATCTTGCTTCGAACAACTGAAGCGTAAAACCATATACTTCTAAACATTGCAACGGTTGCTCACTTAGGTTGAATCTCCTCCTGAAACCTAGAATTCATGTGGAGACGTCCCAAGGGAGAGTCGAGCTTCACTTTGTAGGATGGTGAACACCCTAACTCAAAGCATGTAGAATGCTTCGTTCCAGAAAATTATAATTCAATCTCTACATATGAAACTCAGATCACATTGACTCTTGTCAAACCGTAGAAATTGAAGGCAAACAGACCACCAGACTCCACAAGCTAGTACAGGACATTTGATAACAAACCGGATACTTCGGCTTCTCCAACTAGACCAGACCAGGGCCAAGAGTCTGATTTTGATTTGGAATAACTTTATTAAATTCCTATCAAGACAAATCATGCCCTCTCCTACACAGATAAGAATGCCAAAATGAAGGCGTAACAAACTTGAATAAACAGAGTTACAATCAAAATTTCTCGCAGAATGGCCGGAGATCAATCTCTTGCGACCATGCACTCTTGTCTTGGATGTGTAGTTGCCAATATGCCTCAGCAATTGCATCTGGACTCATCCTCTTATCGTCGTCAGATGACGACGATTCTCCGCTTTCAGCATTCTTTGTCCTGAGATTGGATAAAGGCAAATTGAAAGAAAACCATCAAAATTGGTACGAAATTAGACCCCTTAATAATCCAGGTTTCGAGCTCCATGTCTTAGATCAATTTCGAGCCAACAGCTCTCCAAGTCAAGGTATGGCTTATAAATACATACTTGATCATTCCATCGATGATAATGTGCGCCACATGTATCCCTTGAGGGTGAAGTTCCCGTGCTAATGATTGTGACAAAGCTCGTAAAGCAAATTTTCCACAAGCTGCATGTACACACGTACTGTAATTATTGTTTGGATTTGTGAGAAGAAAGTGATATTTTTCAGTAACTTTCCGTTTCTATCACAACTGTACAAGTATGAACTATATTTTCTTTCATTATTCGATAAAAACTAGAAAGATGCGGTAGGTCGTAGTCACATAGTCCTGTAAGTCTGCAAGATGTGGAGAAACTAGCATAAATTGAGCTTACCAAAATTAGATGCTATGTTACCACTCTTAAGGATGACTCAAACAGTCAATGAGCTGTAACTATATCTCTAGGGATGATTTTTCCCTCGACCAGCCATATTTCCCTCAATCTCTCAGAAAATTTAATTCAAGCTAAAACGTAGACATATTTTCTTCGCATACCAGGCTCTATTGCAGGAGGCTATTATGCAGTAGACGGTTTAAATCAAATCGATCTTCCTGAGTATCTACCCTAATCTAGATGAGTCCTTCACTGTAACTCGCGAAACAAGGTTATAATCAGATAGCAAAGGCATTGTACATTCACTACGAAGAACAATACATACTAATCGCATCACAGATCAGGAAATAAAGTGAAGTGGAAACTATTTTAGGACTTCTCCTGGTTAGAAAGCAGTAACGAAATTGTAAGTTCATTAAAGTGGCAGCAGATGTCTGGAAATGTTAAAGACCATGTAGAGCAAAATCATAATAGTTGATCAAACAATGGCGTGATGCAAGACTATTCAGAAATTTAAGTTCACTGATTTGACGCCACCTAATGCCAAATCTCCAGCAGTTTTAAGTGTTTGATGTACAAACCTAGTTCGGAAAAGCCAGCACCTCCTCTCAATGACCCAGTTGCCCCTGTAAAAAGTATTGTTCCTTTGTTTCTGTCGAGCATTCCTCGTAAAACCTGCCACAGCCAACATTGAAAACCCCTTAAGTAAAATACTTATTGCAGGTTCCAAGATGAGTTCCCAAATTTGGATACAAAACGGATTCAATAAGTTCGACAGGCTCGGTTAAACAGTCTCAGCTTGTTTGCAATAACTTGCAAAAGATTTTAAATCATTGTTTTCTTATTGAAAGATGGAGCTCCTTACGTAGCAAATACTAGAAACTGACGGCACATAAAAATATTTTAAATTGCACAATCAATAGAATTGAGTGACACAAGATACGATGCCAGTACCTGTTGTACGCAATGAAATGCTCCTACACAACTCACGTTCAAATTGCGTTCAAACGAATCAGCGCTGATATCCAAAAATCTTGGCCGGGGCCAAGGAAACGGAGTATTTGTATTGTAAACCTGATGAACCATCCAAATACAATCCAATCAAAGGTTCTCAAAGCCAGTTTTAACGCGTCTATAAATAAATACCAATAGCTGAAGGGTAGAAAAGATTGAATTAATAGAGAAACTGTGAGTAACATACCAATACTTCCACAGTGCCCAAAGAGTTGACAGCTTCAAATGCGTCTTTGATGGACTTAGAATCTGAACAATCCACTTTTATTGCTGCCACTTGCGCTGAAGCTTCCGTGTCCACGATCAGCTCAGCAAACTTCATCAGCTTCTCTGTGACAAAAAGAGAAACCATCAGATAATAATTTACCCTGTAAGGTTTGGAGCCCGAAATGATCTGTGAGATCAGACTAATGACTAATGAGTATCCTTTCTACCTGCCTGATCCTGGGATCAGGCAGATAGAAAAGCTTTGAATCTGGAAAACCCTTGACCCTCCCTGCTGTATCATGGTAAAATTCTGACCTGTCACCCCTACCAAGACATCAGAGCTAAACACTAGAGATTCAATCGTCAACAGTTATCTACGTCAACCAGTCTTAGCCAATTCAGCTACTGTTGAGATCATCCAGGATTTACGTGTGTGAAAAAGTCCGTGCTCAACACGCAGACTAACGTGGCCTAAGACAAGGATAAATCAAACAAAGGTGCTGTAACTCTTTATAACTTCGTAAGCAATGAGTTACTTGAGTGGACTTCGATCCCCCAAAACCCCGACGACAGTCGAGGACGCTAGAGATTAGGTCATGTTGTTCGGAGAGAGCTGAGAACATCGGACAAGACCACTGAACCCAATGCCAATTCAAAAACGAGAGAAAAAATAGCTTACTTTGATGTACCGCACAACATAAATTTCAGTACAATTACTCCCTACCTTTATGGTTAGAGACAGACATAGTAGACAAGAGTAGTCGTTCCAAGGACACGTAAATCAGCCATCTAATACTGCATCGGGAGCTCCGGCAGAACAGGCATATCTTTTGATACTGATCATAATGATGCAGCAAGACTCGTGCCTGCGAGGAGACAATATAGCGTAGGCCGACAACGTCAGGCATAGATGCACTCTAGAGCACCTCTAAAGCCATGGGTTTATGACGAAATGAAGCCCGTCGTACTGCGCGACGAAGTGCGGGAACTGCAGGAACTGTAAAGTGACGACGCATGCCTCTCCTGGAAGGTGCAGATCCTTGCCGTCTCAATCGAAGAGTGAAAAAATTTACTAAAGGGTGGACCACATCTGATTGCAAGGAGATTTAATTCTCCTTGAATTAACCCACCGCTCTAATAAGTCTGTGGATTTCCAATAAAGATTTTGTTTCGTGATCTCAGCAATATATTGTTTCTCTAGACAACCACTGTAAGGCTACACTGTGTGACAAAACTCAAACCGCCAGACGTTTCTGTTTCGCGAAAGGCTGTGCCTGACTTCATCAGATTGATTCCTGCCGATAACTGTGTCCGCCACTACCAGCAATCTAAATTTGACGTGTACCACTCCACAAGTTCTCGGCACTAAAGACTATAACGTACTGTTTTCGAGATTCACCGAGGATGTGCGTCAGAAAACTTCCACTGGATTTAATCGAGTTTCCAATGTAAGCGCCAACTATAACTTCCGATCAACTTTCCTTCCTGCTTGCGAAATCAGCTCCGCTTTCGTCATGAAGTCATGGCCTAAGACGTCCACTACGGTGCTTTATGCCTGATCGTGTCTATATTGCAGCTCAACGAAAATGCATTACACTTCATAACGTTACTACAAAGTCTAGATGACTGCAGCCGGCGGTGCTAGGTAAGGGTGGCAAAGAGTCTACGAGGTCCCAGACCACTAACTCAAGTTTCAAACCTTGCAAAATTCAGGGATGCACCAGCAAGATTGAGCTCAATTTAACGAGCTGGAGTGGATGGTAGCCAATTGCTTCAAGTGTCCGAGGAAACTTTCCCAGCAATAGTCTGTAGATGTGGATACCATATATGGACTGCAGACAACAAACTAGAAACGGACAGTCGCAATCACCAAGTACCGAAATCGTGAACAAGGAAATTAGAGGCATAAATCTGCTTCCGCTCACTCGGGTCGGGATCCACACAACCTCCCGTCTAATCTTTGGTCAAACGGCATCCAGGAGATATAGCTACTAATTTCAAACTGTATCCCTCTTACATAGCTAGATGCGCCTACTAACGAAGACCACATTTGGCAGACAACAACAGAAGCATACTATCCACAAACGCAGTTCCTTACACCAAGTCCTGATGAGAGAAGCATGAGGGAACTCATTTCAGCACGGATTGAAGACCGACCGTAATTGCGTGCCAGTATAGCAACAGTGTAGCCCTGGCGTGCAAATTTGCGTGCAATGGCGAGTCCAAGGCCTGGTCCAACGCCAACCACGGCCGCTACGTGGCTTGACATGGCCCTCATAAGAGTGACAGTACTACCCTCTCTCATGCACTCTAACTTTCTCAACCTCTAATCAGCTATTCCCCCGATGCTTTCTCTGCTCCAATTCCTCCTCGATTCAGATCCTATTCCTCTCTCCGTAAAATACCACCTCCTCCTCTCCTCACCTCGTCGGCTCAAATTTCTTCGATCTTGTCTGCAGACTGTGCGCGCCTTATAGTTCCCAGGTGCACAATAAATTTTTGCCTCACGGCACGGAACTTTCACCCTCACGCTTAAATTTTCTTCTCGATCTTTCGCGGACTACGCTCGAGGTCCCATTCTCTTTCAATCGATCACTTCTTCGTTTCCCCGATGAGATTTCTTCATTCCTTCTGTACAGACAAGGGGTTGTCCTTGCTCCTGTACTCATTTTCCACTTCCGCTCTTGCTCGCTAGTTTCCTCGCGCGCCAGCCCGCCCGCCAGCAAGCAAGCAAGCAAGCCCGGGGTCCCCACAAGGGCAGCACACTGGTTACCGGCGTTCGGGCCTTGATAACGACAAGAGCTTATCACTCGCTTTCACGTCCACGCTCCTTATCGACGATCGGGGTATCCGAAGGAGTGTAGCCCACCACGTCACTCCATACATACAGCATACAGCATTTCGCTGTCACACTTTATCGCTGGGTCCTTACCGGATATAATGTCCTTATCGTATATTTGTATGGGGACTAATTTAGCTCTGTCCCTCCACATACTAGTAGAGGAACTTCACCCATTTTATCCACACTTCTCCAGGGATTACCTAAGTAACGGGGCCTGCCAAGCCAGCCAGCACCATCTTGGCCGTTAAGTTCGGAAGCCTCAGTGTCATCCAGTCGCAAACCAAATCGGTCACTCCCAAAGTATTCTCTTTTTCCTAGTTGCAACTTCGAAAAAATGCGACCGCGAAGGAAAAATGAAGGATGGGAAGCCGTACAAGGGAGAGACAAAAAAGGTAACATGGGGCTAAGCCCCAATAGAGTCTGTATGAGAAATCTGCCCTACCGCACCTAAGATATCCGAGCTATGCAAGTCGTACGGTCTACACACAACTAGAGCATCCGAAGAAACATCACCTAATGTGATTACTCTCCTATGGATTGCACCAGCCACTGCCCTCTGTAGAGCAATGGACACACGCTGTCTAAAGTAAGCTACAAAGTATGAGAGTGAGAGTGGTACCCCCTGACGCCTAACATGATAAGCTCTCGCGCACTCCCTGACAAATGTGTCAAATGCCGTGTCCATCGCTCCATATAACTCCAAGGCTAGAGGAACAAAGAGGTGACCTCGCTGCATGCCCCTATACTTGGAGACCTTGCGACCTGCTGCTGCACTCGCCGCCCATCCAGGGGGATGGGTAATCACTCCCTCCGAAACTGTATCTCGCGTAGGATCAGTGACCACGACATCCGCTACTGTCACCTGATCATCTCGGACCAAGTATAAGTCTGCCCTGACACGTGTCGTCTGCAGCGCATATGAACGCTCCCTCCAAGCCAAGTATCCACTCTCTCGTGCCATAGCAAACACTATGTCTCTAATGGCATCATGGGTAGCTATCCTCTGTCCTCTAAAAGGACACCGTGTCATGTGGACCGCTGCTGCATCTAGTGTAGAACCACACTCACAAGTGAGTGTTGAAGATGCAGATGGGTGGACCAAACCTAGGCGAAACCTCATCGCTGTAGAGAAAGTAGCCGGTGCGAGTCGGAAAGCCCTAATGCATGGTCGAGCTAGGATCCACGAGCCTGCACCTTTGCCAGAGCAAGAGCGTAGACGTGCTCTAGTAGCCTGAGGAATGGACAAGTCAACTAAGAGAGAATGTAGCATATGCTCACACTGTCGCTCCATCAAGGAAGACTGTAGACCTCTAGTCCAATCTGACGATAGTGAAGCAAACGGTGGAAAACCCTCTCATGCTCGTGGGGATAGACTATCTCTCGTCTGCCGCAATAACACCTGGAGAGAAAAGGATCCTCCCTCCACCTGTCACATAAGTCTCCAAAACCGGCCTATCAGCAACCACAAAATGAGAGGCAAGTAGGGGTGCCGAGAGAGCCCAACTACCCAAAAACACTATAGGTGCAATCTCCTCCATAGAAAGCAAGCCAACCCCACCACATGAGATCGGTAGAGCCGTCTGTCTACGTGCCAAATCCCCTGTCACACACTCAAAAGTCCCTGGTCCAATAATATCACCAAAGCCTCCCATAATCCTCCTATCAAATGCTCTCAGACGTGATAGGAAGGACGGTGAAGGGGGAATTGTACAGATGAGGTAGGATGGTCGACGAGCAATATTGGAAGAGAGTATACCAAATGCCACATGTGGATCTCCTAGTAATGGAAGGTCATTGTCGTGCATATATACATTGCTACACAACATACATCACTGTCAACATCATACACTATAAAAGCACAACTCACACATAAGTCATACATAGACTCTAAAGTGCCACAATAATCAGATTGCTTAACATTCTCAACTCAACTCAACTCAGATCAGTACTTGATTTGTCACTCTATAAACTGCCAACAACTGGGCATTGATTACAGTCAAGCCACACCCACTCAAGCATAGAGAATCCAGGTGACGCTCGCCGGCCTCTGTCCACCATAGCCAGGAACTCGAAGGCTCAACATCAGAGAAGTGAGCTCTCTGGAGCTCACTTCGAAACTATACCCCCTGGACTCAAGCTAGCCCTGAAACCCTAACGGTCCCGCTGACGGCACACTCGACGGTGCAAACGGTGCAAAGTGACGGTGGGCCCCACCGTGAAGTCAGTACCCTGAACACGAAATCTAACCATCGAAAAGTAGTCCCTGAGAAACTGCTAGAATAACTCTAACTACCATCACTGGAACTCCAGTGTCCGAGCATCTAGATGCGGAACTACAAATGGCGTGACATCATCCACATGGAGAACATCCTCTGCAAGGGCAACGTCCAAGAAGCGTGTGACAAAATCCTCCGATCCTATTGGCACTCCAAGAACACGAAGTCCCTCTGTGGATGTGATACACCCCTTTGGAAGCTCAAGGTGGGGAGGGATACCTAAAGGGGACCATACCCTACACTTTGACACCTTGACTCTCAAGCCTACTAGATGTAGCTCGGTAGTCAAGTAGTCAAAGGCCTGCCTAATCTGATCTACAAGACCTACGATGTGTGTATCATCTGCCAAGGAGGGAAATACACAACTTGACATGGCCAAAGTAGTAGACAGGAGAGCTCTAAAGTGAGCCATGGCAAATAAGGGCCCCCCCCAAAGGATCTCCTGACGTGTACCAATAGCTGACTCCAAGATGGTGACTCCCTCCTGTGAACCACCATGCTGGTAGTAAAGCGAAGCAGGAGAGCCATAAAAAGACCGCACAAAAGGAATGAGACTCGCCAAGGATCCACCAACCTCCCTAAGCTCTCTAAAGATGGATGCACGTGAGACGCTATTAAAAGCGTTCTCAACATCCACCTGTAGGACGACCCACTCCGGATGGATATTTAGGAGTGCTCTGATGCCTAGAGATATAGCCTCACATCCTCCAGGTGTAGCTACTCCAAACTGATGTGGACTAAGGTTCTGTCAAAAGTGAGAACAATGCTGAAGGACAATGGCACGACTGACCAAACACAAAAAGATCTCTCCAATAGCAATCGGTCTAATGCCTCCCGTGTCCTTCTCGATCGCAAGAAGTCGACTAGCACCTAAGACCCGACTAACAGACATAGGAATATCTCCTCTTGCTACTGCTGCAGCCACCTGAAACAACTCGTTAAAACCACTAGAAGGATCATCTGCCTGGAAGCAATCTCTAAGGTGCTCATAAACCATCCCTAACAAGCCTCCTGAGGAAAGGCGAGGGGCAGTGCACAATGCTTGTGCAAATAGCGACCTATCAAGACATAAAGGCTGCTCAAGCTGATAATCTAAGACCTCTAGTGGTAGTCCCTCTACTGCTATAGGATACAATGAGCGTAGAGAAGAGATGGTCTCATCAGTAGGACTCGCTATAGACAAAGGGTGTAGTGCTCGTGCTGCTCTACTAAACTCTCCCGCTTGACCCAATGTCCTACATCGTCGTAATTGAGTGGAATCTATGGTATCATGTGGCGATGTCGCTCTACTAAACTCTCTTGCTTGACCCAATGTCCTACACGTAATCGAGTGGAATCTATGGTATCCTATGGCTATGCATGTCTCCTAAATCGTGTAGCCCTAATAGACTCCTCCTAAAGGGCTGCCCAATCCCTTGCTTGGAATCGATGAAATCTAGCCGCCACCTCTTTATGCCCCGCACGTCCCCCTCTAGCATACCAAAGACACCATCGAGGGAGTAGGAGGAATAGGAACCACGCTAACTCGTCCAAGGGATCACGTGCCAAACGATCCAGTGGTAGGCGAAAAGCCTGTCTAGCCTCATCATGGAGTGTGCGGGGTAGCCTATGGAATAGACGTGGACATGGAAAACTAGTCTCAAATAACCCCAAAATGCAACCCGCTTGAGAAGCTAACCACTCCCACGACTCGATCGGTATCCCTGGAACGATCAACGAAGGTATAGAAGAAGCGTGCATAATCCCGAGTGTCACTGCTGTTGATGTGGTCGCTCGTCTCACGTGTGCATCCCAAGTGGTCCAATCATAGTCCTTGTGCATCCTTCCCACATGGGTCTTTACCCCTTGCGAGGTAAAGCGTCGGTGACACACCGGGCATGGTGTATCCCGACCCGCTCTAGGCGACCCCACATGGGAAGGTGTAGCTATGGCTAGCACAAGAATAGTGATAGTAACACATGATACTCCTCTCCATATCTCTCCATGTCTGCAAAACCACAACCCCTCACATCCCAACTCACATAAGAAAACAATCTCTCCAAACCCTAAAATCTATAAACTCTCATAACTTTCAATTTCCATCTCCAAAATTTTCAAATTGAATTCCCATGGAACTTAATCATGAAAACCCAGAGATTAGAAATGAAAATTCACAACCCATCACTCTCAATCACTCTCAATGTATAATGATCATTCTCAACCCTAAAAAAGCTAAAAAACTTCATAACTTTCTACTCCATTCTCCATAGTCTTCAATCTAGGTGCCAATGGAACCGAAATTGAAAAACGAAGAGAATCGTCTATTCACTCGAAGGCTACATGCTAGAGAGCACTCAGAATTTATCAAAATTGTCTCACGTCTCTCCCTCTCCTCTCCCGTCTCCACACTCTCCCGCAGCTCCTCATTTTCAACTTTATTGCAACTTTATCAATATAGACCAAGATAGAGGAAGGGAATAATCAACCCCTAGACGCTGGCCGACTATGGAATGGAAATGAATTCCCTTCTCTTTTGGCTTGGGCTCTTCACTTTTCCTTGTGTTTTCTTGTGCTCTGCAATTTTTATATGCTTTGTATTCTCTTTGCTTTTAGCATATATAAAAAAGAAAACTGCCTATCCACGATAGGGGTTCACAACAGAGGCCACAATTGGTTTTAAAGTTCCTATTTAATGTAATAGGGAAATGTAACAGATAAAGAGAAGAAATTAGAAGAGATTCAATAATCTATTCTTCACGCACCACTCTCTAGTTAATATAGAGATTTCAAGTGGTGAAAGGTAAAGAATAAGGAAACATATTCAGATCAAGATTCTATTTTCACACCACAATGATTTTGTACAGAACTATTTTGGAAAGTTGAGCGACTTTTTTTACACAACTCATAAACATAGATGCTATACTTTTGTCAATAACTCTTATCAAAGATCGTCCAACGTTAAAGAAAGTGGGAAAGAGAAAAAAATTTAGTGATTAGACTCGTCCGATAATGGTTACCTGATAAATTTTGACCAAAAAAATTTTGGTGCATGTTTAGCCGGTTTTTAATTTGAGTAAATTAATTTTGGTTCTACTGTATATTTACAAATAGAGTGGTCATTGCAATTCTACGCAATCTTGGAGGTGAAGTGAAATGGCCTTTTCAAAGACTTCTACCTCATATTATCAAAAATGATTCATAAGATGAACGGGACAAATGGATAGAATTCTTTCCCCTTTGCTCTAGATACATCTTATCAATAGGGAAACTTATATAAAAAAGAAAATGATGTTACTGAAAAGATTACCGGTTAAGATTTAAGATGATAAGCAATAGAAATTTCACCTTTTTTGAGATAACATATCAATGGACTACTCATCTTTTCAATTTTCTCTTGTTAACGTTGCTTGAAAATGTGCTCAAAGTTATGTTTAAACACATGACATATATATGCTGAAATCATTGACTAGTTTGCTTAAGTTAAATTGGAATGGAATAAGAAGATACTTTAAAGCAAATAAATGTTTGATTTTTTAACTCAAGAAATACCTTGTTTAATCTCTTCTTTCAAGCAAGTTTGTCCATTCCAAAAAAATCTTAATAATTATGTAGTTTGTGCAAAGAGATAAGTATGTTTATTTATTTATTTATTTATTAAAGCTAGGTCATACTCCTTGCATAAACTATTCTATTAATTGAATTACAGTACAAGGTTTTCTGTGATTTCACCTCTTTTTTTATCAACTTTTAGGTACCTAATCAAAGGAAGATGAAGTATTACTGATAGAAGCTGACATGGATTTGGATCCTTAGGGAGCTAGAAAGATAGAGCGGAGAGACAAAAACAAGATCAAGAGCTGTGTAAAATTATTATTTGGCTTTCAATCAACAATCATTCTTTTGAGAGGTATTTTCTCTATCCATGTAATATATGTTGGTGTACCTTTACATATATATTTTTACTTCTTTAATATGCTTTAGTGCCCATTATATTTTAAATGGTGGTTGGTAGTTGCTCTTATATTCTATAGTGATAATTAGAAGGTCTTTTAGATTGTGATAGTTAAATCTTATATTATTTTCCAATAAGAAATTGTACAAATATGAGGATCTATGCATATTCTATCGTCATGAATATGCATAGAGTAGTAAGCAAAGGATCACCATCAAGAGGAAATGCAACCGCATGTGATAGCAAGAAAAGGACTCAAAAGAGAGATCAATTTTCTTGAATCAATTTTTGTTTACATGCATATTATCAATCTATTTTGTGTCATTCCTTTATGAAAATATACATTCAAGCATTAGTGCATCATTTAAATTAAGGAGATCTAGAGAGTAAAAAACATAAGGATACTAGTTGATTGTGTTTCATTTATCCCTAATCACATTACTTACATCAAGTGGGTTTGATTAGATAAGAATTAGATTTATGAAATGTAGATACAATGAGCCTCAAGATTATTATTGAATATGTGATCCTAATATAATTAATTATGATAAAGCTCTCTCTTTCTTATGAAATTTCTTCATTGATCTCAATATCTAATCTAATGTGCATTCCATAAGTATAGCATTCAACATACCTACAAACACACAAATGAACACATATAATCCATAGTAAGTACAAGAGGACATAAATTTAGTGATTTGGTGATTTGATAGGTACAGCAGATTTGAGATACCTATCATACACAAACACAACCTATCTATCCAAGGAACCCACATAAACACTAATTCTAATAATATGGAGTTTCCACATGAGTTAGTCAAGACTAATGAAATAGAAAATAAGCTATTAGCTAAGAATGATAAGAATATTCTAGAAGTAGTGAGGAAGCTATTTGGGACCTTCCAAGTATTGGATAATGTGCATGCCAAGTGGTGATTTCAAGGAAGAAGCTGCTTGGCTAGCTTAGCTTGGATGCCAAGTAAATGACTTCTAGAAGAAATCTTCTTGGGAAGCTTCCCAACTAACTTAGCTTGCATATCAAGTAGGCAGTTTCTAGAAGGAGCTTCTCCATTAGCTTGGCTTGCACTCTAAGAAAGTGGCTTTTAGGAAGCTTCTCAAGAGCCTTGTATGCTTACCCTATAAATACCAAAGTCCAATTTCATGCTAGGCATTTGGAGTTTCTCTCATTCAAGAGTCCTAATGTTATCTTTCACTCCAATGTTCCATTTTCTTATGTCTCTCCTCTGTCTTTTACATTGGTATTAGAGAAAGAATGGGATGGATGGAATTTATGGATCACTAAAGCCATTTCCGCCAAACCATAGGATTTTTGTGTCCATGTACTACCAAAGCATCATTTCATGCAATTCATCATCTCACGCTTTGGATAGAATTTTTTTAATGTGATCACTTTGTCTTATGAACCCTTGGTACTTTTGATTGTAACTTATAAAGAATGGTGGATGTATTGCATCTACATGTTAACTTAGATAAATTATAGATATTTTGATGGAGTAGTACACATAGTTACAATGCCCAAAGTTATCATTGCCATGTAGCAACAAATCAAGCACCTTACTCAATTGTTGGAAGAACAAGATCATCAACAACAAGAGCATATAGCAAGAGCAACATTTCAAGAATGAGAAGAGCAAATCTTATTTCTCAAAACCCAAGGTATTTGAAGGCAAGAACCTCCCAAGCATAATGTAGAATTTTATGTTTGATTGTGAACATTATTTTGAAGTTACATATCTTCAAGGTGAATAGAGATAGATTCTCTTAGCTTCAAGCCAATTGGATGGAGTGGCAAAATTATGGTGGAAACTTTGAGTGGAGGGAGCTGAATGGCAATTTTTTGCACCAATCTTGATAGAGGAAGAATTCACAAGTGCAATAATTGGACAATTCTAAGCTATAAATGCCACACAAGCCACACAAGATAGACTTGCAAAATTTAAGTAGATTGGTTCTATAAGAAGTTACTATCATTCAATTCCAAAACACCATAATGCAAATACTAAATATATTAGAAGTTGAAGCTCTAGATTGATTTGTTAGAGGCTTGAATTCACACACCAAATTAGAAGTGACTATATGGGAGATCAAACACTTGAGTGGAGAAGCTGGCACCAATGAAGCCATGCAATTGGTTGAGCACTTTGATTCCTTGGTTGTGACAACTTGGTCTTGACCTTGACCTTCATAGAACTTGCCCACACACTACACATGAGTGGAGGAGCTGGCACCAATGAAGATTGATGTCATCCAAGGAAAACCACTTGGCCCACATATAGAGAAAGATTGAGACAAAATGATGATTGCTTTTATTATCACCAAATTGTGCATCACATTGCAGAATGTCCACTCAAGAATGGATGACCTTGACAAATCACCCAATTGAGTTTGTGAAACGTGATGATCAAGGAAATGAGGAATCCCAATAGGAGAACTTAAGCCACTTATTGAGAACTTGATTAGTTCCAATGGGATTGAAGACTCAACCTATGCAAGTTTGCTTTACTTGCAAAGTATAATATTTGATCATAGTTGTAGGATTTTGGTTGATTTTGGAAGTTCAATAAATTGCATATCCATTCAATTAGCAAGAGAATTAATATCAAGCTAGTAATTGGAAGTAGATTGATTATTGCAAAAGGTGGAAAGGGTTTTCCATTCCATACTTCAAATCCTATTACATTCAAGATTAGAAAAGAGTATTTAGGATGTATGAAGTTTGTAGTGGCACCTCTACACTATGATGTCATTCTAGGTTTACCTTAGCTTGAACATCATTTGGTTCAATTTGAGGAATTGGATGAGCTTCAAACAACACTAATAGAGTTGTTAGAGAAGGCTTTAATATGACATATACATCTTCTTGGGTAACATTGGTATTATTTATTCCAAAGAAAGATGAAAGGCTTTGCTTTTGTAGTGATTACTATGGCATCAATAAACAAACAATGAAGAATGCATATTCCTTGCCTCCAAATGATGACTTGCTAGATCAATTGAGTGGAGCACAATACTTCTCTAAGTTGGATCTTTGAAGTTGTTAATGGTAGATTCCCACTAATAGAAAAATCTACCTTTTAGGCTCACTAATTTTCCATCAATCTTCATGGATCAGATGCATTGAGTGTTAGATGGGCTATTGGATTGGTACATGATAATGTTCTTGGATGATTTTTTAATCTATGGTAAGATGGAGATAGAACATGCAAATCATGTGCAAGGGGTCCTAAGATGACTGCTTCAATGGAATTTTTACTATAATAAGTCAAGTGCACCTTTTGGCAAAAGGAAGTTACCTTTTGGGTTCACAAGATCTCATTGGAGAGGATCAAGATGGAAGAGGAGAAAATCAAAGCTATTATTGATTGGTCTACTCCAAAGGATACCATAGAATTGTGAGCATTTAATGGATTGGCAAGTTTTACCAATGGTTCATCCATTACTATGCTCATGTGACCACATCATTGACCAACCTCTTGGAGAAGACCTCAAGCTTTCAATGGACCACCAAGCACAAAGAAGTATTCTAGAAGCTGAAACATATGGTGTCTGCAAGACCCATTCTTCAACCATATGATCCTCAACTACCTTGTGTGGTTAATTTTGATGCTTCTAACTTTGCCATAGGAGTTATGTTGCAAGAGGAATTTCCACATGAGCTACATTCCATTGCCTTTGTGTTTTGCCGACTAAACACCACAAAAAGAAATTACTCTACTTGAGGTCAAGGACAACTAGCAATGGTATATACCACCAAGGCATGGAGACATTATCTCTTGGGGAAACAAGTGATCATGCAAACTAATCACAAACTCTTGTTGCAAACATTACATTTTCAACACATGAAGAGTAGACATCATTGATGGGAAGAAGAACTACAATTGTTTGATCTTAAACTTGAGTAGAAACTTGGTAGGTTCCATGTCATCCCCAATTTGCTGTCATGATCACCTGATTTGAAGTCTTTTCCTCTCACACAATGGCAATTATGATAGTATCAATTGACTCTAAGGTCCAAATTGAGTTTGGGACCGCTTTACAACAAGAATCCTTCTTTTAGATGGTACAAGGTTGTCTTGCCACACATGATAAGGAATAAAACACCTACTCCTTCATAGAAGGCCTTCTATTTTTCTAAAACCGGATCTATGTTGCAACCAAGGGTGATCTATAACTTGTGCACCTTCAAGAGGCCCATGACTTACTAATCATTGGTCACATGGGTGTCGACAAGACCTTGGATGTCCTACAACGCCAATAATGGTGGCCCAACATGGCACAAGATGTTTGAAAGTTTGTCCAATCTTGTGAGAGCTACCAACACAATGAGGCCAACTACCAAAAGTTGGCCTTGTTGCATTGGTAGCCCCTTCAACCACTTCCCATCCCATTCACTTGATGTGAACATGTGAGCTTAGATCTCATTGCATCCTTGCCCAAGACAAAGCAAGGTCACACAGCAAATGTGGTGTTTGTTGATAAGCTTAGTGAGCAAATTCATTTGGCAGCAACCTTTGATATAGTGGATGCTCCAACATTAGCCCAGATCTACTTTAACAATGTCTTTAAGCATCATGAGATACCTTGTGTACACATCTTTGACCATGATCCTTGATTCACTAGAAAATTTTGGCAAGCACTCTTCCAAATACTTGGTACTAAGCTTGCTTAATTCATGACCTATCATCTTCAAACTAATAGATAAACCAAACATGCAAATTTCATCTTGGAGGATATGCTTTGTGCCATTTTCAATGTTCACCATACCAATTGAGATGAATGTCTTGGAATTGTTGAGTCTGCCTACAATAATTCCAAACATGCAAGCATTAGATTATCTCCTTTCTTCCTTATTTTAGCCAAGGCCCACTTGTTCCAAATTCCCTTTGTGCTCCTCCTCCATCTCATGTCCCTCATACTTCCACCTTCTTGAGCATAATATCCCACTCCCTACAACAAGCCAAATCTCATCTAGTTGTTGCTCATAATCATCAAAAACAATATGCGGGCCACCATTGTTGTGATCTCACCTTTCAACTTGGTGATAAGGTCATGCTTTCTTCTGGTAACCTATCCCTCCCACTTGATACTTAGATCCATAAACTTGCTCATAATTGGATAGGTCTATTTGATATCATCAAGTCATTTCTCTTGTTGCTTATCAACTTGCCTTGCCTTGTCATATACAAATCCATCTTGTCTTTCATGTTGAAACTCATGTTGAAACACATGTTAAAACATGTTCCAAGTTGAAACTCTTTGTTTTTAATCCATCTTCCTTTTCCTCTTGTGTCTAACCTCCTCCTCCTCAAGTCTCTATCAATGATTATGAGGAATATGAAATTGATTGTATCCTTACACATTGCCACATTCAACATGGCGGCCAACAATATACGGAGCACAAGATCCTTTGGAAAGTGTATTCCTTTCATGATGCCACTTGGGAGTCTCTTTCTCATCTCCAAAATACACAAACAGCCATCCATGAGTTTGAAGTTTCCATGGTGATGAGGATGTCACCAACTAATGAAGGAGGAATATGTAACAATATGGAGTTTATCGATGAGTTAGTAGAGACTAATAAAATAGCAAATAGGCCAAATAAGCTAAGAATTAAAAAAAAATTTAGAAACATCTAGGAAGCTACTTGGTACCTTCTAAGTATTGGGCAATGTGCATGCCAAATGGTGACTTTGAGGAGGAAGGTTCTTGGTTAGCTTAGCTTGCACGCTAAGTAAATGGCTTCTAGAAGAAAGCTTCCTACCTAGCTTAGCTTGCATGCCAAGTAGGTAGCTTCTAGAAGGAAGCTACTTGAGAAGCTTTCCGGTAAGGTTGGCTTACACTCTTATGAACCAACTTTTAGGAAGCTTCTCTAGAGCCTTCTATGCTTCCCTATAAATACCAAAGCCCAAGCTCATGTTAAGCATTTGGAGTTTCCCTCATTCAAGAGTCCTAATATGATCTTTTACTCTGATCTTCCATTCTACTATCTCTCTCCTTAGTCTTTTACATTAGTATACCTCTTAATAAACTTTAATTCATTGAAGCATATCATGATGAATCCAAAAAAACCTTTGACAACCTAATGTCAACTTACTAATAGTATTATTTGTAAGAACATATTGTTCCTCAAAGATACAAGTGGAATTGACTAAAAACAAGATGAAGGGGTCACTATGATAACAATCTATTGTTTTTGTTTAACCTCTTGAGAAGCATCATCCCCAAAAGAGTGTAATGTTACCAAATCTAGAGACATTACAAAATTATAAGCAATCTATCATTCTTTTTACTACGGTTCAAATCCAAAGGATTCTTGAAATGGATGGTTCATTTGTAATAAATGTCACTTTTTCATGGAAGTGCTTGTTCCTCCTGTCATTTGAACTACCCTTTGGACTACCATAAGGTCATTTATAAGAATCCTAATTTGTGCATATCTCACATTGGTAGGTTATGTGTGATCTTTCATCCTATTTTTTTGCAAATAATGCCTTGTGGCTTGCAAACTAAACATGAGTAAGAGCTCCCAAAAGTTCCATCACTTTGAAGATTATGATTGTAACATATTGTTCTACAAAAGGTGCAATGTCATGAGGGTCTAGAATGACTTGCAATGCTCATTCATACATAAGAGTATTACTTGACAAGATGCCATATGTTTGAAAACCTATTCTTGTATCATTTTTGACCTTGGCAAAGCTCCAAGAGTTGTGTACTCTAGTTCCACTTGAATGCTACCTTACATTCTAGTGCTTTGGTTTATACCTCAAGTTTCCTAACTCCTACTCAACTAGTCATATCATCATTCATACATAATGCAAACTAATATATATACACCAACCTAAGTATCTTGATGGTATAAAATTTGTGTTATTGCAAATGAAGGATGCACCAAATAGAACTAATGGTCATCAAACATAAACCCTTTATACATTTCCTACTTAGCTACTAAAAGATCTGATGGTTACAAGGAATGGAAGTTACCTTTTTACATCTAAGGCACTCAGTGTTAATCTCATCTTATCTATTTATCTAGCCCTAAACCTAATCTTATGTAACAATATTGAGTTTAAAAAAAAATTAGTTGAGACTAATTAAGTAACAAATTAGCCAAAAAATTTCTAGATACGTCTAAGAAGTTACTTGGTACCTTCCAAGTATCGAGTAATGTGCATGTCAAGTGATGACTTCTAGGAAGAAGCTTCATGAGAAGCTTAGTTTGCATGCCAAGTATGCAGCTTCTAGAAGGAAGTTTATTGGGAAGCTTCCTAATTAGCTTAGCTTGCATGCCAAGTAGGCGGCTTCTATAAGAAAGTTTCTCAAGAAACTTCTTGGTTAGCTTGGCTTGCACTCTAAGAAGGTGGCTTTTAAGAAGTTTCTTAAGAAGATTCTCAAGGGCCTTGTATATTCCCTATAAATACCATAGCCCAAGCTCATGCTAAGCATTCAAAGGATCCCTCATTTAAGGGTCCCAATAGGATTTTTCACTTGGATCTTCCATTCTTCTATTTCTCTCTTTGGTCTTTTACATTGGTATTAGAGTAGGAATGGGATGGATGGAATTTATAGACCATCAAATCCATTTCCAACAAAACATTGGCATTTTTTCATCCATATACTACCCAAGCATCATTTCATGAAGTTCATCATCTCATGCTTTAGGCAGAAATTTTTAGATACAATCACCTTGTCTGATGAACCCTTGGTACTTCCAATTGTAACCTATGGAGAATAGTGGACGTGTTGTATCTTAAAAAATTATAGGTAGTTTGATAAAGTAGTAGCCATGGAAGCAATGTCCAAAGTTATCATTACTATGTAGCAACAGATTGAGCACCTAACTCAATTGTTGGAAGAACAAGACCATCAATGACAAGAGCATGTAGAGAGAGCACCATTTCAAGGAGGAGAAGAGAAAATCTAATTTCCAAAACCCAAGGTATTTGAAGACAAGAATCTCTCACATATAGTGGAGAATTTTGTGTTTGATTGCAAATGTTATTTTGAAGTTACAAATCTTCAAGATGAACAAAGATAGATTTTCTTGGCTTCAAGCCAATTAGATGGAGTGGCAAACTATGGTGGAGATTTTGAGTAGAGAGAGTTGAATTGTAACTTTTGGTGCCAATCTTGACATGGGAAGAATTCAAGAGTGCATTAATCGAGCATTTCCAAGCTATAAATACCACGCAAGCTGCATATGATAGATTTGTAGAATTGAAGTAAATTGGTTTTGTAAGAAGCTACTTCATTCAATTCTAGAACACCATAACACAAATTCAAGATATATTGGAAAGTGAAGCTCTTGATCTATTTGTGAGGGGTTTAAATTCATGCACTAAATTGGAAGTGACCATATGGGAGCCCAAACATTTGGAGGAAGCCATGCAATTAGCTGAGTATTTTGATTCCTTGCTTGTAACAACTTGATCTTGACCTTGACCTTTACAAAACTTGCCAATATCCTACACATGGGTGGAGGAGCCAACACCAATGGATGCCAATTGGCACTACATATAGGGAAAGATTCTGACAAAATGGTGGTTTCTTTTATTGTTGTCAAATTAGACATCACAATGTCCACTCAAGAATAGACGTAACAAATTGCTCAAATGGAGTTTGTGGAAGGTGATGATCAAGGAAACAAAGAATCCCAATAGGAGAATTCAAGTCATCTATTGGGAACCTGATTAGTTGTAATGGGATTGAAGGCTCAACCTATGAAAGTTTTTTTTTCCTTACAAAGTATTATATGTGATTGTGGTTGTAAGATTTTGGTTGATTTTGGAAGTGTTAAGAATTACATGTCTATTCAATTAGCAAAGGAATTAGTCATTCCTATCAAGCTAATATTTAGAAGTAGATTGATGACGGTAAATGGTAGAAAAGGCTATGCATTCCATACCTCACATCTTGTTACATTGCAGATTATGTAGGAGTATTTGGCATGTATGACGTTTGTAGTGGGTTCCAATCTATTGATTCTCACTAAAGGAGTTGGAAGGGCTTTGAATAACGCTAAAAGAGTTATTTGAGAAGGATTTCATATAACATAGTACATCTCCTTGGGGAGCACCAATACTATTTGTCCCAAAGAAGGATAAGGGACTTTGCTTTTGTATTGATTATCGTGGCCTCAATAAACAAATAGTGAAGAATGCATATCCCTTGATTCCAATTGATGACTTGCTAGATCCATTGAAGAGCATGATACTTCTCCAAATTGGATCTCCAAAGTGGCTATTGGCAGATTCTTTTTGATAGAAAGGATGTGCAAAAGACTACCTTTTGCACAAGGTATGGGTTCTTTTAATAGAGAGTTCTACTACTTGCTCACTAATGCTCAGGCAATCTTCATGAACCAAAGGCATCAATTGTTGAATGAGCTATTGGATTAGTATGTGATGGTGTTTTTGGATGAATTTTTAATCTATACCAAGATAGATGTAAAATCATGAATCACATATGTGAAGTCCTAAGATGACTACTCAATAGAAGTTTTACTTCAAGAAGCCAAAGTGTACCTTTTGGCAAAAGGAACTTACCTTCTTGGGTAATAAGGTCTCATTAAAGGGGATCAAGATGGAAGAGAAGAAAATCAAGACCATTATTGATTAGCCTACTCCAAAGGATGCCATAGAATTGCAAACATTTAATGGATTGGCAAGTTTTTACTAATAGTTCATCCATTATTATGCTCATGTGGCCACACCACTAATTGATCTCTTAAGGAAGACCTCAAGTTTTTAGTGGACCACCAAACATGAAGAAGCATTCCAAAAGCTGAGACATGTGGTGTTGTCAAGACCCATTATCCAACCATATGATCCTCAATTACCTTGTGTGGTTGATTTTGATGCTTTGTACTTTGCCATTGGAGTTTTGTTGCAACATGAATTTTTAGATGTGTTACATCCCATTGCCGTTATGTCTTGCTGACTAAACACCACAAAAAGAAATTACTTTGCTTGAGATCAACAACAACTAGCAATGGTATATGCCAAAGTATAAAGGTATTATCTCTTGGGGAAACATGTGATCATGTGAACCAATCACAAAACCTTGTTGCAAACATTACATTTGGAAAACATGAAGAGTTGACATCATTGATGGGAAAAACAATTACAATTGTTTGACATCAAATTTGAGTACAAACCTAGTAGGTTCCATCCATCTCATCCTCAATTCCCTATCTTGATAACCTTATTTGAAGACTCTTCCTCTCATCACAACGGCAATTACAATAGTGTCAATTGACTCAAAGGTCCAAATCAAGTTTGGGACCGTTTTACAACAAGACCCTTTCTTTCATATAGTACAAGGTCATCTTCTAGCACACAAAAAGGGATAAAACACCTTCTCCTCCAAGGAAAGCCTTGTATTCTATTAGAATTGGATCTATATTCCAACTAAGGGTGATCTACAGCTTGTGTGCATTTAGAATACCCATGATTTACCAATCATTTGTCACTTGGAGGTAGATAAGACCTTAGGTACCCTACAACGCCAATGATGGTGGCCCAACATGGCACAAGATTTTTGAAATTTTGTCCAATCTTGTGAGAGTTGTCAATGCAACAAGGCCAAAACCAAAAAACAAAAACCAAATGGACTCCTTCAACCACTTTCCATCCCATCTACTTGATGATAACACATGAGATCTCATCACATCCTTACGCAAGACAAAGCAAGGTCACACAACAATCATGGTGTTTGTCGATAAGCTTAGTAAGTATATCTATTTGGCACCAACCTTTGATACAATGGATGCTCAAAAATTGGCTTTAATCTACTTTGACAATGTCTTCAAGCATCATGAGATACCTCATGTACTCATCTTCAACCATGATCCTTGCCCAAAAAAATTGGCCAGTACTCTTCTAGCTACTCAGATGCAAGCTTGTATTGTCCATGGTGTATCATCCTCAAATTGATAGACAAACCAAACATGAAAATTGTACCTTGGAGGATATGCTTTGTGTCTTTGTTAATGTTCACCATACCGACTAGGATGAATGTCTTGCAGCTATTGAGTTTGCTTACAATAATTCCAAAGAAGTAAGCATCAGATTCTCTCCCTACTTCCTTAATTTTGGCCAGACCCACTTGTTCCAAATTCCTTTCTTGCTCCTACTCTATCATGTCCCTCATAATTCTGCCTTCTTGACCACAATATCCTACTCCCTACAACAAGCTAAATCTCATCTCATTGTTGCTCAAAATTATCAAAAAAAATATACTAACCAACATTTTCATGACCTTACCTTTCAACTCAATGATAAGGTCATGCTTTCTTCTAGTAACCTACCCCTTCCATTTGATACCCAATTTTTTAAACTTGTTCCTAATTGGATAGGTCTTTTTGATGTCCCTCAAATCATTTTTCCTATTGCTTATCAACTTGCATTGCCTTGTCATATGAAAATCCATCCTATCTGTAAAAGTCCAAGACCGAAGAGAGAAATATGAGAATGGAAACTCACATTGGGACACTTGAATGAAGGAAAACTCCAAATGCCTAGCATGAGCTTTGGCTTTGGTATTTATAGGTAGCATACAAGATCCTTGAGAAGCTTCTTAAGAAGCTTCCTTGAGCCGCTTTCTTAGAGTGCAAACCAAGTTAACCAGGTGGCTTCCTTCTAGAAGCCGCCTACTTGGCATGCAAGCTAAGCTAGTTAGAAGCTTCTAGAAGCTATTTGCTTGGAGTGCAAGTTAAGCTAGTCAAGAAACTTCACAAGAAGCTTCCTAGATGCTTTTGGAATACTCTTGGCTAATTTGGCTTATTCTTTACTTTGTTAGCCTTACTAACTACGTCATTAGACTCCATATTATTACACTATCTTTCATATCTTCAAGTTGAAACCCTTTGTTTCTAATCCATCTTTCTTTTCCTCTTGTATCTAACCTCCTCCTCCTCCTCCTCCTCCTATCAATGATCATAAGGAGTATGAAGTTGATTGTATCCTTGCACATTGCCACATTGCCAACACCATATTGAGTACAAAGTCCTTTGGAAAGGGCATCTCCTTCATGATGCCACTTTGGAGTATCTTTCTCATCTCCAAGATGCACAAATGGCCATCTAGGAGTTTGAAGTTTCCAAAATGATAAGGACATCACCAAATAACAATTGGGAAATATGTAACAAATATGTAATACTCATTACAAACAAGTTAGTCAAGACTAATGAAGTAGCAAATAGGCCAAATTAGCCAAGAATTTTCTAAAAGTATCTAAAAAGCTATTTGGTACCTTCTAAGTAACAAGTAATGTGCATACCAAGTGGTGACTTCTAGGAAGAAGCTTTGTGGCTAGCTTAGCTTGCACGCCAATTTGATGGCATCTTGAAGGAAGCTCTTGGGAAGCTTCCCAATTAGTTAGCTTGAATGCCAAGTAGGCAACTTCTAGAAAGAAGCTTCTTGTTAGTTTGGCTTGCACTCTAATAAGGTGACTTTTAGGAACCTTCTCAAGAGCCTTGTATGTTCCTTATAAATACCAAAGCCCAAGCTCATGCTAGATGCTAGATATTCAGAGTTTCCTAATTCAAGAGTCCCATTGTGATCTTTCACTCCAATCTCCATTTCACTATTTCTCTCCTTGGTCTTTTACATCTTAAGTAGGTGCAAGCCATGTGGTATGGCCACTTGAGCCGCTTAACTTGTCATCTACCATTATTATGTTAGGTGATAAGCATAATATAAGATCTTTGTATCATAACCTAACTACTATGTACAATATATATATAAATATGAAATATCCTATACTATGACTATATTATAACTATACAAACTACCCTACTGCATCTAAAAAATAGCTCTTAGTTATTCATGGTGAAGTTAGTCATTGCTCATTTTGTATGAAGCTATCACTGGCATTACTTTTATGCAAGACGATCAAGTATAAGATATGAGATATGAGGTACAAAGTATGAGGTTAGGTATGAGAAATGAAGTACAAGATCAGGTACTAGAAATGAAGAAGAGGTTAGGTACAAGAAACTAAGTACAAGATGAGACATGATGCCCATGTATGAGGTACAAGATATGAATAGTACAAGTAGTATGAGGTTTAAGATGAGTATGAGATGCAAGCAAACAATGAATACAAGACTTCCAAGGTCAAAGATGATAGACAAATACCATGTCTCAAACAAGTACAAGTAGAATGAGGTCCAAGATGAGGTACGAGGTGATGAGGTACAAGGTCTAAGTTTGACATCCATGTGGTCATGTGGTTGTAACTTCATATGGTCATAAATTTTGTTGTAGCTCTCCAATCACTATGATTTTGGTGTCAGCAAAATTTCCTCAAGTGATTGATTCTAAGAAAATAAAGATCACTTCTTTTGGATCCAAAACCATAAAGATATTAACCCAAAATGCATATAGAAAAAATCCTCTTGAGAGATGACTCTTCCAAGTTAAAGATTGATGGCGGCAAAGGTCTTTAGGCCGCTCCCTTTTTGTACCTTAGCATATACAAGGATGAAGCTAAATTATATTACATTGAGTGATTTCTTACCTAGATATAATAATATATTTCTTTCTCCCTAACAAAAGTAGAAAAATAGAACAAAATTGCACTCTTGAGAACAAGTGAGGAATGACAAAACATTCACGTCATCCTATCAATTTTGGTTCTTAATATGTTTTATCCTAACGGTTTCTCTTCATGTAGACTTGAAGAGGACTTTTAAGGACTTACTAAGAGGACTTTTAAAAACTTACTAAGAGTGTACTTAAACTCTTATTAAGTGTAATACATGAGGCATTTTTTTTCCAAGTGGAAGAAGTAAGGAGGAGATTTGGTAGAGGTTTGGTTCCTATGAGAGATTAACCTGCTTTGAATTACTTTGCTAAACAATATGTGTTTTTAGCTTGAAGGGTTTCTCCAAATAAGTAGCATAGTCCTTGTCTTTAAGAAGGCAAAAAAATTCCACAATATTAATTTTTGAACATGAAGACCAAGATTTATAGTTCTTGAGGATTATGAATTGGTTGAGTTGATTTTACTTGTTCTTGAAAACCAAGTTGGTAATTGTAAAGTGACATATTTCATACCCAAATGAATGTAAGTTCAAGGAGAATTTTATGGTGCAATTCCTCAATCAAAATTTCATACAAAGAGTTATGATGGTGAGGACAATGTTATACAAGAGCCCAAATAAAGGAAGAGTACTCCAAATATACTAATAAGAAGGAGTGTGAAGTTGAGGATGAAAGTGATGAATGGTATTGTTATCTATGAAACTTTACATTTTCAATGTTGTAATAATTTAACATAATTAAAAATAATTTTTAGCTTCTTTTCTAATTTCTATAATTATAAATGGCATGAAAGTGAATATTTGATGATAATAAGTATATATATCATCTAATTTATCTTTTATTGTTCATTATCTACATTTTAGTTCTTCCTTTATAATACCTTACTTGAGCATTTATTCCTCTATATCTATGCATTACTTGTATGAACATGTAAGAGTTCATGTATCTAGCCTACTACTTATATACTTATGAAAGAATGTTAAACTAAATCCTTTTGAGAGCTTATTATTTAAAAATATATATTGATTTTTTTCTCTTAATACTTCTTGTTATAAAATATGAATGTTAATTTGTCTAAAACTTAGTATAAATAAATAAATAAGTTCTCTCCTTATAAAAGAGATGAAATAAAACTAAAAGAATTTTTTAAACCATAAAAACTGACATGGAAACCATCAATTAGTGTTGCTTATAAATTTGAACATCTAATGGTAAGAATCCAATAATAAATGTATATTGAAACTCCACGATATTGTAATAATATAGAGTTAGCAAAAGAGTTAGTATAAATTAATAAGTAAGCATAATTAGCTAAATATAAAATAATATAGCAAAAAGAGGTAAAACTAGCATAATATATGTGTAAAAGACAGTGACCGAGGAGAGAAATAGAAGAATGGAAGCTTACATTGGGACACTTGAATGCGGGAAAACTCCAAATATCCAGCATGAGCTTCGGCC
The DNA here is from genome assembly GCA_948567375.1 of Lunularia cruciata. Taxonomy (NCBI): domain Eukaryota; kingdom Viridiplantae; phylum Streptophyta; class Marchantiopsida; order Lunulariales; family Lunulariaceae; genus Lunularia; species Lunularia cruciata. Next base: position 15,956,973 of record OX419757.1, on the reverse strand, counting down.
CTTGTATTTATAGGGATCATACAAGGCTCTTGAGAAGCTTCTCAAGAAGCTTCCTTGAGCCACTTTCTTGGAGTGCAAGCCAAGTTAATTACGAAGCTTCTCAAGAAGCTTCCCTCTAGAAGTCACTTACTTGGCATGCAAGCTAAGCTAGTTGGAACCTTCTAAAAGCTTCCTTCTACAAGCTACTTACTTGAGGTGCAAGCTAAGCTTGCCAAGAAGCTTCCCAAGGGACTCCCTAGATACTTCTAGAATATTCTAAGTTAATTTGTCTTATTTGCTACTTTGTTAGCCCTACTAACTTTGTTGCTAAACTCCATATTGTTACATATTCCCCCACCACTAGTTGATGATGTCCTCGTTGCCATTGAAGCTTCAAACTCTTGGATGGCCATCCGTGCATTCTGGAGGTGAGAAAGAGGTTCCCATGTGGCATCATGAAGGGGATACCCTTTCAAAAGGACCTTGTACTCTATATGTTGTTGATGTCCTCGTTGAATGTGACAACATGCAAGGATAAAATCAAATTTGTACTCCTCATGATCATTGATAGGGATGGGAGGAGGAGGAGGTTGGACACGAGAGGAAAAAGAAGATGGGTTAGGAACAAAGGGTTTCAGCTTGGAAATGTGAAAGACACGGTGGATGTGCATATGACAAGGTAAGGCAAGTCAATAAGCAACAGGAAGGATGAATTGGGTGACCTCAAAGGGTCCTATCTAATTAAGGGTGAGTTTACAAACTTGGGTATCAAGTGGGAGGGGTAGGTTACTAGAAGATAGCATGACTTTATCACCGACTTCAAAGGTGGGATCACAACAATGGTGGTCTACATATTGTTTTTGATGATTTTGAGCAACAAGGAGGTGAGATTTGGCTTGTTGGAGAGATTGGGATATGGTGGTCAAGAAGGTTGAAGTATGAGGGACCTAAGATGGTGGAGGAATAAGAATAGAATCTGGAACAAGCAAATCTTGGCCAAAATTGATAAAGAAGGGAGAAAATCTGGTGCTTGCATGTTTGGAATTATTGTAGGCAAATTCTGCAATTGCAAGACATTCATCCCAATTGGTATGGTGTACATTGACAAAGCCATGCAGCATATCTTCCAAGGTACAATTTTCATGTTTGGTTTGTCTATCAATTTGAGGATGATAGGCTGTGGACAAAGCAAACTTGATGCCAAGTATTTGGAAGAGTGCTTGCCAAAACCTCTGGATGAATTGAGGATCACAATTGGAGATGAGTACACGTGACATCCCATGATGCTTGAAGACACTGTCAAAGTAGATTTGTGCTAAGGTTGGATCATCCATGTGTCAACGGTTGATGCCAAATGGATTTGCTTACTAAGCTTATCCACAAACACCATGATTGTTGTGTGTCCTTGCTTTGTTTGGAGCAAGGATGTGATGAGATCCAAGCTCACGTGTTCCCATTGAGTGGATGGAATGGGGAGTGGTTGAAGGAGTCCACTTGGCTTCTGGTTGCCGGCCTTGTTACATTGGCAGCTCTCACATGATCAGATAAACTCTTGAACATCTCGTGTCATGTTGGGCCACCACCATTGGCATTGGAGGGTACCCATGGTCTTGTCTACACCCAGGTGCCCAACTATTGGTAAATCATGGGCTTCTTGAAGGTATACAAGTTGAAGATCACCTTTGGCTGGAACATAAATCTGGTCCTCATGGAATAGAATGCCTTCCTTGAAGGAGAAGGTGTTGTACTCCTTTTTGCATGTTGTAAGACAATCATGTACCATTTGCAAGAAGGGATCTTGTTGTAGAGCTGATTGAAATTTGTTTTGGACCTTGGAGTCAATTGACATTGTTGTAATTGCTACTGTGATGAAAGGAAGAGACTTCAAATCAGGTCACCATGATAGAGCATCAAGGATAACATGGAACCAACCTAGTTTGTACTCAAGTTTGATGTCAAACAATTGGAGTTGTTCCTCCCATTGATGATGTTGACTCTTCATGTGTTCAAAGTGTAAGATCTACAACAATGGTTTGTGATCACTTTGCATGATCACTTGTTTCCCCAAGAGATAATGCCTCCCTACTTTGGTGGCATATACCATTGCAAGTTGTTCTTGATCTCAAGCAAAGTAATTTCTTTTAGCTATATTTAGTTGGCAAGACACAAAGGCAATGGGATGTAGCCCATCTGGGAATTCCTGTTGCAACACAACTCCAATTGCAAAGTTAGAAGCATCAAAATCAACCACATAGGGTAGCTGAGGATCATACGGTTGAAGAATGGGTCTTGAAGACACCATATGTTTCAACTTCTAGAATGCTTCTTTGTGCTTGGTGGTCCATTGGAAGCTTGAGTTCTTCTCCAAGAGATCAGTCAATGGTGCAAAACATGAGCATAATAATGAATGAACCATCCGTAAAAACTGGCCAAACCATTAAATGCCCATACTTTTGTAGCATCCTTTGGAGTAGGCCAATCAATAATTGCCTTGATTTTCCTCTCTTCCATCTTGATCCCCTCTGATGAGATCTTGTGACCCAAGGAAGGTAACTTCCTTTTGCCAAAAGGCACATTTCAACTTCTTGCAGTAAAATTTCCATTAGTTGTCTTAGGACTTCTTATACGTGATTCATGTGTTCTGCCTTTATCTTGCTATAGATTAAGATATCATCCAAGAACACCACCACGTACCAATCCAATAGTCCATCCAACAACCAATGCATCTGATCCATGAAGACCACTAAAGCATTAGTGAGCCCAAAAGGTAGAACTCTCCACTCAAAATGCCCATACCTTGTGTGAAAGGCAATCTTTTGCACATCCTCTTTTTCAATGGGGATTTGCCAATAGCCACTGCAAAGATCCGGTTTGGAAAAGTATTGTGCTCCACTCAATTGATCAAGCAAGTCATTAATATGAGGTAAGGGATATGCATTCTTCATTGTTTGCTCATTGAGCCCACGATAATCAATACAAAAACGAAGTCCTCCATCCTTCTTTGGAACAAATAGTACTGGTGCTCCCCAAGGAGAGGTACTATGTTGTATGAATTCCTTCTCCAACAACTCCGTAAGTGTTGTTTGCAACTCCTCCAACTCCTTTGGTGAGAGCCTATAGATTGGTCTACTCGTTAGAGTACTCCCTAGCAACAACTCAATCTTGAAGGGCATACCACAATTGGAGGGTAATCCTTTTGGCATATCATTTGGAAACACGTCTGCAAACTCCTAAACTATCTTATCAACCCTTTCTTGATGAGGCTCTTGGCTCTCCTTAGATTGTCCTTGTGCAATCAGCTTGATTCCATACCACAAAAACATACCTATCTTCCTCCAAAGCTTGCTCTACAGTTGCCTCACTAACAAACATCCAATCTAGGGACTCATCTCTCTTCAAAGCTTACTCCATGGTTACCTTCTTGGAAAACTTCCTATATTGGGGCTCCTCTCCCTTCAAGGCATGCTTTATGGCTACTTTCTCAACCAACTTCCCATCTTAGGACTGACTATTCTTAGGTGTCTTACTTAAAAGTGCTAGACAACCTAATCTGAAATTCCTACCTTGGTGTTGTACTTGAATTTGTCATTGGGTCCAATCAAATTGAACCTTATGATGTTCAAGCCAAGGTAGTCCTAAAATGAGATCATAGTGTAGAGGTGCCACTACAAACCTCATACACTCTAAATACTCCTTCCCAATCTTAAAAGTAACAAGATGTGAGGTACAAAATGCAGAACCCTTTCTACCATCTGCCATCATCAATCTACTTCCAATCATTGGCTTGATAGGAATAACTAATTTTTCTCTACTTGCATAGACATGCAATTCTATGACCTTCCAAGTCAACCAAAATCCTACAACCCCGATTAGATATCGTACCTTGCAAGAGAAGCAAACTTGCATAAGGTTGAGCCTTCAATCCCATTGGAACTAATCAAGCTCCCAATAGACAACTCAAAATCTACTACTAGGATTCCTTGTTTCCTTGATCATTTTGTTCCACAAACTCCATCTGGGCAACTTGTGGAGGTCATCCATTCTTGAGTGGAAATTCAACAATGTGATGTCCAACTTGGTGACACTAAAAAACCTCCAAATTGTCACAATCTTTTTCTATCTATTGTACCAAGTGGTCTCCGTTGGATAGCATCAATCTCCATTGGTGTTGGTTCCTCCACCTGTGCATAGTGTACTAGTAAGCTTTGTGTAGGCCGGGGTCAAGACCAAGTTGTTGCAACCAAGGAATCAAAGCACTCAACCAATTGCATAACTTCTTCTACGTTTTGTAATTCTTGCATTGTAACAATATGGAATTTAGCGACATAGTTAGTAAGGCTAAAAAAGTAGATAATAAGCCAAATTAGCCTAGAATATTCTAGAAGCATCTAGGAAGCTTCTTGGGAAGCTTCCCAACTAGTTAAACTTGCGCCTCAAGCAAGTAGCTTCTAGAAGGAAGCTTCTTACTAGCTTAGCTTGCACGCCAAGTAGGCAACTTCTAAGAAAGAAGCTTCTTGAGAAGCTTCCTAGTTAACTTGGCTTGCACTCTAAGAAAGTGGCTCAAGGAAGCTTCTTGAGAAGCTTCCCAAGGGCCTTGTACGCTACCTATAAATATCAAATCCGAAGCTCATGCTAGGCATTTGGAGTTTTCACATATTCAAGCATCCCAATGTGAACTTCCATTCTCCTATTTCTCTCCTTGGTTTTGGTCTTTTACATGCATGGTCACTTCCAATTTTGTTCGTGCTTTCAATCCCGCACAAATTGATCCAAAACTTCATCTTCTTGTATATTTGGAATTTGTATGATGATGTTCTAAAATTATGTGATGTAGCTCCTTATAGAGTCAATTTGCTTCAACTCCGCTAGTTTATCTTGTGCAGCTTGGGTGGCATTTATAGTTTGAAATCAACCAAGTATTGCATCCTTGAATTCTGCCCATGTCAAAATTGGTGCAACAATCTGTAGTTTAACTTGCTCCTCTTGGAATTGCCACCAAATTTTTGCCACATCATCCAATTGGCTAGAAGCTAAGAGAATCTATTTCCATTCATCTTGAAGGTTGGTGGCTTCAAAAGAACGTTCGCAGTCAAACACAAAATTCTCTACTATTCCCAAAAGATTCTTACCTTCAAACATCTTGGGTTTTGGAAATTGGATGCAATCTTCTCCATCTCGAACTAGTGCCCTCTCTATATATTCTTGTCATTGCTGCTCTTGTTAATCCAAAAATCAAGTAAGGTGCCCAATTTATTGCTGCATTGCAAGGATAATGTCCAGTATTGCCGCCATAGCTTTTATTATATCCCACTTCTCTCAATTTATCTAATTGATTAACACATAGATGCATCACGTCCACCAGTCTCCATAAGTTACAACCGGAAGTATCAAAGGTTCCTCAAACAAGGTGATCATATGCAAAAAATCCTGCCCAAAACCCAATGTGATGAATTGGGTGAAATGATGCTTGGGTAATATTTGGACATGAAAATCCTAATGGTTTGGCGAAAATGGATTTGGTGGTTCATAAATTCAATCCATCCAATTCTTACTCTAATACCAATGTAAAAGACTATGACCAAGGAGAGAAATAGGAGAATGGAAGCCTACATTGGGACACTTGAATGAGAGAAAACTCTAAATGCCTAGCATGAGCTTTGGCCCTTGTATTTATAAGGCTCTTGGGAAGCTTCTCAAGAAGGTTCCTTGAGCCACTTTCTTGGAGTGCAAGCCAAGTTAATTGGGAAGCTTCTCAAGAAGCTTTCTTCTAGAAGTCATTTACTTGGCATGCAAGCTAAGCTAATTGGAACCTTCTAGAAGTTATTTACTTGAGGTGCAAGCTAAGCTAGCCGGGAAGCTTCCCAAGAAGCTTCCTAGATACTTCTGGAATATTTTAGGCTAATTTATCTTATTTGCTACTTTGTTACTAACTTTGTCGCTAAACTCCATATTGTTACACTATGAATGCTAAGAATATTCTAAAAGCATCTAGGAACTTCCCAAGGTTTGAGTAATTTGTATGCCAAGTTAAATGGATAGCTTAGTTTGTATGTCAATTAGATGGCTAGCTTAACTTGCACTCAAAAAAGGCAAGTATTGGAAGGAACTTTTTGAAACTATTAGAAAGAAGACTTTTAGAAGCTTCTTGGGAATTTTGTGTTTAGTTTCCCTATAAATACCAAAGCCTACACTCATACTAGGCATTTTGAGCTTCCCTCATTTGAGAATTCCAATGTGATTTTTCATTCTCATATGTCTCTTCTTAGCCTTTTATAAATATTTTCCTCTCTAAATTTGATGTATGAGCAAGAAATACATGAGTGTATTTTATTGGCTATGTACTTCACCTCATATAGATTTTATATGCATAATTCTTTTAATTTATGGTTATTCTAAAACATTATCCATTAGACTTCTAATTGAGATTTTTGAAGTATAATCCATATTTAATCAAATTAGAATATATAAAGTGTTAGAACATAAAATTAGATTGAACCATTTAAAATTATAGACAATAAAAATCAAATTAGAGTAATATAGTTGAGTTTTTGTATAAATAATTGTACCATATCACATTTTGGACCCAAAGGTATATATGGATATATTTGACATTAACATCTCAAATTGGAGACATGTGGATCTTAAAAAGATTTCTTTTAACACAAAAAACCTAACCAAGAATAAACATGTAGGGCAATCCAAATCTAGGTTTTGTTACGTTATCCAAGGATATCTTGTACAACATTGTATCATTCAAATTTTAACATATTATGGTAAGAATCTACAAGTTCCATGAAGATACAAGTTAGATATGACTAAAAATGAGATAAAAGTGTCACTATGATGATAATCTTTTATTTCATATTTAACCTCTTGGATAGAGTCATTCCAAGAAGAGTTTAATATCACCATTTTGGCACATTATAAAAAGACAAACAACAAAAACTCACATTCACTATAGATTTAACCAAATGATTCCTAAAAATAGTGTTTCATTTGTAATGAAGGTCATTTTGCCTTGGAATTTCTTTACCTTCCCCATTGCCCAACCAAATTCATAACTACTATTGTCAAGACATTCATTAGACTACAATATGCAATCACCTCACAAACTTTGTATCATACAAGATTGGCAATGTTTTATGATATCTTCTAGATAGTGTCCTAGAATGCATGAAATAAGAGGGAGTAAGATCTTCCAAGGGTCCAATAAATTTGACAACTATGACTGTGACATTGCATTCCATCCTTCCCAAAAGGCATGACATCACAAGAATCTTGAATGTATACATTGTTGAATATTACAAGGTACTCTATAATACTCTAGGTGTTTGGCAACCTATCACTATATCATTCATGACCTCTATAGAGCTCCCAAAGTTGCATACTCTAGTAATTTCAAATAAATGATTCCTCTCACTCAAGTTCTTATACTCATACATCAAAATTCATCGCTCACACTCAATTAAGCATGTAATTGTGTAATAAAAAGTGCAAACTAATACACATACACCGACCCTAGAGTCTTGATGCTATAAAAAAAATTTTACTACAAACAACGGATGCACCAAATACATGTCATGGCTTAAGCCTTTTATATGCTTCCTACTTAGCCAAAAATAAATCCAAAGAAATCCAATGGCAACAATGTGTTGGAAATCTCCTACTACATCTAAGTGTAATACTATTAGCTAGAGATTGTATCTAGAGGTAGAAATTTTCTTGGTAATATCTTGAGTGATGGTCTAAGTAGATCACATAGAGGTGTAACCAAAACAGTTCTTCCATGAATAAGACAAGATCAAAAACACCTTGAAAACTTTAGAGCCAAATTTGGGAGGCCTAAACAGATGAATTAGGCCTCAAAAAATCACAAATGATTTCCCTTTGTGGCAAATGGCACTGCCTTCTCCCACCCTTTTTGTCTCATTGAGAGCTTTCCAATAGTACCTCACCCATGTAATTTTGAGCTTCTTACAAGAAGATTCCCCAAAGATTCCCTTTGGTTAAACTTGTTTGATCAACCAAATAAGACAAGGATAAACATGTCACCAATCCATACAACTAATCTAAGGGTGGAGCTTGCTGACATGTCACCAATCCATGTATCTGATCCAAGGGTGGAGCTCACTTTGAGTGGATCTTCTTTGCTATATAATAAAGACAAGGTGTTCCTTTGGGGCATCAAAGTATTGAGGGATAAAGACTTGTTTTTCTCTTGTGGATCTCTTGTGGGTTCTCTTATCCTTAGAACATTACACTAAGGCACTCATTACTAATCACATTGTATTTATTTATCATGTCCCAACCTAATCTTAAGTAGTTGTGGGTCACTTGGTATGGCCATCCCAACCTCTTAACCTATTATCTACAACTAGTAAGCAAGCAAGGCACACGATCTTCCTATTGTAACCTAACTAGCTATGTACAAAGTGTGTAAAAAATGTCTTGTATTATGACTATAAAAACTATTGTATCCTATCTACAAGATGATGCTTAGTTGTTCTTAGTGAAATTTACTACTGCATTTTTAGAATGAAATCATTGTGATTGTTGCTTCTCTATGATACAACCTAGTATTACTTGTGAGAAAATGCCCGCTGCTTTGCATATTTGAATAACTTCCACATGCTTCTTCCTGCAATCATCAACTATTTGTACAAAGCTAGTTGGTGTCTCCTTGAACTTATTGTTAGTATAGTCTTGCGGCTTGATAGACAATGTCTTGAATTATTCATTTGCTTATACTCTCCTTTCCAATGCATCAATTTGTGTTCTTAGATCCTCCAGCTTTGTACGCTAGGGGTTCTTGTTGGCAATGCATTCCAAGTAGGGGATCCTCAACTCTAGGAGATCCTCTTTGCTATATAATAAAGGCAAGGTGTTCCTTTGTGACATCAGAGTATTGAAGGATAAAGACTTGTGTATTCATGCCCTTAAGAAGTGAATATGGAGCTCTAAAGTGAATGGAAAACTTGGAGAACAAATAAAAAATTCTGCTCATTATTATTGACTACACAACAACCCAACTTTTGGACCAACTAGAATGAGTAGCAATTGAGCACCCACAACAACAAAGTTGAAGGACCTCAAGATGCAAATCAAAGCATTAGAGAGAAAGGTCTACATGAATGACCAACTCAAGGCATTGTTAGTCAAGTTGTAGACCCATACTACCTCCAAGCTCCAAGAGATACATACTAGCTTTGAACAAGAAGTTGGCGGCTATGAGAAAGAGCTCGTAGAGCTCATCCAACTTTGTAAAAGCAAAGAGAGTTTGTTGCAAGTCCCACCTAACCTTGTAATAGATGAGTAATGATTAAGTACAAATGAGCATCAATTGATCCCATACAATATAAAAATCCTTCAACTTAGTGAAGAATGACTACAATACACCTTGTAGTTAGGATAGGATGGATCTTGTGTTTGTGGCTCAAGGCACTTCATACCTATACATGCTTTGTAGAACTTAGTAAGTACATGATCCTATTTACACAATTATACAATAAAATATTTGTAGAGACAAGAGGCTGAGGTAGCCATTCCATGTGAGCCGCACCTATTTAAGATTAGATCAAGATAAGATAAGATATGTTTTACAAAGGCATAGATGTAATTAGAAATTCCCAAAGACATTGTAGAAATTGGATCTCTTTGACAGCTATGTAGGACATGTATAAAAAGCTTTGGCTTGATGTTTGCTGGGTTCATTTGGTGCATCCTTCATTTTCTCTAAATGAAGTTTATACCATCAAGACAATTGAGTTGGTGTTTGTATAGTAGTTTGCATATTGTAGAATGATTACATGCTTAATTGAGTAGAAGAGAGGAATTAGGACATATGAGCATAAGCACTTGAGTGAAGAGAATCATTTGTGTGGGACTAGAGTATTTATCCAGCGGCTTTGTAGAGTTCAAGGAAAATACAATGATAGATTGCAAAATGCCTAGAGTATCATAAAGTAACACAAAACCATAGATTAAGCAATTGATCTATGTAAGACTCTTGTTAAGGCATGCATTTTAGGAAGATAGAATGCTACTTCATGGTTGTAGTTGTTAGGGCAATTGGATTGTTGGATGATCCTTGGATTGAATAACATCTTTTTTTTACAATTTCTTTTAACTGATTATATTCTTGTCATCTCACTATAAATTTTTCTTGCATATACAATGAGCAAAGAATTTCCCGTGCTCTTCTTTTTTAAATTTCTTTATTTTCCACCATTCCAAAATCAAACAAGTTATTTCATCTCTTCCTAAAATTATTTATTGACTTCTATTATTTTTTCCTTTCTTTCTTCTGAAATATAAATTTTAATTTTCCAACCTAGATTCTCACTTCTTCTTGGTAAATATTTCATAAATAAGTATGAACAAGAAATCCCTACTTTTTTCTTAATATATCTCTATTTATTTTAAAACATACCTACACATATACATTTTCTTATTTTCAAATTTCACTTTTTCAATTAAAAGAAAGTTTCTCAACTCCTCCTAAATTCCATTTAGTACAAATTTCTCTTTTTTCAAAAACATAATTTCATTCTTCTAAATTTGAATTGCACTATTTGCAATCCTTTGCTGTGCAAGAACATTTTTCATTTTATGAAAAAGAATTATGTATTCAATTAAAGTTAAGAAATTTTCTTTGTTCATAGTTTGAATGTATAGTGTTTGACTGATTCTACATTTTCTTATACAGTCTCTCATGAAAGAATGCAAGATATGACTCATAAATTCTATAGTTTGCTTCTATAATTTCTTTTTCAATACCTCTTTAGATTTCAAAATGTTTTCAAAGAGTTGAAATTAGCTTTATAGACTTTCACAATATATTTTTATGTATGATCAAATGTGAAACAAATTTAATAGCATTTTATTCCTATTTTAAGGTTATTATTTATATATTATGTACTTATAATAAATTTCATAAATTTTATCATAGAGTAAAAGTAATTATAATTTCTTGTTCCTAATTTCATATTTAAGGTCTCATTCTAATTGTAAATTTAATATATTGTATTTGTAATCTAGAAGCTAATTTTATAGATTTTTTTTAATATTCTATGGAAAATTTAACATCTTGAGTATTTCTTATAGTTTTTTAGAACTTTTATTTTTATATAGAAAAAACTTTAGATCTAAAATTTTAGTTTTCAAATTTTATTCTTGATTATATTTATGTATTACCTCAAATAGTATATTACACATTCTAAAACTAATAGATATTTTGTAAAAAAAGTCTAAATATTCTATATTTCATTGTACAAACAATTTCAAGCTTAGACATCTTACTAATTTTTCATTTAGTTATGTTTCTTTTATATACCTGATTTTTATCTTCTCAAAATACAACTTCTTCTACTAGATCTCTTAGAGCATATATCTCTGTAATACTCCGAGGACAAGAGAAGAGAGAAAACACAGATTGCACACTCAAACAATCGATGCCCTAAGGGAGCACCTTCTCTTTATATATATAGACAAAGAGGATCTCCGCCAAGGAAGCTCCACCATAGGATTAGAGACACAGATAGGTGATATGTCAGCAAGCTCCACCCTTGGATTACTTACTTGGATGGGTGACATGTCTGGTCTAGGTCCTATCTGGTTGGTCAAACAAGCTTTGACCGGAGGGAATCTTTGAGGGAATCTTCTTGTAGGAATCTCAGAATCACGTGAGTAAGGTACCGTTGGAAAGCTCTCAATGAGACAAAGTAGGGGGGGAGGGAAGGCCAACCTTTCCTCTATTTTAGGGGGGATTCTGCACATTTTTGAGGCCTAATTCATCCGTTTAGGCCTCCGAACTTGCCTTCAAAGATTTCAAGCATATTTTGGTTCCTACTCTATTAGTAGAAGTCCCCTTTTGGTGATACCTCTTTCTGATCTGTTTAGTCCATCATGTGTAACATCCTTCCAAATGTTACCAAACCAATTCTCACCTTTAAATCATATGTCTAGCTATTGGTTCTAAGGTTCTCAAGTCTATTTTGGTTTTTGCCCTATTAGTAGAAGTAATCTTTTGGTGATACTTCTATCTGATCTATTTCAACCATCATGTATAACATCATTCTAGATGTTACCAAACCGAGTTTCACATCTAGATCATATGGCTAGCTCTTGGTATTACAATCTCCAATGATTGACTTGTGTATTTGATCTTTTAGTGCGTGAATTAAAAGGTAGTACATTGAAATGTTTGGGATTGCTATCATTGTCAAGGTTGATGGAATGAAAAAGTTTAAAATAAAATACCAAATTTTCAACATTTTATATAAATAACAACTTGAAGTACTAAAGATTCATCTACCAAAATGATATTATTTATTAAGCTTAACTAACATGAGATGCTATAAACTAATAAAAATAGTACTTAATCATGACAAAATGCCAATGATCTGGAGGTATTCATAAGTACCATAAACTCAATTCATCCCATTCTTGCTATAATACTCATGATGGACCAAAAGTTTGAATGATATAATCCAAATACTAGAGATAGCTCAAGGCTTTTTAATCAAGATTTAAGATAAATACATTGCTTGCTTCTCAAAGAAATGATTTGGAACTCAATACTCAAGTTACTCATTTTACAAACCTATATTTCTAAACCTCACAATCTAGCTATATTAGATATTCATAAGTACTTTACTGGACTTCTTAGTCTTAATAAAGGTTCATATGTACCTTCTAAATAGAATCTATAAAATTTCTCTTACACTTGAAAGAATCTTCCACTTATAAGTTTTATTTTTATCAACCTTTATGACTTAATTCTATTAAATTATTATGGTAGTTTGCAATACTACTACTCTTGGTATATTTTTTTCCAGCCGTATTTTCCTCTCACTTGCTAAATTAATATACTACATTATTATTATTATTATTATTATTATTATTATTATTTCAATACTACTACTCTTGTTATATTTTTTGAGTTATATTTTCCTCCAACTTGCTATATTGATATAATATAATAATAATAATAATAATATTTCTTCTATATCCATGTGTAAGTTATTCAAATTTGACAATATAGTATAATCTCCAATTATAACATTATTATTTGGATAAAATAAACAATTCCTTTTTGTGCCGTTCTTTTTATATATTCCGGACTCATGATTTGAACATGATTTTTGCGCATTTGATTAAGAAGGAATAACAAAAACCTACTAGTAAGATATTAATAAAAATCATTTCAAAGACATCATGTTCCTTTTTTCAGGAAATAAAAATTTCTTCTTCTAATACCTTAGTTATTTGACTCTTGGTTATACAACTTCAAAGTTATATTTTTTTAATGACTAACATGGTATATATAGCTAATAATAAAATTAGGCTTGTTGAAGACTAAATTCCCTTAACTAGCTACCTAAAATCAAATATAAGATAAATTTAAATAATATAAGCAGAAATATTTGGAGCTATTATTTGTATAAATTCATAAAATTCTACATAATATGGTACAATAGTATTACTAATATAAGTTCATATATAAATTCATATAAGTATTCTTTTGTAGCTCCAACTTCAACAGATCCAAGCACTTCCTAGTAGAAATTAGCGTACTACACTCCATTGTACAAGTAGAAGAATTGATTTCATGTATAAAACTACAAACCTCTAGAAAATACCAAAGATATTTTGAAAGAAATTTCATAAAGAACATATAGACGGTATATAAAAAATAGTAGGAATGGAGTAGTCTACTAAGGTAATTTAGACCCTTCTTAAGGACTAGGGCTGGTGCATTAGATAAACTTCTTAATGATTGAGTAACTTGGATTCCTATAATTTATATCAATCACATCATCTTATTACTACTTGTTATCAAAATAAAACTAGAAAAATATTTGCAAATTATGATTTATACAAGATAAAGTAAAAAAAATAAAAAGAAATTGTATTGAACTGTATTCTACCAATTGGTTATTTTATTATGTATAGTTGAATCTCTTTGTAAATAGGAGATGGTGTCAATTCAAGAAATGTATACAACAAGCCCTACATTAAAATACATTGTAAGGTATAAACTAAGATACTCCTAATTTTGAAGGAAATGAAGTCATGATCTTGAAAGTATAAGTATAGAACTTTCTAAAGATGTAAATATTTTCTTTGTATAATTCTATCATTAGTATACTTGCTATATACACCATACCTTCTAATTAGTATCAACCATTTTACAAGAAACATAAGAGTCTTCAAGATTATTATTTATATCCAAAAATTTAAAGAACAATTAGAGTTTTAAAATATTAGTATAACATGCATTTATGAAATAAATGCATGTTATACTTAGGAGCTATGATATTTAAGCAAGAATGAAATTAGAGTGAACTGCATGCTTGAAGGGGTATTCAAAGTTAGTAAGGATCGATATCACTCTCATAAAGAGTAATGGCTGAAGCTTTCTAAATACAATTTGAAATCTAATGGGTGAAAATTTGAAACTAATGTTAGAGATAAAGTGATATTTGGCAATTTAAGAGCAGTTTGATAGAGTTTAATAGAGGGAAAGAAAACTAGCTTCTATGTTATCAAAATAAAACATATATAGTCATTTTGTTGTCTAAAATAGACACTTCTGTAACTAATTTTTGAGAAATAATTCCCTGCATTGTAAAGCTATACAAACGTATACATTTTCTACACTTAAAAAACATGTTTAGACTTGCTTATTGGCAAGCCTATCTGGGTATGAGAAGGTCTGAGGATCCCTCAGTCGGTTGGCTGGCGTTGGAGTCTCGTTGTAAACCGGGGTTCCCTTGAATCGAAAAACTTATATCTGACTATGCGTGGATCTACTAACACAGGAAATCTCAGGCTGTGCCAATCTCACCAACAGCCATTCTGTAAGACTAACAAAAGGCGCGGTTCCAAGTTAACCTCCAAGATGACATCAACTATTTCTGACCTCGTCCACCATCTGTTCAAATCGCTTTACTCTTCATTCAGGCCAACTTTGTTACCGATTTGTGAATCACATCTGCCAAAGCTGGGGAGGGGAATCTGGGCATTTTCAGTGTTGGTTTAGGGCTTTCTGTCCACCACAACGTGAATGGTCTAAGAAAGGACACATTGCCTTGCCGAGGAAAGGACACTCGGCGCTGACGCGAAGTGTTTAGAACTACTATAGGATGCAAAGTAGATGATTGTCTGGGTGTGTTGACTTTAACTTGGAATGTGAGTATCTCTGCGCGCGACGACCAGCAGATTTTGGCTCAGGGTCATCACATACATGTGACAGTTTGTGTGAGTGGGATCACGTTGGAAGGGCGGCGGCACCCTCGTTGGCCAAACCAATCTCATAAAAGAATATCTACACTTCACAAATTGTGAATCCAGATATTGCATGGAGATGCTCCCAACGAGAAACATAATGTTTGGTTTCAGTTCAATAATGCACTCGTCCAAAGTATCACTTCAGGCGTTCCCTTTTCTACATTAATTATGCTCTATTTTGGTTTTACAAATTTCATCTCAAGTTTGAAAACCAAAAAAGACGCCAAAAACTAAAAAAGACGCCAGAAACTGACGTCTGTTAATAATGTGTATCTCACTTGTTTATAAGAATATATAAAATTCTACATTATGAAGATGATGATGTCTCGTGGGAAGCACCTTAGGGAGGATATAAGTAAACATATAAGAATTCATCTAACTACTATATAACGTTGCATATAGAGCTTCTGCCGAATAGTGATTTATGATGTAGTGTCAAATAGGATTGATAATGACATTTTCACATATGTCAAAATTAGGGAACATATCAATATAAGTTTATAGTCGAAAAATGTATAAATGACCTCAAACGTTTAAAATATATTTAAAAAAAAATATTTGTATCATTCATAAATAGAATAAGAAAAGTAAACACTAAGAATGATTTTAGAAAAATTCTACCAAACCAAACAAGAAGATATTCTCTGTTCCACCAAAAATCGATACTTCGATTGAGTGGGTGTCTTAGATTCGGAACAGAGAGATCTTTTGAAATAAGAGAGAGAGAGAGAGATCTTTCGAAATAAGAGAGTAATGAACAGAGGTCCTTAGCAAACGTCGGAGTAGAATGTTAGACCATGTTATTTAAAGTTAGCCAACCTGCTTCTCACCCTTTCCAATTTTCGACCTAATCCTTTCATTAATACATGCTATGCATGAAAATGCAACTACATTTTATATCCGTTCATTCATCCATTCATACATGCTATGCACTCAACTCGTGCCATATAATCATATAATTCCAATAATAATATGCTGAGATAGAACCTAACAAACCCACCTGCGTATCGTTTGTAGGTCGGGTCCAGACTTAGATTTCTTGTCTATGAGCTCACGGGGACGTGTAGTATAGTACTCTTCATAATCTAACCATCTTGCTAATTATTGACGGCTCGATGGGGCCTTCACAATGCTTCTTGTTATCCTCCGCGGTCGACTTTCCACTATCTTGCTAACTATCTATCTCCCTATATGTAGCTGCCACCCCACTAGAGATGCATTACTGTACTCTAATCTTCCAAAATTCATATATATATACAACTTTGTTATATAAGAAGAGTGTCAATTACTCCCGATGGCAAAGATGACAGGCAAACATCACGTAAATCCGCCTTCACCAAATCCACCTACTGGAATAGAATCACCATGGATCTTTGCAGTGCTTCTCTCAGATCTCACGGATCCCCAGGTCTTATTCTGTGGTCTATACTGGAGCTACTGTGCCGTAGTGGTAGTAGCTGCTCGAGCTTCAATAGGACCAGAATTTCCTCTCCAGATTCACCCGGTTAGAATCCCCATCTTTAAACAGGTGTTGCAGCGAAAACTCGTTGCTTCACGCTACCCATACTGACCGAAATTTAGAAGAGCCTTTTACGGTAGAACCTCGTCATGGTTAAGACTCTCAGGGCAGGTTCTCTTTCCAAAAGCTGGATCTGACCTCTTGTCTTTACACTGCAGATTGGATGAAAGCATTTGTGACATCAAAATTTGGCGGGGACTTCAAGCTTGATCTTCTGTACCGTACCATACTTTGTGTCAGCGAGCTTCGTCTGCCTTGGGATACAAAGTCAAGCATCTTTCTTGATGAATGATGAATATCCTTGATCAAGTAAACAAGTTCATATCGAAATGAAGATGATTTACTAGAAGTTGTTAGGAAGGCGATAGCGTGTGATAACAAGAAGGATGGAAAGACTCGATCAATCCGTACAAGGAAAGACATGGGTTAAAACTTGTTAGAATCGACAAGGTAAAAAAAATTGAAAAGCATCTGCCGTACAGTAGTCAGTAAGTCAAACTGACCGATACTGACCTACAGAAACCGACTGATAACAGCCACATGAAGCGCGGAGAGATGGGCCCCCGGTATCTGCTTATGTTTTTATATAGGTTTGGTACCCTGCCAAGGTCGGTACTATTGACGATGGGGATATTATATACAAAATTAAGGTGGGTTCCACTTAAGGGATGTTTGACGACCTACACCACTAAGAGTTGCTTGATGCACTCATTTCTCAGTTGACACACATGGATAACACGTGACAGCGCTGAAGTTGGGGAAGTACTGCATGGAGCAGAACTAGATACACAATGCCGTCTGATAGCCATCTCTCAAATAACGGGACTGTTGTAAGAAGTGATAGATCGTGCTCTGCTAGCCAGGAAGTCTAGATTATTCAGATTCGGCTTACAAGTTCCGTTCTCTTTAGTATAGTGGAAACGGAGGAATGGAGGTGCCAGACTGTGAGCCTACCTGTCAGAAGACTGTTCACTGTGCAAGAACTTCTCCCACTTCATCCCCTTGAACTCCTGGTGGCCACCCTTGAGCAGAAGGATGGACTCTTGAGGTGTTCGCATAAAGAATATACCAGATAAGTATACAGTACTTTGCTGCCACTGACACCGTTGCCGTCAGGATGCTTGTCTCTGGAAAAGAGTTGGAAACCGAGCAACGCACTTCTGTTTCCCAACTCCTTTCGTGGGATTGAGATCTTGCAACAACAAACTGAACACTTTACCTCATTTTACCCCGTATGTCTCTTCTTTGTACGGCTGGATGGGTCTTCTCCACCTCCTTGTTATCACACGCTGTCGCCTTCCTTCTATTGAAAACTTAACGTAAGTAAATCACTGACTCAGCATTCAGTATTCCAGCATAAGCAAGTCAAGCCAGGTAAAACAATATGGTGTTGGACAGGTTTCATAATGCGAACCGCAACAGCGTTCAGATTCACATTGCTAGTTGCAAGAGCCAAACAGCACGAGTGCTAGTACATGCCCATCATTACTTTTGCATTGGTGTCTGTTGGTCAACATGGTGAACACATTTAACTCCAGCCTTATACATTGAACCTTAAATTAAACGGTATTGGGAACAAACTTGAGTCTGTATAAATGAGATTAACGTACGGGAGATGGGCAGTTTTATGAATACCGTGCCTTCTGAAGACCATTATTATGTACCAATAAACTGTAACAACATGACTGATTCTTTATCACACGGATGGGCAGTGTTATGTCTACCTTAACCTTTAAATGATATAAACCACGTAATTTAGGACTCTCGAAGGATCAACAAACCTTTACCTTCATTATATCTGGAATTACGTTCAAATATCCTTAGATTTGCCAGATCCAGGCAGGAGATCATATATGTTTGGAGCCATCAATTGGGGGTCATCAATTGCTACGTTAAAATATATTCCAAAACCATTCTGAATTGGTTCTTGACAACTCGAAATTCAAAATATATTGTGGTATTAGCAACTTGCTACTCGGCCCTGTGTTGCAAACTGTTGCAAAATTGATGCAAATCCGCACATCAATTACAAAAAACAAAGACCACTAAAAGATATTCCAAGCACTTCTGCTTATGTCCTCTTATTATAAGTTAAGTCACATAAATGAAGAATAGATTACTTGCAAGCTAGTACAAGAGTTCTAAACTAATAAATGTTTACTTGCTACTTGGCCTTGCCTTCCTTGACTGCTGTCCTCATGTGCTTACTGCTTAACCCTTCTTGAATACACAGCTAGCATCTTGTGGAATTTCTTACATTCGAAAGATAAAACCTATATAAATAAGGTGTGCTTTATGCAAAATCTAACTAGTACCATTGTTATGTGCTTTGTGCAAACCCTAAATTCTGTTACTAGCTTATAGTAGCTGTATCAACCTCAACCGTTACATGTCACGTGTACTACTATTTGAAATGCAATTTCAACACTCCCGCTCATTGAAGAACTGGTTGTATTCCAATTAAAATTTCTAAACTTACAAAATTTATCTATTGGTTAGGCCTTAGTAAATATATCTAAAATCTAATTGTTTGTGTTCATATAAATAAAACTACTCTCTTGTTTCTCTTGCTGCTCCTTCACATAAGGATATTGGATCTATTTGGTTCTCTTGTGGAATTTTGGTTATACACCAACTTGAAAGCACTTTGATTATTGTTATACCATTTTATCCAAACTGTATTTCCTTAAGGGACATATTGCCTTTGTAGCAACTGAAAATTATGTTATATACTATGCCACTGTGGTTAAAGTAAAAATGTATTGTTGTTGTTTATTTTTCCCAGCTAGTGGTCCACCATTCAACATGAATATGAAAACACTACCGTGACTTTCTATTCTCTAAGTCACCCACAAAATCAGCATCAAAATACCCTAATATGATAGTATATTAGTAGTATTTGACACTCCACTAAATTCTAATCCATAGTTTAGAGTACCTTTGAGATGCTTGAAAATTCTCTTTATTACTTCCCAATGTTGAGGTAAAGGATTAGAACTAAAATTTACCACTATGCTAACAACACAAGCTATCTCAAGTCTTGTACCTATCATGTCATACACTACACATTATATTGCCTCTTAATAAGGTGTTCTAATTGGTTCTCTTTCTTCTAGTTGGAGTCCTATATTTGAATTTGCAAGAGTAACAACTTGATATACATCTCTAAGATTAAACCATTTTAAGATTGAGTCTACAAATCTTTCTTGAGTCAATCTGATTTGAGATTTTGTTTATTACAAAACATTGGAATCTTCTATAGTAGTATGTCTCTCAATATGTAACAATAAACGCTCTATCAAGGTAATCTAGATGATATCAATGTAGGGTCTATCTTTCACACAAATCAATCCATCATCTACAAAGATAGTGAGAATTATGTCAGATCAATCTATCATCTATAAAGATAGTGAGGATTATCCCATATCCACAATTAAAAAAAGTATAAACTAGTGATGGTTGCAACTCATACCTCACTAAGACGTTATCAAACTTATGATTCTACTTCCTTGAGCCTTCCTTCAAGCCATAAGGCTTGTCAACAGTTTACATATACTCTTCTCTATTTTACTTCTTTTATATCCTTATGGTTGCTCTATGTACATCTACTCATGCACATCTATATGAAGAAAAACTCTCCTTACATCACATTGAGTAATCCACATCTCTTCTATAGTATTTTACAAAAGAACAAATCCAAGGGAATCAAACTTCACTACAAGAGAAAATTTATCCTCATTGTCTATTCCCACAAGTAGTAGTGAATATCCATTGGCTACAAGGCTAGCCTTGTGCCTTGAGATGTTGCACTTAGCATCAAGCTTGGTTCTATAAACACACTTACAATTTATTTATTTTCTCCCTTTTGACAAGTTTATTAGCTTCCAAGTCTTATTCTACTTTAGTAACTCAAATTCCTCATCTATGATCTTCATCCACTAAGGTGATTGGATTATATCTTGGGAATGAACAAGATATGCATCAAAATCTACTCCTTCAATCTTAATTGCAACAATGCAAGCATAAGACATCTGTAATCACAATCATCAAATCTTTGTGATGATCTTCTTCTCAGTCTCTCACTTCTCCAACTTGAATGGTTGAAGTTGAGCTCATTTGCAAACCAGGTTTTGCATCTTGATTTTCTTCACTCTTTTATTGAAGTGGTTTCTTCTATAGCTTCTTGTGTAGTCTCCCTAGAAGTTTATTGAAAATCTCCATCAACTTCTATCTCATGAATGCTCATTCTAGCATTGGCTTGCTCTTCATCTTTCTCTTGAAAATAATCAGCATCTAAGTTTAGCATCTATGCACATTGTGATTGTGTAGCTCTTCTCTTCTCTTCTTCTTGTGTAGCTCTTCTGGAATGTGATGAATTTTTTTCACATATTTTTTTCATCTTATGATCCCATAATCTGAAGGCTTTGGATTTTGAATTATATTCAACAAAAGACATCTCTTGTCATGATGAATTAGGATTATTTCTCAAATCCTTTGGTGTTTGCACAAAGATGAAGTAACCAAAACTTCTGAATTGTGTATCTGTTGGCTTTGTTCCATGCCAAAGTTTATAAGAATTAGTTTTAAAACTTTATTCAAAACATGAGTAACAACTCCTACTACTTTTGCCCACAACTCTCTTAGTAGATTGGTAGAAAGCACATGCTTATGCTACTTCAATCATTATTTTATGATCTCTCTTGAAATACCATTTTGCTTTGGAGAGTCAAGTGCTTTAACTTTGTAGACTAATGTAATTTGTAAAAACCAACAAACCAAAAAGTATATTTACCTCCTTTATCAATTTGTAATTTTTGGATCTTCACTCCACATTGAGTTTCTATGTGTGTAGAATATTTTTAAGCAAGAGAGAGAGTTTCTAAACTCTCTTTAGAAAAATACAAATATGGAAAGGATGTATTATATTAATTTTTTCAATTGAGCTCAACCTTATAAGACCACAAAAAGCATTGTGAAATAATTTTCCAACCTTGTATTTGCCTTTATTATTGGTGGATTTTTCAAAAGGTAGTCTATACTACTTTCTTTGAGCACATTCATTTTAATAGAAAAACTTTTAAGTACTAGGTTCTTTTGATCAAATTGAGACCTTTACTAATACTTCTCCGTTCATAGTCCAAATGTAGGAAAGATCAAGATGACCAAATCTTTAGTGCCAACATACAATATCTAACTTTTGACATTGTTTCTTCTTTTCTAGCTTTTCACTTCTCTCATAGCTTATAATAATAGATTTAGCTTGGGAAATGTTACTTACCTTGGTAACTTTGATAAGAAGTTTGTAGAGCTTTGAATCATGGACACCCATCATCATCATCGCTCTATCTTTCTCTATGTAGCCTTCTTTGGTGTAGGTCGTTTAGATGTCTTTGTCTACTGCTTGACCAATGTTGGATAGCTTTTGCTTCAATTATAGAACTTAGATAATTCCTTTGATGATTTCTTCTTTTCTTTGTGCACCAATCTCACAAGAAATCAGAATGTCTCACACTCCAACAATGAAAAAATTATAATCATTAACAAAATACATTGACCAAGTCTCTTCTTCACTCTTCTTGAAATCTTAGAACCACTTTTGTTTGTTTGTCATATGCTCTAAAGCTCCTACATCAACATATTAAGCATCTTTCTTTAGATGTTCATCAAATTTTAGGTAGTGCTAGAATTAGCAACATATAATAATTTATGTTGTAAGAGCAACAAATCCTAGGAGTAGCTACATTGTGAGGCTTTCTTCTTGGGAGATTTTTCTCACCTCTACATTTTCTCATCCAATGCTCTTTCTTTCTTCAATTACTCCAATTTGATCCATTCTTCAATTGCAAAAGGTCTTTTTTTAGTCTCACTACTACAACTACCTCTATTGCTTCTTCTACCAATAGCTAGAAAGAATTTCTCCAAAACTCTTGTCTTGGTCTTCTCCACACCTATTAAAAGAGAATTAAAAGAATTTGCAACAATATTATGAAATTTTCTTCCTTGGGTAGTCATGTAATTAATCTCTCTCAATAGTTTGCTACTCTTTTAATACATTATCCCATGCTATTCTAATATCTAAATAAATCTATGGCAAACTACAAATAATCTTGTTGATGATTGAGGAATCATCTATTCTTACACCAAGGTTACTTAATTGACTAACTAGAGTTTCTACTTCGATATAAAAATTTCTATCTCTTCTTATTGTTTCATTGTGTCTTAAGGAATCTCTATCAGATATCAAGCTTGTTCCTTAAAGAACATTGATCATGCAACATAATTAATTTATTCCACATTTGGTTTGAGGTTTTACAATTGATAAATCTTCTATGGTTTCACAAATGTATATTTTTATAACATTGTTGCTGCTTTGCAATCTTTCTCACCTACTATGGCTTGTTCTACAATCTTTATCTCATTTATGACCCTTGTAAGCATCTTTGAATTAGAGATGATCATCTACAAGTCCAATATCAAGATATTATCCCTTTCAAACCTACTTATGTTTGGTTTATCCCTCACAGTGCTCCTTGTTCCCATTGTGTCCCAATCTATTCTCATATGTCAAAATCTCTTCTAATCTCTCAATCATTCTGAAATCTCGTACCAAAAATAATCCTTTATCATTCTTGATGCAATAGGAAGCATTTTCTCTTAACCTACTGAGAATTTGCATGAAAGTTTTTATGCATAGGTTAAAAAACATAAAGAATTTTAAAATAGACTCAAACTAGTTTTACTGACTTGTTTTTTTTTTTTTTTAATAGATCTAGTCATATATAATGAGTATTAGATTACTTGTTGGCTAGTATGCAGGTTTTAAACTAATGGAACACTCTTGCCTTGTTGCTTGGCCTTGCATCTCTTTAAATGCTACTGTCACATCTTTGTGGCTCAATCCTTCTTGATTACGCTGCTAATATCTTGATAGATTTTTTCACACTAAAAAGATAAGACCATATAACAATGGGGTGTTTGTTTGTAAACCTTATCTTTATTACTGTACGGTAGTATCTATACGAACCTCAATTACTACATACTACATGTATCACCGTCTGAAATACCAATTGCACATAGCAAATTATGCAAAGCTCCACCGAGTGGGAAATTTCAATTCTAGCAAAAGCAAAAAAAATTGGGTTGATTTTTATCACCTAATGTTTATATCATCATGGTCCCCGTTGGGTGAACGTAGCAGTAAATCGAAGCATCTTGGGTTAATCAAACCAAATTAAATAAGAAGTGGTGTTACTGATTCGCCTGTTCTTGATCTTCATAATTTTTCATAATTTATAGGTGGACGGAAATATATTTTACATTCTTTTTGAATATTCATTCTACATATGTTATGAATTATTTGATCTAATAATTAAAGATATATTAATATAGAAATTAATCAATCTCTTCAATTTAAGTTGACAAGGATGATCTTTTCAAATATCTCGTTTAAATTGACTGTCATCACTCCTCTCACGTACTTTTTTGAATGGAAACCACTAGTGCATCTCTTCTCTCCTCCGGTCGTTGGGGTTTATCAAGGAAATGTATTTTGTTATAAGAACAAAGCTAAAACCAACAAAAGGATAGAAAGATCTCGGCAAACTGTATTAGAAGAAAATACAAAAGGTAAAATGGGGCTAAACCCCTAAGATAAATATACGATAAAATTACTTAATGTGAAAAGAGTTCATACTTGGTAGTATATTTTAAACAGCAAGTGTACATTATTCTACAAAAGATAGTGGTGATGTAATCCATAGAAAAATAATCACACTAGGTGATATTTCTTCGGATACTCTAGTTGTTTATAGATAATCTGATCTACATAGCTCGATTATCTTATGTGCGACAGGGCAGATTTCTCATATAGACTCTATCGGAACTTAGTTCCATTTCACTTTCTTTTTTTTTTCCTCTCCCCCTTGTTCGACTTGATAGGGTCATCCGATCCTTTGTGTTTTCTATGCGGTCGTCCTCTTCCCTCTTGACGGGTAAAGAGTCTCATAGTGATTGAAAGTGTAAAGCTGCATATCCGTTTCTCCAACCACGTAGAGAGACACACCAATGCTGTCCTGTTACTGTTGGTGGGTGTTGTAGTTAGGCTCGTCTTGCCTACAATACTTCAATCTCGTAAATTTTAGGGGAATCGTGCTCAGTACAGAACACATGAACCTTCCATCTCTGATGTCCTTGGTTTGCTCGATGCACGCAAGGCTTTAATTTCTACCGTCGGTTTTGTTTGCTGTTATCTTTTGTACCGTGATCATCTTTTGCCTTGGTCACATCCACGACGATCAAGAGTGATTCATTCTGCGTAGATTCTATCGAGCTCTTCTTTCGGAATATATGATACTTATATACGGAAACAATAGTTCGTTAGATTGCCGATGTGCCTTATTGGATATCTAGGTCTTGACTATTTTCAGTGCTCTTTGCCCTGTTGCCTTAGGGTCAGCATTTTTTGACAGTCCATCTATAGGTAGAAGGTGCAACAAATGCAGGAAATAAGGGAGATGAAGTTTATATTGTATTTTTGTAAAATATTAATTAACATTAATTAGAATTCAAGGTTAATAATATATTATCTGATTTGAATTTTGTTTAAATGGTTCGATTGGGAATCTAAGGAAGATGCTAGAAAGTATCGAAAGGTGCCAGAAGGTACCCGAGGGTGTCTGGCCTTTCATTTCAGTGAGGTACGTATTGGTTGGTGCCGGTGGCACTCATTGGTGCGGGTTGGCTCTGATTTTTTTCAAATATATTCTTGCAAGTCTTGTGATAGTCCAATTTGTCATCCATGTCATCTATTTGGTCTAATATTTATTTCATTACGGTACACCTAAATATCCATAAGTGGGAATTTGATTTTTAGAAATGAAAGTAAGCTACACTGATTTCCCATAGTGAAATTCCAGTTATTACTTCATTGCTGCGTTACAAAATTCACTAAAAAATATTATGAAGTTTATTTTATTAATCCTGCAGACATCCATCAAAGCTATTTTTGAAACCACCCCTAATAGATGTTGATTTGTGGCCAATATACAAGCTGACGGAAGCCTTAAATAATGATTACTTTGCAGGTTTAGGTGTGTAAGGGGTAAGTTTGCTGATTCACGAATCTAAGAATTGGTCTTGAAAAATTGATATGATTGTTCTAATTTGGCCAAGGCTGGAATTCTAGTGTAGATTCAAACTTGTGCAAATCAATGAACTATGGAGTCAAGTTTAGACACCACTAACTCAAACTTACAAGCTTGAATATACTGAAGTTTGCAAGTTAAGATTACTCTCATAGGATATCAAGGACGAGAAGACAATATCAAGCCATACAAGGGTAAAGCAGAAGAGGTAAAATATTACATACCCCTATACTTAGAGACCTTATTTTGTCACTCTTTTTTCTTCCCCTCCAAGATGATGGCTAATGATCCCTCCAAAATTACATTACACATGGATACATAGCACTATATTTGCTATTATCATTTGAGATCCATATATATGTAACTCTAAAGCTAGAAAATAAAAATAAAATCTTGATAAATACCCTTATACCTTGAGACCTTACTTTTTGCTGCTATGCTTGCATCCCATCCAAGACTATGGATAATCAACCCCTCCAAAATTACATTATAAAAAATTTATAACCACAATATCAACTATATCTATTATTGATAGTTTCAATATTATAATATATCACCTAGTACAAAAATCAAAACAATAACTAATTCAAGATATTTGGGCTTGTGCTTGTTTGCAAGCTAAGGCCAGCTGGTACCAAGAGTAGATATAATTGACCTACTAGACTATTAATTTATAAACACTCTTGGATGACATTACTTACTCTCTTTTGATTTTCTTTTTCTCTCACTTTCTTGCAGTCGGACCATATACAAGTCCCTTTTAACTTGTGTTGTTTGAAATGCATATTAATACTACTTGTGGTGACTCAATATTGATAAGCTTATAGTATGCTAGGTAATAATAAGTAGTTCCCTTGAGTTTACAAGCTGGAATTAACTAAAAACAAGACAAATGGAGTCACTATGATGATAATCTATTATTTCATGTTTAACTTCTTGAACAACATCATTCCTAGAAGAGTGTAATATCACCAAAACTAGGAACACAACAAAAATCTAAGAAATCTGTTCTCTTGTATACTAAGGGTAAAATCCAGAGGATTCCTAAAAGGAGGGGTGGTTCATTTTTAAGAAAGGTCACTTTGTTTTGGAAGACCTTGTTTCTCCTATCATCCATTTGAGCCTCAGACTACTATAGTGTTGTTCATGGGAAGCACAAGTTGTATGTTACTCTTGCCATGGGTTATATAAGATATAACTTGCTACAACCTTTCATGAATGTTGTTTGATGGCTTTGCAAACTAAATTGGAGTAAGAGATTTAAAAATTTCCATCACCTTAAAGATTATGAGAATAACAAAACATTTTACACTTCCCAAAAAGCACAATGTCACAAGATTTTGAAATGATTGCAATACTCAAACATACATATGAGTATTGCTTGACAAGACACCAACCTTGCAAAGGCCTGTTCATGTATCATTCTTGACTCTAGTAGAGCTCATAGAGTGATGCACTCTAGTTCCACACTAGTGCTTTGGCTTATACCTTAGGATTTGTCAATCCTCTATTTATTGAGTATGCCATCATTCATATAAGTGCAGACTAATACACATACACCAACTCATGAGTCTTTATGGTATAAAATTCATATTTACTACAAAAGAAAGATGCACCAAATGGACCCTATGAACATTTGTAAGCCTTTCATACAATTTTTAGTTGTCCATGAAAAGATCCAATTGCTACAGTGGACGGAAATTTCCCAATTACATATAACCCGTTGAGTGTTGATCATATATTATCTTATAACCCTAATTATAAAGTTGGGTGACTATGGATTGTAATCACCTCAGCCTGCTTTTGTCTACCTCTAATGAACTAACATTAAATTTTTGCATTAATCTGAGTATCTATGTCCACAAAATTTGTAAGTCTAATTCTACAAAAACAAAAACATCAACAATGTATACAAAATGACAACCCATTGTTCAAGAACAAAAACAACAACTACTATTTTTCTAAGATGATGCTTTGTTTGTTATTCCTTAGTGGGAGGGGCTGGTGGTGCTTGGGACAAACTCTCAACTTCTTTGCATATTTGAATGAGGCCCATGAGCTCCTTTATGTATCCATCCACAACTCATTCAAAGCCAATTTAAGCCTCCTCAAACTTGGCATAAGTGTGGCCTTGCAGTTTGGTAGAGAACATCTTGAGTTTCTCATTCATGTAGGTTTTCCTCTCCAACATGTCAATCTAAGTGTGCAATCCTTTGCCTTTATATGTTGATAGGTTTTGTTTGCTATGCGCTTCAATTTTTTGAGTAGTTATATGCTTGATAGTTGTGAGCAACCTCAATTTTTCTCTTTCCAGATTGGATCATTCAATATTGAGCTTGTTTATCATCTCTTCAAGAATCCTACTTTCTTTTTCAAGCACCTTCTCCTCTTGCTGTTTCAAGTTGATGGACAAGTTGGAGATGAGAAGGTTGGTCAATTGCTTCAGATGATCATATTTGGTCTCCATTGCCTTCATATTTGCATGGACCATTTCCTGCTCATTTTGTAGTTTAGCAAGGTTTTCATCTCGGTTTTGGTTCTTCTCTTCATGTTGATTCTGTTGTTGGAAGACTTGCAAACTATAATTGTCAACCTCCTTCAACCATTAGATTTGATTTTTGTTGTGCTCTTGCCATATTAGTTCCTCCCTCTAGAACCTCTAGAACTACTCTAGGCACTCCTCACTTTCTTTGCACTTCTTGTTTGTCTTGGATTGAACTAACTGGTGTAAGTGGCACATGAGAGCTACCGGTTCTTTCATCATTGAATCTAACTTCTACTACAATAGTTTAATCACCTCCAATGCTTCCATTGCTAATCTCATGGTATGGATTTTATAGGTTGCCATTAACCAAGGTAGATAATTTCAATCATGGCCCAATTGTTTTTGTAGGGCTTTCTTTCTTTTGAGTGGATTCCTTGGTTTCATGCACAGGGTCCTCATCTTGACTTGGGAAGACCTTCTCTTTTTCTTTGTGAGTAGGAGTTTGTTTCATGGCCATGCCAACCATATTGTTGTTTTGTGGTGATTTTTATAGGCAATGATGTCATTCTCCTCTATTCATTCTTCCCACATAGGGAACATTGGGAGTTTCCATGCTAGTTTTGTTGAGCTATGGCAAGACATCCCTACCTCTACATTGTTAGCCCCCTTGATGAAATTGGCCACTAGATGAGTTCATTTTATATGAAATTTTGTCTTGTAGTACAAGGTTTCTCCATCATTAGGAATGGGTTTGTGGATTGGAGCCATGGTAGGGATGATCGTTCCCACAATTGATGCCTTCATCTTATCCATTGGACATCCTTCCTCTATAATAAGTGGGAGAGACAATTGGGCTTTGTCATTTGGTACCTCACTCTCTTTGTTTACCTTGGGTGATGAAATTTGTGTGAAGGAGTGCTTGCTCTTAAAATTGGTGGTTTGGTCTATTGTTGCTGCATTTTTTCCACCACCTCTTGTCCTTGAGGCAGACCTTCCTCACATGTTGACTTATACATCTTGGTCTTACTCCTACTGTCTCTTGATGAAGCTTTGACCTCATAGTACCTTTTCCATTTCTTGGAGGCCTGCACCTTGGCACAAACAATAGGGGTCTTCTTACAAATTGTTATTGAGTTATAGGTTTCTATCACTCATACAAACTTCCTTGTTTGGGAATACTCTTCATCAACATTGTGGTACTTTGTCATCTCCTTGGGTAAGTCTAAGCCTCTATTAAAGTAAGCCAGATAGTGCAGGTCGGTTGGGAACCTCTCCTTCTCTTAGTTAGTCATAAGGTTCATGCCAATGTAAAAATGTATGATGAAAGGCACTACAATGGTGTGAAACGGTCATATCTTCAAGCAACAT
Source organism: Lunularia cruciata (assembly GCA_948567375.1). NCBI lineage: Eukaryota > Viridiplantae > Streptophyta > Marchantiopsida > Lunulariales > Lunulariaceae > Lunularia > Lunularia cruciata. The sequence goes on along the minus strand of OX419757.1, from coordinate 15,927,188 downwards.
AATGCCTTACTCACAAAAAATCATGGTCCAACTCACCAGTTTTTGCTTATGTGTGAGTTGGAAGAAGATGGCCTGATTTTGGTTCACATAGTTAGTTCATTTTGAGCAAAGCAACCTTATTAAGGTTTTGATGATAGTTTGACAATCAAGGTCCTTCATATCCTTGAATTTGTATGTACTTGTTTGTGGACTTTCCTCTAACAAACGAGTCAACAATTTATTCTTTCAACCTTTGGTTGGGACAATCATGTAGGGTGTGTCCTGCACATATACATTACTACACAACGTAAATCAATGTCAACATCATACATGCACTATAGAAGCACAACTCACACATAAGTTATACATGAGCTCTAAAATTCCATAATGATTAGTTCATTTCTCCACTTGAATCACACTCAAATCAGATCTATAGTCAATCCTTCACTCAACAATCTATCAACAATTGGGCACTAATTACAATCAAACCACACTCACTCCAACTAAGTGACTCGAGGTGATATTCATTGGCCTCTCTCCACCATAGCTTGGAGTTTGAAGGCTCAACATCAAAGAAGTGATCTCTCTAGTTGCACTTCAAAAGTATACCTCTTTGCTCAACTTAAGTCCTCAACCCTAATGAAACTATTGATGGCACATCTAGTGGTGTGAATGGTGCAAATAATGATGGATCCTACCATGTGATTAGTAGCCCTAACATGAAATCCGACCACCAACAAGTAGTCCATAAGTAACTACCAAAATAACTATGATTGCAAACATTACCACTCCAATGGCCAAGCAAAATAGCTTTGGTGCTATAAATCTCATGATAGCTATCATGCATATATTCATCACTACACAACATACACTGGTGTAAATATCATACACTATAGAAGCACAATTCACACATAAGTGATACATGAACTCTAAAGTGCCACAATTACACCCTAGTTGGCGGTTAGGTCCCTCTAACTCTAGATATCCATTTACTCCAAATTTGTGATATGCCCTATGGTGGGCAAAGATCAAGAGATTGGGTCCTATCAAGCCACATCATTAGTTGCATGTCTACAATGTATACCATATAAAGGGTGAACTAGCTATATATGTCAAGTACATCTAGGACCTAACCACTATCCTTGAAGAACTACCATGAAGGGAGGAGTCAAACTTGCCATATGCCATCCTCTTGAATAGTTTTCACACACCAACATAGTAGTAGCTCCACCAAAAGAGCCAGATAACATACACCGCAAGCCTACATATACAATTGCCAAGCTTGGATCCATAATACCATCAATGTTTGGGAGGTGGTATGGTGCACAATTGCGCACATGATCCTTCCAAACAACACCATCACATCCTTCTAACATGAAGAATCCAAAAAGAAAAACCTTGTGCACTCTAAAGATAGTGCGGCTTATAGTAGTAACATCAAGTTTGATTGGTGTGATCAACTATATATATAGTCAACTAGTTGAAATTGATAGATCAAAGGTCTATAACCTCCTCCTTAGATAGTAGCATAGCATAAGGTATCCTTATGTTAAGCAATTGCTAAGTTCTCAAAGACCATTAACATCACTCTTTGAAAGATCTCTATAAATTGAGAATATGTGCTGTAACAATATGGAGTTTAGTGACGAAGTTAGTCGGGCTTACGAAGTAGAGAATAAGACAAAATAGCCTAGAATATTCTAGAAGCATCTAAGAAGCTTCTTAGGAAGCTTCCCAACTAGTTAACTTGCGCCCTAAGCAGGTAGCTTCTAGAAGCTTCTAACTAGCTTAGCTTGCACGCCAAGTAGGCGGCTTCTAGAAGGAAGCTTCTTGAGAAGCTTCCTAGTTAACTTGGCTTGCACTCCAAGAAAGCGGCTCAAGGAAACTTCTTGAGAAGCTTCAAGGGTCTTGTATGCTGCCTATAAATACCAAGGCCAAAGCTCATGCTAGGCATTCGGAGTTTTCACTCATTCAAGTGTCCTAATGTGAGTTTCCATTCTCCTATTTCTCTCCTCGGTTTCGGTCTTTTACATGTGCTCACTCATATGTTTGGATCATCGAAGTCCAAAACTACAATAACATCACAACAAATGGTTGTAGGTAAATCCAAATCTCATCCATAAAGTAGAAAGGAAGGAGAGAAAGATGCTTGCCAGCTGAACCAATAGCCCATGGCTAACCAAGGTAATTGGAGATACAAATCTCCCAAGTGGCCTCTTTGCAAACCATACTTACAGAAGATCCTCTTTACCATATGAACCACTTTCTCTTTATTGAGCCATCTACTTTGATCTCAAGAAGTAGTATGATGAACAATCAAGGCCTTGTCATACAAGACCTAAAATTCCCCCAAGAACTTTATACCCTAATCAATCAAAACCTCAATTGGTGCTCCAAAATGATGAAGAACACAATCCAAGAACAAGTAAGCCATCCCTTCATTGGAATTGTCAGAAAGTGCCACCAACTCAATCCACTTGGAGAAGTGCTCCATCATAATGAAAACATATTGATAATGTCTCACAATCAATGGTAAAGGTCCATCAAAGTCCAAACTCCAATGGTAACCAATCATATGATAGGTAATGGGTATAATTGTGGCATGGGAACATTAAATGGTGCTCTAACTTGGTTATAAACCACACATTTGGCAACAAACTGCAATGCATCAGTCTACATACCGCACCACCAATAATGATTTGGAGAAAGCTATGTATGCTTTACTCCAAAATATCCTAGCTCCTCATGAGCATGACATATCAACTATGGTCTCTAAGATGGAAGTAGTACTACACACTCCACCATCCTCCCATACACAAAGAAGGCATTTGCAGTCCAATCCAAATTGCTTGGCTCATTGAAAAACATTATCACTCTCCTCCGCACCATTTGTGCCACCCATAACACCAATGCCAAGATATAATTCATTACTAAGACATCATCTTGAGTGTCTTGCTGACCTGTTAAGAAAGACTATGAACATATATTCATGTGGAAGATAACAAGATAAAGAATATAATACCATCTTGTGCTTGGTGTAACAAACCATCACTTCATTGCCAACAATAAAACTTCACTACTCCACCTCCATACTTATACTTCAAAGACTACAAACAACTATAGAAGGAGGAGGAGGGAGAGAGGGTGAAGTACCAAGAGTTCCCAACTATCATAAAATGCATTAGGTGTTCCAAATAAAATTTGTGATAAATTTTATATATGCACTAAGTTCTTTATCACACACTTGATGGTTCTTGGCCTAGTGCTATCACTAGAGTCTAGTAACCTTCCTATCAAAGGCTCTTAAATGTGAGAAGGAGCTTGGAGAAAGAGGAACAATGTAAAGTAGGTAGGTTGCTAGATGAGCAATACTAGAAGAGAGTATACCAAACATTACTTATGGATCCCCAATAAAGGAAAGTTAAATATATGAAGGATATTCCCTATAAGAGAAGTACCTCATTAACATATCACCAAATCCTTAGATCCTAATGGCACTTCATGGATGCTTAAGAAATCTATAATGTAGAGGTAAAGAAGAATATTAAGGGACATTGCTCTACACTTTGATCCCTAGACTTTAAAGCTTACAAGATAAGTTTGGTAATTAAGTGGCCTAAGGCTTGTCTATAGTGTCACAATGTGTGTATTTTCCACCAATAGCAAAAAAATTACAACTTAGGATGCTCAATGTGATAGACAAAATAGCTAAAGAATGAGCTATGGAAAATAGAGGCCCTTATAATGGATCTTTGTATTGTGTATTGGTAATCAACTAAAGATAGTGACTCACTTTCTTGAAATGTCTAGTTGACAATAAAGAAAAGAAATAAAATTGTAAAAATACTGTTCTCATATTGTGGTTTGTGTAACTAGTGAGAAAAGAGTTTAGTATAATTTATCTCTATGTTATCAGAATAGATTGTAGGACAGATCCCATGGTTGAGCTATTGCTATGTGAGCAATCTATGTTCATGTATACGACTGGCCATATGGATTATGGTCTTGTCCCCTTTGAGACCTTTTACATATATAGGTGGTGAAGAGTTGATAAATAAGTATTTGTTTTTAGTTTTAAAGTCTCAAGCCAGAGGGGGATGTGGAAAGTGAGAGTTGTAGTAGAGCATGAGTGCTAGAGTGTTTGAAGAAGCACTTGAGTAGTAGATGTCTTGAGAGCACAAGATATTCTTTCCAAATCCTTTTCTCATCAAGGTTCAGATTCCATTGTGATGGACTTTGAGGTTGGATTGTAATGCAATTTGGGGCTACATTCATAGAATTGGTGATGGAAAGCCCAGATCCAATTGTTCTTCCTGTGATTACTTATGAGTAGGTCTAGGACTTTACAATCTATGTACTTTTATAGATGAAGAAGGACTTGATCTCATTCAATGGCTTCAAGTTGGAGTTGTGGGGTCTATTTGGCAAAAAGAGAAACAATTAAATGACAAAAATGCAAGTGATTGGGTCCAAAGAGGAAAATTTTGGAGTTTTAGAACTATCAAAGGAGATAAGGGTGGAAATCTGGGGAAAAAAGACCACAATTTGAGAAAAAATTTGATAGGCTATATTTTGAAAATAAAAACCAAGTGATTTAAGAAGATTTTGTATGGGATATGATAGATTGAACAGAGGGGATTAATTTATACCCAAGTGCACAAAATGGATGTTTTTGAGAGTTTCATGATACATTTTCATGATCTGCTAGTAGGATTGGAGATAAGGCAGAGTGCTTATTGTGTTGAGCATAGGAAATTTTATGTTTGGATCAATCTTGAATCAGAGTATGGTCAATTGAATTTGGAGTTTTGGAAAGTGAAGTGTTTGAGATAAGATAATGATCAAGTTTGGAGTTTTGATCACTCCTCAAGTTATGGTTTGAATAAGCTTATGAAAATTTCCAATATTATTGATGGTTATATCTCAAACCTCTATGTAAAGGTTTCATGTAAATTACTCAAATAGAGAATTCAAAATCTTGAATCAAGCATACTTGGGCCTATAGAGCTCATAATTTATCCCACCTCATATATTGATCCATGTCTAGGGATTGTGGTTGGATGAGACCATGAAACCTTGCAAAGGTTTAGAAAAGGTATGTATAACGAAGTACTATGAAAAATTTGGCTGGCTCAAAGTCCATGGAGAGTGAGGATTGATACAATAAATTTTACTAAAAATACTATCATAAGCTCAATAGTGCATTTCTGTCTTCAATCATGATTCAATGTCAATTCTCCCATTTTTGTGACTATGATTGAATATTTTAGGTTACTAGAGTGTTTTTGAGGATAATATGTACCTCTGATATGAGAATCTGGTGAAATTTACCAAAAACTAAGAGTACACCCTCAATTAAGGATTTCAAAATTTGGGTGGAAACTACAAAACCATGGCCAAGTTTGAGATCTTGTCAAGGGAGCTATGGAGGTCAAATTGTAACTTGATTTGTACCATTAGAACGCTTATCTCATAGGCTTCTCAAATGAATTCTAGATCATTCAAACTAGAGCAACACAAAAAAGGTTATTCTCATATGAGTTGCATATATTTTTTCCTATAAAAGAGCATAGAATTTCTCCACTTGGAGTACAAACTAGATTGAAAGTTGGAGAACACATTGAAATCAGCTTGAGGATAGAGCAAGAGGCTTTGAAGTCTATTTCCAACAAAATCATGGTGAGTTGTTGAATTTTTGTAGCTGGATCCTCTATGTGCTTGCATGCTTGTTTGCACACCCAATTAGTTTGGATTGGTGTGCAGACATTACACTTAGATCTTTTCCTTCTTGGAGGTCTATGTATTTCTCCTTGGTAATTTTGATGACCAATAGACTAGGACCGTTTGTTATGATCAAAGGTTAGGTTGCATGTTACTCCCTTACCCCATAAAAGGACTATTAGAAACAAGAGTAGAACAATCCAATTGTTGGATAACAAGCACTTAGACTAATAGTGACAAATTTACATATAACCTTTGATCCATAAGCTCCATAGCTAGGCACTTTATGTGTTCCTAGAGAGAGAAAGGCACAATAACAAGGAAGAAAGACTAGGAAGAAAGGAAAGGAAAGAAGACTCACAAAGATCCACCATCCTCCCTAGGCCTCTAAAGATAGATGCATGTTAGATGCTATTAAAGCCATTCTCATCCATATAGTAGATTAGAAACATAGAAATATAAGATAATCAATATACTAAACAATTTAATCTTGATAAATATCTAAGAGTATTCCAATACAAAGAGGTATCAATTTACAATTTCTTAGAGTAGGTAATTCTAGATTGATATGGATAAAGTATTATTGAAGTGGGAATAATGAAAATGGTATGGCTTATTAGGTGCAATAAACTTCCCCATAGTAATTTATCTAATACATTGTACACTCCTTTTCATCAAAAGAAGTCAACTAGCACTTAGATACTTGATTAACTACCATACAAATAATTCTAGTTGATAATGAAACTTAATAACATCCCATGCATTACATGATTTGAATAATAGTTTGCTTGGATCAGAGTTATCCTAACAATTAATGTTTTGGTATCTTAGAGTTCATTGTTATGAAATCTATTATTGTATAGGATTGATGCACATTATAATCAAAAGGATTAGTTAAATCTGTTTGCCAGCTTGGAGAACAACAACATCAAAATGCCAAAAATAGGTATGATAAGTTAATCTTTGTTACTCATCTTGGAATCAATCACAAATTGTCATTTTTTCTGCCATGTGAGCAAGTTAAGAGAACTATCAAGAATTTTACCTCTTGTGTCTCATCCTTGATGTTTTGCAACCCTTCTTGTCTTCTAAGTAATCTCCTTTTTCCTTGCATTTCCAACTTTCTTTCTACATTGGAAGACATTCATTTAACCTCATAGTACCAGGTGGGTCTTTTATGAGATCTCAATTGATATATGTTTGACTTGGCAACAATATTATAGTTCATGCTATGTTGTATGAATCAAAGATTATTTAATACTAGGAGAATATATGGGCATAAAAATTTAAAATATTAACAAATAAGTGCACCATTTAATAATATTTACAAAGAAGTGCACTCTTTCCAAAAAATATTTATAGATAGGAGTACACTTAAAGCAATAACTTTATAGTGCAATGATGATGGTCACATGTTTTGCTATTATGACTTTTTTATTTGCACTTGCTAAAAGAAAGTTGATCTTCCAAGGCTATTCATTTGTGGCTTTAAATTCTTATTTTCTTGGGCTAGACTTGTTGCTTTATATTTACTTGAGAACAAGTGATATATGTTTCCAAATCTATAGCAACAACAACTCCACTATATGCTTTTTGTTACTTCAAAATAAAGTATGATTTGTACATCATGTCAAATGGGTGCAGTTGTTGTAACAATATGGAGTCTAGCAACATAGTTAGTAAGGCTAACAAAGTAGAGAATAAGCCAAATTAGCCCTGAATATTCCAAAAGCATCTAGGAAGCTTCTTGGGAAGCTTCTCGACTAGCTTAGCTTGCATGCCAAGTAGGCGGCTTCTAGAAGGAAGTTTCTTGAGAAACTTCCTGGTTAACTTGGCTTGCACTCTAAGAAAGCGGCTCAAGGAAGCTTCTTGAAAAACTTCTCAAGGGCCTTGTATGCTACCTATAAATACCAAAGCCATAGCTCATGCTAGGCATTTGGAGTTTTCCCACATTCAAGTGTCCCAATGTGAGTTTCCATTCTCCTATTTCTCTCCTTGGTCTTGGTCTTTTATAGGTGTCCTTTTTTCCTTGGATTTGCACATGCATGGATGGATGGAATTTATGGATCACCAAATCCACTTCCACCAAACCATTGGGATTTTCATGTCCAAGTACTACCCAAACATCGTCTCACACAATTCATCACTTCACACTTTGGGCAAGATTTTTTGCATATGATCACAATATCTGAGGAACCCTTGGTGCTTCCGGTTGTAATTTATGGAGAATGTTGGTCATGCTGCTTCTATGTGTTAATAAATTAGATAGATTAGGGGTGGCGTGATAGAATAGCAACCATGGCGGCAATGCCCAATGTTATCCTTGCTATGCAACAACAAATCAAGCACCTTACTCAATTGTTGGATGAACAAGAGCTTTGAAGACAAGAGCACGTAGATAGAGTACCAGTTTGAGAAGGAGAAAATTAAATCCAATTCCCTAAACCCAAGGTATTTGAAGGCAAAAATCTCCTAGGTGCAGTGCAAAATTTTGTGTTTAACTGTGAATGTTATTTTGAAGCTACCAATTTGCAAGACGAGCAAAAATAGATTCTCTTGGCTTCTAGTCAATTGGATGGAGTAGCAAAACTATGGTGGAGATTCCGAGTGGAGCAAGCTAAATGACAAATTGTTGCACCAATCTTGACTTGGGCAGAATTCAAGAGTGCAATAATTAGTCGGTTCCAAGCTATAAATGCAACATGAGCTGCATGGGATAGGTTGGAAGAGTTGACATAGATTGGCTCTATAAGAAGTTAAATCATGCAATTTCAGAATACCATCATGCAAATTTCAAATATACTGGAAGGTGAAGCTCTGGATCAATTTGTGAGGTGCTTGAAGTCAAGAACCAAATTAGAGGTAACCATGCGAGAGCTGCAACACTTAGAGGAAGCCATGTGGTTGGCCAAACATTTTGATTTTTTGGTTGCAACAACTTGGTCTTGAACTCAACCTCCATAGAACCTATCGATACACTACACATAGGTGGATGAGCCGACAACATTGGAGATTAATGCCATTCAATGGAGACCACTTAGCATTGCAAATAGAGAGAAATTGCAACAAAATGGTGGTTGTTTTTATTATCACCAATTGGGACATTGCATGGCTGAATGTCCACTCAAGAATGGGCAACCTCAACAAGTTGTCCAGATGGATTTTATGGAGCGGAACATTCAGGGAAACAAGGAATTCCAAAAGGAGATTTTGAGCCGCCTACAAGGAGCTTGATTAGTTCCAATGGGATTGAAAGCTTGACCTATGCAAGTTTGCTTCACTTGCAAGGTATAATATCCAATCGATGTTGTAGGATTTTGGTTGATTCTAGAAGTTCAAAGAATTGGATGTCTATGCAAGTAGCAAAGGAATTGGGTATCCTTATCAAGCCAATAATTGGAAGTAGATTGATGATGGCGGATGGAAGAAAGGGTTCTGCATTTTGTACCTTGCATCCTGGTACCCTCAAGATTGGGAAGGAGTATTTGCAGTGTATGAGGTTTGTAGTGGCACCTCTACACTATGATATCATTATGGGTCTACCTTGGCTTGAACGTCAAAAGGTCAAAAGATGGACCTGGTGTGAACTCCCTCCAAGACTTCCAACCATTACCATATGCTCCATAGTAACCACTCCATACCATCCAGAGTAAGATCTATCCACAAGATAACCTCAAAGCATAACAAACAGAACTTGATGAAATGGAAAACACCAAGATATGCAACCCACTTTACAGGCCCTAATTTTGTGTGAGTGCACCAACCATGCCTAGTTGGCCAGCTCTCCCATGCACAAAACTTGGTGCTACCACAAACCCACAATGATGCCAAACAAGTAAAATCCACAACAATAATCTTCTTCCATAGGAAGCCTGGAAAGAAAATATGTAGAATATAATCTCTTGATAGATGCCTCTCTCTAAACTCAATATGAGTCCCATTGAGTCTCCACATTATGAGGTTACACATGGGAGGCATCAATCTGGGTCTGTATCTCATTGCAAGTATGGGTATGGCAAGCAATACTACATAGCCTTGGTCCAAGATAAGCCACACTATCCCTCACCTGAGCTAGACTACTTTCACTCTCCTCTACTTGAACATGTGCACTCTTGCACCTCTCCATAACAAAGGCTAACTCTCATGCCTAATTTTGTATCTAGAGCCTATAATCCTCAATCATGGTAGTGGCACCTAGGGTGTCCAAGTCCAAGTCAACTAATCTCTACTCTCTCTCCATCTCAAAAGTAATAAAGGTCAGATGCCTCTCCTCCTTCGTTGGTAGAGTATCCTCTTGCTCACAAAGGAGTCTCTCTCTCTACTAACAATCCACCATGCTCCTCAAAGCTCTCCAATTGTCTCTCACACTCAAGCACTAATCTCTCTAGCTCCTCTACACTCTTCAATCACCTCTTGCACTTAAGCATTAATCTCTCTCACTCTTGTACACTATCCAATTGCCCCTTGCACTCAAGTACTAGTCTCTCTTGCTCTTGTACACTATCCAATTGCCCCTTGCACTCAAGTACTGATCTCTCTTGCTCTTGTATACTCTCCAATCGCCCCTTGCGCTCAAGCACTAACCTCTCTTGCTCCTTTACACTCTCCAATCATCCCTTGCACTCAAGCACTAATCTCTCCTACTCCTCTACACTCTCCACACTCTCCAATTGCCTCTACCGCTCAACCAAATGTCTCTCTTCCTCCGCAGCCACTCAAACACAATCATCTAAAACACACATGATGTCAACAAAACAAGAAGGAGGTGAAAGTACTCTACAATGAGTGGAGGGAGGTGCACCTTCCACAAATAGAGAAAGGGGAGAAGAGGAGAAGGAGCTATCTCAAAGGATGAAGATGGAAAATGAACTCTCTCCTACAACTATCATGACCTAACCTCACTATCGGTAAGATATATATCTCAACACATATCTATTGAACACCTATTCATAAGTGGTACATTTTGTCATCCATCAAGTAAAATTCACTTCTATATTAAGTAAATACACAAGTTCATTAATTAAGGCATGTTAAATTAACCCAATAATGGTATACAATAGAGATATGATGTTTTCAAATAATGACAACATACAAATATATGCCAAAACTCAAATCTAATCAATCACTCATAGTCCTTGTCCTCTCCCTCATCCTCACCATCATCAGCACTCTTGTCCTCATCCGAGCTATATGCATCCTCATGATCATCATCATCCTTCTTCCTCAAGAATGAAAGCTCTCTCCATGAATAGATGAGTGAGTATCTACGCAAGGAAGGTGACTCTGAACTTGCTCCCCTTAGGTACCCTCAATTGGCTTTGCAAACTCCCCACCTTAGCAATGATAGCTCTAATTGCTAACTCTCCCCAATTATAATCCTCCACACCAAATCTCCTCAACTTTGTCTTGGTGTTGAGAAACAAATGCCCATGTACAATCTTGGGCCTAATAGTTGGTGCCACAAGTGCACACATCAATGTGAGGAATGCCCTAAAAGCAAGATACACACATTGCCTTACAAGATATCTTTTTGCAACCCTATCTCTTTTTGAAAACCAATCTAAAATAGTGGTGAAAGGAACAGTCCTTTGTCTTGGTGTCCTCCACCTTGGCGTGGCCAGTGCATCTCTAACTATATCCATAGTCAATTAAAATTGTCTCCTTTTCACCAATCATGTGCAAGAATTCGTGTCCCAAGTACTCACAAACTCAGTACATGGAAGAACCTGCAAAAACCATCAAGAAAAAAATCATTAACTTCAATCCTCACACAAGAAGATGCTAGGTGCCACTTGATGGCACCCTCGGACAAGAAAAAAATGGACAGATGCCTCGAGATAAGGTTTGAGGGTGGGATTGTTGCGGGGCAATGCCCGTCAACACTGCCAGATAGTTGCCGCTATGCCAAGCATAGGGCGTCGTGACATAAAGTGCCAACCAAAGCCCATAGCCATGCATGGCTGCCCGTAGATGCTGCCATAGAGATGCAATTGTGTTGAGTGTTGCTGTGGGACAGGTTTTTACAAACAAAAGAGTCCCGGTGGCACTCAATGATGCTCATAGGTGCTGAGAGACAAAAGGGTTTAGGGTTTAAACTGTGGGCAATGTAAGGTGACGCTAGTAGACAAGGGATGGTGCTACCAAATAGATGCAGATGGTGCCAAATGACACCCATAGGTGCTGATAATTGACACTACAAATAGGAGAAATACATAAGTAGTGGAAATAACTATAGTGAAAATAGATAAGAAAGAATTAAGAAGGCTAGAATAATACCTCTTGATGTGGGTAATGAAGGCCAAGTATAATTTTGAGGCCAATTACCTCAAGATCAACCTCCCTCATTCCGGCTACAACTGTTCAAATTTGATGTTTATCAAGCTAGCACCATTTGATGAAGTTTATTGGGTGTTGGATGGTATGAAATCCAATGAGCCACTCTCCTTCCTCATTATTTCTCATGTCTAGACCATCAACAATCTTCTCTAACAACATAATTTTGCCATGAATATGTAAATGTAAGAATAGTAACTAATTTTGGTTTCTTGCTCTCCTCTCCCTTTGCACTTGTGTTAATAAAATTCTCCTAAAATACCAAGGGTTAGCCATATGATCTAGATGTGAAATTCGGTTTGGTAACATCTAGAATGATGTTATACATGATGGTCAAAATATATCAGATAGAAGTATCACCAAAAGAGTACTTCTACTAATAGGGCAAAAACCAAAATAGACTTGAGAACCTTAGAACCAATAGCTAGACATATGATTTAAAGGTGAGAATTGGTTTGGTAACATCTGGAAGGATGTTACACATGATGGACTAAACATATCAGAAAGAGGTATCACCAAAAGGGGACTTCTACTAATAGAGTAGGAACCAAAATATGCCTGAAATCTTTGAAAGGCAATTTTGGAGGCCTAAACGGATGAATTAGGCCTCAAAAATGTGCAGATCCCCCCCCCCCAACAAAGGAAAAGCTGGCCTTCCCTCACCCCTTGTTTGTCTCATCGAGAGCTTTCCAACGGTACCTTACTCATGTGATTCTGAGATTCCTACCGGAAGATTCCCTAAAAGATTCCCTCCGGTCAAAGCTCATTTGACCAACCAGATAGGACCTAGACCAGACAGGTCACCCATCCAAGTAATTAATCCAAGGGTGGAGCTTGCTGACATGTCACCTATCTGTGTCCCTAATCCTATGGTGGAGCTTCCTTGGAGGAGATCCTCTTTGTCTATATAATAAAGAGAAGGTGGTCCCTTGGGGCATCGAATGTTTGAGTGTGCAATCTGTGTTTTCTCTCTTCTCTTGTCCTCGGAGTATTACAATGGTATCAGAGCAAGTGTTCTAGTCCAAGAGAGTGGATCACACCTCTTGGAATAGCACGAACTACTGAAACTGAGTAATTTGAGGTGGAGAACATAGAGTAATTGCTAGACTTAGGAAGGACTTTAGAGAGCGGATGGGATAGATGCGCCGGGGGGACAATTTCCCGCACCTAGCTTTCCATTCTCAAACCCATTCCACATCAAGGTTATGTACATCCAGCGTGAGCAGATGAGAGTATCGCTAGTTTATCACTTTGGTGCAGAATTCATGGACAGAGTGATGAACTCACCAAACCCGGTGATTCTACCTGTGGTGATATATGACAGAGAGTGGGATTTGACGATCTACATTCTATTATGATAATATGGATATGAATGTCCCAAATCCTCTCCCTTTCAACACTCAAGTAGAAATCCGTTATGTAGTGAGGCCGAAATTGATGTCTAGAGATTTTGTGGTTAGGAATTTTGGTGAGGAGTATTATCAACGAGTGATAGCTTCTGAGGTCCCAATGGTAGTTCCGATAGTTTGTGCGCCTTCCAGAGTGATTATATTGACTCTGTATTGAAGTAGACGTTAGCAATTGGGTGTTGTAGGAACCATGGATCCGCAATTGCAAGAGCTGGTGCAAGGAATGCAAGGGATGTTGAATGAATTTTGAGAGATTAAGATGACCATGGAGACATTGCAAAGTCAAGTGCAGATCCTCAGGAATGATCAAGCCATGCAAGAAGAAGAGCCGTCTCAAAACCCAGTACCTGCGACTGAAGTACTTGGAGAGGCACCTGTGCCTACGAACCCTATCAACGATGAAGCCACATTGCTACTCCGGATGAAGAAGACCTGCAACATCAAGTCTTACAAGGAGCAGCGTACGATGGGAGTAGTGGAGAATTGGATCTCAAGAATGAATCAATATTTTTGATTATTCTCAACAGAGATCACAGAGCATGCTGCAAGCATGTTTGCATGTGGGTACTTGACCGATAAAGCCCTCACATGGTATGATGCTTGGGAACGATCCATGCTGGCAGAGAGAAGGGAGGTCACATGGATAGCAATGCAAGAAGGACTGCTCAAGAATTTCCAATCGGTGGATTCTATGCAGATGGCTCGAACCCGACTATGGGGATTGAGACAGAAGAATAGCGTACAAGAGTATGTGGAGGCATTTCTGGATCTACAAGTCGCAATTACCAAAATGAGTCCAGCAGAGGCTCTCGACAATTTCAAACGAGGGTTGAAAGAGCGGATTCGCCAAGAAGTCATGGTGCAAAACCCTCGCACGGTATTTGAAGCTATTGCTTGTGCGCAGAGAATAGCCGGAGCATTAGGTGGAGGTGAAGGAGTAGTTCCACCTCAACATTATCGGGCAGAAATGCCACACATGGATGGACAAGTACCGATGGAATTGGGCAACCTTCGATTCCGGGATCAAGGAGCACAGCCGCTTCAAGGAGAGCGAGGACGGGTAGAAGAACAAAGAGATGGAGTCCCACAAGGAGAAAGGACTCAAGGAGAACAACGCCGTTGTTACAATTGTGGCCGTATTGGGCACATATCTACCAATTGTCGCACTCGTTTCCCTAGAGGCCCTCGGCCTTCGTACAGGTGATCTTTGAACAACATGGAGAGGCACATTGAAGAGGAGGAGGTGGAAACCACTTTGGAAAACAAAGATCGCCAATAAATGTACCTCACGGCCTTACTGGCTCAATAAGGAAGCAGAGAAGCAAGGGAAGGAAGAAGAATAATGCGCAAAGATCCCAAAAGGCAACCTCACAATTGATTGTCATGAATGGAATCCTAGAAGGTAATCAAGTGAGAGTATTAATAGATCCGGGAGCAACAGAGAATTTCTTGTCTCGCTCTGTTGCAATAAGCTTGGGAATGGATCTAGAGAGAGATGGAAGTGAAGAAGTAGAGTTACCAAATGGGCAAACAGAGAGGATTGAATCATTACCTAGACGGGTAACCCTCTCTGTAGGAGAATATCAGGAAGCAATTGAGTGGCAAGTGATACAGTTAGCCCGTTATGATGCAATTTTAGGCATGCCATGGATGGAGCAGTACAACCCAATGGTGGATTGGAGGAAGAAAGTAGTGAGAACCCACCAATGGTCAATCATTGGGGTTAAAGATAAATCACACAGGCAGAAACTGCCTCTATATGTCGTAGGGACGACAACTGTCTGTAAGACCGATAGATGTTTTCTGGGTCTAATAAGAGAAGTCCAGAGTGCACAACTCGCTGGAAAAATTCCTGAGAAATTGAAGGATGTGGTGGATGAGTTTCAAGATGTCTTTCCCAATGATCTACCCTTAGGATTACCACCTAAAAGGCGAGTAGATCACAAAATAGAGACACTCCCGGGGAAGACACCTCCTTGTAAGGCCCCATATCGCCTATCACCTCATGAGTTGGAGGAGTGTAAGACTCGAATTGAGGAGATGCTACAGAAAGGGTTCATCCAACCTAGCGTATCACCATATGGGGCCCTTGTCTTGTTTGTGAAGAAGAAGGATGGTACAATGCGCATGTGCATTGACTATCGGGGTCTCAATCAGCAAACAGTGAAGAACAAATACCCCTTACCTCGCATGGATGACTTGTTTGATCAACTCCATGGAGCGAGATACTTCACCAAACTGGACTTGCGGAGTGGTTACAATCAAATCCGAATTGCAGAGGAGGATGTGTACAAAACTGCCTTTCGAACCAGGTATGGCCACTTTGAGTATCTTGTGGTGCCTTTTGGCCTCACCAATGCGCCTGCCACTTTCATGAGCCTAATGAATGACATATTTCGTCCATACTTAGATAAGTCTTTTATCGTCTTCTTGGATGATATCTTAGTATATAGTAGCACGATGACAGAACACAAACAACATCTACAAGAGGTCCTCCAGATTCTAAGACAAAATCAGTTGTACGCCAAAATCTCAAAGTGTGAGTTTGGCAAGTCTAAAGTAGACTACTTAGGGCATAGAGTAAGTGCAAAGGGCATTCAAGTATTGACAGATAAAATAGAGGTCATTCAAAAATGGAGTGCCCCAAAAGATCAAACTCAACTTAAGAGCTTCTTGGGGTTGACGGGATTCTATCGTAGATTTGTCAAGGACTTCTCCAAGGTTGCACAGCCTTTAATGGCACTACTTGGCAAGGGGAAGAAGTGGACATGGGGAACTGCACAAGAGTTGGCCTTTCAAGAATTGAAGGCCGCCTTGCTACATGCACCAATCTTGAAGTGGTATGACCCAAAACGTCCAATCAAGTTGGCTACGGATGCATCAGGCGTAGCAATAAGAGCAGCCCTACAACAAGAGTGGCATGACGGATGGCATCCAATTGCATATTTCTCTCGAAAGTTGTTACCGGCAGAGCGCAACTACCATACCACAGAACGAGAAGAGGTGGTCATCGTTCTAGCAACCAAGCATTGGAAGCACTACCTAGGCGAGAAGGCATTTGTAATAGAGACAGACCACAAACCTCTAGTCTACCTCGAGACACAGAAGGATCTATCTCGTTGCCAAATTCGGTGGGCAGAGTGGCGACAACGCTTCAACATGACAATCACCTACGTGGAAGGTAAGAAGCAACTTGCAGATGCATTCACCCGCATGCCAATGGCCAACAACTTGGCGGCAGAGGTGAAGATTAACCCTAAATTCTGGCAAGAGATTCTAGCTGCTACAAAAACTGATCCATAGATTGTAGAAGCGCAATCGTCCAAAGGTGTAACCAGCACCCAAGGACTCACCTTTCGGGAGGGCCGATTGTGGATCCCAAATGTCCCAAAATTACGCACTACCATTCTAGTGGAATGTCATGATTCGGCCATTGCAGCTCATGTCGGAGTGGACAAGACCTTGGAGGCAGTCAAGCGCCATTACTATTGGCCCAAGATGAGCAACGACATGATGGACTATGTGCGTAGCTGCCTACTTTGTCAACAGAACAAAGCTTCTAATCAAGCTCTTGCAGGGCTCCTTCAACCTCTTCCCACTCCTACCCAACGTTGGGAACAAGTGAGTATGGATCTCGTCTGTGAATTACCCAAGACCACCTCAGGGTTTGACTCCATTGTGGTCTTTGTGGACCGGCTCAGCAAAATGATTCATGTACGCCCTACCACCAAGGAGGTGACGGCTCCACAACTAGCTCAACTATACTTAGATGCAGTCTTTGCTCACCATGGCTTGTCTAGAGTACTCATCACCGATAGAGGCACCCAATTCACCAGTTTGTTTTGGCAAACACTCTTTGGTTTCTTCAAAACCAAGTTGGCCATGTCTACAGCTTACCAACCACAAACAGATAGCCAAACAGAGTGGGCTAATCGCACGATTGAAGACATGTTACGCGGCTTCACCTTAGAAGGGCAAGAGAGGTGGGACACCCTACTACCGTTGGTGAATTTGCTTACAACAATTCAATGAATGCCTCCACCCAGGTCACTCCGTTCTTCCTCATGTATGGTGAGCATCCCTTCACACCTTCTAGCTTGATGAAGATCCGTCCAATGACTACCAAGGTTGATGCAGTCAACACATTTGTTTCTAGAATCCAACAAGGTGTGGAGAGCGCCAAGCACAGGTTACAGATTGCGCAAAATCGACAAAAGCAATATGTTGATGCACACCGTAGGCACATGGAGTTCAATGTTGGGGATCAAGTGTGGCTATCGACAACCAACCTCACATTAGTTGGATCTCGTAAGCTCAGACCTCGTTTTATTGGGCCTTTCTTGATTCTTTGTTGCATTGGCGCTGTGGCCTATCACCTTGAGCTACCACCACACATGAAGATCCATCCAGTGTTCCATGTCTCCCGACTACGCAGATATGCTCCCCGATCAGGCCAAGGTACTTCCACACAGGACATTTGACCTTGTCCGATAGTCATTGATGGCACAGAGGAATATGAAGTGGAGCGGATTCTCCAAAAGCGCATGCGTGGTACTCGCCATCCGCGGGTGGAATATCTAGTACAATGGAAATGTTACCCCCTCTATGAAGCAACCTGGGAACCCGCTGCCAATTTGGCACATGCACCGGTGTTGGTGCAAGCATTTGAGCAACAATTGCACAACGAGGACGTTGCGTCTTAAAAGGAGGGAGGTCTGTAATACCAAGGGTTAGCCATATGATCTAGATGTGAAATTCGGTTTGGTAACATCTAGAATGATGTTATACATGATGGTCAAAATATATCAAATAGAAGTATCACCAAAAGAGTACTTCTACTAATAGGGCAAAAACCAAAATAGACTTGAGAACCTTAGAACCAATAGCTAGACATATGATTTAAAGGTGAGAATTGGTTTGGTAACATCTGGAAGGATGTTACACATGATGGACTAAACATATCAGAAAGAGGTATCACCAAAAGGGGACTTCTACTAATAGAGTAGGAACCAAAATATGCCTGAAATCTTTGAAGGCAATTTTGGAGGCCTAAACGGATGAATTAGGCCTCAAAAATGTGCAGATCCCCCCCCCCAACAAAGGAAAAGCTGGCCTTCCCTCACCCCTTGTTTGTCTCATCGAGAGCTTTCCAACGGTACCTTACTCATGTGATTCTGAGATTCCTACCGGAAGATTCCCTAAAAGATTCCCTCCGGTCAAAGCTCATTTGACCAACCAGATAGGACCTAGACCAGACAGGTCGCCCATCCAAGTAATTAATCCAAGGGTGGAGCTTGCTGACATGTCACCTATCTGTGTCCCTAATCCTATGGTGGAGCTTCCTTGGAGGAGATCCTCTTTGTCTATATAATAAAGAGAAGGTGGTCCCATGGGGCATCGAATGTTTGAGTGTGCAATCTGTGTTTTCTCTCTTCTCTTGTCCTTGGAGTATTACATCTCCCTTCTCACTTGTGTTCAAACTAAACTCCTGAATCCTATGCTCTCCTTCCCAGTTTCAAATCCTCCTCTCCTTTCTAGTTTCAAACATCCTCTCCTCTCATGCAAAATTTTGAATTTTGGTCTTCAAATACAATACTCTCTTGAACTACCCTCCTTCCCCCCTCCCCCCCCCTCCCCACTTAACCTCCTTGTTTTGCCCAAACAATACTTGAAATCAAACATGTACACCCTTTGGCACTAAAAAATTTCAAAAAAATTGCAAATTACACCCTTCTCTTGCAAACACCCACAAAGCTCAAGTGCAAATGGTTCTAGCCCAATGACTCCCCAAAGTGGCTCAATGGTGGGTTCTCACTACTTTCTTCCTCCAATCTACCATAGGGTTGTATTTCTCCATCCATGGCATGCCTAAGATTGCATCATAATGAGCTAATTGTATCACTCGCCACTCAATTACTTCTTGATTTTCTCCTACAGAGAGTGTTACACATCTAGGTAATGATTCAATTCTCTTTGTTTGCTTGTTAGGCAACTCTACTTCTTCACTCCTATCTCTCTCTAGATCCATTCTCAATCTTATTGCAATAGAGCAAGATAAGAAATTCTCTCGGATCAATTAATACTCTCACTTGATTGCCTTTTGTAACTCCATTCACAACAATCAATTGTGAGGTTGCCTTTCGGGATCTTTGTGCATTAGTCTTCTTCCTTCCCTCGCTTATCTTCTTTCTTATTAAGCCAATAAGGCTGCAGGTACATTTACTAGCAATCTTTGTTTTCCAAAGTGATTTCCACCTCCTCCTCTTCAATGCGCCTCTCCATGTTGTTCAAAGATCGCCTATACGAAGGCCAAGGGCCTCTAAAGAAATGAGTGTGACAATTGGTAGATATGTGCACAATACAACCACAATTGTAACAACGGCATTGTTCTCCTTGAGTTCCTTCTCCTTGCGGGACTCCATCTTTTTGTTCTTCTACCCATCCACGCTCCCCTTGAAGTTGTCGTGCTCCTCGATCTTGAAATCAAAGGTTGCCCAATTCCATTGGTACTGGTCCACCCATGTGTGGCATTTTTGCCTGATAATGTTGAGGTGGAACTACTCCTTCACCTCCACTCAATGCTCTTGCTATAGTCTGCGCACAAGCAATGGCTTTAAATACCATGATTTCTTGGCAAATCCGCTCCTTTAACCCTCGTTTGAAATTGTTGAGAGCCTCTGTTGGACTCATGTCTATTATTGTGACTTGTAGATCCAAAAATGCCTCCACATACTCTTGTATGCTATTCTTTTGTCTCAATCTCCATAGTCGGGTTCAAGCCATCTGCACAGAATCCACCGATTGGAAATTCTTCATCAATCTTTCTTGCATTGTTTTCCACGTGACCTCCCATCTTTCTGCCAACATGGATCGTTCCCAAGCATCATACCATGTGAGGGCTTTATTGGTCAAGTACTCACATGCAAACACGCCTGCAACATGCTCCGTGATCTCTGTTGAGAACAATCGGAAATATCAATTCATTCTTGAGATCCAATTTTTCACTTCTCCCATCATACGCTGCCCCTTGTAAGGCTCAATGTTGCAGGTCTTCTTCATCCAGAGTAGCAATGTGGCTTCATCGTTGATAGGGTTTGTAGGCACAAGTGCCTCTCCAAGTACTTTAGTCGTAGGTACTGGGTTTTGAGATGGCTCTTCTCCTTGCATGGCTTGATCGTTCCTAAGGATTTGCACTTGACTTTGTAATGTCTCCATGGTCATCTTAATCTCTCAAAATTCATTCAACATCCCTTACATTCCTTGCACTAGCTCTTGCAATTGCAGATCCATGGTTCTTATAACATTCAATTGCTAATGTCTACTTCAATATAGAATCAATATGAT
This sequence comes from Lunularia cruciata, assembly GCA_948567375.1. Lineage (NCBI taxonomy): Eukaryota > Viridiplantae > Streptophyta > Marchantiopsida > Lunulariales > Lunulariaceae > Lunularia > Lunularia cruciata. The sequence continues at coordinate 15,906,402 of OX419757.1, read as the reverse complement.
CACTCTGACAGGCGTACAAACTATCTGAACTACCATTGGGACCTTAGAAGCTATCACTCATTGATAATACTCCTCACCAAAATTCCTAACCATAAAATCTCTAAACATCACTTTTGGTCTCACTACGTAATGGATTTCTACTTGAGTGTTGAAAGGGAGAGGAGTTGGGACATTCATATCCATATTATCATAATAGAATGTGGATTGTCAAATCCCACTCTCTATCATATATCACCACAGGTAGAATCATTGGGTTTGGTGAGTTCATCACCTATTCATGAATTTTGCGCCAAAGTGATATACTAGCGATACCTTCATTTGCTCACGCTGGATGTATATAACCTTGATGTGGAATGGATTTGGGAATGGAAAGCTAGGTGCAAGAAATTGTCTACCCGGTGCATCCATCATGTTTGCTCTCTAAAGTCTCTCCTAAGTCTAGCAATTTGTAATACTCTGAGGACAAGAGAAGAGAGAGAAACACAAATTACACACTCAACATTTGGTGCCCCAAAGGAGCACCTTCTCTTTATTATATAGACAAAGAGGATCTCCTCCAAGGAAACTCCACCATAGGATTAGGCACACAAATAGGTGACCTGTCAGCAAGCTCCACCCTTGGATTACTTACTTGGATGGGTGACATGTCAGTTTAGGTCCTATTTGGTTGGTCAAACAAGCTTTTACTAGAGGGAATCTTTTGGAGAATCTTCTTGTATGAGTCTTAGAATCATGTGAGTAAGGTACCGTTGGAAAGATCTTGACAAGAAAAACCAAGGGGGAGGTAAGGAAAGCCTTCCTTTTGTTTGTGGGGGGGGGGTATGCATATTTTTGGGTCCTAATTCATACGTTTAGGCCTCCGAAATTGCCTTCAAAGATTTCAGGCATATTTTGGTTTATACTCTATTAATAGAAGTCCCCTTTTGGTGATACCTCTTTCTGATCTATTTAGTCCATCATGTAAAACATCCTTCCAGATGTTACCAAACCAATTCTCACCTTTAAATCATATGTCTAGCTATTGGTTCTAAGGTTCTCAAGTCTATTTTGGTTTCTGCTCTATTTGTAGAAGTACTCTTTTGGTGATACTTCTATTTGATCTATTTTGACCATCATGGTAACATCATTCTAGATGTTACCAAACCAAATTTCACATCTAGATCATATGGCTAGCTCTTGGTATTACACAATTACTCTATGTTTTCCACCTCCAATTACTCAATTTCAGTAGTTCGTGCTCTTCCAAGAGGGGTGATCCACTCTCTTGGACTAAGACACTTGCTCTGATACCATTGTAATACTCCAAGGACAAGAGAAGAGAGAAAACACAAATTACACACTCAACATTAGGTGCCCCAAAGGAGCACCTTCTCTTTATTATATAGACAAAGAGTGTCTCCTCCAAGGAAGCTCCACCATAGGATTAGGCACACAGATAGTTGACATGTCAGCAAGCTCCACCCTTGGATTACTTACTTGGATGGGTGACATGTTGGTCTAGGTCTTATCTGGTTGGTCAAACAAGCTTTGACCAGAGGGAATCTTTTAGGGAATCTTCTTGTAGGAGTCTTAGAATCACGTAAGGTACCATTGGAAAGCTCTCGACAAGAAAAAACAAGGGGAGTGAAGGCCAACCTTTCCTCCATTGGGGGGGGAGGGGGGAATCTTGCACATTTTTGAGGCCTAATTCATCCGTTTAGGCCTCCGAAATTGCCTTCAAAGATTTCAAACATATTTTGGTTCCTACTCTATTTGTAGAAGTCCCCTTTTGGTGAAACCTCTTTCTGATCTATTTAGTCCATCATGTGTAACATCCTTCCAGATGTTACCAAACCAATTCTCACCTTTAAATCATATATCTAGCTATTGATTCTAAGGTTCTCAAGTCTATTTTGGCTTTTGCTCTATTAATAGAATTACTCTTTTGGTGATACTTCTATTTGATCTATTTTGACCATCATGTATAACATCATTCTAGATGTTACCAAACCAAATTTCACATCTAGATCATATAGCTAGCTCTTGGTATTACAATTGAGCACCAACAAGTGCCACCCAAATTTAAACATTGACAATGGCTCCCAGTGCACACCAATATCAGCCCATGCTACCCTAAAAACCAATATTAATAACTATGACTTCCTATAAACATTGTGCATCACCCAATCCCATCCAATAACTTCTACTTCACAATGGGTCAGACCAAGCACCATCTGGTGACTTTGATCCTAAACATGGCAACTTTTGGTGCCATCCTGTGCAGTCAAGAGTAAATGGGGTGACACCCTGCATCATCTAGCTATGCCTTCTACCATCCAACACCTTCAAGTGTAAACAGTTAAACACCTTGCGCCATCCAGCAACTTTGAGCATAAATTGGTAAATTGTGCAACATCTAGCATGCACAAATATACAAAGGGTGTCCCTAAGCGCCTTCTTGCAATTTTATATAAGATTCCATCATGGTCGAGAGAGCAATATACAATTTTGTAAACTTATGGATATGGATATGATAATGGATAAAATACAAGAAACATTACCACATATGAATATGAAGAATTAAAGCATAAATACTTCATTATAGAGAAACTCATTCAAGTTTATCATTGAAGTGATGAGCAAGGCATTGTTGTATCATCCTTTACCTACTTTCTTCTCTACCAAGTTCTATTCCATGCAAAGAAATTTCTGAATCTTTTTGAGTTTCCTCTATAAATTTGCAATCATTTTTTGACCAAAAGTCTGACCTATTGATTAAAAATTTATGTAAAATAATACACATTAAATTCCACTTTAACAAATATGCATTTCTTTAACTTGCACTCTTAGCTCACAAAGAGAATGCATATATAGTGCTCATTTATCACCCTTGCTTTTGCCAAATATTTGTTGAACTCTTGCTTGTCCTCTTATTTGGCTTGCTTGAAAGCTAGGACTAGATGATGCATGGATATATAACCGGAATCACCTAAAAGGTCCTCTTTTGCCTCAAAATTGTGACATCCCCCTCTCTGGTTCAAATCATTCCACAATGATGATTTTTTCAAACAAGTCATGTCATGACATGATCCTTGCATTCTTGCAAATAATCAAATCAAATCATACTTTTAATTAAATCTTGCAAATGTACAAAGAGGCACACCAATAGATTGAACAAAAGAACCAAAAAATATATATAATTTACCTCCAAAAAATATATAATTCTCCTTTTATCATCACAAAGCACTTGGCCATTTATGGAATATGAACCCTTTCGGCTGAAATAGATTTCTCCATCCATAGTGGGTAAGCAGCAAGAGGAAATAGTGTTCCATCTATGAAACCAACACAATTGTGGAAACTTTTTTGTGCAAATATTGCGGATATACTCCTCTTCTCGTGATGAGGCCATGCAGCTTGACTCCTCATCGAATCTAATATGGCCATCATAACTCTATAAGTAAAGGCAATTTTTGAACCTGCACCAATGCCCTAAAAATTTAACTTCTATGCAACACAAGCTACATATCATGATGCCTAAATCTATCCAGAGCTAGAGCTACTTGGATCCAAATGGGCGTTTGCTTCCTTTTGTAGTTTCTCAAAAATAGTGTGCCTTTTAATCAAATCTACCAATGTTGAAAAATAATCAACATCCATTCTAGTAAGGTGGCAAAAGGCCTTCACATCAAGATTTCTAAAATACTTTATCACATATTCTCGACTACAAGGATTAGTAACTTGGGTACGGCATACTCCCACCCACTAATCAGTAACTCTAGTAGATCTAAATCTCCTTCTACTTTTTCATCTTCATCTTCTAATCTTTGCTATGAGATCTTCAAATCTAGTCAATAATCCATTGTATACATTTCCTAATATTTCTAGTTAGTTCTATTCCCATGCTCCCTCTCGGCATATTCTCCTCCTCGACTCTATTCTTGAAGCACCAAATATAACACCTTCTTGGCATGCTCTACACTTCTCACATAAATCTATATTCTCCGCCCACTACACAAGAGAACAAGACAAGAATTTCATTTCGGAAATAATACTAGAATAAGGAATTTTTAAAACAATGAAATTGGATTGAGCTTCAAACAAATTCACTCCACCCTTCCAACCTTCACACAACCCACATTCCTTTTTTGCAGTCAATTTTCTCATTCTCATCCTCCTTTTTCATTTTGCCAACTCTTGCATAAATCTTCCCAACTCCGCTATCAAACTTCTTAGTCATTTGTGTTCTCGTACATCACCCCGGTTTACCACCACATTTACCTTAACCTAAACGAGACACTTTATTAACCCTAAAATGTAATTAATACCTTGTAATGTTGTAATAATAAAGAACTTTGACGGAACTCTGGATTATCGTTTTATTCCTTCGGGTCCACACTCTCGTTCTGATTTAATCAATGCTTTCTAATAATCCATATGAAAATTTACATAGCTTAGTAAAACTATTTCTGAACCCCACTAGTATACCCTTGTATTTGGATACCTTACTTGCTATTGTTCCGCTTGCCGTCTATTCAAGAATATTAACAGTTTTTCTTTCCAAAATTGCATCGTGATCGTGATTACCCACGCTGGTAAATGTTTTAAAAATAAATAACACAAAGCGATTTTCATAAGAGACCAAGGTCCGACATCCGACAATGATTCACAACATGGGATAATAAGTACTCGATATCTCGTGCAATTAATCGTTATGAATTGCACGTATCTAGTGATAGAGTACAGCACAGATCTTTAACGAGTGAGGAATTATGGTATCCAGCTCCGCTGGTCATGCAATTAAAACACTGTGAATCACAAGTATCTAGTGATAGAGCACTACGTGTACTACGTGACTGTTATCTCGATCAGAGACAGTGATTCTGAGGAGATGTTAAACCGCACAATATCTCTAATTTCGAGAACCCTGGGCACGCGAGTCGAGAGATGAATCAACAAATGTCTCCGCACAAGAGCAATGGCGCCGACATGGTCATGCTGCACATGAACTCATGGTCCGACCGACCAAACCAGCCCAGGAGAGGAATGGCACAATTCTGTACACCGGAGTACAGTGGCAAACAATAACGACAGAATCACAGCACTTTCCTTAGGGTGTTCTCCGTGCCGGAGATTCTACCCGCCAGCTGGCACTCTAGCTACGTTGAACTATTCGACGGCTGACACGAGGAAAGAGTAGTTGGGAATCTAACGGCATTCAAAGTAGTGATACCGCATGTGGTGATGCACAGTCAAATGGTCGCCCCAGCTTTTTTGGCCACGAAGGAACGCAAGGAGACGAAATCGTGCTGTTGTATATGCTCTACGTCTTTTTCATGCATTACCAAATATCCAAGAAACATAATGAAATAACTACTTTGCTAAGATGTCTAATTCTCCATGGAACTTTTCGACGGTAGGTTGAAATAAGCGTGGATACGGCCCAAAAAGCCTCCAATAGCGATTGTTTAAAGACTTGTTTGGTACGTTGTTAGTTAAAGACTTGTTTGGTACGTGTTAGATCAATACATAACAAGCTGATCAAATGGCTTACACCCTGTGTCAAGACCCTGTGTTCTGAAAAGACATGACATTAGGACTGGAAGTCCCTGGCTTGATCCTTCTGTTCTCAACTTGACACAACAAAACACACCAGGGGAAAGCACTCGAGTTGACATGACCAATTGCTCTTATCCCTACTCCTCACAATCAAATGTTACTTTACTATTCGAATATCGGTACATATCAAAGAAGAAGACCGCGAGTAAAAAATTCAAATTTTTGTATTATTGTACGTTCCCTTTTTGTACAACTCTCTTTAACAACCTTCTTGCCATGGTTTCAAACTCTTAGATAGAATGTTATTCATTGCAAAGATGATGAAGGAGCTCCCTTCTAGTAATCTCAATAACCTTCGTGAGAAATTTGTACTCCTTTTTTCATGACAAGTATAATAAACCCTATATTTGGTAAGCATCTAATCAACCTTAGTAGATAGAAGAAGTTGAATTTGGTTAAGAAAAGAGGATACGTTGGAAATGAAAGGTTTCAATTGGATAATGTAGTAGATAAGATAAATGAAAATTTGTTAGGGATATCAAGTTGATACTCAAAGGTAGACAACTTTGAGAATACACAAGAGACAAATCCAAATTGGAGTAAGTTTACAAACTTGAGTATCAAGTTGTAAATAAGGTAAGGTCACAATTTGAGAACATAAGGTTGTTGTCAAATACAAAAAACTAGTCATGATGATTTATATAGATACTTTTTTAATGATTCTTAGCTCCAGGTAGATTAGTTTTGGGTTTTTATAAGGAAGAAGATAAGGTGAACAAGAAGGTGAAAACACTAATAAAATTGGAAGAGGAATGAATAAGCTTTAAAAGAACGAAGTGCTCTTGACCACAATTGGAGAGAAGAAAGAAGTATATGACTTGCTTACTTAAAGATTTATGGGCAAATTCTATAGCTAGATAAAATTTACTTGTTATAAGCTAATTCTAGGTTGCAAGAGAGTATTTAAATCAGTTTTTTAGATGTTCATAAATGCATGAAGCATATCTTTTAAGGAAATATTGGTATGTTTAGTTTGGCCATATATTTGAACATGGTAATTGAATAATGCTTTCTATAACTTGCTAATAAAGTGTGAAATGATTAAATATGCGTACCTTTGGTAAGATATGATGGTAGAAAATTTCAAAATAGAGCTTGTCCACTTATGATGCATCTATTATGTCTATCATAGTGGATTGGGTTATTCAATATATCTAGAGAAATGATAGCTACAAGGTAATCTTGAGCAATGATGGGATAAGATGGGATGAAATCAAAGTTTACAAGGTCCTAATATGAAATGAGGATTTTAAGAAACTAGAGAATTTCAACTATTATGAATTTAAAATCTTGTTCTTTTAGCAAAAAAGGATAAACATTTTGAGCTTTATTTGGCCACCATTGAGTGCAGAAGATGATTATTTGTGATCACTCCAAGATGACATGAGATAGAGAAATCTTGTGCTTTTTGCAATGAATGCAAGTGAAGAGTACAATATATGGATCACTTAATTCATTTCCTTCTAAAACTTGGATTGTTGATAAAAAAAAAAAAATCACTATCCTTTATTGCATTTTGGGCCAAAACAACTTAGAACATTAAATTTGGAATAAGGGTAGTTCTTGTTGGCAGTTGGACTTGTATTCTTCCTTGGGTTTGATCATACTCATGTTGGACATAATTGGAGAAGTTACTTACATGATAATTAAATAGTAATAGGAGTTAAACTGTGTTGTTTCTGATAGCAATGCTTAGAGCATCAAAATCAAATACACACAAGGATTCACAAAATCCTGAGATTATATGACATTAAGATTAGACAAGTTGTCACCAAGTACTTTTAGTTATTAAAAATTCTCTTGAATGTAAAATTTGATCAAAATACCAATCAAATTTTATGTCCTTTGATATGAGTATTATGGGTCTTTGTATAAAAAATGCATTGTAATGTGTGGAATATCAATAAAATCTTAGCAACTTGTTAAATGTTTCAACATCATAAGCATATTTATTTATTTGTTATTAAGCATAAACATCATAAGCATGTGTTGGGGTTTGCCAATCCATGATAGGCTTTTTTTTTTCTTCCTCAATCTTGTATCTTTGACTGAAATAATATAACCCAAGAAAGTAACTTCCCTTTTCTAGATATTGCATTTTTGGTTTTTACAAAAATAACTTGTGTTTGTACTAGTGTTACATGCTTTTTAAATATGAAAAAATTGATTTTCTTTTATTTTGCTATAGATAAGCTTATCATCTAATAATGCTATAATATGTTTGTCTAACAATCTATTGAGTACTTGATGCATTTGACCCATGGATACTAACTAAGGGTATTGGTTAAGCCAAATAGAAGGAAAAATATGGATTAAAATGAGAAGGAACCAAACTCCACAACACTCTTTCAAGGCAAAAAGTCCAAGGCATCCCCAAGACTCAAGATATTACTAATAAGAAAACTCAATGAGACAGATAGCTTCACATGAAAGGAGATCAATACCTCTTCATCCCTTTTTTATATACTTATGATATTATAATATTAAAAATTTACTAATTAATAGGGAAATTTACTAGGCAAAAAAGTCATCTAAATTAAAAAGTGTAAGAGAACATGTAAAATCATGAGAATGATCACCATAAGCATGTGGTCTTGTCTTGATCTGAGAACCAAATCAAGGATTCCTTTCACATTGGATATCCTACCGACTATAGTGAATCCATATCAAAAAGGCTTACAGACCTAAGAGTTCTAATCTTTCATGAAAGCCAAAATATGTAGGAATGATATAAAGTCAATACACTAAAATAAAAGACAATGATATTGAAGGCAAAGTAATACTTGAGAAGTCTTATGAACCACTCCTATCTTGGCTATGACTAACTTGAACTAATTAGAGCTAATATGACTGAACTCTATAGAAAAGGTAACTTTTAACCACTCATAATATCAAACTAGATGCCATAATAGAGCATACATGCGCTAATGAGTGTTACAAAGTATATATTTAAAGTGTCCACACCTTATTCAAAAGGTTAACTATACCTCATAGTGAGATATGCATTCACCAAGTTCACTAGAAAGATTCAAATTTTAGCTTTACCAATTGATCCAAAAAATTAAATTTTCAAAAACCTAAATAATTGTCCTCCATATTAGTCAATCCACACTAGTCAATATATAATCAAAAAATAAATATATTTCTTTGGAACAACAATGCAAGTACTCCTCAAGATAAGGTAGTACTATGATGGAGAACTTTTCATGAGCTCCATCAAGGTTTTTCAATTTCTTCTAATTCCTTTGGAGGTTGATTTACTGTAAGGAAAAAAATATTATTTCTTTTTTAGGAGATATTATTAGATATTTGCAAATATATCTTTAAATCTTGCAAAATAATATTTATTAATTTTTAATTTGATGCTTTTATCTTAACTTGAGCAACTCATATGATTAGTTTATCCAAACTACAAACATTGTTATTGCTTCCTTTATAGCAAACTCAATGGTAAATTATAATAGGATGCTTCTTTTGAATCAAGTATTATAATGTATGGCACCTTCACTTAATGTAAAATACATCCTTAATATAGTTCTTTGCCTTGTGTGATCACTTTAGCATGTTGTCTATCCAATCATCTTGAGTAAGATGATGTTCAACCTTAGATGATAGTAGAATGATATCACAGTATAAACATGCACCTTTGAAATTCATTTAATCCCTATATTCTTGTCCAATCTAAAAACTATTGATTAACAGTCCAAAAATTATATCCTTTCTTTTATAAGAAATATTTCTCCATAGTTCTAAAGAAGCACTAATTTCCTCTATAAATTGTATTGGCATGCACAATCTCAACCCATGAGGTGATTTCATGTTATGCCATGACAACAGAATAAAAGTGTGCATGTTGAGCTTGCAATCCCATCAAAACCAATGAGATTCTCAATTATATCTAGTATTAATAAAGCACAAATTTTTCTTGATCATTCTTTTCTTTGACATATGTAACTTGTGTAATTTGTGTTCATCTTGTGTAATTTGGATAACTTTTAGTAAATTTCTAAGTTGCTAAAACTAGACATATCTTTTACATTCAACGCCAATTCCTTATCAACATTACTAATCATCTTATGTTGGATTACATCACTCTTTATGGAAATCACTTCATCTACTTATCTATGATTGACTTATCTCTTCCATACAAATGACTTTTTTTATCTTATGGACATATAAATATAAAAGAGATAGGGAGTGAACTATCTTGACCGTCTTGTCTTGTGTTATAGTTTTGTTTTTGTTCCTTTATAACTATCTATATATTTATATCCATTTTTATGAAGATATAAATACTTAGAAATAAATAAATTTTAACCTTTGTATTGAATGATCTAATGTTTATATGTCAAGAATCTACTATATTTGCTTCACTAATCTCAAGAATCTATCTAAGAGTACTTTGATAATTATATGACATAGCTCTTACTTGAACCAAATTAATTTCAGCTCTCTAAGACAATGCTATGTCATATTATATTGATGATTGAATTAAGATGTTAAATTTATATTGAGTTCTTAGTGGGAAAAATTTGGGCCTTAAAACTGCATTGTATTTGATGCACTTGATATCTCAACCAAGATTTTGTAATGCCTTTGAGTTGATCTAAAATCAATAGGATATGATGATTTTCATTCTATTTTTTGGTGGAGCAAAATTATTTCTCAAAATCAAAAATATGATTTGTTAATCCTAAAATTATCTTCTTATCAAATAAAAATCCTTTCATTAGTTTTTTTGAAATCCTACTTTAAAAACGTCTAACCAAAATGAGTCACTACAATCTAGTTCAAAGATACTTAGGTATGATATGAATCCAAAATAATCAATGATTAAAAGATGCTTGTTCAAGAGACAATCAAGTCAATTCATCCCTTTATTCTTAGTAGTTATATAAAGGACCACAATTCAAGAGTGCAAGTAGGGAGGATAAAGGAGAAGATATGTACCAAATTGAATTTAAAGGACTCCAAATGCAAGAGATGGTCTAAACCCTTGTTGTCTTTACTTAAGACAGATAAATTCTTGCTTCCTATAGAAGCAAGCACTTTACTTCCTAGCCAAGTTATATTTTTGGAAAATTGATATAACTCAAGTCTTAGGAAGATAAAAAGTTACAAAGCCTAAAGGTAGGTTTTTCAATACCTAGCTAAACTACTTGGTCCTTGGGAAGGTTAATAATTATCTTCTAACTACTGTTTTACAAAGTTTCTTAGGTACTTGATATTGAATCTTCTAAAAGCTTATAGTAACAAATCTCATGAACTCCCAGAAATTTATTATGGTGATTACTTTACATTTTTCATAATTTTACAAAATATTCATTCAAACTAAAAATGACAAGAATATTAAGTTTGTTTGAATTCTTATTTATTGATATTATAAGAAGCTACAAGTATAAAAAAAACACTTAGTTGTGGAGGTCTTAAACTATTTAACATATTATTGCAATGTTTATCCCATCTTCCATCTCTTAGCAAGATAAGTTAAGTGGTCTCTTAGGTAGGTCTAGCAATTGTAAACCACTGAAGCAATTGAAGATTTTCTTAGAAGAGCTTGTTGTGACTTTGCACAACATGCTCTATCAAATTTTAAAAGGTAGCTAGTGAATGATTTCTTTAAGAAGGATCAATATATTCTAGTTTGTTTATTGAAAATTTATTGGTGAAAGTCAAACAAGACTGAAATTATATTACATCACCAAATCACTTTAGAAACAATTATTTTTTTGATTACTTTCACATACAAGAATTTATGATATCATTATGATTGTAAAACATAATATTCAAAAAGGTAACCTTGGAACACAATGTTATCATGCATATATACATCACCATTATAATATATCATTCTCAATAGTATTTAATATATAAACACAACCCATGTAGGACCACAAAAAACTTTAATATTTTTAATGTAATCAAAATCAAAATTAAAATTCCTTTTTTATAAACTTTACTTATAGATAACCACAATTGCAATTAGTACTACATGATACAAGTTAAACTTGCTAGTTGTCTCTATCTAAGGCAAGAGCTTAGAAGGTTAAACCAAATAGACTAAGCTCCTTGAGTTGGAAGCAATGAGCTCCAAAGGCTCCAATTCAAGGTAGACCATTGCTTGAGATACCAAGGTCTTACCTTAACAATATAAACAATGGTCTTAATGAGACTGTAGGATAAACTAACAGTTAAAAAAGCTGCCTCTCAGAGGAATCTTAAAATCCTATTTGGTTGAAAAATCTCTCCAATAGATCAATGAAACTATTTAGAAATAAGGTTTGAAATTTGGATTTTTGGGCTTTTCAAGTAAAATATGATTGAGATAATACAAGTAGTCAAACCTTTTCTTTTGGAAATTCTTGATAGTATAATCCATTACTAGCATTACGCTCATGAAGATTAAGTAAACCGAGTGGATCTTATGAAGAGAACATCCTTATGAGAAGAAAAATTGAAAAATGAGGGTTCCTCAAATATGTAGAGTGGTGTGTAAGCATCAAAGAAAGGAGATCTTAATACAAATTTAATTTTAAATCCAAAGAAAAACATTGTTAGAATGGAGAATCAATAAGTTTTTTTAAGTACAAAATTGATGAATGTACTCTTTTTCATGTAAAGTCATGAAAGGAATATTCAAACTCCAATAATTTTCCACATTGCTTCTTTTTATTTGGAGCATTGGTTTGTCAAAGAATTTGTCATTACCAAAACTTTATAAATAATTTTAGAAAAATTTATAATAGTCATACCACAAATAGAATATTTTTTCAACTTGAATGCATAAAGAGTCTTAGAAGACTATAGAACTCTATGAGATGGATTTTCCACTTAGGAAATGGATACAAGTGTTGGACTTTGATTCAATGGGAAAATTTTACATTGAATCCTTGTGAGAAATATATCCATTATAAAATGATAGATAGAATCTTGATTGAATTGAAATTCAGTTGCAAAGAAAAGAAGATAGCACTTCAAAAAAATAAAATATAATGCACCAAGAAGCATGAATATATTTTTTGCAATTAATGGAAGTAGGTTCAAAGAAGCTTAAGAATAACTTTGGAGAATTGAAGGTCAATAGTACTTGATCTTGACTCTAGTATAGAAGAAATAATGTGATATCCTAGGAATATGGATTTTCCACTAAAGAAATGGATACAAGTGTTGGACTTTGATTCAATGGGAAAATTTTACATTGAATCCTTGTGAGAAATATATCCATTATAAAATGATAGATAGAATCTTGATTGAATTGAAATTCAGTTGCAAAGAAAAGAAGATAGCACTTCAAAAAAAATATTATAATGCACCAAGAAGCATGAATATATTTTTTGCAATTAATGGAAGTAGGTTCAAAGAAGCTTAAGAATAAATTTGGAGAATTGAAGGTCAATAGTACTTGATCTTGACTCTAGTATAGAAGAAATAATGTGATATCCTAGGAATAGATAGCAAAGAGAAGAATATATACTATAGGTGGTCAAACAAAGAAGATAACAAATATATCTAAAAAATGTACTTTTGTAGATTTTGGAAGTACACAATCCCTATTGAAAGTAATAATTTCATCTAAACACATTCTATAGTAATTTTCCTCAATTTTTGAGATACCAAATTCAAGAATATATACTCCACTACATATTTAATTCATATAGAGAGTAGAGGATTAGAATATATATCTTATTTATATCACTCATCATAATATAATCCAGGGTAGTGGCTATGTAAGACTTATAAAGTGGAGTGCTACATAAGACCTCTAACCATCAATATTATCCTTATTTAATTAACTTTTGAAGACGAATAATTTTAGCTTTCCAATATAAAAAATGTCCTTAAATTTCATTTTTAAAGAGAGTAAAATGGTTGCTTTTGTGTGAAAATCTTGAAAAGTCCATTAAAAACATCTTATAAAATATCAAAGAAACACTAGGGAAAGTAATCTCACAAAACTACTACTACAAATCTAACCTAAAATGAATAATGTAATGAGGGAAATTTTGTTGATCAAAAGACAAGCAATATTATCCAAAAAAAGAGCAATATTATCTCCAAGGGTAGAATAATTTGATAGGTAACATGGCTAAGCTTATAACTCCTAAAAGTACTATTAGCACTTATCTTTCTCCACATTGATTAATTAAAAATAAAATTATCAATTTGTATTTAAAAATGGTTTATTTTCTCATTACTAAACGCACTCCACCAAATGAACAACCTCACAAATAATAAATGAATTGGTCATATTTTCTTCTTTAGGATACCTCTATGTAATATTTATCCAATATTTATTGATAAAATGAAGAAATTATAACCACTTCATTTATGATGGCATTTTTTATACAATATAACATTTTTCATTTTATTATCTTGATTAAAAAAAGGTATCTAGATTTCACCTTTTAAAAATTCTCAGAAATACTTGAGTTAGTAAAACTCTATCACTTTAAATTATGATATAATGTAATAAGATTAATTCATAAAGCTAAATGTTTGTTCTAATTTGTATCTCTTAGCAAATGAAAAGTTGTAGATATCTACTTGGATTGTTTTGTCTTGCAAGTGGATGTTGAGAATACCTTTGAATAGTATCTCATGTGTATCCATCTTTAGAGAGCTTAAGGATGATGGATCCTTGATAAATACTATTCTTTTCATGCAGTTTTTTAAACAATTCTCCTCCTCCTCTTTAGTATTAGTGTGCTTCTCATAAGAACAAGTCACTATTCTTGATCAACTACTAGTATTGAATAGGGTGATTCCATACTCTATAGCAATAGTCTATTATTTCCCATGGCTTACTTTTCAACTCTTTATCTACTAGTAACTTTGGCCATACTAGATTATGATTTTCTCTCCTTTTGGTAGAAGATACAAACTATAGGTCCTAAAGTCTAAATTAGGCAAGTCTTTGACCACTTAACTATCAAGCTCCATCTTGTAGGCTTAAGAACAAGGTATCAAAGTATAAGATGTGGTACACTTTAGGTATTCCTCCTCACTTCCAACTTCTAAAGGAGTATATTACATCTTCAATTAGGTTTTGTATTCTTGGAGGACCATTAGGTCCAAGGATATTGTCACACATATTTTAGATGTTGCTTTTACAAAGCATCTTCTTTATATAAATGCCATTTCTCTACTAGGGAATCCATGTGAGGCATTTGTTATACTCTAGTATTGCTTGTAGACCAGCTTACCTTAAGTGTATGATTCATTCTTCTCTTACCTTTCTATCAATTTTGAGAGCATTTGATGGGAGGATATGTGAACCTTTGATGATATCATTACAACAAGAACTTTTGAATATGTTATAGTGAACTTGGCAGGTGGATATACATTTCTTCCAATTTTATGTGGAAGAGAAGGCCTATTATTTATGAAAACGATAGCACTGTAGTATTTTTGAGTTGTTAAGCACTCTTGGTACCTTTGCTTTCCTCTCATTTTGTGGTTGATGTAAGAGAAATCTTGGAGATAAATATGATTGAGATGGAGAAAATATTCTTTTCTCTCCATGTATTCTATGGTAAAAGAAAGATGATGTGTCCATTCAAGCAAAAGATAAAAATTTATCCTTTACCTCTTTACTTTTGATTGGACCAAAATTTTCAGCATTCTCTTTATACTCTTCTATTTGATGCATCTATTCTTTGTAAAAGACCAAGAAGAAAAATAGGAGAATGGAAGATCAGAATGGAAAGTCACATTGAAACTCTCAATTGAGGGAAAATTTGTAAGTCTAGCATGAGCTTTGGCCTTGGCATTTATAGGCCACTTAGATAAAAGGTTCTCAAGAAGCTTTCAAGGAAGGTTCTTTCCTAAAGCTCTCTTTCTTGGAGTGCAAGCTAAGCTAACCATTTACTTGTTGTGTAAGTTAAGCTAGCCATCAACTTGGAATACAAGTTACTCAATCCTTGGAAGGTTCCTAAAACATTCTCACATAAAGCTTCTTAGATGCTTCTATGGTTTTCTACCAAGAAGTTTCTTAGATGCTTCTAGAACATCCTTAGCATTCTTTTGTTATGCTAGTTCTACCTCCTTTTTGCTATATGTAGCTTATTATAATAATTGATTAGCCTCTGCTAACTATTTTGCTAACTCTATATTACTATATTCTTGGTGCTACTAGGGTACATGGTTGCTCTTGCTCTAGCAAGTGTGTGTGTCCTTGGTTCCTAGCTCAGCTTTATATTAGTGTATTTTGATTCACATTAGCTATTTTTCATACAATGATAAGATCCCTTTTAGGTTTGGTACATCCATTTACATCTTTGTAACTCATTTTTGAGTGTGGTCCTAGATGCACTAGGTGTTTGCAATGGTAAAGGAAAATACATACTTCACCTTGAGGGATTGTTGGTGTGCATTGTAGATGACATGAGTTATGGAAGATTTGTATGTGGTTTGAGATGATCAAATGATGATAGCTGATGTTTTTGTGCATATGCAATACAATTTTAGGGTTCCAATTCCCCATCATCCAATAAGAAGAAGGATAGTAACCAAGGTCTCCAAGTATAGGATACGTAGCAATGTCACCTTTTTGCCTCTAGACTTGGAATTTTTTATATATAGAGGATTGCAAGAGAGCTTACCATATTAAATGAGTGTATCACTTTCATTTTACTATTTTGTAGCTTACTTTACAATGGGTGTTTATTGCTCTATAAATTGCACTAGCTACTATGATCTATAAGAGAGAAAACATACTAAGTGATGCTTCTTTAGATAGATACTCCAATGGTATACAAACCATTTGACTTACATAATTGTAACATTTTTGAAATGATAGTTCAAATTCTTGTTTTAAAACTATTGAGACTTAGCATCATTTTACCTCTAAGATTTTATCTTTATTTTGCTTGATAAGGTCTTTGCATCCTTTTTTTTCCCTATGTGAGTCTATTTTTCTTAACCATTATAAAGCATAAATGGTTTTTAAATATTCATGAATTCTTACAACCTTAGAGCAGGCCTCTTTATTTCTCACATATACCATAAATAAGGTATATGTGAGTACAATAGCAATCTTGTTTGCATTATTTGTGGGTTCAATCAGCCAGTGCATCTTCTTACATAGAGAGGTCACCGGACAGATTTTATCACATCTTGATCTACTTGCAATGCAATAATCCTTCTAGAGAAAAGTCAATAAGGTCAACTTTCCATTTGTCTTTCTCCCATCTGATTATAGAACAGTCATATTTGATAGTTGTAGTGTTAGGAAAGGCATAGTCAAGACCGCTGCAAAACTCTTGAAGCATTGGAAAATGACCTTGCATTGATGACAAACAATCTTGAAGCTTTCTGAAAATTCTGCATTGTTAACCATTGCTTCACTAAAAAATGGCTCTTCTCATACAACATAGAGAATTTAGAAAATTATTGATTAATAAGCTCAAAGGTGGAATCTTTGAAGTGTGGTAGCAACCAATTGCGATGAGTCTGAAAAATTTTCACAAATTTCCTTATGTTGATATGAACAAGTTCATGCAGAAATACACTATTACGTTCATTTGATGATCCATTTTTTCAAAGTATCTTGAAAATGCCATCAACAGCCTTAACAAAGAGTTTTCCAATAGAGCTAACTAAATTGTGATTATCATTTGCCTCCAATGATTCTATAGCCTTGATCATCCATATGCTTAAGCCATCAAGGCAAGCAAATGTGTTCTTATGAGAAATTATGAAGTTACTAGACCTCATAGTTGGTTGAACATTGTAAATTCATCAATCTTTTTGTCCAATAAAGGCCCTTGCAATCCAAAAATTTGGCAATAAGTATCAATCAAGCCTTGAAGCCTACTTTTTTGGTGAGAAAAATCATGGTCAAGCCTTCAATGAGATGAAAACCACCTTTGCTTCTACTGCAAATGTATTGGAATTGGAATTACTTGGAAAAACATCTACCGTACCTTGTTTTGAGCACATGCTACTCCCTTCTCATGAAAATGTTGTTGAACACAAATTCTATTATCAACCAACCACCTTGTTGTGGAGTACATCAAGATCCAACAAACATCAACAACCTTTGGTTATGCCAATCTCATTTTGTTGATTAGATTGCCCTGATGCTATAGATGGCCAATCAAAGTGGTCAAAGTTGAATAGAATTGATCCTTCCAAGCTGGCTTGAGAACACATTGCATGACTTAATCCAATTGGTGCAAATTGCACCAAATGCAAATGGTTCCCAGTATGCAGTAATTTTGAATACAAGTTTTGAGACCTTGAACACTTCTAGTCATACTTCTTACCCCATCCATCAACACAACAATACATTTTGTGCTCCAAATGTCCAAAAAAATAGCATGAAGACGCCGCTTGAGAACTTGAAACATATTTTCACCTATGTGTTGTTCAAACAATGGGATTGCAAACAAATGGAAGTTGAGAAGTGTTCCTTTCTATTCAAAGCATATGTGCATATCTAAGTAAAATCTTCCTTGATGAATCAAGCCACCCAATGCAATAGAAAATGCCCAAACTTCTCAAAATACACCTGACAACATCTAAAGCGTATTTGCACCAACAACACAAGTATAATCAGAAGCAATGGCATCATTATAGCCCCCATACACATACCAGATTCGACTTGTGTGCAATCCATCAAACGAGCTATCATGTGGAAAGAGGCACCACATCCAACAAAATTGTCAAAGCTCAAAACATTGTCAAGTCCTTATAACAACTTCATACACATTGCGATGACCATGTTTACCATTTCTTGGATTCTATTCCTCCAACTTCTTGAACAATTTCAAAGCACATTTACAAGTTATACTTTGGACATCATCAAGGTGGAAGAAAAGCTCCACGCTTACAACTTCTGCAATTGGTGCGTTTATGAGAATGCAGATAGATTCCTTACTTTCAATATGAGCATCCAAGCTGTTCACAAAAGTAACATGCACACTTTTGAAGAAAAGCTCTTTTTGTCCTCTGTACCAAGTTTTTGGTACTTTTCCAGGTCTGTAAATGAGCAATGGTAAGATGTAGTTTGTATCCATCCGCTTGAAAGGTTGAAAAATATTTGAAATTGTTTGTGCAAGCCCTCTTTCCTCCAACAATCTCTTCTCGGCCGAAAATGGTACAGAAGAGCACTCACCAGCAGGATGACTTTGGATCAGGAGCAGTTGCCTTCATGCCGTAGGTGATTGCATGAGACGGGAGGTAGGTAGAAGTCAATTTAGCCTTCGTCGTAGTGAGTATTATGATGCAATCAAGAGGCAAAAACGAACTAGAAAAAATACAATTTGAAACTGACATTGTTATTGGAATCTGACAGTAAAACCGTGTAAATTCACGTTGGTGTGTATCAGTAATCTGCGTGTTATTAATAAGCATATTGTGTCAACATTATTCACAGCGGGAATCTTAAAAGAGACGTGTATTCACTACTTTGAATTCAAAAATGTAGTTCGAAATTCACTTTTGTATGAGACGACCGATTTTATTTGAGAGTTCAGGGCAAGGTCTATTTGGGGTTTCGGACTCCAAACAGAGTGCAGCCTGGCATAGAGGCATCAACCTCTGCAGCTGACACATAAGATTAGCGGCTGAGTGTGCTGTGAAAACGTACTTCAGAAGATCCGATATGCAGTCAAGGCAGTCTAATTTCTCAGTAGTGAAGGTCCTAGCTTGATAGCTTGAGTGACTCTTGTCAGTAGGGCAATTACCTAGAGATATACAGTCTTAGGCAGAAAAGTTCTTGAGTGTAAAGCCAGCCACGTTGTATCCTTCGATTTTATTAACATAGGGATACGAGTTAGAGGCTGCTTGCGTTTAGTATACTGCCAGCATGCGGATGATACACCACGATACGTATCTTTCGCTACAAAGTTCAAGTCCTTACCAGCTTCTATCTTTCTTATTGCTAAAATCTTAGCGTTGATGCTGCGGGTTTATTCCGTTGACTGCTAGTAACCAATAGTATTTACGGTGGAGAAGACCGTCACCTCACTCCCCCATCAATGCCTAGATGAAATTGGGTGGCGACTGTCTTAGCAACTTCAGAATTAGATACAGGAACAATTGTTGAGATGATTTCTTTCAGTCCTGGACCTCTCATTTCCACTCTTTTAGTCTTGATAGCTTCAGTCAAAAGTGGCATCTGCACAGCAAGAGTCAACGATGAAAAAAGAACGCGAAATGAACATCACCTGGACAAATCAGATGGGATACTAAAGAACGGACCGGGCATGTCAATACACGAATTTGCAGCAATACTTAAGTCTTAAAAAGGAAGCACCGTTGAAGAACTATAATGTATTGGAGTACTTGAGTTCATGTGGGGCTTAGCCCCATTGTACTTCTTATGTTTTACCCTTGTATCGCTAGATGGGGTCTTCCCTTCTTTTTGATATTGTACGTGGTCGCCATTTCCCTCTGAGTTCATGTTCCAGGCAATCCGATTGAGAAAAAGGGTTACTGTACAGCGTTGCTGGTGTCACCTTCCTCTTCCCGTACTATTGTGTAGCGTAAGAGCACTCGGCGTTGCTGGCTGAATGACAAAAACTTTACGCACACCGAAATGAGTAGAATGAATTAAATTATGGGCGCGGGGATGGACGGAAGTTCGAGTTGGAGAGCTACTGCAGTTTGTAGTATCTACATTCATAACAAATGACATAGAGAATCCATAGAGAAGCCTACCACATAGAACACAACAAGGATGGGAAGACCCCATCAAGCCGGACAAGAGAGAGATAAAAGAGGTAGAATAGGGCTAGGTCCCAATAGCATCTAAATGAGAAATCTACCCTACCGCACCTAAGATATCCGAGCTATGCAAGTGGTAAGGTCTACAAACTATTGGAGCATCCAAAGAAGCATCAACTAGAGTGATTGCTCTCTCATAGTTTGCACTAGCCAATGCTCTATGTAGAACAATGGACACACATTGTCTAACGTATGTTACAAAGTTTGAGAGTGAGATTGGTACCCATGGTGTTTAATATGATAAGCTCTTGTGCACTCCCTGATAAATGTGTCAAATGCCATGTCCATCGCTCCATATAACTCCAAGGTTAGAGAAACAAAGAACTGACCTTGCTGCATACCCCTATCCTTGGAGACCTTGCATGTTGCTGCTCCGACCGCCACCCATCCAGGAGGATGACTAATCACTCCTTCCAAAACTGCATCACGCGTAGGGTCTATAACCACAACATCTGCCACTGTAACCTGATCATCTTGGACCAAGTACAAGTTTGCTTTGACACATGTCGTCTACAAAGAATATGAACGCTCTCTCCATGGAAGGTATCCACTCTCTCATGCCATAGCAAACACTATATCCCTAATAGCATTGTGGGTAGCTATCCTCTATCCTCCATAAGGACCCCGTGTCATATGGACCGCTACTGCATCTAGTGTAGACACACACTCACAAGTGAGTAATGAAGATGTAGACGGGTGGACCAAACCTAAATGAAACCTCATTACTATAGAGAAAGTGGCAAGTGCGAATGACTAGAAGTGTAGCTCTAGTTCTAAAGAGGAACATGTTCATGTCAAAGTCTACTAACATCATAGGTTTGGAAGGACAAGGGCATGAAAGCATGCCCACATGAACCTGCTAGGAGGTTTCAAAAATAGTTTTATGAAGCTCTATATATTTTGATATAGATTATTACAGAGCATTGACTAAAAAAGTACGTGGTGCAGGCCAAAGGAAGAAAGGGTCCCACTACAAAGTTTAGGTGAAGTTTCTTATTATTAGCAAACTCCATAGATGTGGTTTGGAGGAAATAAGAAATGTAGAGTTTTTTGTTGTTACACCATAATGCATTAATTACACTTTAGGGATACAAAGAACACAAATGAACCGCGTGAGATGGAAAAATGAACGAGGAGGACAAGAACAAGAAAATTGACCATGGAGTAGGAAGATTGAGTTTGGGTTGTGTGAAGGTTGGAAAGGGGAGTGAATTCATTTGAAGCGCAATCCAAAATCCTCAATTTCATTATTCAATTTTTTTTGTTCAACTATTACAAGTTACAAAATGAAATTCTTATCTTACTCTCTTGTTCAATGTGTATAGAATAAAGATCAAAGTGAGAAGTGTAGAGCATGCAGAGCAGGTGTTATCTTTGGTGACTCAAGAATCAAGTCAAGTAGAACATGCTAAAAGGGAGCACTCATATAGAACTAACTAGAAACATTTGAAAATGTATATAATGCATGATACAATTAGATTTGGAGATCTCCATGCAAAGACTAGAAGATGAAGATGAAGAAGTAGAAGGAGATTTACATATGCTAGAATCATTGATTAGTGGATAGGAGTATGCACATAAGCATGGATACTTGGAACCCCAAGTTACTTATACTCTAGTCAAGAATTTTTGAAAAATTATTTTAGGAATCTAGATGTGAATGCCTTTTGCCAACTTACTAGAATCTATTTTGATTCCTTTTTAACATTAGTAGATTTGATTAAAATGCATATTATTTTTGAAAAAAATTACCAAAGAGAGCAAACACCAATGTGGATCCAAGTAACTCTAGCTCTGGATAGATTTTGGCATCATGGTAATGGAGCTTGTATTGCACATGGGTTAAATATTTGGGGCATTAGTGCAAGTTCAAAAATTGCCTTTACAAATAGAGTTATGACCACCATATTAGATTTGATGAGGAGTCAAGTTGCATGGCCTCAACACGAGGAAAGGAGGAGGATATCTGCTAAAAAGGTTTCCTTTGGTTTTGTAGATGGAACATTGTCCCTCTTGCCGCTCCATCCACCGTGGATGGAGAAATCTATTTCAGCCAAAAGGGTTCATATTCCATAAGCGGCAAAGTGATTTATGATGATAAAAGGAGAATTATACATTTTACTGGAGGTTAGTGTTCTATATTTTGTTTTCTATATTTTTTTATTTTTTTTGTTCAGTTTATTTGCATTGGTGCTCCTTTTTGTACATTTTGCATGAATTAAGGTTAGATTTGATTTTTTTTTATTTGCAAGAATGCGATGGTCATGTCATAACATGACTTGTTTGAAAAAATCATCACTATGGAATGATTTGAACTAGAGAGGAGGATGTCGTAGTTTTGAGGCCAAAGAGTATCTTTTAGGTGATTTTGGTTATGTACCCATACATCACCTAGTCCTAGCTTTCAAGTAGGCCCAAATAGAGGACAAGCAAGAGTTCAACAACTATTTGGCAAAGGCAAGGGTGATAAATGA
Source organism: Lunularia cruciata (assembly GCA_948567375.1). Classification (NCBI taxonomy): domain Eukaryota; kingdom Viridiplantae; phylum Streptophyta; class Marchantiopsida; order Lunulariales; family Lunulariaceae; genus Lunularia; species Lunularia cruciata. Next base: position 15,883,600 of record OX419757.1, on the reverse strand, counting down.
GCATTGTATAAGAGTATTGAAAGCTAGCTAGCATTGGCTTTGTGAGCTAAGAGTGCACCTTAAAGACAGTAGCAAAAATGCATATTTGTTAAAGTGAGTTTTAGTGTGTATTATTTTACACAAATTTTTGCTTAATAGGTCAAAAGATGATGGTGGATTTATAGAGGAAACTCAAATAGATTCAGAAATGTCTTTTAATAAAATGGAACTTGGTAGAGAAGAAAGTAGGTCAAGTGTGATGCAACAATGCCTTGCTCATCACCTCAATGATATACTTAAATAAAAACATGTTTCTTCATAATAGAAAGACGTTGGATGGAGTTGGATGACACTTTGTGTGCTCTAAAAGATGTTGGATAGCCTTGCATGGCAATTTATATATTTGTTGGTAAGGATGGCACCAATCAATGCTGGCGGGCATCCATTGGTGCTTGATAGTGCCTATCTCATCCTTGCACAATGGTGCTTGGAGGCGCTCCTTCTCTAAAGTAACAATTGGATGTACCTGTTGGCGATGTGGTCTGCCACATGTTGGTATTGGTTGTCGCTCATGATTCTAAATTTTTCTCCCCAAATTCATGTTCTCTTTGCTAACATACAAATTTAGTGAGTGTGGGATATAGACATATTTTGTCATGTGGGGAGCTATATAAATCTTCTTCTTGTAGAGATGTTTCAAATTATTGGAATTGATCCATTTTGGGGAGTTTTTGAGAAAGAACCTATTTGCACTTGAGCTTTGTGGGTTTTGCAGGAGGAGGATGTATTTCAAAGGAGTTGAGCATTTTGGAGTTTCAAGGGGTGTACTGATTTGATTTTGAGTGGTGGGGTTCAAGAGAGATTTGCATGATTTCACAATTTTCCTTTTGGGAGTAAGATTCAAAACTAAGAAGGAGAGGAGGATTTGAAACTAAGAGGAGAGGAGAGGAGATGAGAGGAGAGGATTTGGAAGCATTTCATGAGAGCAAAAGTAGTTTCTGAACAAAGTGAGAAGTGAGAGGAGAGCAAGGAGCACAAGAATTTTGAATCAAGTTTCCTCCCAATTCCTATAGTATCCATGGCAGAAATCTGGCATTATGAGAAGATTATTGATGGTGAAGACATAAGGAATACTCAAGAAGGGGACTGGCTAATCAGATTTTATACCATTCAACACCTAGTGAACTTCATAAAATGGTGCTAGATGGATAAACATCAAATTTGGAATGCTATAGCTAGAATCAGGGAGGTTGATCTCAATGTAACTGGCCCAAAATTACCTTTGGCCTGCAGACCCACGTCTAGAGGTATGATTCTTTCTTTCCTTAGTTATTTTTCTCTATTTTCCTCTAGTTTGAAAAAGTTCAATCTCTATTTCTATTTTTGTTTCACTTAGGGGTCTCAATTATCAGCACCTATGGGCATCATCCAACATCGATTGTGTCTATCTCATAGTGTTTCCTTGCATCTCCCTATGCTTCCTTGTGTCACCAAGCGTCATCCACACTAAAACCCTAAACCCTTCTATCCGATAACATTGATGAGCGTCACCCAGCACCGCCACAATGTTCTTTGAACTAAATCTTGTCCCATAGTGGCACTTAGTGTTGTTGTGCTTGCTTGGCAGTACCAATGGGTGCCCACTCATGGAGTTGCCAAGAGTTACTAGGAGTCACTCCACGCTCTACATTGCCATACTTTGCATTTGGCACCATGGAAACTATCCACCAATGCCAACAAGCAATTCATCCCATGGCAATATCTCCTAAAAGCCCTATCTTGGAGTGCAAACAAGTGGAACCCTATAGCATCTTTCCATTTTTTTTCTGTCTTCAAGTGCTGCCAGGCAGCACCCAATGTCTTTGTGTATGAGGAATAAGGTTGAAGTTTTTCTGCTTGGTGGTTTTTGCAAGTTCTTCCATGTACTGAGTTTGTGAGCTCTTGGGACAAGAATTCTTACACAAGTTTGGTCAAAGAGAGGCAATTTCAATTGACAATGGATATAGTTAGAGATGCACTTTCCATTCCAATGAGAAGGACACAAAGTTGGAGGACTGTTGCTTACACAATTGTTTCATATTGGTTTCCACAAAGAGATAGGGTTGCAAAGAGGTATCTTGCAAGGCAATGTGTGTACCTTGCTTTCAGGGCTTTCTTCCAATTGATAGGTGCACTTGTGGCCATTCCAGCTATTTGGCCCAAGATTGTACATAGACATTTGGTTCTCAACACCAAGACAAAGTTGAGGAGATTTGGTATGGTGGATTATGTTAGCATTTAGAGCTATCATTGCTGAGGTGGGGAGTTTGCAAAGCCAATTGAGGAGACCTAAGGGGCATAGGTTCATAGTCACCTTCCTTGGGCAGATACTCACTTATCTCTTTGTGGGGAGAAGTTTTATTCCTGAGGAGGAAGTGATGTACTTGAGTGATGGAGAGGAGGAGATCATATGCAATGAAGAGGATGATCATGATCATGAGGATACAAAGAGTGAGGACAAGGATGAGAGTGCTCATCCTCATTGGAGAGGATGAGGGAGAGGATGAGGATGATGAGTGATTGATTAGCATTGGATTTTGGCATATTTTTGTAAATTTTCATTGTTTGAGAACATACAAATTTCTATTGTATATACCATTATTGGATTTAATAAATGAGTTAATCTAACATGCTTTAATTAATGAAATTATGTATTTACTTATTCAAAAGTGAGTTTTACTTGATGGCTAACTAAATGTACTAACTTGATTTAATAAATGAGTTAATCTAACATGCTTTAATTAATGAAATTATGTATTTACTTATTCAAAAGTGAGTTTTACTTGATGGCTAACTAAATGTACCATTGGTGAAAAGGTGTTCAACAGATTTGTGTTGAGACACATGCCTTACCAGTAGTGAGGTTAGGTCATGATAGTTTTGGGGAGAGAGTTCCTTCTCTATTTTAATCCTTTGAGATAGCTACTTCTCCTTCTTCTTCCCCTTCTTCCCTTTCTCCATCTGTGGAGGAGGCACCTCACCCCATGCACTTTAGAGTACCTTCATCCTCTTCTTATTCTATTTGACATCATGCATGTTTTAGATTATTATGGCTAAGGAAGGAGAGAGACTTCTAGTTGAGCAAGAGAGGCGATTAAAGAGTGTAGAGGAGCAAGAGATATAAGTGCTTGAGCACGAGAGTAGATTGGAGAGTGTAGAGGAGCTAGAGAGATTTGTGCTTGAGCGTCAAAGTAGATTGGAGAGCTTTGAGGAGTAGGGTAGATTGTTAGTAGAGAGAGAGACTCCTTTGTGAGCGAGAGGATACTCTTGATGCAAAGGAGGAGAGGCATCTAACCTTTATTACTTATGAGATGGAGAGAGAGAAGAGATTAGCTGACTTGAACTTGGACATCTTGGGTGCTACTACCATGGCTGAGGGGTATAGAGTCCAATTACAAACTCAAGCATGAGAGTTAACATTTGCTATGGAGGTGTGAGAATGCACACGTTTAGGTAGAGGAGATTTAGAGTAGTCTAGCTTAAGTGAGTGCTCATGTGTCTTATCTTGGACTAAGACTATGTACTATTGCTCACCAGACCTAATCCTAGACCCATAGTGAGATGCAAATCTAGACCAATGCCACTCCTATGATAGATGCCACCCATGTGTTACTCCGTAGTGTTGTGACTCAAGAGATCCAAACTTTTGCCTCTCATTCCTTACTTCATAGTGTGGAGACTTAGGGGACTTAGACTAAGTAAAGAGAGAGGCTTTGTCTATCAAGAGAGTATATTCTATTTATTCTCTTCCTTGGCTTCCTTTGGAAGAAGATTATTGTTGTGGATGTTACTTGTTTGGCATCATTATGGCTTTATGGTAGCACCAGTTTTTGTGCATGGGAGAGCTGGACAACTAGGTATGATTGGTGCACTCACAAATAGTCAAGGCATGTCGAGTGGGTAGCACGTCCTAGTGTTTGCCATTTCATCTAATTTTGTTTGCTGCGCTTTGAGGTTATCTTGGAGATATATCTTACTCCAAATGGAGTGGAGTGGTTGCTATGGAGCATGTGGTAGTGGTCAGAACTCCCGGAGGGAGTTCACATTGGGTCTCACCTCATGGCATGTTTGTGTTATACAGATGTCAAGCAAGATGGTGAGTTCAGAGTACTTAGAGTTAGATCATATGAGCATCTCACGTCATTAGGTTTACCTCTTTGTAATCTTTTGATCCTAGATAGTTATGCAATCTCTTACTATACAAACCATCCACATGGTGCTATCCATCCTACCCACTTCCATCCTTATAGGGTAAAGAGAACATCATACACTTGGTCATTTGACCCTTTGATGAATGCTTTGGATAGATTTGCCCATGATAATAGGTCTATTGTTAGTTGGTAGAGGAAGAGTGGACATCCGGTGGATTGAGTTCTTATAGTAGTGACCCATATTCCCTTCTTGCTAGTAGTATCAGGCACTGACACTTGGATGAGAGCAAGTGGCATCTTTGGTAGTCATTGAGTCCATTTAGGATTCAACATCATGTATACCATCATAGACTTGAGGATGTAGTAGTAGCACTTAGACACCATGTTTCATCTCCTCCTTCTTCTTCTTCACCTCCTTCTCCTCTAGCATAGTTACATGCTTTAGAGGCTCCACATTTATACACATCTTATGTACATTTATACACATTTCTACATATCTTATGTATTATATTTTTTCTCATTCTTTTATCACCGGTTCTCAATTTCTCCTTGTCAAACTCTCATATCTATTTTCATGTGTTAAGTATCACTTGTGCATTGACATGTAACTATGTTTGATTGGGCATTCCTTGGCGCTTACATGCGCCACCCACAAACAATGGGCACCATTGCACGTTGCCCTTAACTATGGGGACACTCATTTTTTATGCACTCTTTGGTGTGTGGCACTTAGTGGCACTTGGCAGCATCCCGTGCAATTGGGGTCCTATGAGCTATCATTGATTCATGTCACCTAGCATCTATGAGTGTCAAGCCGCAACAAAAGGTTCCATCATGTGAAACCCAACTAGCACCACTCGCCATTGGTGCAAACTTGAGGGTGACACAAGGTGGGATTGGGCAGTATTGTGCATCAACATCAACCGCCGATGAGCTGCAGTTTAACTCCATGGACATTCCATAATACAAAGTCTTACCATCAAGTCAATTAAACTTATCTTTATCATAAACATACTCGGGTTACATTGTGGCATACTATTTGCTATCACTAGAGTATGATGAAATTTGGAGTAGGAATCTTTTGCTCCGAAGGAGAAGGATTGATTTCATGCTGAACTTGAGCTAGCACTTTGAAATATTGGCTTATTTCCTCATGAGCTTTTCTTGCTTTAGGAGACTCATTTTGATTTCATGAGTGCACTTTGACTCTAAACTCTTCTTCTTGAACCTATGTTTGTCTTCCCTAGCTTTCCTTTTATCAGCACTTAATTTCTTTTCAATTTTAACTTTCATCTTCTTTGCCCTAATCCAACACACTTTGCTTCTATTTTTATCAATGTTTTCTCTCTTTTCCTCATTTTAGTGGCTTCTAGTTCAGCTAATCATAACCTCTCCCTGAATTCTATAGTATTTGCTTTCAACATGGTGATTTTTGCTAAATCTTGAGACAATGACATACTAGGTGACATCTGGGATACCTTACTTGCTAACATCCCACCTTTTCTCTTCTTTGGATCACATTCTCCTTCTTGGTCAAGGAAAGCATACTTGGACCCATCCCTTGTAGCAGTTAGTAGAGATGGTGTAACAAAAGGTGAGTCCTCTATTGGTGCAAAAAATTGTGATTCCTCCTTGGGTGATTGGATTCCATTCTCCATGTAAACAATAGATATGTTTTCCACCCCTTGTGTAACAATATGGAGTTTAGCGACAAAGTTAGTCAGGAGTTTAGCGACGAAGTAGTCGGGAGTTTAGCGACAAAGTAGTCGGGCTTACAAAATAGCACATAAGACAAAGTAACCTAGAATATTCCGGAAGTATCTAGGAAGCTTCTTGGGAAGCTTCTTGGTTAGCTTAGATTGCACCTTAAGTAAGTAGCTTCTAGAAGGAAGCTTCTAGAAGCTTCTAACTAGCTTAGCTTGCACGCCAAGTAGGCGGCTTCTAGAAGGAAGCTTCTTGAGAAGCTTCCTAGCTAACTTGGCTTGCACTCTAAGAAAGCGGCTTGAGGAAGCTTCTTGAGAAGCTTCTCAAGGGCCTTGTATGCTACCTATAAATACCAAAGCCAAAGCTCATGCTAGGCATTTGGAGTTTTCCCTCATTCAAGTGTCCCAATGTGAGTTTCCATTCTCCTATTTCTCTCCTCGGTTTTGGTCTTTTACATTGGTATCAGAGCAAGAATGGGATGGATGGAATTTATGGACCACCAAATCCACTTCTACCAAACCATTGGGATTTTTGCGTCCAAATACTACCCAAGCATTGTTTCACACAGTTCATCACCTCACACTTTGGACAAGATTTTCTGCATATGATCACCATATCTGAGGAACCCTTGGTGCTTTCGGTTGTAACTTATGGAGAACGGTGGACGTATTGTTTTTATGTGTTAATAAATTAGATAGATTGGGAGTGGTGTGATAGAAGAGCAACCATGGCGGCAATACCTGATGTCATCTTTGCTATGCAACAACAAATCGAGCACCTTACTAGATTGTTGGATGAATGAGATCTTTGACGACAAGAGCAGGTGGAGAGAGTACCAATTCAAGAAGGAGACGATCAGATCAGATTCCCTAAACCCAAGGTATTTGAAGGCAAGAATCTCCTAGGTGCAGTGGAGAATTTTGTGTTTGATTGTGAATGTTATTTTGAAGCTACCAATCTACAAGATGAGCAAAAACAGATTCTCTTGGCTTCTAGCCAATTGGATGGAGTAGCAAAGCTATGGTGGAGATTTTGAGTAGAGCGAGCCAAACAACAAATGGTTGCACGGATCTTGACATGGGCAGAATTCAAGAGCACAATAATCAGTCGGTTCCAAGCTATAAATGCCACACAAGCTGCACGGGATAAGTTGGCAGAGTTGAAACAGATTGGCTCTGTAAGAAGTTACATCACGCAGTTCCAAAACACCATCATGCAAATTCCAGACATTTTGGAAGGTGAAGCTCTGGATCAATTTGTGAGGGGCTTGAAGGCAAGAACCAAATTAGAGGTAACCATGCAAGAGCCACAACACTTGGAGGAAGCCATGCGGTTGGCCAAACATTTTGATTCCTTGGTGGGAACACCTTGGTCTTGACCTCAACCCCCACAAAGCCTACCAATACACTACACACAAGTGGAGGAGCCAGCACCAATGGAGATTGATGCAATTCAACAAAGACCACTGGGCATGGCAGATAGGGAGAAATTGCAACAAAATGGTGGTTGTTTTTATTGTTGCCAATTGGGGCATTGCATTGTTGAATGCCACTTAAGAATGGATGACCTCGACAAGTTGCCCAAGTGGAGGTTGTGGAGCGGAATGATCAAGGAAACGAGGAATCCCAGTAGTAGATTTTGAGCCACCTATTGGGAGCTTGATTAGTTCCAATGGGATTGAAGGCTCGACCTATGCAAGTTTGCTTCACTTGCAAGGTATGATATCTAATAGGGGTTGTAGGATTTTGGTTGATTCTGGAAGTTCAGAGAATTGCATGTCTATGCAAGTAGCAAAGGAATTGGGTATTCCTATCAAGCCAGTGATTGGAAGTAGTTTGATGATGGCGGATGGTAGAAAGGGTTCTGCATTCTACACCTTGCATCCTGTTACCTTCAAGATTGGGAAGGAGTATTTGGAGTGTATGAGGTTTGTAGTGGCACCTCTACACTATGATATCATTCTGGGTCTACCTTGGCTTGAATGTCATAAGGTTCAATTTGATTGGACCCGACGCCAAATTCAAGTACAACACCAAGGTAGGAATTTCCGATTAGGTTGTCTAGCATCTTTGAGTAAGACACCTAAGAATAGTCAATCCCAAGATGGGAAGTTTATCGAGAAGGTAGCCATAGAGCAAATCTGGAAGGGAGATGAGTCCCAGGATGGGAAGTTTGCCAGGAAGGCAACCATGGAGCATGCTTGGAAGAGAGATGAGTCCCTAGAAGGGAAGTTTGTTAAGGAAGCAGCCATAGAGCAAGCTTTGGAGGAAGATAAGTCTGTATTCGCAGTGTGGATCAAGCCGATTGCACAAGAACAATCTGAGGAGGGCCAAGTGCCGCATCAAGCAATGGTTGATTGGATAGTTCAAGAATTTGCAGATGTGTTTCCGGATGATCTGCCAAAGGGATTACCCTCCGATCAAGGTATGCCCTTCAAGATCAAGTTATTGCCAAGGAGTACTCCGGTGAGTAGACCAATCTATCGGCTCTCACCAAAGGAGTTAGAGGAGTTGCGAACAACACTTACAGAGTTGTTGGAGAAGGATTTCATACAACATAGTACCTCTCCTTGGGGAGCACCAGTACTATTTGTTCCAAAGAAGGATGGAGGACTTCATTTTTGTCTTGATTACCGTGGGCTCAATAAGCATACCGTGAAGAATGCATATCTCTTGCCTCGGATCGATGACTTACTTGATCAATTGAGTGGAGCACGTTACTTTTCCAAGTTGGATCTTTGTAGCGGCTATTGGCAAATTCCGATTGATAGAGAGGATGTGCAAAAGACTACCTTTTGCACAAGGTATGGACATTTTGAGTGGAGAGTTCTACCTTTTGGACTCACTAATGCTCCAATAGTCTTCATGGATCAGATGCATCGGGTGTTGGATGGACTATTGGATCGGTCAGTGGTAGTGTTCTTGGATGATATCTTAATCTATAGCAAGACAAAGACAGAACATGGGAATCATGTGCGAGAAGTCCTAAGACGACTACGACAATGGAAATTTTACTGCAAGAAGTCAAAGTGTGCTTTTTGGCAGAAGGAGGTTACCTTCTTGGGTCATAAGATCTCATCAGAGGGGATCAAGATGGAGGAAGAGAAGATCAAGGCCATTACTGATTGGCCTACCCCAAAGGATGCTACAGAAGTACGGGCATTCAATGGATTGGCCAGTTTTTACCGGCGGTTCATCCACTATTATGCGCATGTGGCTGCACCATTGATTGACCTCTTGGGAAAGAACTCTAGCTTCCAGTGGAACACCAAACATGAAGAAGCATTCTAGAAGTTGGAACATATGGTGTCTTCAAGACCCATTCTTCAACCATATGATCCTCAACTGCCTTGTGTGGTTGATTTTGATGCTTCTAACTTTGCAATTGGAGTTATGTTGCAACGAGAATTTCCAGATGGGCTACATCCCATTGCCTTTTTGTCTCACCGACTGAATACAGCTGAAAGAAATTACTCTGCTTGAGATTGGGAAAAACTTGCAATGGTATATGCCACCAAGGTATGGAGGCATTATCTCTTGGAGAAACAAGTGATCATGCAAACGGATCACAAGCCATTGTTGCAGACCTTACACCTGGAGCACATGAAGAGTCGACATCATCGATGGGAAGAGCAACTTCAATTGTTCGACATCAAACTTGAGTACAAACCAGGTCGGTTCCATGTTAGCCCTGATGCTGTATCACAACGACCTGATTTGAAGTCCCTTCCTCTCATTGCGGCAGCAATTACGATGGTGTCAATTGACCCTAAGATCCATAACAAGTTTTGGTTAGCTCTACAACAAGATCCCTTCTTCCAAATGGTACAGGGTTGTCTAACAACAGGTGACAAGGAGTACAACACCTTCTCCTTCAAGGAAGGCCTTCTATTCCATGTGGACCGGATCTATGTTCCAGCCAAAGGTGATCTTTGACTTGTGCGCCTTCAAGAAGCCCATGATTTATCCATCGCTGGTCACATGGGTGTAGACAAGACCTTGGGTACCCTCCAACGTCAATGGTTGTGGCCCAACATGACACAAGATGTTCAAGAATTGTCAGATTGTGTGAGAGCTGCCAACGTAACAAGGCCAGTAACCAGAAGCCGAGTAGACTCCTTTAACCACTCGCTATTCCATCCGCTCGCTTGGAGCATGTGAGCTTGGATCTCATCACATCCTTGCCAAAGACAAAACAAGGATACACCGCAATCGTGGTGTTTGTGGATAAGCTTAGTAAGCAAATCCACTTGGCACCAACCTATGATACCGTGGATGCCCCAACCTTAGCACAAATCTACTTTGACAATGTCTTCAAGCATCATGGGATGCCACGTGTACTCATCTCTGACCGTGATCCTTGATTTACCAGGAAGTTTTGGCAAGCACTTTTCTAGATACTCGGCACTAAGCTTGCTTTGTCCATGGCCTATCATCCTCAAACTGATGGACAAACCAAACATGCAAATCGTACATTGGAGGATATGTTGCGGGCCTTTGTCAATGTCCACCATACCAATTGGGATGAATGTCTTGCAGCTGCAGAATTTGCCTACAACAATTCCAAACAGGCAAGCACCGGATTTTCTCCCTTCTCAATTTTGGTCAAGATCCGCTTGTTCCTGATTCTCTTCTTGCTCCCCCTCCATCTCAGGTTCCTCATACTTCTACATTCTTGACCACTATATCCCAATCGCTCCAACAAGCCAAGTCTCACCTCCTTGTTGCTCAAAATTGCCAAAAACAATATGCGGACCACCATCGTTGTGATCTCACCTTTGAAGTTGGTGATTAAGTCATGCTATCTTCCAGTAACCTCCCTCTCCCACTTGATACCCAAGTTTGTAAACTTGCCCCTAATTGGATAGGACCCTTTGATATCACCCAAATTGTCTCTCTTGTTGCTTATCAACTTGCCTTACCTTGTCACATGCGTATCCATCCTGTCTTTCATGTTTCCAAGTTGAAACCCTTTTTGCATAACCCCTCTTCCTTTTCCTCTTGAGTCCAACCTCCTCCTCTTCCTATCCCTATCAATGATCATGAGGAGTACAAAGTTGATCGTATCCTTGCGCATTGCCATATCCCACGAGGCCGTTGCCAACATACGGAGTACAAGGTCCTTTGGAAAGGGTATCCCCTTCATGATGCCACTTGGGAGCCTCTTTCTCACCTCCAGAATGCACAAACGGCCATCCAAGAATTTGAAGCTTCACTGGCGACAAGGACGTCACCAACTAGCGGCGGGGGAATATGTAACAATATGGAGTTTAGCAATGAAGTTAGTCGGGAGTTTAGCAATGAAGTAGTTGGGAGTTTAGCGACGAAGTAGTCGGGCTTACAAAGTAGCATATAAGACAAAGTAGCCTAGAATATTCCGGAAGTATCTAGGAAGCTTCTTGGGAAGCTTCTCGGTTACCTTAGCTTGCACCTTAAGTAAGTAGCTTCTAGAAGGAAGCTTCTAGAAGCTTCCAACTAGCTTAGCTTGCATGCCAAGTAGGCGGCTTCTAGAAGGAAGCTTCTTGAGAAGCTTCCTAGCTAACTTGGCTTGCACTCTAAGAAAGCGGCTTGAGGAAGCTTCTTGAGAAGCTTCTCAAGGGCCTTGTATGCTACCTCTAAATACCAAAGCCAAAGCTTATGCTAGGCATTTGGAGTTTTCCCTCATTCAAGTGTCCCAATGTGAGTTTCTATTCTCCTATTTCTCTCCTCGGTTTCAGTCTTTTACACCTTGGGTGTTTAGTACAAATTGGGAGCATGAGTCTAGGAGCACCACCTCTGGGGGATATGAGAATTGAGAGCACTCCTTTGCACCTTCATGGGTCTTCTCTATGCCAACCTTGCTTGAATTAGGATTTAAATCTCCCAAACTTACCATAACAGGTGGACTTATGTTTGCTCTATTCCCAAACATGGCTTCCATTCTAGCAAAATGCATGCACATTCCTTTCAATTTATCTTCTATAGTTCTCCATCCTTTGCCATATTCCTTCTTGGTGAGACCTTCTCCAATAAACTTGTTCTTTAGCTCCCAAGTTTCTTTTTATTGTTTCATGTACCTCAACCATTTCTTGTAAAGCTTGTCACTTATCATAGAAGTAGGAAATCCTTGACCCTCCCGTATCAAAAATGTTGCCATGAAACTAAAAGTAGTGGATTTCTAAATAAGCTTTTTGTGATTCTCACCATGAATCTGTGAAAAATGCTCAAGGTCTTCCAAATAATACAGTGTTTGACCATAATTGTGTTTTGTCATGTGGAATCTTTCATCCTCTTCTTTTTTTTGCTAGGCACAAAAGAAGCAATCTTCAACAATTCTTCAAATTTCCCTAATGATTTTTCAGATTGCAAATCCAAATGTGAGTCTATAGGTCTTGGATCTACATCCAAGAGTGAGCCTCTTGCATTGCAACAAGGTACTTTATCTTCCATTGCTAAATTTTGTTGCCCTTTTGGAGCAAAATTTCTTGACCCCCAATCAATATCTTGGTTGCAGCGGGGCGGCGTGGATCATTTTCTTACAATATCCTTTGTTACACTAATCTATGGAAATGAACCACCACACCAATGTGAAACTTTAATACTACAAAACTGCCATTTAGTTGATTGACAAAAGGAGCATTTGCACCCGGGATGGTGAATTTGAGTTGAGAAGTTGAATAGTTAAGAGCGGTATTTTGGATCTACAAACAAATTCCATAAATCCTACTCCAAAACCCACACACCAAACCATATGGCCACCCTCTCAAGAAACCATGTCACCACTTTTTACAATCATTTATTTCAATATGGTATTCCTAAACATCCATAATATAGCACCTGATTTTCATAAATGAATGTAACTTAGACAGAATACCCTGTACCCCTACCACCTTATTTCCCCAAAGTTTTTACCCCTAGAGGTTGTTAATGGAGAAGTTTGAAAAGGAATATTCTAAATATCTCAAGGATGAACCTCCACTCACCTTGACAATCATTTATTTCAATATGGCATTCCTGAACCTCCTTAATATAGCACCTGATTCTTATAAATGAATGCAACTTGGATGGAATACCCCGTACCCCTACCACCTTGTTTCCCTGAACTTTCTACAACTAAAGGTCGTTAACGGAGAAGTTTGAAAAGAAATATTCTAAATATCTCGAGGATTAACCTCCACTCACCTCATCTGATTATTTGACAGGGACCTTTTCTTCTTTGAACCATGGTATCACACCGAAAATCGTATATTTTTAGTATATCATACATTGTCAAATATTTACATGATGATTAATTGAAGTATTTTCAGTCGATGAAAATATATTGTTCATTTGATAAAGTTTAAAGAGTATTTAAATACACCTCACTCATAGAGAGAACTCACTATGAAGTCGTGAACTTTTCCTTTAGCCTTCCTTCTCATCAGGAATTGAGTTGAGAGAAAATTTACTCGATCGTGATCTAGTAATATCCAAGAGGATAAGAGAAGTAAGAAAGACGTTAAAACTTACCGCTATGGACTTAGGTTTAAACAAAAAGAATTTTATTTGATACTTGCTTTATCAACTCATACATCTTAGCTCTTTCTTTTTCTTATGTAAATTTTCATTCAAATCTATTTCTTAATTTATTCATTTTTATTATTTTGAATTTAACATCTCGATTAAGTTATTTTTTGTTATTTTTTTCTTACTCAATTGATTAGTCAATGATGAGTTATATGCTTATATGGTAAATCTAATGATTGTTGATGTAGGCAGTTTTCTATATAACCTATGAAATTATGTGAAATGAAATTTATATTATCACTATATTTAAAATATGTTATCAAGAAATACTAGTATATGTTTTGAGTTTTATTTGTTCCAACAAGTGCAAAGTTTAATTTAGATCCTTAAGTTATTAGATAAATTTAAATTTTATTATTTATTATATTTACAACATTTGAAAGCTTCTAATTGATTTTTTTGCTTGTAGATAAGTAAAAGACATATTATGGATAGTATTTTAAGTTTATGACACGTTTTGGTATACTCCCAAGAAATTATTAATACAATACATCAGTTTGAACCATACTAGAAAGAGAGAAATTTGAACATTCAACCTTGTACATCTCACCATCTTCCACATAATTATAGTAGTAGACAGGGTTGAAAGTAGTTGGGAAGAGAGTGATAACATGACAATTTCTAAGATATTTTAGACTAAAGAAATAGTTAAACTCAGATATATAACCTTATTATTTGAGATTGATGAAAGTAAAATATACATATGAAGAGAAAGGAATGTGAGAATAGTTCAAAAACATTAAGAGTAAGTATGGTGTGCTTTTAAATGCTTTGATGAGTGTTCAATTAAAAAGATTTACACACAAAAAAAAATAGTACGTGCACTCGAGCTTATGAATCCTTTGAAGCTTCTCTTTCGAGGTGTATATCTAAGTTCAAAAGAGATAAAAGTTTACACTAAGCACGGGGAGGATAACTCAAATGATAGATCATGTAATGCTTTGGAAGTTACTTGGATTTTGAAGCTAGCCATGGATGATTATGAACGTTCTTGTATCTTCAACATGGATGAAGCATGATTATTTTATAAACTAGAATATAACTGAACCTTAGCTACTCATAAGGTTCAAGGTACCAAGATGAAGAAGGAGTATAATAAATTCCTCTTACAAGCAATACGGATGGGAGTATGAAACTACTACCTCTTTTAATCTGCAACACCTTGAAACCTCATTATTCTTCTCAAAAATATATTAAAAACACTGCCAACCTTGAATAGTATGGATAGCAAACAGAATAACCTGGATGTGGAATGTCTTATTTCACATGTTGTTGTTGTTGGACTTTGATGCAAGAATCGTTCGAGTTGAAAGGGTAAAGGTGCTCTTGCTCTAAACTCTTCAAGAAGAAATTCACTCCATAAGAGGTGAAATTCTCAATATTCGATAATGAAGTGACAACCATCATAAAACTTAAAGAAATAATGTAATGGGAAGAGATAAATATTTTCTCAAATTTCTTCACTTATTATTGTCCCTGATCGTTAACTTCCCAGCTGCTCCCAAACGGTAACAAGTAGAGATAGTTGACTGTATGCTATGCCCTCTAACGTTAGCGTTAAATGGATAGGAGGCATGGCAAATAGCACAAAGAAAATCTTGCAGAGTCCCGTTCGTAGCTACTTTGAGATAATTGCACCAATATAGTTGAGATGGATCCAGTAACGCGAGTCTCGGTGGGCATGCTCTGACACAAGCAACTTGGAGTAGCAAAACAGCTTAGATTGCGAATATATTAGTACCCTCGGCGCTGTGTGTGCAAAAGCAGTCGTAGGTTGCTAAATGATTAACGGATAAGAACGAACAAGAGATGGATGCTAGCTGTCTTGGGCATGAGATGAAAAAATTACAAACGACAACTCGGACAAAGAAGTTCCCCTGCCAAGAGAACTGATCGACTGCACGAGACATGAGGACATCTTGTGAAGACTTCAGGAGACATCACCTTTCCCGACGAGTAGAGTTGCGTATTATTTGCTAAAAGCTGCAGCTTCAAGTTACAGCGGACATGTACCAGATGCGCAGCCTCGAGATCAGTTAACTGCCCAATCATTCTTAACAACCCATATTCTTCAACTGACATTAAGAGCAATTTACCAAGAAGAAGTTGACCGAAAAACGCCATCAAAGGGAAGTCTCCTTATCAGGAGACGTACACTGCTATTTTGCAGGGGCGGAGGACTAGAAACGCTCTGGCAGCCCCATCTGCTTTAAGGCTCGAGTACTTTACAGATACAGGTGTGTAAAGAACATATTATAATATAATCGGGATGGTACCAAGCCGGGATAAACTGAAGTGCCTTGTGAAAGTTGTCTCAACCTCGATCAGCAAATACGTGTGGGCATTGCCCGCCGCAGAAAATTCAACGGTAGTAGCCTGGAAAGCTGTACTGGTGTAACAGGCAATGAGTGCGCTTTATTTAGATCCTTACATGAACTTCATCAGTCACCGGTTTTCCTGCTCCCGTTGAATCTCTATACTGGCTTTCCAAGCTTTTACAGAAATCCCGAACTACATACCTGCCTTGAATCAGGTGTCTGAGGGGACTTCATCCACGCTGTGTGAGTTACGAAGCGCATATGGAACTAGCCCTGAGACATCTAGTATGTATAAGATACAACAAAGCCCATAAAAGATGGAACACACGAGATTTGATCCGCGCTCCAATTGTCATGGGCAACCTCTACAACTGAGCAGCCGGAGTCAAAGTGATGAATCCAACATCTTGATAGAGATTCCCTGGTAGCGATCACAAAGTAAGGGTGCCGTGTTGTTGTTTAGTCATACTTTCTTCCTGCAGCAATCGATCTCTGAAAATGCTTGGATGTAACTCTTGACCGAGTTTATCCTTTCGGTACCAATTTTGCCACAAATTCAGCCTATGAGCACACTGAACTAGTGCAAACTACGGAGGAGTTTTTGTCTACGGAAACTCCAGGTTAAGGGCCTGTCCTGTCGATATTCCTGGAATTGATGATTATCTCTTGAGACCATAATTATTGAGGAGCGTTAAATAGCTCCTGTGAGCTCTCATCATTATGAATCATTTGATGGCGATCATCTTGAATCAAGGAATAACCTCAGTGAACTTGATTACACAGTCATAAAGTCGCCCTCCAAGAAACTCTGCCACCTCTTGATGTTTGACCTGAAGATGTCCATGGAAAAGTAAACATTCAATATCTTATACCTTAGAAATATTAGTAGAAGTTTGAGCAGATTCTCATACTGATTTGCAACGATACCCTCCTATGAACTTGATACACAAACGGCAACACAGAAAAATCAACACATAACACTACCATTTGCTTCGAACAAAACAGTATAACAAATTGCCATTTCGGGCAACTCCGACTCTTTGAAGAGCTGAGAGGTCAGTGCCCTTACCATTCCGACTTTAAGGGAGTCGCATTTGAACTGAGCATACAAATTGGTTTCAATAGCTCGACCCTGTAATCAGAACGCGTGAGTCCCCTTCTCATCCAAATATCCTACGAATCTGTCAGTATTAAATTGAAGTAGATAGTTGATACCACTAAAGACTGTCAATAGCAGGTACCTACGGAAGATACTGTTCCACCCTTGAATTAAGAATCTAGATTTCTTACCATGCCTTCCAGGACAACAAGGTCTGCATCTTCAGCAGCGTAAGCAAGCTCTGGCGAGACACCTGAAAGATCAATAACCTGAAAAGGACATGAAATATGCTCGTCACCGGTCACTGACTTTTAGTTTCAGCTGAGAACTTGACCTATCCATTACAAAAGAAAGAGACCTAGGAAGACTTTCACCAGCCAAAAAGACAGCTTCCAGCAGAGATTATCAAATAAGAAGTGTGCAGATGGTTATTATACCGGCAAATCGCTACCCGAATTTACGACAAAAAGCTGATGGGCATCGACACCAAGAATCGTATCTTTACCATCTCCGTCTCTAAGCTGAACTCCAAGATCAAACTAGTTAGAGCGAAGTATATTTGTGTAATGAAATATAGAACCCGTTGTAAACAACCCAGTTCCCTAACCACGTCTGACCGGACTGACTGACTCTGAGACATGGTGGTAACCTAGTAAAGATCGTCGTAACGAAGTTAGACGACTTAGAATGAAACGTACCACAGAGATTATTACCTGACATACAACCTTCGAGATCACTAAGTAGCTTACAATCACACAGAAACCGATCTGCAAATATAGCCTTGCTGTGACTTATATAGGCAGTCACAGCTAAAAGATGTTCTCAATATTATTCAAAAGTCGACAGGTCTTCAATACGTCGGCAGAGAAAACGTTATTCAGACCTTGACAACGATATCCTTCAGCTCTTCATAAGTGATATCATTGATCGAGGGGAGATCGTTAGCAGCCAAAACAACCTACAAAATACAGGGTTCCATTGACAGTAAATGCACAGCCCACATTCCATAACATAGCACCTGCGTGAGTCATAAGGCCTCTTACAGTTGCTTCAAACGGCAATCATTTCCTTCAACAAGATTCACCTGAATATAGCTAAAGTGAGGCGGTCGAGGGAGCCATCAAACTCGAGTCTTTAACAGATCAGCAACACTACCTAGCAACTCTAGAGTCACCTAAGGTCGGACACAACTGAAGCACCAATTCCAAAGAAGGTCCTGAGTTCTCCCAGATATTTTGGTAAGACGTCTATTGAAACAATTTGACATAGGTAAGTGGTTCTACGATAAGCAAAGCATGAATATACAAGTAAGGAGGCTTTATGAGAGAAGGATGCTGTTTCAAGTCCTATTCTATCAGTTAACCACTGTATCGAGACTTAACAAACCCACCGGTCGCTTGTACGCATCTATCCTTAGCGGTGAAACAGGTTATCTGACAAAGATAGTACATTCGAGTCTCAAGAGACAATACTGCCAGACCTTTGTACCTCGTCGGAGCAGCTCCCTCGCTAAAGGCAGGATTCCAAGGATGACATCCGACCCCGAGTTATCTACAAAAATCACTGCCTGCATAAACGCTAACAACCGTTAAAACATTCAGACCTCTCGTAATGATATTACCATTAAACGTATCAATTGAATTGACTTGAACGGGAGAGCAAATATCAAGAAATTAATAACTACTTCTCACTTCCAAGGAGCGATATTAAGCATCCAGAATGACACACTTTTCAGAAGCCCTTGAATGCGTATGTACGAGTCAGTTTAGATGGACTTCAAGTAGAGATGCTAAAAGTACACCAGCTGCTTAGCGCACCTTCTTCCAAGGTTTTCGCAGCCACTTCAATCTGAATTGGTCGAGATCATCCACAACCCATGGGCGTGGAAGTAGTTGTTGACAACTATCTTCAAAAGAGCATGCCTTGTCATCAAACCGCTCTGCAAGCTATTTTCATAAATCAGGCTTCATTAGATGATGGAGCCAAACGGACGGAATAAAGCCCAAGGAACTATTGAGAGCATGTTTCCCATTGGATCCCCAAATTATTTCTTTGATATGAGAATGCGTCCTTCTAGCCCTAATCCTCTACGATTAAGTTCAAGCAATCAAAACTAGACCACATTTCCTCAACCGCGAAAACAAGTTATCTACAACCTGGGCTGCACCAAGATCATATATGTTGCCAGCAAAAACGCCTCTGATCAGATGTTCAATTCGCTCTCCAGGATCTTCAATCTTATCTGCTGAACCAACCACGCTCGAAAATAGAGCCAATGACTTTGCATTCTCCTCGTCCTTTCAAGACAAACGGGCATCAAAGAAATTGAGAAAGGTCAGTGTACTTGTTGGGTACTCGTTCCAGCACCCAACTGATTCAATCGTATGAATGTCTTTGGAGTTGAAACGCCGAGCTTGTATCAATTTGGAAAGAGCAGGAAGCTAGTGATACCTTCACTTTCCTGTAAATGTCCCTGAAGCCAACCTCGCGCAGGCAGATTTCCCGGAGTCTGCAGAGATGCTGCAATGAAATACAAACAAGGGCTTGTCACCTAGCAGTTCCGTCCAAGCATTGTGCAAGAAACCCCTGGGGATAATAAGTGGGGGCTGATAGATCCCCGTCAATTATTAATCGTCATACGCTTTGATCGGCATAGATTGCATCGACCTAGAACCAAGAACTATGATTGATCCAACAAAATAACTGAACGTAGGTGCAAAGAAAGAATGTAGCTGTGTCAAGGCAGCCTTAGCACACATACAATAGCGTCAGGAGGACCACCGTTGCTGAAAGGATCCGCTTCTAGTTCATCCAACATTTTCCCAAACCTACAAGGCAATCAAAGATTACGAGTGTCGTTTCAGTCCTTAACTGCATTGCCAATCGCCTTCACTAGAGCCAAATTTTATACTTTGTTAATCCCTATTTCAGGCTGTATCCATCCAAGATCAGCATAAGGGGTTCTCTTCCTTCTGATCCCATCAACGAGTCTTGCATCATGCTCTCCCGAAGCAGACTAACCAACAAGGTACAGCCAGATTTTCCGCTTATGGACATTAAACTTGCTGGCGGCGACGAATTATTGATTACCCTCGGTAACATAGTTCAGATCCGCACATTGCCGGCAGCGTCTAACGTCAACAAGCTGTCTTCACACAACTGCTACACGGTTCCATTGGTTCGCAATAGCATGCAGCTCCCGCTAATCACAGTTTCAAATTTGTTGTCAATATAAAAAGAGAGAGTAATCACCTTTCCGCAAATTTGGCAGCTCTCGCTGGGGCATCCACCACCGAGTCATCTTGCTCCGCTTGCTTCCTGATGAAAATGAAGCGCGAGTGAATAAAAGGTGAGACTGCTTAAACTTCAAGTAGAACATGTGAACAAGAATTGTAGCCTTCTCTGCGTGAACACTCCCAAGGATACACATGGTGAAAAGTCTAAGAAAGGAAAGGAAGGTACGGAAAATATCCAAGATAGACCAATGTTATCTTCGATGGATGCCATAACGCAGGAAGTTTATTAACGAGAAAAATCGTCAACTTTCACGACTTTAAAGATCACGTGAACCTTTGGAAAAAATTCAGGCGAATGTTGTTTATACGGGTATCAAAACTTTCACTACGTCCAGATGTAGTTATCGCAATAGAAAAAGTCATGCTCCAAAGAAGTGTCAGCGAAAATTATTACAGAGGTAACGAAGCCTACAGACCTCACACGTATCTGTCACATTAAAGAAATGAAGAAAGTGAAAAAGATAACTATTCATATTTGTACGTGTCATACTCTTAAAAGTTTTCGTGCGACTTGATCAAATAGTTCTCAAGTATTGCTTCAAGAAACAACCACAGCAACATAGCATGGTGCATGACTACAGCGTTCACAGCAACACCATCGGCTCCACACGGAAGATAACTATAACACACAGGTGCCTTCGCCCTGAATATCGGTCACCTTCTCGGAAATGAATGCAAAGCAGTGCAAAAGGACTACTATCTACTAAAGGAAATAATGTTTGCTGTCAGCCTATAACAAGCACAACGAGTGAAGTCAGTATCTCAGTTAGGCAAAAAGAAGAGCGCCAAACCTATGAGCTACGCATATTTAGGGATATCAAATATTGCACTGAATTTCGATGCGAACCGACTTCTTTTTTGACAGTATTCAATTTTCCGGTCTTTACACAAGTGGAAAACAATTGATAGCAACTGAAACAAATATCCCAAGAGGCGAAAAGTAATGTACTTGAAGGAGGGGATCGACTTGCGGAAAAGTTTGATCCAGAGGAGCTCCATAGGCGTCGCTTGAGGAGGATCAGAGTGAAAGCGATAAGGGATCGTGCAAGGGCGGTACTCATAATCTACCCAAACCTTGATCAGGGGAAAAGGAACCAGCGGAGATGTGCTCTCCATCTCTTATGTCCCTGAAGTCCCGATGTTCTTCGTCTCCGAAGATGTAATTTTGCTCTTTGATTCTCTCTTAAGCTAAAATGTTCCGAGTCTTCTCCAAACCGCCCACTTCCTCAACTCGAGCGCTGCTAACCCGAATAAAAGAAGGATTGTAAAGGACCCACCGAGAAAAACTCCAAACTCCTGATTTATGTAGTCTTTGCCTGCCCTGGCGCAATAGGTGAAACGTAACGACCAGTTAACTAATCTTTACCTTTGTCCTTTTAAGGAACGGCATAGAAAGGTTTCCACGGACGAACCATCTACTACTACGCATGACACTACATGAGAATTGAAACACCAGCAATACTACGGACCACAAACATTCACATTTCTCCCATTTAAAAAGCCATACCTGAGCAGCATCAGTATTATCTATCTCGACCGAAGCTAAGAAGCTGGAAACGGCAAGCGATTGGGAGTACAGTAGCTAACCACGGAAGTATGCCAGAAGTTCAAAATGCACATGCCTCGTTCGATTCTTACTAGACATATCGCGAATCCACAGAGCTCTATGTAAACTAGGGGGTATTGAAGTCCCATATTTCTACCCGAATTTTCTCAACCATATCGCACTTGCAAATCCAAGTGAGATATCTCCGTCTGGGCGTTGCAATGCCAATCTGATGCACTCAAACTCTTGTAAACAATCGTGACAACGCGGTCGCCATCACACACACTCACCGAGCAATTCGACAGTCCGCCTTTCTAAATCAGAAACTCCCTCTCCAGTGCAGAATTTTCCGTCACGGTCGCATCTCTCCCGGCTCTTGAGAAATCTCTGGTAAGCAGCTGCAGCAGCAGCTCCTTGCTCCCGTCTTTCGGGGGACGATCGGTCGATCGGTCGATCGACCGATCGTTCAAAACCGCGGCCCTTCTTCAGTTGCCGACACACGCGTCGCCCAGAGGCAGCCTCACAGGAGCACGACCTGGAAGCACTTCCATTGGTGCACAAGCACGGCCATCCATTGGGTAAAACTTGCTACGCGGTGGTCCCCCGCTGTCCACATCTTCTTCGTTTGTTCGTTCCCCTAAACCTTCTTTTAACCTTGCTTCAAGTGAAAAGCACCAAATCCATCATAACTTAGTTCCTTTCATAATTTTCAGAATACTGGTTAAAATGAAAACTCGATTTATAAGAATCGAATTGCAAAGGAGACGCATGTAGGATAACAACAAGAATGAAAAGACTATCAAGTCGTACATAGATCAAATCTCAAAATAAAATCGAGCTGAATCTGATAGTATCAAAATGAGAATTTACTTTATTATATTTAGAATGTCAGACTCGTGTCAATTAAAAAGTCTATCTATCACTGAAGTACTTGAAGTACTTGAAGAAGCATTAGTGTTTGAAGAAAATTTACCTCATGTGTTATATAAATCGAAGAGTTCATGAGTATTTGGGAAAGCATAACCAATAACGCGTTATAAAAATCAAAATGTTAACGTAGCCTTAGAGTATTTGAAGAAACATCACTTAATGTGATTGATCTTTTATTGCACTAGCCCGGTGCTCTATAAAGATAAAGAGCATAAGACATTCCCTCTCTAAATAGACTCCAAAATAGGAAAGTAAACTGAGATTCCTCTCTGAAATAGCTTACCAAATGGGAAAGTAAAATTGATATTCCTCTCGAATGGTAATATGTTTGTCAATGATTACATGAAAGCTTACATGTAATCATTGACAAACATATTAGATAGGTCATATCCACAGTTCCACATAACTTTAAGATTAGAGGAATAAGAGGGACCTCAGTATGCACTGGTTATTGTTGCTTTGCTCACCATAATCCAAAGAAATTATAATCATAAATAACTTCTTCCAAGTATTTCAACCACTTTAGTGTAAAAAAGAAGAAGGAAAAGGCAACCACATAGAAAACACAAAGGATGGGAGGGACAAAAGAGGTAAAATGGGACTAGGCCCCAATGGTATAGACACTAGGAATCTGCTCTATTGCACCTAAGATATCCGAGCTATAAAGTTGTAAAGTTGTAAAGTCTACAAACTACCCAGAGCATCCAAAGTGATTGCTCTCCTATGGATTACACCAACCATTGCTGTTTGTAAAACAATGGACACACTTTCTAGTGTAAAAAGTCATCGTCTATTTTATACTACTTCTGTGCGGAGGAATCAAAACACTTCGAGTTAGATAAAGATGAGTGAGTTTATCGCATTCATAACTAAAAGAGAAAAGAAACGGATACTTTCAAGCATGGTGCGTAACACTTGGTAACTATGTTTCTCATGTTTATTGGCAAAACTCAATTCCCCACCTGGTAGTAAGCATATGGATTAAGTCATTCCAAACCAACCAACAAAGCCAACACTAAGTTAATCTCTTTCATGTTTGTAACTTACTTCGTTGAGGAGGATAAACAAGCCAACATTAAGTTTATCTCATTCATGTCTGTAACTTACTTCGTTCACGAGGATAAACAAGCCAACATTAAGTTTATCTCATTCATGTCTGTAACTAACTTCGTTCACAAGGATGATATAGTTGTCTGAATGATAAACGCAAAAGTGTTCACTGAAGGAATAAGTTCTACAGTTATTTACTTCTTCAGATCTTGTTGGCATTACATCTATTTTCATGAAATAGCAAATATGGCATACATCCGGTGTCAGTAAATATATGTGCGATCAAAACCTGATGTGAAGAATAAATCATCGTATTAAAATATTATGCATGTCAGGTAGCCAGTATAAAGCGTGCGGATTCATTGAGGTGCTACATCAACGGTCAGGCATTTGATGCGTTTGATACCATGCGGAGAATGCTTTTGCAAATTCTGTTATCAGGTTGAAGTGTGTTGTGAACCTATTAATATGAATAATTATATTTCTGATGGAATTCACTCATATGTTTCATCAAATGGCAATTTCATAGCTGTGACGAGAGTCTATATTGTATATACAGGATTTGAACCCAGGGTAAGCTTTGTTATCTATTTTATAAGATGAAATCTTATATCCAGATTTTGTAACAAGAAAGTAGCAAAAAAGTTTGCAAACTCTATTTAGCAAATTTTTGAAATATAAAGTACCGAATTGATAAAGATATCTACAAATTGCCTACACGTTTTAGTTCTAATCTCAGCCTAAGAATAATTATAAGTTATGTAGGATGTTGTTCAAGTGTGGGTCTAAGAAATCCTGACTGTCCTCACGCCTAAAAGAATTTATGCATATTAATATGAAATTTGTTAGAGCTCAGTGTGGAAATAAATATCAAAAAAAATAGAATTATAGTAGGATAAGGACATTTAAATTATACATGATGAGGAAATTTATCCTTTCAAATTGATGTCCCCGTTCATATATTAAGATTTGATTAGAAACATGCAACAATGTGCTCATATATAATTAATATTTATTTCAATGACAAATCCTATGCTCTAGTAGCTATTGGATAATAAAATTTGACGGTGCTTCACCTATAACTTTCGAGAATGGTAAGTATCGTACTTTTCAATGTAGTTTTACATAGCCCTAAACTCATTCCATAATATTGTATAAAGGATTATGCTGTAAGCTCTGTACTTTTATACCATGATTAATATATAGCACTGAAAAGCATATTTTCATTTTGTGAATGTATAACATTTTAGATCATTTAACAAGGATAAAGAATGTGCCTTTACGCAACTTTCTTGGTTTGAAAAGAGATTATCCATCATTTCAAGAATCTTTAAGAACGTTGAACTTTAAGGTTTAACGTTTAAAGATAATCTAATCATGTTTCCTTCAATTCAAGGTGAGTCTAATGCAAGGAGCGGAGTTCTTTGTTCAAGAGATATATTAGAACATGTTGTAAGATATTCCAATATATCTGAAATCTTCAGATTTTGTACTTAAAGTTCATGTTGGCCGTTGTTACTTTATTCTAGAGAAAGACAATCCAAAAGATACTTGAAATAGGAAGGTGTATTTTGGATAATTGAGATAATTTTTGTTACATCTAGGTGATATAGTTCAAACCTTATCCCAAGATTTTGTTTAGCATGGAAATAAAAAAGACATGAAAGTCCCCTGGTAGACCATTATGGAAAAACATGACTCATTGTAATGATATAAAAATACATTCACTTCTAGTTATCGTTCAATATCTATCATGTTTCTTATAGTTCTAATAAGATGGAGTTTATAGATAAAAAATAAAAATTATTTTTTCTTGAATTAACTAAAGCATAGTGTTATTTCATTTATTGAGAAAATTGTCTTATATGTAGACCTCTTATAATTACAATGGAATTGTATTAGCATATAAACCTTTGTTAACTCATATAAATATTATTGAAAAAGAGCTTCATAGTATATTAAAGCAAGTAAAATACATATATTTTATTTTGAAATTTTAGAAATGTATTTATATTAAAGACCAAAACCTAAAATCAAGTAGAATGATGAAATATGAACAAGACCAATATTTTGATTAAAAGTAGGAGAAGAAACAAGAAGAAGTCATGAATTGAATCAATTGAAATTAAATTGATGAATCAAGAATTGAATGAAATAAATCCATAAGTCTGAGATTGTATGAGGCATCGTTATTATACTTGAGATAAATATATGTTTGCTCACTCTAAGCTAATCATTAACTTCCTAACTGAGTTACTTAACTCCGCAGATAATTTATCTTATATTCTGAATTGACAAGAATGTTCTTAATTACCTGGATAGACTAGTAAATAAGATAATGTTTTACTAATTTTATAATGATAATCACCTTTCTTATATCCATTAAAGGTATGAATGATATGTGTTTTAAAAATTGTCATTCTTTCCTTTTCTTGATAGTAAATATGGCCACTTTTGTTTGAATTTGGATGAATAATAAACTATTTGGCTATGAATACAGAATATATTTTTTCTTAGACATCCAAAATGAGATCTAAAAGAGATTCATATGGAGAGATTGAGTAACATATAAATGGTATCTTCTCTTATATGTAATATATTAAAAAACTATCAATATGAAAAATTATAATAGAGCTTGTAAATAGATGGATATTTAATTATAATTATTTAAAGGAATATGATACAAAAACTATAAAATTTCATATGCTTTGTCTATCTATGTTTATAATGATTTACAACATTATTAAATACTCAAGAAATATCATATCGGTATTTAAGAATAAGATACAAATCCGCTAATCATATAGGACAATCTTCTCATCTCACATCAACCTTAATTGATAGTATATATTTTTATTTGTCACTCAAATTTAAATTTAATAGTTTAATTTTCTGATACATATAAAATCAAGCTTTTGCATTTATAAATGAATTTGACTTCCTTTCCTAGACCAGACTATCCATATATTATTTCAAAAAATGAAGTTAATTCTCCTGAAAGATATCACCAAGATTGCATCAAAACTAGTTTACTAGATATATTGTATGACTTCAAAACTTAATAAGATTGGAAGAATTTTAGGAACATTGCCAAGTAAAGAGCAAGGGCTTGAACTCAAAAGGATAAAAGGATCACTATGAACTTTAAAATAATACTTTTATGGCCATACAATCACAAATATGAAGAAAACCTAGACACACGAAATAATTTAGTAGAAACCATAGAAAGATTGTCCATCAGAAAAACCATAGCTTGTTTTTAAGGCTCGCAACTAGAGAAAGTGATACCTCTATTTGGATTTACATAATTGTCGTACTTCTAAATTGCTTTACTTTGGAGTAGGGAAGTGCTTTCGAACAAATTGCAAAAGATAAACCTTGTAAACTTGATTACATTTTCTTTTTAAATATATTAAAACCAATAATAAAATCGACTTAAAAGTATTTGCAGTTATAAAAATCTTTCAAACTGTTTAGATTTCGAATTCAAAAGAATCTCTATGCCACGCTTTAAAAAAAGAATCCCTTACATACGATGTGATTGTAAAATTAGCTTATCAAGTATTCATATTCTTAATTTGCGTCCATGGACGACTATAAGATTGTCCAAATATCAATCATTTCCTAAATGTTAGAAAATCTAGATCATAGAATTAGCTTCACTTCAAACATATCTCATCTATTTTAATAGAATATGGTACAAACAGAGAAAATAGTTGGGTTCTTAGATAATATAGATGATTTGAATCTTATTTGTATATGTTAATTCAAATGAAATATTGTACCATTTTTCAAAATGAAAGACATTCAAGTTGTTGCTTTATTGTATTGATATGTTATGATATCTCAAGAGTAGTGGTTCCCTCAAGCATTCCCAACGTGGTAAAGACACTTTTCCAAAGATATATCACCACTCTGTTAATTAACAGTAATTAAGCTAATCTAGTGTTATGAAATGCAAAAAGTTTTGGGATAATCTATGAACCCGAGGCGCTAAGTACCCTATACTCATTTATCCCACTGACCATAGTCTAGGAATAGTGTCAAAAGAAAATACGCTTACAAAAATAATATATAAGATCCACCTATAAAAATAATGAGGTAAATAATGCAAGAACTCTACATGATAATCAACCAAACTTCCTGGTGATTCATGAGCATCTTTAAATGTAGTAATTTTCTAAGTTTCATTATATAGTAGAAAAAGAATTTAACACAAAATATATCTAGGATAAGGAATGTAGTTTTAATATATTTAAAATCAAATATTTTTTAATAAAAATATTTTTTTATAATAGTCAGAATATATATATGTATATATATAAAAAATTAAGATAACACAATTAAATTTATTTAAAATTAAAATTAAAATTAACTAAAATAACTAAATAATCTATTAAAACATTGAAACATTGAAATCTAAAAAAACAAGGTTGACTGTTCACCCATAACATGCAACCGGACTACTTACCCGAGTTCACGGGTTTACAGTGCCTTTGGAACTTACATGTAGATAAAGAGTAATAACTGGACAGAAGCAACGCAAAACGTTAAAGGGCGACAGCGTAGGATGACAAGAAGGACGGGAAAGGAAGACACCACCAAGCTTTACAAGGATCAAACACAGTGAGTAAAATGGGGCTAAGCCCCAATTTGTTAAAGTGCATGCACCTTTTATGTGCATAAATTTGGAGTGTACAAACCTGCATGATAGTTCCACGCAGGTATCCACCAACCATCGGTGTTTCCTAACAATTTAAACGGTTGATCCGACAAGATTTTGCTATGATTATCAAGTAGTCACAAGTTTTTTTTCCTAATTATAGACTAAATTATCCAACAAATGTTTCCTAAACTAAAGATTAAGTCTTCTACTATGTGCTAGCTTAGTCTAATGATCTGTGTTAACAGTTGGAGAATTTGATGCATGGTCGGTCGTTCCTCGGGCCTTGTGTTCGTACAAAGTCGAGCCACATCGATGCAGCGCCATATTTGAAGATTTGTACGGATCTTATACGCAGGGTCGGTGTTGTCAAAAGACCAAGAAGTTGTTGATGATTCTGAGCATAGCGAACATCCAGTAGCAGGATTGATGCCTGTCACGAGTTCCAGAAGTATGACCCCAAAACTGTAAACATCCACGCTTTTGTCCATGATTTCACATGTGATAGAATCCAGGAGTTCTGTGGAATTCAATACAGTTAATGACCACAGAGATCAGCAATCAATCTTACTGTAGTGTCTAGTATTGTAAACAAGAGACATCTCTGGAACCACGTATCATCACATCCTCACTCAAATTCCCTCAGATGGGAAAGGTAATACCTGGTGCAGAGTATGCTTGAGACCGACGTTCAAGGTCGGAAGACTTCAGAGAGTGCTCTGCTCGTGAATGTGAAACGCCTTTCACATACTTTCCAAGTCCAACTCCTCCTACTTGTGCTCCGGAGAAGTCGAAGTTGACGAATATGTTGATTGGTTTCAAATTCCCGTGGACGACTGGAGATGCAAAATGATGATGAAGATATGCCAGGGCCTCGGCAATATCCAGTAGAATAGCGAACCGGTTCTCCATGCTAATTACCTGTGGATGCATCAAATGCATATCCAGACTTCCGTTAGGCATAAACTCGTATACTAGAGCATTCATCTTGGCGTCGGAGAAGTATCCGAGAAGCTTGACGATATTACGATGCCTTAGGCTTCCAAGGACCTGTAACTCCTGGATAAGTCTTCTCTGTTCCCGATGACTGAGAAGACTTCTGACAACCGTTTTTACTGCGCAGTATCTTTCTCCCCCGAAATCAACCTTATATACCCACCCCAAGCGCCCTTTGCCGATGATATTATATTCGTACAGACCCTCTGCCGCGCGTCTAATTTCATCGGATTTGAGGCTGTAATGCCGGAATGGAAAAATTCTCACTTCCGGATGGATGAGGAATTCTCCACGGCTCTTCTGACTATGGTAACTACGGTGGATACTAAACCAGATGAAAACACCAAGAGCAACCAACCCCATCACTACAGTAATTGGAATGAAGTTCACGAGTATGTTGCGCAGACCTGAATCTTTCCCTTTCTTGAAGGGTAGATCGCACTCATTCCTGTCAATCCATGCATGTATCGTATCTTCCCCGACGAGCGGAAGGGAAGATATATTATATAGTGACTGAGATCGTCGACCGGAAGCAACCAAAGCATTCGTTGAGAGGTCGAGGACGCGAGTCTTTGGTTGGCGTCTCATCGGACCTGGTCTGTCACCATCAACCTCTATCAAATATCGTAGAAGACGAGGACCAAAGGTGCCATCCTGATCGGGGGCGAAGCAGGCTTCGATGCTCTTGCGTGAGTAATCCTTCCCGACAGGTAATCTCATACTGACAAGTTCCGGTGGTAGTGGACCGTACAGATAGTTATTCGAAAGATTTACATAGCGGATAAAAGTAATGAATTGCGCAAATGATGTAGGGATGCTCCCAGTTAATTGGTTGCAGGAGACATCTATGTGTCTTAAACTTGAAGTGAATCCATCGGTTAAGTTATCAGGTAAATTTCCCTTGAGCTTATTGTTCCTCAGTGACAGGTAAACGAGTGCCCTTGAATTCAGTATCCCCGTTGGAAGGACGCCCGTAAATCCATTGTCGTTTAAACTCAGGAACTTTAAATTGGTGCAGCTGGCAAAGAGTTCTGCGATTTCACCGGTGAATCGATTCGTGGAGAGATCCAGAGCTTGAAGATGTTGAAGATTGCATACTTCAAGATTTACCTTCCCTTCGAGTTCATTCTTACGTACGTCTATCACCTTGAGTGCGCTGCAATGGGCCAAAGCAGCGGGAAGTGAACCCGTCAGACTGTTATCACTCAATTGCAACATCTCAAGATGTTGCAGTTGACCAAAATGTGCTGGTATGCTCCCCCTGAGTGTGTTGTGGGAAACATCCAGTGTAATCAGTCTTGGACAACCACCAAGCGAATGCGGTATAGTTCCCGCCAAAACATTGTCATGAAGCCAAAGGCCTTCCAGGCGCCGAAGAGCGCCAAGTGCGACAGGGATGGAGCCAGACAACTGATTTTTACTGAGGTCCAGATATTGCAATTCTTTGATTTGCCCAACTTCAGCTGGTATGCTCCCAGAGAACCTGTTTGATGACAAGTTTAGTGTGGTGAGGGATGTAAGAAATTGCAGTTCTCCGGTGATAACTCCTTTCAACTCCATACCTGCCAGGTTCAGTGCAACCACGTGCTGTCTGTGCGCGTCACAAGTGATCCCGATCCAAGCACAAAGGTATCCTTCTTCTCCGTCACGAACGTACCAACTGTCCAGCACTCCTACCGGATCTTCTTCTAGTCGATCCTTGAATGCCAGGAGCACTTGTTCTTCTCTTATCAAGCTTGCCGGAAGGTGAGAATTTGTATGCATAGTAACCTTATCAGAGGCTTCAGTCGATGTCTCAGTCTGCTCACTGAATAGCGGCCAAAAGATGGAGGGGATTGGATTACTGGAAGGGAATTCTAAGGATGTGTTATGTAGTAACAGACAGAGCAAGCTGTACAGAGAAAAAGAGCTTAGCAACATGCAGAAGGAAAACCATACAAATGCGCTTATCACCGCTTGCTTGGTCTTTCCTGTTCCACACAGCCTACAGTCCCCCTTCATCGTTCAAATACACTCAGCGGTCAAAAGATATTGACACTACTGGCGACCATAAGCATAAGTAGAAAGTGGTTGTATTAACAATGAGATGGCGATCGGCACAAAGATCGAGAAAGTACTTAAAATGGCTTGGAACCGCTGCTAAACTATGAGAAATGGATAGTGGCTGAAGAGAAGACCGAAGGAAGGCGCCAGATGCGTACATCGAATCCCGTAGAATATGTTGAAATGAACGGAAGAGACAGACGTTATGTCGACAGCTCTGAACGTGCTGTTAACTCCCAGCTAAAAGAAAGCGAGAAGTAGATGCGAGAAGCGAGAAGTTTTCTGAAACCAAGGGTGGTGAAGTGTTCAAGATTTGTCTTCTAACCTACAGCGGTGCTAACTACACCTTCTTCCCCATTTTTCACAACCCTGATTTAATGTAAGTATCTCAGCTTACCAACCCGACGCCTGCCCGCGGGAGCATATTCCAATCCACAAACTTCTCATCCAAGCTCATTCACATCAAATGAGGCAGCAGCCCGGCCTGTTGCCTTTTACCGAACTTGGCGCAGACGCTCATATCTACAGGTAACTGACGGTTGAAGCATTTCTTCAGCAGAGAGAGGAAGTGCTACAGCAGCAGTGAACCCACCCGACTATGGAAAGGGGAGAACTTGCGTCAATTTCCATACCTTTCGGACTTGTATCTTTGTGCAACAACAAGATGGACTCCTAACCAGACAAACGAAACCCGGCCCTAGCCTTTCTCGACCCGTATCGCTCTCGCATGTGTAGAGAAAATCCTGCATGGATGCACGGGCATTCAAATTTGTCCCTACTTGGACTACCAATTCGAGGCCCTGTTGTTGTACAGTGACGGTGTTTACAGTGGATTAGGATTCAATGGAGTTGCTTACAGGTGGTGAGTACGGTGTTTACGGTGGGAATACTCATTGGCTCTAGGTGACTACCTTAACCATCAACCTTCTCTTGACACTCGGTGATGATTCTGCCTACACACAAGAGTTAAAATCAGCAAAATTCTCACCCGATGCATGTAATTGGTCGAAGCTTCAAATTGAGAACCGACTTCCCATATCTTTGTCCAAATCGATGCGTCCTGTGAGTAGAAGCATCTGCCCCATCGTATTCACCACCACGTCTGCATCGCCATCGAATTGATTCCCTCAACATCATGAGTCACCAAGCCAGTCAGGGAGTGCGATTCCTTCGCTGAGTACCTTACGGGGGTCTAAACATCAGTGGTGTCTCAATAGGCTTTCCTACGCGAGTACGAGTGGACGGACTACGGGTGGAGGTCAGATCACTGACTATTTTTACTGCTATCTGGAAATTCATTAAAAAATAATATATTTGGTCAGTATTCATCACACTTTTGATGGGTAAATATTTGTTTAAGAGTATGTTCATGGTTAAAAATAATCTAAAGTTTAGGATAAGTTGATATTAATTTATTCACATACCCGTCTAGTAATTAAAATGAATCTGCTACTTGAATTTTAGAATTTTTGATCGCTCACATGGAGATACACTTCCTTTTCACTTTGCTTCAATTTGATTCTTCATCATTTAGTTCATATCTTCAATCATAACTGAATTCCATGGTTTACTTTGTTCCCTTTCTTATTACCAAATCAGATTCCAAGGTTTTCGAGATTGAGATTTTGTGATTTTCCCATGTTTATATTTTAATCTTAGCTATATAGTACTTTTTTTTTCTTTGTTCCCTCTCGTTCGTGGATGGAGTCTGAGAGCTCTTTCTTATATATATATATATATATATATATATATATATATATATATATATATATATATATATATATATATATATATAGACCAATGCTTCCCTCTATCTCTTCAAAGAGAGGCTTCGTAAAAGCAACGATGAAGGCACCGTTTTTAGAATCCAACCCACGCAAACCAAGATGGAAGAAAATAGAAATTAGATCAATAGCACTTTACTCAAATATTGGATTATTTAGATGAGCTTGAGAATTTAGTAAAATTCATCTAGAAATCTAGGAATCGAGAACCCCTATAGATCCCTATGTGGTAAAACATAACAAATAGATTCTTAAACCGATTAGTGAAGAATAACTGTACAAAAGATAAGCTAGATATGTGAAATAAGAAAAATCCCGTTTAATTATTATAAATTTAGCAAAATCTCGCCGACTAGATTAAAAATATTATCCATGTACTCTTTGTGATATATAGATTCTAAACCTTACAAAAATGATCTCAAATTTATGGTGCAAAATTATCATCCATGCATTTCAAGCGAGTTTTATTTGTAATCAGGCACTTCAGTTAGTGAATCTTTATATATCATTCACACTTCTATAGCTTAATTAATGTAGGGAAATTATCCCAAATCAACTTATACACTCAAAAGAATCAATTTAGACTTTCAATTTACACTAATATTAGATTGTGATTGCTTATATATGGTAACATATATATAAAGAGAGCACCCTAAAGGAAAGAGGAAAGGATTACAAAGCACTTGTAAGTGCAAAAGGAAGACAAAGTTTGCAAGGCCAAATAGTCTTAATCTACCTTGAACACCAATTGTACATATATACTCTATAATGATATTAAGTTTTGTATTGCGCGTAGTGGAGAAATATTATATACATGGAGTTTAGCTAAGCTTCTACATGAGTCATGATTAGTTAGAGCTAGTTCTAACTAAGATAAAGGTGACCCAATTCTAGAGGAAGATAAAATAGTGAACATCATTATTTTTTCTTCTAGTGTATTGACTTGGTATTATTCTTAGTTATTTGATTTTGAGTAAAGAGTTGAGAACTCATGTGCCCACAA
The DNA here is from genome assembly GCA_948567375.1 of Lunularia cruciata. Taxonomy (NCBI): domain Eukaryota; kingdom Viridiplantae; phylum Streptophyta; class Marchantiopsida; order Lunulariales; family Lunulariaceae; genus Lunularia; species Lunularia cruciata. Next base: position 15,849,455 of record OX419757.1, on the reverse strand, counting down.
GTCTTGTTGTTGCAAACTTTTCTATAGTCCAAGTATAGTCCATGCAAAGGAATTATTGACTTAGTTGGTATGTGAAGATAAGACCACATACTCATAGGATTATTCCTATGTGCTTGGATATTCCATTAGACTTTTTGACTTTCTTGAATTTTAGTCTAGTAACTTGAGTTACTCTAGTGATTAGTAACTTGGATGTGTAACTTTTTCAAGAGTATATAAGCTAGGGGTGAGGAGGTACTCATTCTCCTTTTATTTGCAACTATCTCTCTCTCATTGAGTTCTCTAGTAAGCAATATCTTGAGTCTTGGAGGTACCTTGGAGTTCTAGCCTTGGAGGAGTATGATGTAATATTGGTTCTTTGCCTTCTTAGTCCATGGTGCACTACCCTAATAGCCATCAAATGTTCATCTTGAGTAAGAGATAGGCCGGTTCATAGATGTCGTGCGTATATACATCGCTACACAACATACATTGCTATCAACATCATACACTATAGAAGCACAACTCACACATAAGTCATACATAGACTCTAAAGTGCCACAATAATCAGATTGCTTACCACTCTCAACTCAACTCAACTCAGATCAATACTTGATCTGTCACTCTATAAACTGCCAACAACTAGGCATTGATTACAATCAAGCCACACCCACTCAAGCATAGAGAATCCAGGTGACGCTTGCCGGCCTCTGTCCACCATAGCCAAGAACTCGAAGGCTAAACATCAAAGAAGTGAGCTCTCTAGAGCTCACTTCAAAAATATACCCCCTGGACTCGAGCTAGCTCTGAAACCCTAACGGTTTCACTGACGGTACACTCAACGGTGCAAAGTGACAATGGGCCCCACTGTGAAGTCAGTACCCCGAACACACAATCTAACCGTCGGAAAGTAGTCTCTGAGATATTGCTGAAATAACTCTAACTACTATCACTAGAACTCCAGTGTCCGAGCATCTAGATGCGGCACTACAAATGGCGTGACAACTATCATGCGTATATACATCGCTACACAACATAGATCACTGTCAACAACATACATCACTGTCAACATCATACACTATAGAAGCACAACTCACACATAAGTCATACATAGACTCTAAAGTGCCACAATCGCCCCCCTAGCTGGCGGTTAGGCCCCTCTAACTCCAGATAGCCATCTACTCTAAGTATATGGTATACCCTCTAATGGGCAAAGATAAGAAGTCCGGGTGCTATGGAGCCCCATCGTTAGTCGCCTGTCTGCAATCTATACCATATAAAGAATGAAGTAGCTATAGGTCAAGTACATCTAGGACATAACCACTGTCCATGAGGAACCACCGTGAGGGGAGGAGTCATACATGCCATATGCCATACTCTCAAACAGTTATCACACACTAACATAGTAGCAGCTCCACCAGAAGAGCCACATAACATACACCTCAAGCCTGCACGTACAAGTGCCAAGCTTGGGTCCATAGTACCATCAATGTTTGGGAGGTGGCATGGCGCACAATTGCACACATGATCCTTCCAAACAACACCATCACATCCTTCTAACACAAGGACTCCAAATGGCAAAACCTCGCGCACTCTCAACATAGTGCGGCTTGTAGAAACATCAAGTGTCATCGGTGTTGTCTATTGTAGATATACATAGTTGCCTGGATGAAATCAATGGATTGAGGGTCTATAACCTCCTCCTTGAATGGTGTCATAGCATAAAGTATCTTTATGCTGAGCAATTGCCAAGTTCTTAAAGGCCATCGGCATCACTCTCTGAAAGATCTCTGCCCGTTGAGAACATGCACTCATCCATACATCAGGGTCATCCAAGTCCAAAACTACAGTAGCATCTTGACAAATGGCTGCAGGTAAATCTGGATCTCATCCATGCTTGCTGTAGATAGGCTTGCCGGTTGAACCAATAGCCCATGGCCAACCAAGGTAATTGGAGATCCCAATCTCCCAAGTGGCCTCTCTGCAAACCATACTTTTGCAATCCTTTCTTCACCGTCTGAACCACTCTCTCTGCTAAGCCATCTGCCTCAGGGTGATCTCGGGATGTAGTACAATGATCAATCAAAGCTTTGTCACACAAGACCTGAAACTCCCCCAAGAACTCTATACCTTGATCAGTCAAAACCTCAACTGGTGCACCAAAATGACTAAGAACTTGATCCACAAACGAGTAAGCTGTCCCTTCACTAGACTTGTCAGGAAGTGCCACCAACTCAATCCACTTGGAGAAGTGCTCCACCATCACCAAAACATACCAATGATGTCTCACAGTCAGCGGTAAAGGTCCGGCAAAGTCCAAACTCTGATAGTAATCCAATCCCATGATAGGTAATTGGTGTAACTATGGCGTAGGAGCATTGAATGATGCTCTAACTCGGTCACAAACCACACATCTGGCAACAAACTGATGTACCTTGGTCTGCATACCGCGCCACCAATAATGACTCTGGAGTAAGCTATATGTATGCTTTACTCCAAAATGTCCTAGCTCCTCATGAGCATGACGGACCAACTGTGGTCTCTGAGATGGAAGGGGTACTACTCGCACTCTACCATCCTCCCATACACGCAAAAGGTGTCTACCCTCCAATCTGAACCGTCTGGCTTGCTGAAGAACACGGTCTCTCTCCTTGGCCCCAACTGTGCCACCCACAACACTAGTGCGAAGATAGTCCATCACTAAGACATCATCATGAATGTCTCGCTAAATTGTACCAATATCCTCACTCTCTGGATTTGTGACCTCAATAACTCCTCCTATATGCGCTGAGAGAGATACCACCAAAGCCTCTGCAAATATACACAAAAAGGCCGATGCATGCCAACCTGGCACCATCTCCTCATTTGTCTCACCATGCCAACGTGCTTCGGTCTGATTCTGCTGGCTGGGACATGGGTTTCTACTCAACCCATCTGCATCACGGTTCACCACTCCAGGTCTGTGAACAACCGTGAAATCATACTCTTGTAAAATCAAAGCCCATCATGCAAGCTTCCTTGAAAGCTTGTCGGACTCCATCAACCACTTCAGCGGCTGATGATCAGTGATGAGAGTGAAGGAGTTACCAAATAGGTAACATCAAAAATGTGCTATTGCCCAAACTGCTGCCAAGCACTCTCCTTCATATGAACTATACTTTGCCTCCGCTGAATTGTTAGAGCGACTAGCATAGGCCACCACAAACTCCTTCTCCTCATCATCATGCTGGGTGAGCACCGCTCCAAGCCCCAACATACTCCAATTAGTGTGAACCTGAAATGGTCGTCCCCTGATCGGTCTCCTCAAAATAAGAGCAGATGTCAACCTCTCCTTGAGCTCTACAAAAGCTCTCTCCTGCTCATCTCCCCAACTCCACTCCTGTGTAAGCTTGGTCAGCTTTGTCAAGGCCTTGGCAATGGCACTAAATCCTCTAACATAGTGGCGATAGAAGTTCACCAACCCAAGGAATGCTTGCACTCTACTCACATCCGTAGGCCAAGGAATACATGCAATAGCCTCCACCTTGGTCTGCTGAACACCAAGTCCTCCGGGGTAGATAGTGTGACCCAAATACTCAACCGGCTTGTGGAAGAACCTACACTTCCCAGGATGCAATTTGAGTCCATGAGATCTCAACCTCTCAAACACCTCCAACAACTGTCGCTCATGCTCCTCCACAGTAGTGCTATAAACCAAAATGTCATCAATATAGCACCAAGCAAAATCCAATCCAGCTACGATCCTATCCATGACCCTCTGGAACTCAGCAGGAGCATTCTTTAACCCAAATGGTAAGAACTTCCACTGATATAACACATCCTTGCCGTGAGGATCAATAGCCCAAAATGTTGTCTTGGACTTATCCTCCTCCTTGATCGGCAACTAATGATATCTTGCTCGAAGATCCAAAGTATTGAAGACCTTTGCATGCCCAATCGCATCAAAAATCTCCTCCGGTGTAGGCATGGCATACCGATCAGCCCTGGTCTGTCGGTTGATAGGACGGTAATCTCCACACATCCGCTTATCTGTATAGTTGCCATGCATATCCTTCTTGGCTGGCATCACTATTGCTGATGCATACTCTCCATGTGAAATCTCCACCAAACCAGCCTCAAAAAGGTCACTACTCTGGCTCTGAATCAATGTACTCTCCATCTCACTATATCAATAAGGACGTTGGAAAACTGGTGTGTTGCTAGTCAACTCAATCCATATACTAGGTCCCTTTAGAGCACCCAAATCCTTCATACTGAAGGTAAAACAACTCGTGTGACTCCTCAAGAACCTCCAAACCCTCCGTCTTTCCTCTCCAGTAAGCTTGGGTCCAAGATCTGGCTCCCAAGTATCCTTTGTAATTGTAGTAGGAGTGGAAGACATACTGACTGACTGCTACACTGGGCCCTTGGGAGCAATAGTGTCATGCTCCTAACCACTAGAGGTCCCAACCTCTGTGTGAAAAACTCCCTCCACTCTGGCTGCAAGCTCCACACGTTCTCTAGCTGCATCCCAAGTGGACCAAGGGTGTAATCCAAGTAGCCCACGCTCACCTAGATGGACTCCAAGTAGACCACTCTCCCTAGCAGCTACTGGATGTGTCCCAAGAATACCATGTCCACTCGGTCCATCGCTCCCAACATGTGCCTGAATCATCTCGATAGGCATAAGGCTCATAAGTGTCCGAGTGGTGATGCCTATCAAGCGCATCCTACGCTGCTCTGCCAAGCCAAGGCTCACAATCCAAGTCAAACAATTTAGGTCCATAGCCTGACCTAACACTTGACGCCTAGATGCCTCTAACACTGTTGGAACAGCGGTAATACCGGTGCAAAAACCCATTGCCCGCTCTCTCTCATCAACGTTGGGCTCCACCAACTATTGTAACTATGAGTCCCAAACAAGTCCATGTCCTCCCTCTCAAAAAGCATGAGAGCCTGGGAAGCTCATGAGTGTGGGAAATGCAGCTCTAGGCTGTCCAACTAGGTTCACCACTGCCATAGGTGACCTATCAGCCACTACCACTGTCTAAGACTGACGCCCAACATCCAAGATATCATCAACAAGAATGTAGTCCAGTCGTTGAATCCCATCATAAGCGCACTGTAGAACCTCTCTGGGTAAGAGGTTTGTCTACCAAAGACGAAGATGATGAGCCCGTGATCCCACTCTAGCTGCATCTAACAATACAGCAGGTCCCATCCAAGAATGGACCTGATGTATACTCGCCACCACTCTGGTGCAAGAATCACCCATCAAAGGAACGTTCTCCAAAAGGTAAGCTGGAGAAACAGACTGATGAACCTGAAGATGTCGTAGTATCCGTAACATCTCCCAAAACACACCAGAACGAGGATCCTAAAGACCTAATCCTCTACCAGCATGTGTATGTCCCTGACATGGCCATCCAAAAATCACCAAGTGAATAGGCCCATTTCTCTTTAGGTCATGCGCCCCCAGTAAGGAAATGTCTCTTGGTAGGGCCTTCTGGTAACCTCTGACTGTGGACATCGGTAATAACTCCGGATACCGATAGTCCAAGTGTGCCACATGATGTAGAGAGACTCACCTAGCAGTCTCATCTCTCTCTACACACAAGTACCTCTGTACTCGTATACCCGCCTATAACACCGCAGCTAGTCCGGTGCTGATCCTACCAAACAACTCCAATATATCCCCTCTACTGGATACTGCCAAGCAATGAGTGTGGTATCCAGAGGTGTCAAAGCAATTGCCTCTGGAGGCTCATCCTCACACTCATCTCCTAATAGTACAAAGGCTCCACTCCAAGCCTGTTGCACCAACTGATCTGCATGCTGCTGCAATGCCTCCTCTGAACTCCACAATGGAACATCCAAAGTGGATGGAACAATCCTACTCATACTCCAAAGCCGAGTGATCTCCTCTAGTATTGGAGTATCCTCTGCATGGGTGTTCCCCTCCAACAAGTCACCAGGCCAAGTAACTGCACCATTGAAATCCGGGACCATGGCAGCATCAATTTTAGCTTTAGCATTAGTTTTAGCATTAGTTTTAGTCTTGACTGTAGTGAGCCAAGACTGCCACTACTGAAGCGTACTGGTAGGCGACATACCCGTCCCTCACCAGACTGCCAACCAGGTCTATAAGAGGTTGTCTCCTCCCAATAGTCAATGTTGAAACCCATGGAGTATAATATTGCTCCCCCAACTAGCATATCATATGACTCAGCTATCGTCGCAATAGCCTGAGCTCTCACCACCGAGCTATCAGTCGGATGACCAGGCTGAACCTGGACAACAAGCTCTCCACGTGTGATGTACTATGTTGCACCACCACCTAGAGATGTTTGGATTTGAAATGGACACCTCTCCACATCGGTCTTCTGTAACTCCAGACCAACAACTGCAGCCTTCCCCAACATAAGGAGCTGCGCACCAGAGTCTAACAAGACCCTCTGTGGTGTATAGACCTTTCTTGAAGGTCCCACCAAACGGAAAATCCCCCTCATGTTATCCAATAGGACAACACCACGGTGTGAACCACGCTCTCTCCAAGGCCGGTCTAGCTGGCAACTCTTCTAGTCTAGCCACTGCTGCTTGCCATAAACCACTGGTCGCTGAACGGATCCCATGCTCCTCAACCAAGTCAGCTCCACTACCAACCACCTCTGCTCTAGTAGTAGGAACTGCACCATCCCTACTTTCACACAACGTGGCAGCTAACCGGAACATTGGGGCTGGGTCAACTCCTAATGTAAACATATCACTGGCTGAAAACAAAGGACGCCACATAATCAGCTGAGCCACCCCCAACATCATGCTAGACTCGGTCTCTTTAGTAGCAGGTGGCTGACTAGTAGTTAGTCCATCATGTACTCCATCACCACCTACCACACCTGCACTGGGATGCATAGGAACCATGGATGTTGTCTGTAATGCCTCAGATAGTGTGAAAGACTGGGGAAGTCTGACCTGTCTCCCAACCTCTCATCTCTATGGGTCCAACTCCATTGATGCTCCTCTAGGCTCTAGAGCACGTACTGCACTCCTAGTCACTGCTGGAGATGCATCCACCTGTGCTACTCCGCACATGAAGTCCAAAGCATCTCTATCACCAACATATGAGGTGGAAGCCTCAGCACTTGAATCTGATCTCCTCTGAGCAATAGCCATACTAGCCAATCTCTGCTCCAACTGCTCAATTCGAGTAGCCATAGTTGTGTCAAAAGTAAGGGCAAGTACTGCACCCATACTAGGTGTAGATCCTCTACCACCACCTCTACCACCTTGTCCTCCATGAACTGGAGCTCCTCTACTACCTGCCATAGCAGCCCTACCACTCCATAACTCAGGGTGTAGGTCAAAACACCGGTCACTAGTGTGACTAAATCTATGGCAATGCTCACACTGCCTTTGTGCTGGCTGTGATGCACCCAAGATATTAGGTCCACTACCCTGAGTAAACTCTCTTTGATGGTGAGGTCCACCACAGGTCCAACAAGCAACACCACCACTCACTGGCTGTTGTTGACCCAAAAATGAGGGTAAGGGTCTAACTCCACTAGGCCCTCCACTCGCTCCATAGGATCTGGGCTGTCCACCCTGTCCTCAAAAACCAACTGGGCGTGGTGCACTCTACTGCACTCTAGAAGAAGTCACATCCGTGTATAAGGTCTCCCTACCAAATCCAGATGTCACCACTCTTTCCTCCACCATGTTGAGCTCAATACGCTCAGCCAAACCAAAGACCACTGCCAAAGTAGGCAAAGTAGCCTGTAAAAATGTAGCATCACGAACTCTACGTCGCAACTCCCTGTCCAATATCCCATACCAAAACTGGACTGCATGGGCCTCAGTAACTCCCTGAGTGAAACTGATCAGCCGCCTCATGCAAGTGTATGCCTCATGTAGGCTCCCTCCAGCCTTCCGCTGCAAGCTCCTCAGCTTGTCAGTCCGCACTCCCTAGTAGTTTTGCCTCAAACATAGGAAGAACTCCACCATGGGGTTAAACCCCAGTACCACACCACCTTCTACAGCGGTACCTCCACTCGTAGTAGCACTATCTCCAGCTAGTGCACCTCTACTAGCTCCACCCACACTACTCGAGCTAGAACTCGTAGGTACAGCTGATCTACTCCTGGCCACCAAGCCTGAAGTGATGGAGACATAGTGTGGAGACCAAGACTGTCTCCATAACTCAATATCCTCCAAATGAGCTCTCCTGAACTTATGGTAGTCATCCATCGGCGGACCGTCCAAGTGCTGAAACAACCCCTTCCATGCCATGAAGGGTGTGAACAAAGTCAGGTTCCGCATCTGCTGTAGATCACACCAACTATCGAACTCCTACATGAAGTCATCCAACTCAATGGTACCCATTGTACCAGAGTAACGCCTAGGGCCTTTGGAGGCCCCATAAATCTCGTCCATGTCCCACAACAACGGTGTGGACACACCGAGTGCACTCTCAACTGAATCAGCTCTTGTGTCGAACTCCAACTCAGAGTCAATCTCCTCCCTCACTAGGACCTGAGATACAGGCTGATACCGAGCACCACTCCGAGTAAACCCATTGCGTACTACAGGGCTAACTCCTCTAGAATCTCCAAAGAACTCCGTCGTGACAAAGTAACCACAACAGCAAACCTGAACCACCAATTGCAACTACAAGTGCCCCACCAAGTGCCAACACCAACTAAGCACCACCCACTAATGTAACTCTAACCAAGATAACTACACTAGGGGAAAGAGCAACCTGTAACCTGCCATCATAACACGCACTCTCATGGTCTGCAGGTCATCACTTCCTGCCTCACCGGAGAGAAACAAAGGTAGTCTAACTGGTCATCACTCCAGCCTCACCACCGAGAGCACACTAGAGCACCAACGCTCAAAAGTCAAGGCACCTCACACAAATGTGGTGCACAAACAGGAAGTAGAGAATGGAGGGGTTCCAATCACAAGAATCTAAACAAAAACCTTCCATCTCATAACACAATACGGGACTGACTCTGCCACCATTTGGCATTTGACATAAGAGAAGTTTGTATCTAATTCTTAAGCTACCAGGATCACCAAGAATGGGATCAAACTGCCTCTCCTAGCCAAAGCTACATGTGTATAGATAACAGTGGAATAGTCACTAGGACAACAAGTGAGGGTGGACTAGTTGGCTAGGGCACCATTCTAGGAACAAGAGATCTAGGGATCAAACCCTATTGCGCACAATCTAGCAAGAAAGGCAAATTTTGCCAATCAATGACCAAGATCTACTCTAAACTAGCTAGTCTCATGCCAGCAAGCTGGCTTGCTGGCCCTTCTAGGCCTTCGTAGCCTCTCATAGCCCACAACCCTATGCCTCAAAGCCTCGAATAGCCAAATGAGGCCTTTCTTGTTGCCACTTCAAACCTCCTCCAAAATTGGCAAAACTTCTCCAAATCTACAAAAGTCCTCCAAACTAGCAAAACTACTCCAAATCTGGCCAAACACTAAAACTCCTCCAAATCTGGCCAAAATCTGATGTAAATCCCAACCAAAATCTGACGTAAACCCTAAAGTTGGCTGTCCGTCAAATCTACCGCTAACTTTCCACTCAAGCCAAATTGACAACACGGGTTTTTCCAAATCACAAATTCATGAGAAGAGCTTCCCAACTCCACCTTCAATTTGACTTTTTGAGCCCAACTCGCAACAAATTGGTCATGTCTTCACCTCTTGAGCTCAAAATCACAACCACTACTCAAAATTTGTTCCTTCTTTGCTCAAAATTTGGCCAGCGCTTCCGCACACCATCTGCCTAACTGCCAAATCTGCATCAATCAATTGAGCTTCTACACACTAGGGAAACACTGAACTTGAATTGAGCTACCAATGATCCACCGAGCTTGGAGATACCACCAACACTCAAAGTTCTTGCACCTGATTTCCCCCTGACTTCACTTCTCTGATGTAATCAGATTGCTTACCACTCTCAACTCAACTCAACTCAGATAAGTACTTGATCTGTCACTCTATAAACTGCCAACAACTAGACACTGATTACAGTCAAGCCACACCCACTCAAGCATAGAGAATCTAGGTGACGCTTGCCGGCCTTTGTCCACCATAGCCAAGAACTCGAAGGCTCAACATTAGAGAAGTGAGCTCTCTAGAGCTCACTTTGAAACTATACTCCCTAGATTTGAGCTAGCTCTGAAACCCTAACGGTCCCGCTGACGGCACACTCGACGGTACGAATGGTGCAAAGTGACGATGGGCCCTACCGTGAAGTTAGTACCCCAAACATACAATCTGACCATCGGAAAGTAGTCTCTGAGATACTACTGAAATAACTCTAACTACTATCACTGGAACTCTAGTGTCCGAGCATCTAGATACGGCACTACAAATGGCGTGACATAGACCAAGAAAGAGACCAAAAAGAAGGCCTGATTGCCCATTGTGTCGTGCATCTATACATCTTAACACAATAGACATTGTTGACAACATCATACACAATAGAAGCACAACTCATACATAAATCATACATAAACTCTAAAGTTCCACAATAATTAGTTTAATCTCCCCCCAAATCTCACTCAACTTGGATCAAAAATCAATCTTCAACTCAATGATCTACCAACAATGTGCATTGATTATAGTAAGCCATACCCACTCTAGCTAAAAAATTCAAGGTGACGCTTGCCAACCTTTGTCCACCATAGTCAAGAACTCAAAGGCTCAATATCAAAGAAGTTAGTTATTTAGAGATGCACTTCAAAGGTATACCCCTTTGCTTGACTTGGATCTCCAACCTTAACGACATCATAGATGGCACATCTGACGATTGGTCCCATGGTGTAATCAGTAGCTCTAACATGAAATCTGGCCATTGCTAAATAGTCTTTGAACAACCAATAATATAACTTTAACCGCCAAGACTATCACTCCAATGTTTGAGCAAACTACCTTTGGTGTTATAAATGTTGTGACAATTGGGTAAAAAGCATGGCATGAACAAGCACCAAAGAAGCCAAGAAGAGGATAGTCAATACTACCCTATTCTTCAACTATATGGTAGAGGTCCTCCAATGGTATGTCTAGTAAGTAGAGAGAGAGGACACTAACCATGATGGGTGTGCCTAGTGTAGTTGCTCGTCAATGAAGACCCAAAGCCTTGAGTGCATTGTAAAGTGATTGATATGTGTTGTTGGTATAATGATGTGAGCATGGTTGGAGAGATAGCCCATGCCCTCTCCTTTGCAAAGAAACTTGTGTTGCATCCCCAAGGAGACAGTGAAAATGGTGATGTAGGTGCACAAAAATCTTTATCATTAGAGTGATAGAGGTATCCAAGGATAACAAGGGGTGTAGTGGTCCTCCTTGTGCCTAGAGGCAATGGTAATTGTTGCTTGACCGTGCCAATGTCCTTGCTTATAGGAGTTTGCCAACATCACGTCATGCAAGGTCCAACTACAATTCATGAAAGTAATAGTATCTGCTCTCACTTTGCAGATAGGTAGTCTCAATAGATCCAACCGTAGGTCTATTTGAACTTGTCATTCATTTGATATTATTTAGAATAACCTACAATAATGCACGAAGCTTATTCTTTCTCGAACACCGTATTTATTGTTGTTTTTTTTGAATGTCAACAGTTTTGAGGGTGCACAAAGAAGACGGAACAAGATCAAAGCTTCTGTTGTGTATTCTACATAATATTTTTCAAATTGCCCATGGAAATAAGCCTTAAGAGCATCAAAGACAGTTAATATCTACTTATTAGTTATAGCTTTCCGTAGTCTTTGGTGACATGCAACTCAATAATTTACAAGAGGACCTGTAGAGTGGGTTGGATGAGAAAAAAAATTATGGTTTTAGTAAGAGTACCCTTGATGTTTAAGAAAATCAAACACTTTTCATAGGTGACTGGTGTAATTTAATATTTCAAATTGGGATCGCCATAAACCAAACCCTTGTATCATTTTTACGTCTCATCCCAGCTCAAATCCTTTCCGCTTTAACCATCATCGGACCCGAACAAAGATTTATTATCTCTAATTTCTTGATGAATCTTTAATTTCCTTTTCATGAGTGTTATCGTGCTCATCATGTTCTTTATATTTTTATTTATTTTCCTCGAACTCCCTTCTACAAAATTTTTCATCATTGAATTAGATCAAAGATTTATCAGCTCTATTTTTTTCATGAATCTATAATTTTTCTTTATGAATGTTCTCGAATTGATACTCTGCATGTGTTTTACATATCAATAGTTGCGGTCTAGTACCAATTTATGGCATTTCAGATCAGATTACCAGTAACTCTTCAAATTGATAACAAATACTCTATAAAGATTATTACCATTCATAAAAAGAAATCTCACAAGTGAAAATGAGACCAAGATACTCGTGCGAGGATGTAAAACTAGAATATAAATATAGATAATTATAAATATATATGGGGATTTAAATAAATAAATATTCAGGCGAGGATGTAAAACTTGAGTATATATATATATGGGGATTTAAACTTAAAACCTATCAAGTCTAAAGTTCATAATTAAAATTTTATTTAATAAATCACTAATATTTATAACTTATTTCACAGCCGGGAGAAGTACAGATCACCTTAGGAAGTGATCTGTAGCTTTTTAAAATGTTGGAATTCTCACCCCTGAACATGCTGAAAATTTTTCCTCAAAAAATTGTATGTCATAACATTTTTTATGAATATTTATAGGTGCCAATATAACAAGTATTGAAACCCTTGATTGAGTTAGGAAGTTTGGGCTTCTACGTATACCTATGGGTAACTAGCTATCGTCTGCATAACTAAATTGACCTTTCTTTCCACATTAACATTTCAAAAACTAGGTTGCATGCATCCTTGTAGAATATAAGCATAACCTCCATAATACTTTGTCTAGATTCAAGCAAATTCTCACTCTTCATTTTTGTCGTAATTCACTATAATCATTTTCAGTAGCCGTAGTATTATTATTATTATTATTATTAGAGAAGTAGAAAAGGCAATCATTTTCAATTTTTCATTTTCTTGATTTATCGTTCAAGCTCGCGTTTAAGGTTTAAGCAAGTCATTCTCCCTTACCATCTTATGAATTATTAATGAAACTCCTATTTAAAGTTAATCAATTTTCAGCCATAATCTATTATTAAAGCTCGTCTTTAAATCGAGAATTGTTATCATTCTCCATAACCAATTTTTAATTTTTCAATGGACCTCGTGTTAAAGTTTAGTGAATAAAATTTGAATCATTATTATCCTTTACCATCTTACAATTCATTTTTGCATCATCTTTCTTCCCGCATGGACAAATCAATCTAAATCCTCACGAACGTCATTTCTTAGATGCAAGGTATTTTTTGCGTTAGTGAACAACTGCAATGGTTTTTAGTATCTATCTTACAATCTGTGATTTAAATTCCTGTTAAACATATCTCTTCACTTCTTCATAATGAGTGGAGTGAAAGGACAAACTCCTTATTGAAGTAAATGGATAGTGTTCAAAATAGTGCAAAGAGTACGATGTTTAAAAAGTATGAGTGAGTGTTTCACTCACCATGTCTTGTTGTTGAGTTTCTCGGCAGTGACAGAGGAAAGCGATTGCATAGGAAACACGAGGGATGGGAAGACCCCAAACAAGTGCAAGACAAAGAGGTAAACTGGGGCTAAGCCCCAATAGTCTAGATAGGAGAAATCTGCCTTACTCCATTTAAGATATCTATGCTATGCAAGTAGTAAGGTCCAAACGATTGGAGCATCCAAAGAAGCATCACCTAGTGAGATTGCACCAGCCAATGCTCTCTATGGAGCAATGGACACACAGTCTAAAATATGCTATGAAGTATGAGAGTGAGAGTGGTACCCCTTTACATCTAATATGATAAGCTCTCGTGCATTCCTTGACAAATGTGTCTAACATCATGTCCTTCATTCCATATAACTCGAAGGCTAAAGGAACAAAGAAGTGACCTCGCTGCATATCCTTGTACTTGGAGACCATGCGTATTGTTGTTCTATTTGCATCCCATCCAAGCGGATGAGTAATCACTCCCTCCAAAATTGCATCATGCATAGAGTCCGTAACCACAACACTTGCTACTGTCACTTGATCATCTTGGACCAAGATGACATGTATCATATGTAAAGTATATGAACATTCCCTCCAAGCTAAAGATTCCTTCCAAGCATATCACATGCCATAGCAAACACTATATCTTTGATGGTATCATGGGTAGCTATCATTTGTCCTCCAAATGAACATCATGTTATATGGACCATTGTTGCATCTAGTGTAGAACCACACTCACAAGTGAGTAATGAAGATGCAGATGGGTGGACCAAACCTATGTGAAAGAGCAAAGAAGTGCCCTAATAGCCCAAGGAATGGATGTGTTAGCTAAAAGAGAATTTAACATATGTTGACACTCTCACTCCATCAAGGAAGATTGTAAACATCAGGTCCAATTTGAAAATAGCAAAGCAAAGGATGGAAGGTCCTCTAGTGCTCGTGGGGATAGGCCATCTCTTGTATACCACAATAACATTTGGAAAGAAAAGGATCCTTCCTCCACCTTGGTCACATATGTTTTCAAAACTAGCCTATCAACAATCACAAAATGAAAGGAAAGTAAGGATACAAAAAGAGTCCAACCCAAAAATGCTATAGGTGTTATCTCCTCCATAAATAATAGGCCTATCTTTCCGCACTAGATTGGTAGAGATGTTTGTCTATATGTTAGATCCCTTGTCACATACTTGAATGTCTTTGGTCCAATGATATCACCAAAGATTTCCATAATCCTCCAATCAAACACTCTTACACTTGATATGAAGGTCAAACAAAAAGGAACAATGCAAAGAAGGTAAGTTGGTCGATGTGCAATATTGGAGGAAAATACACCCAACTACCACTTGTGGATCTCCTGGTAGAGGGAGGCCATCCACATGAAGAATATCTTCTACAAGGGATGCATCTAAGAAACATGTGACAAAATTCTCAGATCTTATTGGCACTCCAAGAATACATAATACATCTATAGATATGATACACCCTTTTGGGAGCTCCAATGGAACCGATACCTGAAGGGCACAAAGGTTTGCATTTTGACACGTTCACTCTCAAGCTTACAAGACATAACTTGGTAGTCAAGTGGTCAAAGGCCTACCTAACCTGATCTACATGGCCTACTATGTGTGTATAGTCTACAAAAGAAGGAAATTCAGAACATGGCATGGTGTAATACAAGTAGCTAAACATATTATCTGGAGGTGAAAATTGGCTTGGTAACATCTAGAAGGATATTTTGTACAATGGGCTAAGAAAGTCAGATCGAGTTGACACCAAAAGAGTACTTCTAATAATAGGGTAGAAGCCAAAAATAGTTTGAAAACTTTGTAGTCAATTTTGGAAGCCTGAACGAATAAATTAGATCTAAAAAATAGAAAGGTCCTACTCCTTTAAGGTCCAAAGACTCTCTCCCTCCCTCACACCCACCTAAATGATTCACCTCATCGAGAGCTTTCCAACGACACCTCACCCACACGATTTTGAGCTCCCCACAAGAAGATTCTCTAAAGATTCCCTTTGGTCAAACCCGTTTGATCTACTAGATAGGACAAGGATTGACATGTCACCATCCAAACAACTAATCCAAGGATGGAGCTTGTTGACAGGTCACCAATCCCTGTATATGATCCAAAGGTGGAGCTTAATTTGAGAAGATACTCTTTGCTATATCATAAAGAGAGTGCTCCTTTGGAACATCGGAATATTGAGAGTGAAACTTGCATTTTCTCTCTTGTATCTCTCTTGGAGAGTTCTTTTGTCCTCGGTGTATTATACATGGCCAAAGCGGTAGATAAGAGAACTTTGAAACGAACCATGGCAAATATACATCCTCCTTAAAGAATTTCCTTGTTGTGTATTGCCAATTGTTTCCAAGACAATGATTCACTCCTGTGAACTATTATGTTGGTCATAAAGGGAAGAAAGAGAGCCTCCAACACAATGATTCTCTATGGTGAACTATCATGTTGATCGTAAAGAGAAGCAAGAGAGCCATAGGAAGACCATACAAAAAGAATAAAATTCACTAAGGATCCACATATTTCAAATTCTCTAAATATGGATGATTATGAAATGTTATTAAAAACATTCTCAACATCCACCTATAAGGCGACCCATATCAGATGGATATCTAGAAATGGTTATAACCTCATAACCTCATAGTGCAATTATTCCAAATTGATGTGTATTGAAATGTTATAAAAAATAAGAACGATATTGAAAGACAATGGTGTGACTAACCAAATGCAAAAAGATATTTTCAATAATAATTATTCTAATGCTCTCTCATTATAAGTGTTTATATATAAAAAAAAATCAACTAGCCCCTAACACACAACTAATTAATATAACGATATCTCTTCTCATTACTCCCATATACACTTGAAATAACATAGTAAAATCACTAGAAGGATAATCTCCTTAAAAACAATCTCTAAAATAATCCTATATCATTCTTGACAATTCTCTCTTTTCAATAGAGATGAGAGGTCATACACAATATTCATGCAAATAATCTAGAATCTCTAATAATCAGTTCTCTTACCATAAAATGTAATAAACATTAAAAAAATAAAAATCTCATCAATGGAACTTGCCATAAAATGTAATAAACATAAGAAAAGATAAGATCTACTAGTCAATAGACAAAAATTCCACCATCTGTGTTACTGTACTAATCTCTCCCATCTACCCCAATGTCTATATCATCATAATCGAATGGACTCTAATTTCATATTCTCCCGGTGAACTTGTCTCTTGACACACAACCCTAACAAACTCCATTTTAAACACAACCCAATCCCAACGGACAAGACTTCAGTTTTCTCTAGTGAAATGTGAATCATTCCTTCCACTTCGTCTCTCTCACTTTCTCTCTTGTGGGGAAATGTACTCTTCAACCTGGCAGGTGAAACACACAAACACGCGGCAACTTTGACACAGTACTCTCTCACCGGGTCTCTACTTTCAACAAGACAAACATTACCACAGATTTGGTAACCAACTTCTACTTCTTTCCCCAGACCTCTACAACCAACCAACGCCATCCCTCTCTCACTCCAATATATCCATTGGGATTTCACCTCCATTGTCCTCTCTACACCCCATCCCCTCTGGCAGAATAAGAATACCATCAAGTCAAAATTGAAAAATAAAAACCACTCTAACTCATCAAATATAAAAAAATAAAAACCATACTAACTCATCCAAACGTCTTCGATAGAATTTGAAAATTAAAAACTATACTAACTGATCAAAAGGATCGATCAAATGGTAAACAAAAGACCTGTCTAGTCTCCACCACTCTATCAGTGCTATACTCTGCTACCGGTTTAAACGAAAGCTTTAGTTCAGTGGATGTAAAATCAGCGGCTATTCTGTATTGCATTCAGTGGAGAATTCTTGTGTTCCTTGGCGTTTTTCTCCGTTTAGAATTCGAAAAACGAATGTGTTGGAGTGAGCGATCCGTGGATACGTTCCAGGCAGACATGTTATTGAGCGGGCATGGAGTCAAACTGAATAGTGTTTTCAGAGAACAGACGGAACAAGAAACCAGGAAACAACTGACATTGTGAGACAAGCGATATTACAACGATGTAGGAATGAGCAACAAATTGGTACCCGTGCTCGGAAACAGATCAGATGAATCTTAGTCGACACCTGATATCGATCGCGGGCGTTCGGTGGGTTATAAGTTATTAGAACCAAGAATGCAGATCACCCATATGGGAAAAGGATACTCAAAGAGCAACCTGTTTAAAAGAATTCTATCGTAGCTCAAAATCGTTCCTATTTATGCACATCATCATGGGTACTGCAGACACACGTATACTGCACAGAAAACATTCGCACGTACACGTATCATCAATCCATAAATTGCTCGTGTGCATCTGCGTTTGTTTCCCTCGTGGGAAAGGGCTTGGTTAACATAGAAACAGGTTTCGACCTTCGTGGCTTGGGATTTTTCTTCACTCGCGGTGGCCCGACCTGCTATCACATGCACATGATCAACGAGATGTCAGCGCCTTTGTTCAACAGAGCGTAGACAGCATGACATGAAAACTGACCTGTCCATGCCCCCTACGAGAAATGTGAAATTTGGGGAAAAAGAATCTGACAGAAGTCATATGCGACAAAAAGTAGGACTCCAACGTGTCACACACATCGCAATTGGGAGGCAGAACAACACTGTACGGCTTAGTAAAACAATTATTCCTTTGTCGTAGAATCTTCAAAAATCTCACCTCAAGGTTAATTTTCGCTGTTATGAATCTACATTCTACTTAGAGCGATTGATCAAAGAGGAGCGTAGTAGGTAAGATGATAACGAACCTCGTCATCTGCATATCCTGCGGCTTCATCCAGATCCCTTTTGGACTCCTGGTTCCTTCTAACCTCCTTGTCCTGTCTTCTCTCGTGATCAACTTTACCATCATGTTCCTTTCTAATGTCCTGATCCAGTTTGATCAGAGACTTGGGTTTCGCAAGCTTGACCTTAGGCACCTTAATTTTCGGAGGAGAATCCTGTTTCGGTCCCGGTTGAGGTGTAATCACCCTCTCAATCGGAAGTTCATCTTTCTCTGCTGACTCCTGTTCAATCTGCACGCTCTTCGGGAAACCAAATTTCCCATCGCTCTTCGACTTCGGAGTCGAAATTCGACCTTTCAACTGAGCTGTCTTGCGACCCTTCTCTGCCTGTAATTCTGCTGCCTTCTCGGAGAGTTTTCTCTTCCTCTTTATCCGACCATTGGGCCCAATCTCATCCTCTGAAAAATCCAAGAGCAATTTCAAGGTTACCGCGACAGTAAGATTTGGTCCACATGGGACTTCGGTGCATGATTTGAGCCAATTGCCTATTTTCATTCAGATCAACTCGGAGGCGGAACTCACCAGCTGGAGAGTCGACCGATTGAGTAGGGTTCAGCTCTGACTGCCTTGAATCTATTCCTCGATCAGAAACAGGAGACCCTCCATCTGTCTCAGTAGCACTACTGCTTGACCGCTTGGCTGGAGTCGCTGGTTGTTCATGATCTGGGCTTTCAGGCATGGGGATTGTGGGTAGAAAGTATAGACCCTCTTGTGAATCGTCTGAATCGCTGAAGGCGGCAACCTTTTCCAGCGTCTCAACATCCACCTCAATGTCATCATCTACCCGTGCCGGCTTGACCTGCACCGCATTTTACAGGGTTCATTTGATAGAAGTTGATATCCAGTGCCAGTGGAGCTCTGCAGATCTCTACTTACAACCGAAGCTGTACATTGACATAATTACCTCAAAAAGATGTATCAATGCTTCATCGACATAGACCTAAAGCCAAATTGACAAGACAAACCTTTGTAAGGATATGCCATTTCCTTAAGAGGGGGACAGTCTCACCTTGTCGGCTTCAGGGATGATGTCAAACTCGTCTTCTCTCTCTACATACTCCTCGTTCTCCTCCAGCTCCTTGAAATCTGGAGCGAATGCACTCCAGTTCTCCGTGTAATCCTTTGCCCACAAATATACGTAACCGCGTGTAATCGATACCGACGCAACAACCGGTCGTGTTGGATGCCAAGCGAGATCACATAAACCCTCTTTAGGGCCTTCCAGAATACGTGCAAGTTGCCCGAAATTCCGATTCCAGATGTGAATCTTGTGCTCCCCTTTGGTAGCGGATGCTCCCACCACGCATTCACCATCCCCATTGAAACAAGGTGCCTTCCACTGCATTTTATTGACAGCATCTTGAAAATCCTTGGTCAACTTCAGACATTGTATTGCCGGGACCTTTTTACCATCAGCCACCCCATTCGAAGGGGAACTAACGGCTTCAGCAAGAGTTGCAGCAGCTCTGTCTCTCGGTAGCAGATTCTCGAACACTCTAATGATTCTGTCACTAGAATTTGTCAAAAGATGCTGGCCGTTGCGACTGAAAACAATGTGGCGAATTGCAGCACCACCGGGAACAGAAACCACTGTTCTCACCTTTCGTGATTCGGTATCAACAATCAAAATTTCACCTTTTGAATTGCCGACATATATGAGATCCCCCTTCTTGTTGAAACTGGCTGTAGACGGTGCAAACCCCGAGCTTGCATCTCCGTGCTTGCCACGCCCATTAGAAGGACCTTCTTCACCATAAACGGACGAAACGACGACAGGTAGTGGCTGGAGATCACCAGATTCAAAATCAACAAGAATAGGAGCGCCACTAAGTGGACAAGCCAGACACAAGGTGGGAAGTGCTTTCCCTGGATCTAAACGGCAATGCAGGGCTGTGTGCTCCAGAGTGATCACATGGATTTTCTCGCCTTTGAAAACATCCCAAAGAACGAGAGTCTTATCCATTGAAGAAGCTAGCAGTCGACGTCCACATTTCGACCAGCTAATACTCGTTACAGCCGATGCACAATCTGGATCGCGCAACTCCTTCGCTACACCACGCGTGTCGAAGTCCCAGATGACGCACGACCCATCTGTGCACCCGGCTGCTTGGAGAACAGAAGTACTCAGGTTCCTTTGCCCACCGTACAATTCCTCCTAACAAAGTACTCCAGACTCTCAAGTTGTACAGTGCGTCTAGTAGTCCAGATTACTCGAGGTTTATTAACGTTCACTACGTCCTATAACTCCGTTGCAAAATGTAAGGTCGTGAATCTCTACGCTCAAAACATTGTAAACTTCCCACTCGTGAGAAACTGGTACAAGTTAAATTACTGCCAACACACTTCTTCAAGTAAATCGGCAGATATCGCTGTGGATTAAGCTGGACGTGCGAGTAATGATAGCATAAAAGACAACTGACAACCGTGCAAATTCGTCAAAGAAAAAGAATCTTCGCAAGAGAGGTAAAACAAGGTGCGACATTGCATCATTTATTCCCTAGCTGAACTTGATGGAATCTCAGAATGAAATAATCAGAAGAAACCGCCAAGGATTACAGGTCCCCAAGTAGCTATTGCGAATGAGGTTGACAATGCTCTCGCTCGATCAAAATCTTTAGTGCCAAAACTTTTCAAATCACCCACGAAAGTCTATGGTGTTTGTTCAGATGCTATAAGTCAAGCTTTAGTGAAGTGATTGATACAGATGTAGAGCCTCCGCCGGAGTCACTGTGAGCACACTATTAAATCTTCGAAAGCCAACTCCATGGACTCCTCAGAAACCCAACCTCTGATGCAACCTATCCCCTGTCAAATGAGGGCATCGAATTTGTTAACTTCACCTGCAAGAAGAGTTCCACGTCGATTAAATGATATGCATTTCGTGAATCCATGGTTCAAAGACTCCTCAATTACCTCTGGAAAATCGCTTTGAAATGGGTCTGTAAATCAGCAAGCGACAAATGTTAGGGTTAGAGCCCAAACGTGCTAGTGTAGGGTTCATAGTCAAATTCCTAATTTGTTCATAAGCGAACGGGAACTGTTCAGTTAGAAATTCCGCAGATTTTCCTCCTACGTAGCCAAAAGTTCAATATTCCTCTGAGCATGGTATCATGATCAGGACAACCTTCTTCCTGGTAGTACAGTCCAACACTCAGTAGAACTTCATTTTGACACCAGTGACTAATTTGCAAGCAACTAGAAGTGGAAAACTAAACCCCGTTGTAAACACCGTCGTAAATAAACAGGAGTTCAGACAAGTGAAACCACTATTTTAAAATCTAACAATACAAATGGAAAGCCGTTGTGCTAAAAACCAGAATAACGCAAAACTGCAACAATCTCTTTACTTCAATTAAAGCGAGTCAACATACCAAGTAGGCAGAGATTCATGGCGTCACGTAGATTAGCTCAATTCCAAATTTTACCACATCGCCATAACGCGACAGCCTGCAAAATTTGCCCAAACACCCTAGTTGTCAAAACTACGCGTCGAGCTAAAACCTCATACACCTTCACACAATAAAAGCCAAGAACAAGTCTGCACCTCCACACTAACCCGTTGAAACTGACCGAGAAAAAACTCCATATCCCTAAACGCTTCAAACCCTGACAACTCCAACGCACGAGCATTGCACAAGAACGCTTAGGGATAAAACCACAATCAGGGCAAAATCCTCCAGAAACGTCTTATCCACCAAACCATGTCCAACACACACACACACACACACACACACACCTCCCCTACATTACAAGTAAAAAATAATAATTTTATACACCAACTGAACAACAACCGCGCACCTTCCTTCCAGTAATTCCCCTCACCTGAGTTTAGTGTGATCGAAGTCGATGTGCTGCGACCACTGCGAAAGACGGATGACCGAATTGGTACGAATAAAACAAATCGACAGAAAATCGATGAGAGGAATTTTCAATATCGCAGAAATTAGACATGTCCAGGCAGTCCTGACTCTGAAGGACGACGGACTTCTCCATCGCCTCGCCTCTCACCATGCGCTCGAGAGAAAGCACTCTTCGCCCGAGATGGTTTCCAAACACTCCACTCTCTCTGGCGCCCCTCCTTTCCCAACTTTTTCCCGGCACTTGTCAATATTCTTGGAAGTTATAGAATATTCTGCCAGATTTTCGCTAATTTCAGGCATGCGCTTCAAAAGAAAGCTCAGAATCTGCCGGAACGGATCGCTCTGCTACCCGGTCCATTCCCCAGGAGGGTCCGTGGGGCCCGTTCGGCGGCGCCAAGTCCAAAGTCGCGATATTGGGAACCTCATGTGACGCTTTTGCGCGCTGATGGAAGAACTAAAGTGTCCTATTCTACGGTATCCCGAGTCGCCGGACGTTTTAGTCGCGAGACCTTAATCAACAGCAAGGCGCGAATCCTGAACCAATTCAACCTTGTCAAAGTTGTGACGCCAACCTGAATGATTCTTTCACCTGCTTTGTAAGGAATAGTCGCTTCCGTCTTATGTTTGAGAGCAACACATGGGAGGAACTATTGAAATACATTAAAGTTTGAACCAACATATGGGAATAATTTTTCATTATTCACTTGTAAGTGTGGATCTACCCTAGATGCAGTAGCGGTACACTTGACAAGGTGTCCTCTTGGAGGACATAGGATAGCTACCCATGACACTATTAGAGATATAGTGTTCGCTATGGCACTAGCCGTCCACGTGACAAGGTATCCTCTTGGAAGACAGAGGATAGCTACCCATGACACTATTAGAGGCATAGTGTTCGCTATGGCACGAGAGAATGAATATTTCATTTGGAGGAGCATTCATATGCTTTGCAGACGACACATGTCAGGGCAAACTTATACTTGGTTCGAGATGTTGTGATTATATACCCTACACGAGATACAATTTTGGAAGGAATGATTACCCATCCCCTTGGATGGGCAGCGAGTGCAGCAGCAAGTCGCAAGGTCTCCAAGTATAGGGGCATGCGGCGATGTCACCTCTTTGTTCCTTGGAGTTATATGGAGCTATGGACTCGATGTTTGACACATTTGTCAAGAAGTACACGAGAATTTATCATGTTAGGCGCCAAGGGGTACCACTCTCACTCTCATACTTTGTAGCATATTTTAGACAGCATGTGTCCATTGCTCTACATAGGGCAATGGCTGGTGCAATCCGCAGGAGAGCAATCACATTAGATGATGTTTCTTCGTATGCTCCAATTGTGTGTAGACCGTGCTACTTGCATAGCTCGGATATCTTAGGTGCGGTAGGGCAGATTTCTCATATAGACTCAAATGGGGCTTAGCTCCATTTTACCTTTTTTGTATCTCCCTTGTACGACTTGATGGGGTCTTCCCATCCTTCATTTTTTCTATGCGGTCGCCTCTTCTACATATGGGAATAATAAGAAGAATAGGAAAATCTATCAAAGTACATTGAAAGCAACACATGGGATAACAAAAATGAGAAGATCTATCAAATTTATACTAGTATAAAATGTACTAGGTAAAATAGAACTTAGAGGAAAAAATATATTCACTTTTCAAGATATACATTAGATTAAAAGAGTGGGATGAAGGCATTTGAACCCATAGATTTGATTTTAGAGGTTGGTGATATCATATTACATTGATCTCGGAGGTGCGTACTGTTTTCTGTTACCTCATGTCCGGGTGGACAAATAATTATATAAAATAATGAGTTATAAATTAGCAAAAATTTCAAACCATGCAACAACAAAGTACCCCCCATAGATAGTCGGTTATGAGAAGTATTTGTATTGTGTAAATATTGCATTATGTATTTGTTTTGTGAGTAGAGAATGGTTTGCGCCTTAGCCACATGAGACAGAGAGTGGATACACAAAGGAAAAATGATTTTGTTGCTAAAACTTGCATACATCCAAATAATCCAAATCTTGTGCTAAAAATACTTATCTTCCCAATAACTTATAAATTTGTGAGATATAGTCATCAGTTATAAGATATCAGAAATGATAAGCTATCAAATAGAAATTGCATAGTTGAATTTCAAAAGCTATAGATTAACAAAGATTGTAAGTTTGCAAGTACAATGTGGAAGACTAGAGAATAATGCTCTCTTTTGCTTCCTATAAAAATCCCATAATTTTTTTTATGCATAGAGATATGGAAGGGTACTTAAATTCCTTTATGGGTAGAGATCCAAAGAAATCAAAAATTTATGGGTCATGATTAGGATCAGGGAGTAAAAATACTGCCTACTCATATTCCAAGTAGAAATACTTGGAATATTAAATAGCAAAAAGTGGAATTTTTGTGGATTTTAAAAGACTAAAAAGTGGAGTTTAAATGCAGAATTTCAGTCATTAAAATGTGAATTCCATAAAAAAAGTCCAAAATGACAGTTTTTCATATAGAATGCAAAAAGCATACATAATGTGCACAATAATGCACAATTTTGCATACGTAATGTGGAGTTTGACAACTTTACATATTGACTAGACTAGATCACAATTAAATTGGATAGTCATATGCTTATTGATGATTTCAGTGACTAGATTTTCCATGCAAGAAAATGAACGCTCCATCTCAACACTCCCCATGACATTGGACATCAAGACCCTCTAGTAAACAAATGACTTACAACTTGCCATCTTTGCAAGACATCTGCTACAAATAGACTCAAAATTTGTCAATTGATTCTTGGATGCATTTTCAAATTGATTTATTAGACTTTTTGGCCTTGTTTATGAAGTTGCTATTTGACTCATTGTTTGCTCAATTTGAATTACATTGCTATAGTCAACATTTTGAATAACTTTCCTTTCTGCTCTCAAGTTTCCTTTATTTATGAATAAGCAACTCAGTTGGTCATCTTTGCAACCAATATCTCTCATCTTTTGATGAACCTTCAAGGCTTGATCAAGTTGTGAGCCCGTATGTAAGCCCAACAAGTTTCTTGATAAATGACAACATCATGCACTATACCTTTGACTAGTAGCTCCTAAAACTTCTATTCAAGCTCCAAAATCATGCAATTTCTTTCTAATGCATCCATCATTTATCTCCAAAGAAATTTATCTAGCTTGTACCAAATTTCCTTTGCATTATATTAAATACTTGCATGGTGTGATTCAAGTTATTACAAACATGAGTGTGTCCAATAGATCTAGCAACCTTGACCTAAACTCTCCAACCTAAAGCTAAATTGCTTTAAGATAGGATTTAAAAAAATACATGGTGATGTAGTACCTTAATTGAGAAGCTATCTCATTTTGCCATTGCAATTTGCAAAGGGTAGCAAGCAATGTGAAATGTGAGGTATTATTGTATTTCATCTATTGAGTATATGGATTATCACAAAAGTAGAATTTTTGGTTTGTGAAAAATATTCTATTATATTATAAAAAAAGTGGATTTCTATTTTAGAATGCGGAATTTTGAGTATTGTACTCCTAGTCATGATTTTTGTGACCCATAGCTTTTTATGGGCTACAAGTGATCCCATAAATATTAATGATGTATCCTTTGCCTTTATATCTTCCTTCCTACTCAAATTAAATAAAATTTTGAGGTGTCATAAGTGTGAGATAGAGTGCAAAAATAAACTACCATTCAAAGAAATTTTCAATGTGTCCTTGTATATGAAATGAGCATGTGAACAATTTCTTTGAAATATATTATTGGCATGAAATCCACATGCATATCAACACATCAAAGGGTTTAGTTTAGAGAAGATAGTGCTTGGCATTTGAATGATCATAAGCATCTAGCTAAGGAGAGAAGAGAGAAGAGAAGATTAGGATGGCACAAATTTGGCATCCATAAAGTTTTGGAACTTCTTTGGCATTAGGCCGCATGGGAATACACAAAATTCTTTCCATTAATATTATGAAAGAGCTCACTAAAAAATAAAATGGCATATAAAATAGAGGATGTCAGAGGTGTAAGGTGAGCTTGAAAGTGACATAGATGGAGACTGGCAATTTTATGACTTGATTAATGTGGTTTACATATGATGCTTGTATTATAAAGGGAAATTTAATTTTATGATAGTGTTACTCTGCTCATTCCCTTGGTAGATAAAAAAGATACCAATTGCCATAGTGAATTTTTATACCTATTTCCTACAAAATCTTGGTCCCTTTACTTTCAAATGGTGATGTAGATGGATATGAAGTGTTTTTATACTTTTCTAGAGCTCATTAAAGATCATGGAGTTTTCAAAAAGAGTAAGGCAAGAAGGAACCAAACCCTTGATGTAGATCCAACTAGCAATAGCACTTGATAAAATTATGCATAACAAAAATGGAGCATGTATGGCAAGCAGTATTAATTTGTGAGGTATTAGCTCTTTGGACCCACAAGAAGATTTATTGATAGAGTTATCACCACTATTATAGTTAATCTTGGGCATGAGGTGGCATGGTCCGATTGAGGTGAGAACAAAAGGATTTCACATGTTTTTGGACTGAATGGATTTCCCAAGTGTGTGGGATTAGTGGACAAGACACTCTTCCCTGTAGTGCAAAGACTAAAACTTGATTGCAAAATCTACTTTAGTAAGAAGTGTTCTTATTCCATAAGTAGACAAGTAATATGTGATGATATGAGAAGAATAATTCATTTGATGAGAGGTAAGGGTCTTTCATTTTGGCAAGTTTGTTATTCCTTAGTAATTTCAATTTCATGAGTTTCCTTATTCCCTTGTCTTGCAAAGTTCCTTGTTTCAATTTTGGGGTTTGAGTTGTCCAAGTTCCTTATGCCTTACTTGCCTTTGCAATTTGGTGAGGTTATGGTTTTGATGCAATTTTGGTGACTTCCTTCTTCCTTGTACCTTGCCTTTACTAGCATTATTCATTAGCCTTTAATCATTATATTTTCCATACATTTGCATGGATGCAATGGTCTTGTTACAACATGTCTTAAGAAGTCACCACTTTGGATGGATTCAAATCAAAGAGGAGCTAATAACTCTATTGGACACCACCAAATCAATTGGGTAATTTAGTCTATGTTCCCATGAGCCATTTAGTGATCTCATTTAAAGTTTAGCATACACAATATAAAATTGAGTTCAATAAGTGTTTAGCCAAAACTAGTGTTGTCAATGAGCACTACATACAAGTATTAAAAGGTAAATGGCATTCCTTGCATGAATTAAGAGCTTAGTTGAAGAGTTATAGAATAAAAATAAATTTCTCTTGAGGTGTATTAGTGTGTGTATTATTTTACACAATTTTTTGATCAATAGAGCTAACATGTAGGAAGGAGAAGAGGTTACACAAGAATACATGGATATAGACCTTTTCAAGTATGTTTATCCAATATGAAGTCATCCAAGAGAAGAAACAAGATTAGGAGTTTTCCAAACATGTCTTAAATTCAACAAACTTATAGGGTTATTAAACCCCTCAAAAATAAGATCATTGCAATGCAAATGTTTAAAACTTTTATATCATTTGTGAATGTTCTATTACCAAGTGACTATCGGGGTCTCAATCAGCAAACAGTGAAGAATAAATACCCCATACCTTGCATGGATGACCTGTTTGACCAACTCCATGGAGTGAGATACTTCACCAAATTGGACTAGCGGAGCGGTTATAATCAAATCCAAATTGCGGAGGAGGATGTGTACAAAACTGCCTTTCAAACCAGGTATGGCCACTTTGAGTATCTTGTGATGCCTTTTGGCCTCACCAATGCGCCTGCCACTTTCATGAGCCTAATGAATGACATATTTCGTCCATACTTGGATAAGTCTATTATTATCTTCTTGGATGATATCTTAGTATATAGTAGCACGATGACAGAACACAAACAACATCTACAAGAGGTCCTCCAGATTCTAAGACAAAATCAGTTGTACGCCAAAATCTCAAAGTGTGATTTTGGCAAGTCTGAAGTAGACTACTTAGGGCATAGAGTAAGTGTAGAGGGCATTCAAGTATTGACAGATAAAATAGAGGTTATTCAAAAATGGAGTGCCCCAGAAGATCAGACTCAACTTAAGAGCTTCTTGGGGTTGACGGGATTCTATCGTAGATTTGTCAAGGACTTCTCCAAGGTTGCACAGCCTTTAACGGCACTACTTGGCAAGGGGAAGAAGTGGACATGGGGAACCGCACAAAAGTTGGCCTTTCAAGAATTGAAGGCCGCCTTGCTACATGCACCAATCTTGAAGTGATATGACCCAAAACGTCCAATCAAGTTGGCTATAGATGCATCAGGCGTAGCAATAGGAGCAGTCCTATAACAAGAGTGGAATGACGGATGGCATCCAATTGCATATTTCTCTCAAAAGTTGTTACCGGCAGAGCGCAACTACCACACCACAGAATGAGAAGAGCTGGCCATCGTTCTAGCAACCAAGCATTGGAAGCACTACCTGGGCGAGAAGGCATTTGTAGTAGAGACAGACCACACACCTCTAGTCTACCTCAAGACGCAGAAGGATCTATCTCATCGCCAAATTCGGTGGGCAGAGTGGCAACAATGCTTCAACATGACAATCACCTACGTGGAAGGTAAGAAACAACTGGCAGATGCATTCACCCGTATGCCAATGGCCAACAACTTGGTGGTAGAGGTTAAGATTAACCCTGAATTCTGGCAAGAGATTCTAGCTGCTACAAAAACTGATCCACAAATTGTAGAAGCGCAATTGTTCAAAGGTGTCACCAGCACCCAAGGACTCACCTTTCGGGATGGCAGATTATGGATCCCAAATGTCCCAGACTTATGCACCACCATTCTAGCGGAATGTCATGATTCGGCCATTGTAGCTCATGTCGGAGTAGACAAGACCTTGGATGCAGTCAAGCGCCATTACTATTGGCCCAAGATGAGCAATGACGTGATGGACTATGTGCGTAGCTGCCTACTTTGTCAACAAAACAAAGCTTCTAATCAAGCTCCTGCATGGCTCCTTCAACCTCTCTCCACTCCTACCCAACGTTGGGAACAAGTGAGTATGGATCTCGTCTACAAATTACCCAAGACCACCTCAAGGTTTGACTCCATTGTGGTCTTTGTGGACCGGCTCAGCAAAATGATTCATGTACGCCCTACCACCAAGGAGGTGACCGCTCCACAACTAGCTCAACTATACTTAGATGCAGTCTTTGCTCAC
Source organism: Lunularia cruciata (assembly GCA_948567375.1). Classification (NCBI taxonomy): domain Eukaryota; kingdom Viridiplantae; phylum Streptophyta; class Marchantiopsida; order Lunulariales; family Lunulariaceae; genus Lunularia; species Lunularia cruciata. The sequence continues at coordinate 15,819,959 of OX419757.1, read as the reverse complement.
CATGGCTTGTCTAGAGTACTCATCACCGATAGAGGCACCCAATTCACCAGTTTGTTTTGGCGAACACTCTTTGGTTTCTTCAAAACCAAGTTGGCCATGTCTACAGCTTACCACCCACAAATAGATGGCCAAACAGAGCGGGCTAATTGCACAATTGAAGACATGTTATGCGGCTTCACCTTAGAAGAGCAAGAGAGGTGGGACACCCTGCTACCGTTGGTGAAATTTGCTTACAACAATTCAGTGAATGCCTCCACCTAGGTCACTCTGTTCTTCCTCATGTATGGTGAGCATCCCTTCACACCTTCTAGCTTGATGAAGATCCGTCCAGTGACTACCAAGGTTGATGCAGTCAACACATTTGTTTCTAGAATCCAACAAGGTGTGGAGAGCGCCAAGCGCAGGTTACAGATTGCGCAAAATTGACAAAAGCAATATGCTGATGCACACCGTTGGCACATGGAGTTCAATGTTGGGGATCAAGTGTGGCTATCGACAACCAACCTCACATTAGTTGGATCTCGTAAGCTCAGACCTCGTTTTATTAGGCCTTTCTCAATTCTTTGTCGAATCGGCGCTATGGCCTATCACCTTGAGCTACCACCACACATGAAGATCCATCTAGTGTTCCATGTCTCCCTACTACGCAGATATGCTCCCCGATCAGGCCAAGGTCCTTCCACACAGGACATTCGACCTTGTCCAACACTCATTGATGGCACAGAGGAATATGAAGTGGAGCGGATTCTCCAAAAACGCATGCGTGGTACTCGCCATCTGCGGGTGGAATATCTAGTACATTGGAAAGGTTACCCCCTTTATGAAGCAACCTAGGAACCCGCTGCAAATTTGGCACATGCACCGGTGTTGGTACAAGCATTTGAGCAACAATTGCGCAACAAGGACATTACGTCTTAAAAGGAGGGAGGTCTGTAATACCAAGGGTTAGCCATATGATCTAGGTGTGAAATTTGGTTTGGTAACTTCTAGAATGATGTTATACATGATGGTCAAATTAGATCAGATAGAAGTATCACCAAAAGAGTACTTCTACTAAGAGGGCAAAAACCGAAATAGACTTGAGAACCTTAGAACCAATAGCTAGACATATGATTTAAAGGTGAGAATTGGTTTGGTAACATCTGGAAGGATATTACACATGATGGACTAAACAGATCAGAAAGAGGTATCACCAAAAGGGGACTTCTACTAATAGAGTAGGGACCAAAATATGCCTGAAATCTTTGAAGGCAATTTTGGAGGCCTAAACGGATGAATTAGGCCTCAAAAATGTGCAGATCCCCCCCCCCAATAGAGGTAAGGCTGGCCTTCCCTCCCCCCTGCTTTGTCTCGTCGAGAGCTTTCCAATGGTACCTTACTCACGTGATTCTGAGATTCCTACAGGAAGATTCCCTAAAAGATTCCATCCGGTCAAAGCTTGTTTGACCAACCAGATAGGACCTAGACCAGACAGGTCACCCATCCAAGTAAGTAATCCAAGGGTGGAGCTTGCTGACATGTCATCTATCTGTGTCCCTAATCATATGGTGGAGCTTCCTTGGAGGAGATCCTCTTTGTCTATATAATAAAGAGAAGGTGCTCCCTTGGGGCATCAAATGTTTGAGTGTGCAATCTGTGTTTTCTCTCTTCTCTTGTCCTCGGAGTATTACACTTGGGGTATATCATTTCCAAGGATGGAATAACAATGGATCCTAAAAAGGTGAGGAGAATCTTAGAGCTTCCATTCTCTTCAAGCTTGACAAAGTTATGCCAATTCTTGGGGATGATTGGGTACTATAGGAAATTCCTCTTTTCATTTTCCAACAAGATTTATGCATTAACCATTTATGTGAAGAAGGGTGTAGAATACATGATGATTTTGGAGGACAAGGAGGGTCTCCAAGCTTTTGAGGAGCTCAAGCAATCCCTTGTAATGGATCCAATTCTTGCTAAATTTAATTAGAGTAAACCTTTTATTCTTTACACTAATGCTTCCAGTGTAGCTATAGGATGCACTCTCAAGCATGATCATCCAATAGCTTATGGTAGTAGAAAAATGGTCTTGGTAGAGAGAAATTTCAATCACAAAAAGAGACGGGTTGATAAGGATTTTTGGTTTCAAGAAGTTTTGACACTACTTGGTTGGAGGAAATGCTACCATTGCTTCATATCACAAGACTTTGAAGTACATCTTCAACAAGCCTATTGTGGAGGAAAGGCTAGCCATGTGGATGATACTCTTATTTGAGTATGATTATACCATTGAATATAGGCCAAGTAAGAAACATAAAAATCCTTATTTGTTATCTAAGGGCTATGATCCTTATAGAGTTGAGCCAATGGATAATTCCTCCCTGGATGAAGTCTCATGACAATCTCAATCACTCAAGAGTTTCCAATGGAGTACAAGGAGATTATGGACTTTGTTACAAGAGGTAACTATATGGATAGGATTCATGCTAGGGAGAGGAATGCTCTTGCAACAAGATCTAGATCTTCCACAATGGTGGAGAATATACTTTTTCACCAAGGAACACATAGTCTAATTCAAATAGTAGTGGGTAAAGAGAAGCCTATCCTACTCATGAAAGAGTTTCATGATGGTTTGGTATATGGAAGTTACTTTGCAAGAAAGGTGACAATTTTTAAGATTCTAGATGTAGTTTACCATTGGAGGAGGATTTTCATGTAATTTTTTGATTCTTGCAAAACTTGTAATGTTTGTCAAGCTTTTTTTAGAAATTTTACCCTTAGCAATAGAATTTGATCAATTCCATTGCTAATACCTTTTAAGAAGTGTAGAATTGACTTTGTATGCCCTCTCAATAGAATCCCAAGGAAAAATTGGTAAATTGTGGTAGTTATTAATAATTTTACCAAATTGGTTGAGGCTAGACCATTGAGAGCCAAGAATGAAAATGTAGTTAGTAGATTTCTTTATGAACACATCATCATTAGGTTTGGTTTCTTTTTGGAGTTGGTTTTTAATAGAGGAAGAGAGTTTACAAGAAGCATCACTACAACCATGCTCTGACATTTCTATATCCCTTATAGAGTGACTATATTCTATAAGCCAAAACCCAATGGCTTGGCAAAGAGAACCAATCAGACCTTGTGCATGATGTTGGCCAAAGATTCAGAAATAGAGTGGCCTAAACATCATTGGGACAAGAGGATTCATGAAATTTTGTGGGAGTATAGGAAAACCATGAAGAAATCCACTAGATAATCTCTATTTTATTTGGTATATGGTACTCAATCTACTTTATTTATCAATTTTATCTTCCTACATTCAAAGCATTCATAAAAAATTGAAGAAAGCACAAGGGGTGATGTAAAGATGTCTAATAAGGATCAAAATAGAATTGAAAGCGGAAAGAGCAATTGCTATGGTTAGTATGGAACAAGCCCAAAGGAAACAAAAAGAGAGCTATAACAAGAGGCAAGGCAAGAAGAAAGTAGAGCACTTCAAGGATAGTGATTGGATAATGTTGTTTGATTCAAGAGAGTGCAAAAGAAGTTCTTACCTATGTAGTTTGGACTTTTCATAATGGAGAAGGTGTGGAGCAATTACACCTCTGATCTTAGGGATTTGTGAGGAAAACACTTTGATTTGACTAACCATGATAAGTTAAAGGTATATCATAGAAGGTAAAGGAATCTTCACTCTAAGGACAAAGTGCAATCTTAGTCTAAGGGTAAATATAACATGCATTGGTGCATGTATACTTTATTGAAATATTTATTTTGATATTATAAGTAGTTGAGAGATATTATTTATATAGAGTTAAATAAGCTTCTAAATTAGCTATGATTAGCTAGAGTTAGTCATAGCCAAGATAAAAGTGACTCTATTTTAGAGGAAGGTGAAAGAATGAGCACCATTATTTTGGATTTTAGTGTATTTACTTGGTATTATTCATAGATGTTTGGCTTGAGAAAAGAATTGGGAACTCTTGGACGCCCAAGCCTTTTTTATTCAAATTCTTTTATAATCTAAGGATAACATACATGAAAGAATCCTTGACTTAGTAGTTGGGTCAAGATAATACCACATGTTTAGGGAATTATTCTCATGAGCTTGGATATTCCTTTAGACTTTTGACTATATATGATGTTTTCCTAATAACTTGAGTTACTATGGTAATTAGTAACATTGGTGTGTATTATTTCACAAGTATATAAAATGGGAGTAAAGAAGTACTCATCATATTTTCATTTGCAACTATCTCTCTCCATTAAGTTCTCTAATGAATAATATCTTGAGTCTTAGATGTGCCTTGGAGCACACCATTGGAGTTCTAGCCTCAACAAAGTCTGATGGAGCTAAGGTTCCTTGCCTTCTTAGTCCATGGTGTGCTACCCTTATAGCCATTAGAAGTTCATCTTGAGTGAGAGACTGCAGTCTCACAAGTCAAGGAACATGAGATCTATTTGGTCATCAAGGACTTGTGGCATGAAACAATTGCTAGGTTGAAGAATCTTCCTACTAGATCTACATTTGCGCAAGCTTGATCTACACTTGAGGTTGTTCTATTGGAAAACTAGAGTGGATTTTCAATTTTATTGGACCTTCAAGGAAGGTCTATACACCATAAAGTATTTTTTTAAACACTAGTGCTCAGTCCTTATGATGGATAAGGTTGTAGTCCTTGGTCTTTAGAAGTGGAAAATGATGTTAAGAGGTATTCATTTTAGATCCAGATATTTCTAGAGGTGGTTTCACACATAACATTGCATGTGAAGAGCTCATTGTCCAGATTCAGCTTAGTCATCTAATTGATAATTTTGTGATGAGAGTCCATGCAATAATAATAGTAGTAGAGTTGTATGATGCGTTAGTTGGTGGAGTAGTGTTACACCTCATGGTTGACTATTGGAAGGAGATATCTTCCTATAGACTAGGTTGGCAATCCAATGAGGAACAAGTATGTTTTCTACTTGTTTGCTTTAGTAGTGGGAGTCTTGGCTCACTATAGTTAGGGACCATGACATCAATATCAACATTCAATAGTTTTGTTACTTGGCTTAGTGAGTTACTTGAATGGGATACCCATATAGATGATACTCTAATGGGAGATATCACTTAAATTTGGAGTATGATTGGAGTTGTTATATCCATCTTGGATATTCCATTGTGGAATTCTAATAAGTAGTTGCAATAACATGCTGACAAGTTGGTACAATAGGCTTGGAAGAGAGACTATACCTATTTCTTGGCTATATATAGTAGCTGGATATGACTATTGGATTTGTTTGGTAAGACCAACATTCTACAAACTATGGTATTACAAACAAGTATATGAGTTCAAAGGTACTTGTATGTGGAGAGAAATGATATTACTAGACGATTCTTTCTACATTATATGGCACACTTGGCATACTAGTATCCTAAATTGTTATCAATGCAAAAAATTAAGGGAACTAAAAAACCTTACCTCCAAATATTTCCTTGTTGGGAATGCCATCATACTTTGCCTTTCTCTCTTTAGGACAACATAGGGTACCTAACTATGGAGCTTATGGATCAAATTTTGTATGTAAATTTATCCCTACTACTTTGAGCATGCATGGTACCCAACTAGTAGAACCCTCCACTCTTGTTTTTAAGTTTTCTTCTACCAGGTAGGGGAGTAACAAGTAATCTAACTTGTCATCATAACACACATACACACACACTTGGTCTAATGATAATCATTTCTAGCATAACCAAGGAGAAATACAAAGTAATCCTAGAAGGAAAGAACCTAAGTGTAATGCCTACACACCAATCCAAGCCAATTAGGCATACAAACAAGCATGGAAATAATCCAACCACTAGAATTTGACAACAACTCCCTATGGTGGAAATAAGCTTCAAAGCCTCCTGCCTTGTCCTCAAGCTGATTTCAATTTGTACTTCAATCTTCAAACTAATTTCTACTCCAGGTGGAGTAAATTTATATCTTTTTGATGGGTAAAACTCAATGTAACTCGGGTGACAATAACATTTTTTGTTCTTTTGATTAAAATAATCTAGGACTCAATAAAAAGCATATGAGATAAGATCTCCAATGGTATGAAACCCACCACAATCTTTTTGCTACTCCTCTTTTGGCAAGCTCTCAAACTTGGTCAATTTTTTGTAATCTCCACCCTAATTTCAAAATCCTAAATTGAGGGTTTGCTCTTGATTCTTGGCAATTTTTCTTAGATTTTAATATAAAAGTACAAATAATTCTAACAATCACTCTATCGACCTAAAATCTTCAATGATAGTCATAAAAATAGGAGAATTGACATTCAATTATGATCAAAGACAAATGCCTACTAAGCTTATGTTAATATTTTTAGTAGAACTTGTTATATTAGCTCTCACTCTCCATGAATTTAGAGCCAACCAAATTTTCCATAGTAGCTAATTTTCCATAGTAGCTAATTCCATAGTTAGCACTTTTCTAACCCCCTGCAAATTTTGATAGCCTAGTCCAACCCCAATCCTTAGATATGAATTGATTCCTAAGTGGGCTTACTTGTGAGCTTTATAGGCCCACATATACTTGATCCAAGACCTTAAATTTCCTATTTGAGGAATTTATATGAAAATTTTTGCACAAAGGTGTAAAAACCAAGAAAAATATTAGAAATTTTCAAAAGGTGATTTAAATCACAACTTGGAGAGTGACCCAAACTCCAAAACTGATCAATACCTCATCTCCAACACCTTACTTCCCAAAAGCTCCAAATTTAATAAATTAGATCTGATTTTAGATTTATCCAAAACTAAATTTTCTTGCACTCAATGCTATAAGCACTTTGTCTACTCCACAACCCCATTGGTAGATCATGAAAATGTGTCATGAGGCTCCTCAAATTGTCCACTTTATGCATCTAATTATGAATTCTACTCTTCTTGATTCAATTGATCATATCTCCCTAAGAATCTACTCAAATCACTTGATTTTTGTTTTCAAATTGTAGCATGTTACCTCCTCCTCTCCAACCATGATCTTTTCTCTTCTAATGCTCTCTATGAACTCTTTTTATCCTCCAAAAACTTTAGACTTCCCCTCTTGGGACCCAAACTCATGCAAATTTGTCATTTAATCTCTTCACTTTTTGACAAATGGACCCCACAACTCCACCCTAGATCATGAACCAATTTAAATCTTTCCTCTTCTACAATAGCACATAAATTTTCATATCCCAAACTTGCTTGTAAGTAATCACTAGAAGGAGGACATGATCTGAGTTTTCCATCACTTACTCCATGAATGTTGCCCCAAAACATGCAACCATATAGTCTCGTAAGCCGTCATAGTGTAGAATCTGAAGCCTAATGAGAAAAAGATTTGGGAGTGGTAGATTGGGAGTATAGGAAATCTCCTGCTCAAATGATTCCTTTGACACCTTGGTGTCCATGTTTTGTTAAAACTATCACTCTCAACATCTTCCTCCCACTCAAGACTCCTAAAACTAAAACACACCTCTTTCTCTCAACTCTCCACCACCTATTGTGACAACCCAACAAGTATCACTTTTGTGGTAATCAAGTAAAAAAAGTTTTTTCTCATAGAGTTACAAGTCAAAAATAGTCAAATACAAAGTAAATAATGATAAATTAGCTCTTCTTGGTTGTGTCTTTAATCTCTCCAGTAGAGTTTTTATAGAACAATATAGTAGTTAATTAACGACAAATCAGTTTCTCATTGCAAGTGAGGTACTCTTCTTTCAAAGGAACCCCTCATTGGCATCATGAAATATCTCACTCAAGGTAGCTAGAAGATAATTCTACCATGTCTTGGTCTTGAGATTCTGACTCCTTTAAGATTGTTAAACATCAAATTCTCAGATTGCTTTGCGGCAAGCACTCCTTTGGGTCAACTACTTAGTGGCTTAGGATACTTGTATGACATTTTTAAATCTCCCCAATGAATTATTGATTTTATAGTTTGTTGTTGCATGGTCGTTCTTCCATCTTTCTTCATTAATAATCACATCTTTTGCATGAGTTCCCCTTGGCACTATCAAGTTTAGCCGCTCGCGCCTTAGCTGTTTTCTTGCTTGTACTTTCTTGGTTGATAACCCAAAGGAAATTTGTTACATCATCTTTGCATTGGGTTGATCACCTCAAGGAAAAGTTGCCTTACTTTGTGTTTCTTTGTGACAAGTCCAATTTGAGTTCTTCTTTCTTGATACAAAGTCACTTTACTTTGCGTTCAATCCAAAGACACAATTCTCCTTCTTTTACCATCATTTGGGTTCAATATGCCTTTGACTTACACTTATTCTTCAAAATAGAACAAAACCAAAAAATGTAGGTACCACATACCCCCTCCTTCAAATATGAGCATCCCCATGAACATTGACTTTGGGTTCTTTATACAAGGCCAAGTCCATGGTCCAATATTTTCTTATTCTCCACCTGTTCACTCAAGTGGCAAAAGGATTAACCTCCAGGTTTGCAAGTTGAATAGAGCCATTTTCATAGATATGCATTGCAAAATATGACCCCATCCACCTTAGATGCAGCTTGCCTTGGAAAAATATTTGGTGATTGTCATATAACAACACCAAATTGCCTTTCTAAACAACATCAAGCTTGATTCGCTTGTCGTGCTTGACCTCTGTTGTTCTTGTACTTCCTTCATGGTTTGCATTGCATCATCTCTTTTCTCTTCTAACCACATTAGTTGATGGATCCAACAATCCTAGCTTTCTTCTTATGACAATTGTTCCTCATAAAGAATCCGATATGTCAGTACTTCAAATTCAACTAGTAGTATAGGATGCAAGCCGTATGTCAAGAAGTAAGGTGTTTGTTTGGTTGTGATCTTTTCAGTCGTTTGATATGCCCACAAAGCTGTAGGTAACTTTGTGTCCCAATTGTAGGCATAATTGATTGTCACCTTATTCAAAATTTTGCACAACAATCTGTTTGCTTTCTTTGTTAGTCCACTCACTTTTGGATTATAAGGAGTTGTCTTTTGATGTTTAATATGGAAGTACTTGGTTAATGCTTCCACTATGGAGTTCAAAAAATGGGTCCCTCAATCACTGACCAATTCTAAAGGATATCTATAACATGAAATGATGTTTTGGAAGAAAAAAATTCTTTGACTATTTCCATATCATCTCCCCGAGTTGTCTCGGCTTCAACCATCTTGGTAGCATAATCAGTGCAAACCAAGATGTATCTCTTCCTCATGAATCAGATCATCGGTTGAATTGGGCCGACAAAATCAATTCTTCATTTCTCAAATGGGACCAGTGGCAAAATAGGTCTCAAAGGCCATTGGGAAGTAGCTATTGGCTTTCTTGTTTGTTGAAAGACATCACAACTTTGTATATAGGTGTAAGTGTCCTTATACATCATAGGCCACCAATACCTTGATGAAAGAATCTTCTTTATAATATTCTTTAGGGCATAGTGTCCTTTGATGCTTATAAGTGTAAGGACTTGATTACTCCTCTAATTTTGTATGCCTCCAAGCATCTCTGAAGTATTTTGTCTTTATCCATTTTAAATAAAATATTTATTTTTAGCTGGTACGGTCCCATCTTCCTAAGGAAGACTGATCTTTGCTGTGGGTCTAATCCCTCAGGACAATGGCAAGTATGCAGATAATGATATTTTGTTGCATACCTCATACTTCACATTGCCATTAAATGATATAACTCTTCATCAAGAAACCGGTCATTGACTTCCAAGTCTTGGTCTTGAGTTTCCAACCTGGATAGGAAGTTTGCATTCAAATGCAAAGCTCTCTTCCTCACTTGTACAATGTATGTGAGTTTGTGTAACAATAAGATCCATCTTGCAATATGCCCAAACAAATCTGCCTTCTTGACCAAATGTTGTAGAGCATAATGGTCCACATAGCAGACAAACTTGTATCCCAACAAATAGTGGCAAAACTTCTTGTAGGCATACACCATTCTGAATGCTTCTCTTCCAGTTGTTGAATAGTTCTTTTCTACAACTAAAAGTTATTAGTTGGCATAATAAATCAGATAGTCTTTCTTCTTCTCGTCCTTTTGACTCAAGATGATTTTGATTGCCATGGACAAAGTATCTATATACACATGAAAAGGGGCATCTCAATTTGGGGTTCCTCATAATTGGCACTTCAACCAGTTTCTTCTATAATTCTTGGAAAGATTTTCTTGCTTTGCTTCCTACAAGTAGTCCTTGATGTTTTGACCATTCACTCTCACATCAATCTTGGAGGTATATTCACAAGCTTCCTCTGGTGTTGGTTTGGCATCCATCACCACCATTGATATTGGAGCTTTTGCTTTCTTCTTCCTCTTGCTCCTTGTAGAACTCAAATCACCTCTAAGCTCCTTTCTCAAGGTAGGATTGTGGTACCCACATTTTTCATTTTGGACAAGTTTTAAAGAAGAAATGCATTATTGAAATTGAATTGAACCCAAATGGAGAATAAACGATGAGAAATTTGTATTTTGATTTGACCTGAAGAAGTCAACTTCATGTTGGAGGAAGAAGGAGTTGGATTGGATCAAGCTTGAAGGAGCTTACTTTGTGTTAGAGGAGGAAAAACTTGGATCAGATGCTAAAGGAGGGCAAACCCGAAGGAGGAATGGAAATTGTAGGTCAGGATTCTTGTGGGGGCTTTATCTCAATGACAACATGTTCAAACCATATATGCTATATTTCTTTGGAAGCGTCTTGTTTAGGGCTTTCTGTTGCCATCAAAATTGCAGAGTTTGGAGGTTGATAGCAAAAGTTACAAGCATTTGAAGTTTTGGGAGTAGATGTACAAAGTAGTTTAGTGTCTTCAGGACTTCAGACTTTGGATTTTGGACTTTGGGTTTACATGACTTTGGGTCTAAAGACTTTGCCTCAAGACAAATATGATTCAACCCGAGGTAGTCGAACCCTAGAGTGCAGTGAAGGTGACTTTGGGAATCTTGCTAGATGCATTAGAGGAAGTTAGAGTAATGAAAGAAGATATTTAGAATACTCATGACTTCAATTTCAATTCTGAATGAAGATTTGATAGAATTAGAAGAGAAATAGCAGATGGGAATGAACCCGAAGTGCAAGATCAGATAGTAAGTGTCTTTGGGTCAATTACATGAGTGATTAGGGAAAAGTGGGTTGCAAATTGAAGGCATAGATAGTGTACCCATGATTTCAATTACAATTCTTGATGAGGAAATAGTAGAATTAGTAAAGGAATTGGTAGTAGTTAGACCCAAAGTAGATGAAGTAGGATGGCATGTGTCTTCAGATTTTACATTTGACACTTTAGAGAAGAGTGGGTCGGGAGATAGAGAGTTAGAAAGCATACATGTGATAAGAATTGTAGATCAGGAAGGAGAAACGTTAGAATTGGTAGAGGAATTAATAGTTGTGAAACCCGAGGATAGAGGAGTAAGTGAAGTTACTTTGGGATTGGAAGGTGAGGAAGAAGTAAACATCGGATTGGAGTAGAAATAGATTTGAGATTTGAAGAGGCAGATATGAAGAGGTGCATTGTCATTTTGGATCTGCAGGTAGGAAGAGTTGTTAGCAAACGGTATAATTATTAGAACTATCGTTTGCTTCACTATTTAAGAGTGGCATTTGCAGGAAAATGTTGTTTAGTGCTCATAATTTGTGAGAATAGATAAAGCAAAGTGCTATGAAGTAGTGCTTGTCGTTTGAGCATGATTTTGAGTATCAATTTTGCGTGTGTGTTTGTGAGTGTGGGAGAATTTTGAAGTGCAAATCAATGTGTTTGTTGGATGTTGGATTCCATAGCCTTGATCTTCATTCTATGTGTTTGATCTTGAGTGAAGTGCAATCAGAGCAATGCCTTGATAGATCTAAGAGGAATTGTAGTGTTGGTAGTATTCTACATTTGTGAGTGTAGTGTAGTGTTGATGTGAAACAATTTCAATTGAGGAAGTTGTGCCTTTAGTGGAGGAGTGGAACAAAATTCTGAGGCAAAGTTGTTTTGCAGTGAAGTGCCATTTTTGGGAGAGCCTAAATCATCACAATCAAGATTGTTTGGAAAGATTTGATGGAGTTGTGATTAATAGTGACAAATTGTCATGACGAGACTGTGAATCAGTGCTTGTTACTCTCTTCTAGGTGTGGTTTCTACCTAAGAGACTAAAGATGCAACCAAGAAGAACTGAAGTGTTATTGTTTGCTTTGTATTTGACCAATACTGACTTGTATCTCTACGGGAACAAACTTTACTTACCTGATTACCGCAAGTGATATTTGCCGGGTTTTCACAAGGATTCAAAGTGATCAGTTGGCCCATTGTAATGTTAGCCTTGTGACTACCATCATCCTCCAACATGTTGTAGTTCCATTGTTGCTTTGAGATCAAGAAGTTCTCCATCGCCAACTTCTTCCTTGGAATCTTTGTTGTTGATGATGTTGAGGTGCTAGTATGAGTCCTTCTAGTAGGCATATGACTATCCTTGCTAGGAGTAAATTCTTGAGAAGAGTGTACATGCTCTATAAAATGAGCTCTCTTCTTCTCTTATGCCAAAAGATCCAAATTAAGAACTTTGGAATTTGAGCACTCCTCCTTCTCATACTTACTCTCAACTTCATCTATGGATGCTATCTCCTTAATTTTTTTGGATTAGGAGCCACTTGGGTTTCACTACCTCCCTCTTTTCCTCTATTGGCTCCCTCATAACTCCTTCTATGGTAAGTAGATTTTGGTCAATTCCTTTGGATGTGACCTCTTCCTCCACAACCAAAACAATTTATATCATTGAAATTATTGTTTGGTTGGCTTCCTCTATATGGATAGCTTCCATAACTCCTATGTCCTCTCCCCACATTCTGATCTACCTCTCTCTTCTCACATAGTTGCACTACATTGATCTTGAGATCTGCAAGTTGTTTTGTGATGGTTTGAAGTGAATCTTTTGGTAGAGGTGCAAGAATTGGAGCAACTACTATTTGTGATGCAACCCTTGTCACCAAAGTATCAAAAGTTTCACCATAATTGTAGCATTGAGGAGGATGCACAACCTCTTCACCATCAAATCACTCTCATCCATTCCAACCTCTCCTCCATATGTATTGCAATCTTGATAGCTTCAACCTTTGAAGAAAGTTTCTCATATCTCACTTTACTTCTAATTAGTGGTCTCAACCTTCTCACAAAATTCTTGGTGGAAATGGCTCCTATGCCAATCATAGTATTCTCCACATCATTCCCACACTTCTTCAACACTATACAAAATCTAGACTCTAACTTCTCCACTCTTTCTACATAGACTCTCATTTTCTCTCCATCTCCTTGTTTAAGGAAGGTAACCTTGCCCATCAATCTCTCATATAACTCTCGTGTGGAAGAAAGTTCTCAATGAGTGCTGAACTTAAATTCTTTCAAGACTCTTCTTGCCTATCTTTCTTCTTTCCTCTTTCTCTTTTAGTATTTTGACTCATACTATATAAGTACTACATCCTCAAAGAAATCCTATAATAATGAGAGTGAACCTCATTATTATTGGAAATCTGATAATAATGAGGCCCACTTACTCTTCCTACTCTCATTGTTTCCTATGCAAGCTCTCTTGAATTCTTTCACAAAGATCTTCACATCTTCTCTATCCTTGCCAAAGAAAATTAGAAGTCTCCTTATCTTAGCCCTTTAGTATCTTTCTCTTTTCTCTCAATCTATTTTTTTCTCTCTCTCTATAACTTATAGGATATATACATGATTAACACTATTTGAGAGTAATACACCCTAAGAAACACAAAAGGTTTAGGTTGCTCCAAGATTTCTATACCAAGATCAAAACCTAAAGTGCATATCAACCAAAACCTCATAGATAGTTTGTCCATAAGTTGAAAGATTATCTACATCACTAATCTTGAGAAATAACACTAATTAAGGTGGTAGTTTCTCTATAGTTGTACTAAGACTCTCTCCAAGATTTTTTACCAAAGTCTCCAAAAGTGCTATTAATCCACTACACTCAAGTCCTTTTGGAAGACTTTCCACTCCATAAACCTCACACAACTCCTTGTTCTTAGATCTCTTCTCTCCTAATCTTGGTGAAGAAGTTCCAACATGCAATCCCAAGTCAAGTAAGTATCTCCTTTCCCTCAATCTCTCCCTCTCAAAGGTCAATGGACATGAGCTTGCCTTATGTCTCTTCTTTTTACATAAAAGTACTTAGAATCACTCTTTTTTCTAAGTAGTGTATGTTTTTGGATCCTCTAAACACTCTCTTCAAATTCTATTCTAAACTCTCTTGTCCTCAAATCAACACCTACAACCACCTCAAACCCTTGGGGAACCTTGCATAACCTCAACCTCCACTCTTGGTTACACTCCAGTTCCCAAGATGAATCTTAACACTCAAATATGCTTTTGGTTGCGCATACTCCTCATGCATGAGATCTCAACTCTCCCAAATTGACCTCTCCTTGCAATATCACTAAATTCTCTCAATTTGTATGTTTCAATACTTCAAAATTCTGCACACTTGGTCAAGATCCTAAGGTGTTCTCCCTTGAAAAATTTCAGATCTTTTCATTTAGCCATATGGCCTAGACACCTTTCTATTTAGCACATATATTTTAGATTTGGTCTGAAAACCACCCCTTATTTAAAAACTCATAACTTCTTGTGCAAGAACTATCTCTCTCTAATTCTTGGGTCAAAAGGTATAATACTATGCATTCAATTTCCTTAGTAGTTTCAAAAAATCCAATGAAACAAAATTACAAACTCTATACCAAATTCTAAAGAGTGTGCAGTTTACAGAAACAATTTACCCTACCACCTTCCAAAAATTCTAGCTCAATTGGTGAAGCAGCTCTTACAATCATTTCAAGTGTCCCACTTATCAAATAAGACAAGCTATCTTCTATAGAAATTTCAAGTGTAGATCTCAAACTTGAGGTTTTGCCCAAAATCATCATAATCCCTAAAATCTACAATCCACCTCACATAATCTCTCCAAATCCTCTCATGTGTATAGTATATACAATATCACTTCAAAAATATCATAATGAACTTCAAGGTATAAAATGGGTTCAAGTTCTCTAACATAAGTTCAGCCTACTCTTCCCCTAATTTTCTCTCCAAGTGAGCTCTCATAGCTTCTTTTTGTCTAATATAAAATTATGCATGGAACATTTTCTTGTCTTCTAGAGAGGTCTTGACAACGGAACCAAAAATTTGAACCATCTTATCTCTAACTTAGGATGAACCTCTGATTGTTATTATGGTAACACACCATGGACTAAGAAGGCAAGGAACCCCAACTCCATCATACTTCTCCAAAGCTAACACTCCAAGAGTCAAACCATTATTCACTAGAGAACTCAATGAGAGAGATAATTGTAAATGAAAGGATGATGAGTACCTCCTCACTTTAAGTTTCTATACTTGTGAAATAGTTGTGCACCAAATTTACTAATTACTAGAGTAACTCAAGTTACTAGGTTAAAAGTCAAATAAAGTCAAAAGTCTAAAGGAATATCTATATTCATGGGAATATTTTCCTAAGCATGTGGTCTTATCTTGAACAACCATTAAGTCAAGGATTCATTCACATAGGCTATCCTTGGACTATAAAAACAAAAATTTGAAAAAAAAGCTTGTAGGTTCAAGAGTTCTCAACTCTTTTCTCAAAGTCAAACACCTAAGAATAATATCAAGTCAATACACTAGAATCCAAAAGAGTGATGCTCATCTCTTCCACCTCTTCTAAAGTAAGGTCCCTTCTATCCTAGTTATGACTAACTTTAGCTAATCATGACCAAGGTAGAACCATCCTTTATTTATATATAAATAATATCTCTCAAATAATTATAATATCAAACTAAATATCACAATAACACATACATGCACAATTGGATGTTACAATACTTGTATACCTTCTTGAGGTACCATAGCTAGTCTAGTGCTAATCCCACCAAATAACTCCAATAGACATACTCCCTCTATTGGATATTACCAAGCAATGAGTTTGGTATCCAAAAGTGATAAGGTAATAGACTCTTGACGCTCATCCTCACGTTCATCTCTTGGTGGTACAAGGTTCCACTCCAAGCCTACTACACCAACTGATCTACATGTTGTTGCAATGCTTCCTCAAAACTCCATAATGAAACATCCAAGTGGATGAATAATCCCACTTGTGTGGTGATTGTCTCTAGTATTGGTTATCCTCCACATGGACGTTCCCCTCAAATAAGTCACTATCACGCCATTTGCAATGTCGCATCTAGATTGCTCGAACATTGGAGTTGCAGTGATAGTAGTTAGAGTTATTCTAGTAGTTTTTGAAAGACTACTTTCTGATGGTTAGATTTTGTGTTTGGGGTATTGACTTCACGGTAGAGCCCACCATCACTTTGCACCGTCAAGTGTGTTGTCAATAGGACCATTAGGGTTTCAGACCTAGCTCGAGTCCAAGGGTATACTTTTGAAGTGTAGCTCTAGAGAGCTCACTTCTTTGATGTTGAGCCTTTGAGTTCCTAGCTATGGTGGATAGAGGCTAACAAGCGTCACCTAGATTCTCTTAGTTAGAGTGGGTGTGGCTTGACTGTAATCAATGCCTAGTTGTTGGGAATTTATAGAGTGACATATCAATAATTGATATGAGTTGAGTTGATTCAAGAGTTGTAAACAATCAAAGAAGTGAAATCAGGGGAAATCTGGTGCAAGAACTTTGAGTGTTGGTGGTATCTCCAAGCTCGGTGGATTGTTGGTAGCTCAATTCAAGTTTAGTTTTTCCTTGGTGTGTAGAAGCTCGTTGCTTGATGCAGATTTGGTAATAAGGCAAACAGTGTGCGGAAGGGCTGGCCAATTTTAGAGCAAAGAAGAAGCAATTTTTGAGCAGTGGTTGTGATTTTGAGCTCAAGAGGTGAATAGGACCAATTTGTTGCGAGTTGGGCTCAAAAAGTAAAATTGAAGGTGGAGTTGGGAAACTATTCCTGTGAATTTGTGATTTGGAGAAACCCGTGTTTTCAATTTGGCTTGAGTGAAAAGTTAGCGGAGGATTTGGCAGTCAACCAAATTTAGGGTTTATGTCAAATTTTATGTCAAATTTTGCTGGAATTTATGTCAGATTTTGGCTAGATTTGGAGGAGTTTTGCCAACTTGGAGGATTTTTGCTAGTTTGGAGTAGTTTCGCCAGATTTTGGAGGAGGTTCAAAGTGGTAAGAAGAAAGGCTTCATTTGGCTGAATTTTGGTGGTTATAGGCTTTGAGGCATAGGGTTATGGGCTATGAGAGGCTACAAAGGCCTAGAATGGCCAGCAAGCCATCTTGCTGGCGTGAGGCTAGCTAGTTTAGAGTAGATCTTGGTCATTGGGTGGCAAAATTTGCCCATACTGCTAGATTGTGTGCAACAAGGTT